>JAKFHU010002396.1:3600000-4200000 GCA_023783475.1 Daubentonia madagascariensis | reverse complement strand
CCTTCCCGTGCCTCTCCATGCTTGGTGATGGATGGCAAACAGCAGGAACTTGGCCCATGTGGGAACCTAGCCTGTTTTGGGGGGTAGGACCCACAGTTGTCTTGGACAGTTTTGGGGGGAGGGTTTTTTAATTTTTTAAAAATTTTGCCTCCCTTTGTGAAAGGGGATTTGGGAGGGGAAGAGTAAACAGATATCAGGTGGTGGTACCTGGTTGGGGGAGGGGGGCGTGCACCGCCATGTCTATCTTTTTTTTTTTTCTAATCTCTTTCTGTCCGGTGTCCGGACTTTCCTAATTGGAGTTTGAGGCCCCTAAGCTGGCATCAGCCCCAGGCCATGCTCACTCTTTCCTTCCCTCCCCTTCCGCCTTTTGTACGCCAGTTCTCAGAAATAAAGATCTTTTGTCCGTTTTTTTAACCTCGGATTCTGTAATTGGTTCTTATAGTAACAAATAAAAAGCTGTTTTCTTCAGCTCCTCCTGGCTCAGCTGTTCTCTGCCATGGGTGTGTGTGTGTGTGTGTGTGTTGGGGGTGTCTTTGAGAGGGAAAATAAAGGACAAAGGACAATAAAGGAGGTACAGATGGTGCTTACCCTGGGAACAGCTTTATGAGATATGCAGCCTGGACTGAGGCAGCCTTCTTGTGGGACCCAGACTGCCCCTTATCTTCCAGTGGTGCCGGAACCCAAGCACCACCTTGGCCCAGATTCATTCAAAGGAGTTAGGATGAGCTGGCTCTCTGGATGGCTAGTGGCCTCTATAGGAAGGGGGCATGAGGCTGTTTCTTCCTCTATTTCCCAACTCGCATTCCCCTCTCCTTTTTCCTTAGGGGATTCTGGAAGTTGCTGGCAGCCAGGATAAGATGTAGCCCACCTTGGGGGGTGGGATCACAGGAGGATCTAACCATCTAGCTCTGTAGTGTATTTGTACACACTACTGCTTCAGGATCCTCAAGGCCAGCCAGCCTCAGCAACTGCCTTGATATCTGCGTCCACTGTAGTGCTGTTTCCTTTCTGCCTTTTTAAGTTTGGGAGACAGAGATTAGATGCCTGAGCTGTGCCCAATAGGAACACCTTAGGAGAGAGAAAAAGTTCAGCCCACTATGTGTTCCTTGGGCACTTCCTTTTTTTTTTTAATTTTTATTTTTTTAGAGACAGGGTTTCATTCTGTAGCCTAGGCTGGAGTGCAGTGGTGTGATCATAGCTCACTGCAACCCAAACTCCCGGGCTCAATTGATCCTTGTGCCTTGGCCTGTCAAGAGTGTTGAGATTACAGGCATGAGCCACTGCGCCCAGCCCTTTGGGCACTTCCTTTAGAGATGGGGAACAGTCTCAGCAGTTGTGACTTGACCAAGGTCACAGACCTTGGTATGTCTGACTCAGGTCTACTGCTCTTTGCATGACTAGAAGCTGTGGGTTGGTAACAGTATGAGCTGCTTAGCCCCATCTGATAGTCCCTGTCCCTAGGGCCTTCCCAGCTCCTGTACTCCCTTCCTGTCCTGAGCCTACACCTCGGTGGTGTCGGGAGGAACTGACCACTATACCAGTCTGGGGGGCAGCAGCACTTTCCTGTCCCATATTTTCATTCAGCTGCCACCATAGTAAGTTCCGTCGCAATGCTTTGAAGAGGGCAGGTGGCTCTGGTGCCCCACAAGTACACCACGGAGCCCCCTACTGTGGAAGGAATTAGCCTGTCTCACCGAGACCGCAGCGCTCTGGCTGTGGCCTCGTGGAGTCCAGAAGGTGCCCGCCCAGTGTGGGCAGAGCTCCCCAACCAGGGCTAGGAAGCGGTCGCGAAGCGCCCGTTTTGCGGGAGGACCGGGGGGCAGAGGGAGAGTAACATCCCTGAGAAGGCTGGGAGTCCAAGGACAGCCCTGGGCTCCGTGGGGCAAAGGATCGGAAGCCGCCCACCTCCTGCCTTTATTCTCCGGGTAAATGTAGGGAGGAGGGTACAGTAGCGCGGGCCGCTACTGCCGGGCGAAGGAGCGCATAGTTAGCCCGCGACCACCTGGCTGGGAGCGGCCGGGAGATGCCACCCGGCGCGGGTCTTTGTGGCTGCTGTTATGAATATTCACGACTCTTTGGGCCAGTCAACGCCTGAACGGCTCAGAGCACACCAATCGGCTTACCGCATGCGGATTAGCACCGTAGATGGGCGGCTTTTCCTAAAATGGGTGGGGACTTGACACAGGCTAGAAACGGAACCCGGCGTCGAAGAAGCTCGGTTTCCGGAGGAGTGGGCCCGCGCCATTGGCCGACAGTACGTCACTTCCTATTGGACTGGCGGAAGTTGCTTCCCTGCGCGTTGCAATTTGGTGAAGTGAGTTTCCGGTGGTGGCAGAGGTGGTTGCGTTTTGTCGGTACGGGAGAGTCGCTATGGCGGCGCTGGGTTCGGATGTCGAATCACTGCCGCGTGGGGGTTTCCGCTGCTGCCTCTGCCACGTTACTACAGCCAACCGTAAGCGGTGGCTAGTGAGGGGGGTGGTTGCGGGCTTTCGTCTGTTGGCCCTAGCGAAAGCTAGGGTTATAGGGCATAGTTCCTATGAAGTCGGTTGGTAGGGTCACATACCTCCGTTTTCACTCCGCACGTCCGAGCGGATTGGAGAGTGGGGAAAGCCCCACCTCATTACACCCCGCCTTCCTAGTACACTAAATCTCCACGAGGAAAGTTTCATTATTTTATTTCCTCTTCAGCCATCATCTATTGGACTTCTGTTCTGTGCCTGGTATTCTGCTGGTCTTTAGGGTGGGGGGAGGGGGTTCAGAGATGAAGGAGCTCACTATCTAGAGATTGAGACAGTTTCATTGCCTTACAGATATATTTGGAGAGGTGTGGGACGACAGAGAAGGCAGTAATTAAGTCAGGGAAGCCCTACAAAGGACCTACCCAAAGGCGGGGGTGGGTGAAATAGGGGGCATGAATGGAGCATAAGGTACTAGTGAGGAAGAGGCAGAAGGTGGGTTTGGAAAAGTAGACGAGGTCCTTGTATGACGAGGAAAGGAGCTCAATGAATCCTGAAATTCCACTTTTAAAGTCTGGAATCATGATCTTCCCTAAATGGTTTTCCATTCTTTTCTCCCTAAATGGCACTACCATTATTTGTCCAGTAGAGCAAGCCAGAAACCCAGGAGTCTTCCTTAGCCCCACATTTACTTGGAGACATAAACAGCTGACTTATAATAAAAATAACAACAACAGCTAGTTTTTCCACATTTACAATGTACCAGACTCTCTGCCAAGTGCTATATATGAATAATACCTATGTGGTAGGTACTGTTATTAACTCTATTTTATATCTGAGGAAATTCATGGATAGACAGAGAGGTTAAGTAGCTTGGCCAAGGTCTCAAACAGCTTGACAGAGCTGGGATTTGAACTTCGGCAGTGTGATTTCAGATCTGCACTTGAAATCACTATACCATACCCAGAGATGATCCACAAGGAGTAGTCCAGGGTTCTGATTTATTTAGTTCTTCTATAGATGGCCTGGACAAATTAACTGTTAATTTCTTTGCAGTTCTCAGGTGTTGCTCTACCTAGCACATATGTATGGTTTAAGAAATACTTGTAATATAGCCAGTTCTTCTGGGAACCACTTAGAGAAAGCACTATATAGACAAATGGACAAGAGAGGAAGGCGAAAGGAGCCAGGACTTTGTTTATTCAAAGGTCTTACTTTCTGTGGCTTGGAATGATCAGTAGGATTTAGGCATGCAGAGAGCAAAGGCAGGTACACTGAAGAGGGATTTGGATGTTTTTGTCTCACACTCGTCTTTGCAGGACCCAGCCTAGATGCCCACTTGGGAGGCCGAAAGCACCGGCACCTGGTAGAACTACGAGCTGCGAGAAAGGCCCAGGGACTTCGAAGCGTGTTTGTTAGTGGCTTTCCCAGGGATGTGGATTCTGCTCAGCTCTCTGAGTACTTCCAGTCATTTGGACCTGTGGCCAGTGTTGTCATGGACAAGGACAAGGTAGAATGAATGGCTCTAGGGGTAAAGAATGAGTCAGATGTGCTGCATCCCAAAGGAGACAAGAGAGAGAAACCAGAAGCTTGTTTGGGCTGGTTCCTAATGTGGCTTGTCCTTGATAGATACCACAGTACTTGGGCTAGTCTAGCTTTGTGAGCTTCTTACACCTCCCCTACCCCCTTGGATTTTATCAGTTCACCAGAAAATTGTCACCGGGGGACTCGTTTGCCATTTATTTATTCAGTGAATCTTTAATTTGCCAAATATTTATTTACTGCTAACTTTGTACTGGGCACTATGCTTAGGGCAGCATTCTGAGTAATGAATAGGATAGATGTGGTTCCTGCTCACATAGAGCTTACAGTCTAGAGGAGAGAGTAGACAATTAAATGAGTAATTATAGTGAAAGTTGGTGCTTAAAGAACAACATACCATTGGAGGATCAACCTCACAAGAATGGAAATAAACCAGGAAAAGTTAGGGGGTTGGCCATAGTATAACCTGTGAAATCACATCATTGGGAAGAGTAAGCGGGCAATAAAGTGGGTAAAACGAGATTTTCAGAGGCAGACTGGGGTGAGAATAAAATGTGTGGGATAGGAATGAGGGAGGGGATTGCTTTTCTAAATATGTTCCCTGTTGTCACAAAAATAGCAAGCAGATATTCTCAATTTATGTGATAGTCCCCATTTCAAAGATTTTCTTCCACTGTCAGACCACGTGCTTGCATTCTTGCTTCCAAAACCATCATCCCTGCCTCTGTTGTGGTTTGCCAGGGAGTGTTTGCCATCGTGGAGATGGGGGATGTGGGTGCTCGGGAAGCTGTCTTATCACAGTCCCAGCACAGCCTGGGAGGACATCGCCTGCGTGTCCGGCCACGGGAGCAGAAGGAATTCCAGAGCCCAGCCTCCAAATCCCCCAAAGGAGCGGCCCCCGACAGTCAGCACCTGGCCAAAGCACTAGCCGAGACCCCAGATGTGGGGGCACAAATGGTAAAGCTTGTGGGGCTGAGGGAGTTGTCCGAGGCTGAGCGACACCTTCGGAGCCTTGTGGTGGCCCTGATGCAGGAGGTCTTCACAGAATTCTTCCCTGGTGAGTCACCTCCCTGCTGTGTCAGCCCTCTCTGTGCCTCACTCCCCCATGTCTGCATCCCAGTCACCCCTCAGCTAGAGTATTTGGTTGCTCTTCTGTCTTTGTACCCTGTTGTGTTCTTCCACCCCCTGCTCCTCCCTGATGTCTCTTGACCTTTATTCTCTGTTCGGCACCCAGGCTGTGTGGTCCATCCTTTTGGCTCTTCCATAAACAGCTTTGATGTCCATGGCTGTGATCTTGACCTCTTCTTGGATCTGGGTGACTTGGAAGAACCCCAGGTGAGTGGCCAGGGAGGCAGCTGGGAAGTCAGTGGGAATGGTCATGTGACAGGTCTATTAGCTCTCCATGCCTTGGTTCCTCATCTGTAAAATGGGGATAACAGGACCCACCTGACAGGCTTATTGTAATTGGGGAAATGTGAATATGGATGGGCATTAGGTGGGATGAAAATGAATTGACATGGGATAGCTGGCAATCATAACAGGAAAAAACCAGATTGCAAAATTGTGTATATAATATGACCTTATTTTGGAAAAAAATCCATTAAAGGATATATAGTAAGGTAATTTTGGGGTTTTTGCTTATCTATATTTTCTTTTTCTTTTTGTATAAAGTTGTTGGGTACAAGTGTAGTTTTGTTACATGCATAGATTGCATAGTGATGAAGTCATGGCTTTTAGGGTATCTTTCACTCAAATAACATACATCGTACCCATTAAGTAATCTCTCATCAGCCCTTATCTGTGTTTTCTAACATCTAATGTACAGATTCTGGTTTTGGAATAGGAAAGGGTTATTATTATTATTATTGTTATTTTTTTTTTGGAGACAGGGTCTTGCTCTGTTGCCCAGGCTGGAGTGCAGTGGCAAATCATAGCTCACTGCAGCCTCAAACTCCTGGGCTCAAGTGATCCTCCCACCTCAGCCTCCCAAATAGCTGGGACTACAGGAGCACCCCACCATGCCCAGCTAATTTTTCTTATTTTTTGTAGAGATGGGGTCTTGCTATGTTGCCCAGGCTGTTCTCAAACTACTGGCCTCAAGTGATCCTCCTGCCTCAGCCTCCCAAAGTGCTGGGATTACAGGTGTGAGCCACTGTGCCTGGCCTATTATATTTTGTAATAGACTTTATATTTTAGAGCAGTGTAGGTTCACAGCAAAATTGAACAGAAAGTAGAGTTCCTATATACCTCCTGCCCCCACAAAAGGAGTTATTTTTAAAAAAAATGTTTGTTTTATCATTCTTTCTTTCTATACACATACACACACACAGTATATTTTCAGAATCATTTGAGAGAAGATTGCATATATCATACCCCCTTTACCCCTTAATATTCCAGTGTGTATTACCTAAGAACAAGGGTAATAGGGTATAACCGTAGTACAATTGTCAATTTGAGGAATTGTTACACTGACTGGTACAAGTGTAAAACTTCACATTTTATTTTTAAATCTAATTTAATTTAATTTATTTAAATTTTATTATTTTATTTTATTTTAGACAGAGTCTCACTCTGTTGCCCAGGCTAGAGTGCAGTGGTGTCATGAGAGCTCACTGCAACCTCAATCTCTTAGGCTCAAGAGATCCTCCTGCCTCAGTCTCCCTAGAAGCTGGGACTACATGCATGCATCACCATGCTGGGCTAATTTTTTAACTTTTTTTTAGAGATGAGGTCTCACTCTTGCCCAGGCTGGTTTCGAACTCCTGGCCTTAATTGATCCTCCCACCTCAGCCTCCCAAAGCGCTGGGATTACTGGCATGACCCACCACGCCCGACCTTTCACAAGACTTTAATCTATAGTCCATACTCTAATTTTGTCAGCTGTCCTGACAGTGGACTCTTGTATTGTCTCCTTACTCTTCTTTAATCTGGAGTAGTTCCTCTGCCTTTCTTTGTCTTTCATGACAATAACATTTTTGCAGAATATGGACCATTTATTTTATGGAATTAAAAGGTTTTTAAATTTTTTTAAAATGTTGCTGTGAGGATTAAATGAGTTAATACATGTAAAGCCCTTAGGATAGGGCCTGGCACCTAATAAGCCATGAGTAATAGATATCTTGGGGATGAGGACGTTCCCTGGTTAGGGAATAGCAGGAGAGGCATTCATTCAGCTTATTTCCATCCACAGCCAGGCCCAAAGCCTCCAGAATCTCCATCCTTGGACTCAGCCCTTGCTTCCCCACTGAATCCTCAAGCCCTGGCCTGTACCCCAGCCTCCCCTCCAGACTCGCAGCCTCCAGCTTCTCCCCAAGATTCTGAAGCCCTGGACTTTGAAACCCCTTCCTCCTCCCTGGCACCCCGGACTCCGGACTCTGCTTTGGCTTCTGAGACCCTCGCCTCTCCCCAGTCCCTGCCTCCAGCCTCACCGCTCCAGGAGGACAGAGGAGAGGGGGACCTGGGGAAGGCCTTGGAACTAGCAGAGACCCCAAAGGGGGAGAAAACAGAGGGGGGAGCAATGCTGGAGCTGGTGGGATCCATTCTCCGGGGCTGTGTCCCTGGAGTGTACCGAGTCCAAACTGTACCCTCTGCCCGGCGCCCTGTGGTCAAGTTCTGCCATCGGCCTTCAGGTCTCCACGGTGACGTCTCCCTCAGTAACCGGTACCTTTGTTTGGGGGTGGTGGTTGGGGAAGGCCAGCTGAGAGTTCTGGGGTGGTTGAGGAGAGCATCCTGGCCTGGGAAGCTCCTGTACCTGCTGAGTCTTGAGTTGTCCTTGTTTGGTCCCACTCCTCTGTCTGTCACTTATCTCCTCCTGTCTGGCTTCCGTTTCAATGTTTGTAACGGGTGTACCTTGGAATACCATTTTTAAGGGATATAGAAAAGAGTTCTGTGGTTGAATAAATTTGGGAAATGTAAAGTTAAATGCACAGGTTTCTACCTCCCCTCTCTCCCCTGCTTCCCCTTTCTCCCTCCCTTCCTGTCTTTGTTTCTTTGCATATTAAAGGTTATGAGCAGTCTTATAATAACGTGCTCTGTGAATGTCCAAAATAGCCATATAGGATGTAGTGGTTCCTAAACTCATTTGACATTCTTTTGCTCACCCTCTCACAAGACCAGTGTTTCATCAGCACTTTGGGAGACTCTCTTTTGGCCATATTTCAGCTGGCCCCAGTTACACGAGTCTGGAATGAGAGCTGGGAGTGGTAGGTTCCGTGGGTCTCCGAGCCCTAACACCCTTGTCTCCCCTTTATCCTAGGCTGGCCCTGCATAACTCCCGTTTCCTGAGTCTCTGCTCTGAGCTGGATGGGCGAGTGCGGCCCCTCGTATACACCCTCCGCTGCTGGGCTCAGGGTCGGGGTCTGTCAGGTGAGAATGAATCAGGACAGACGTGGGGCTGAGTTGGTGTCAGGACAAAGGCAGGGATTCAGGGAGAGAAGGGAGGTAGGTACAGGCACTGGGGTTGAGAAAACTGCCAATGAAGGGATCAGAAGCACCTCTGATCTAACTGGAATTATTGATTATTTACCCAGGGAGTGGCCCCCTTCTCAATAACTACGCCTTGACCTTGCTCGTGATCTATTTCCTTCAGACCAGGGACCCTCCTGTGTTGCCCACTGTGTCCCAGCTCACCCAGAAAGCAGGTACTACAGCCCAGCCTCCACTCTATCTCGTTAGTTTCATCTCTCTTCTTCATCCCACTTAGACACACTAAGCTACCCTGGGAATGAGATCTTTGCTATCACCCCCATTTCTACCCCTCCCACTCCCCATCTTCCTGCGTCCTGACTGACCCTCACCTTTTTTTTACTTTGACAGGTGAGGGGGAACAGGTGGAAGTTGATGGCTGGGACTGTAGTTTCCCCAGGGATGCCTCAAGACTGGAACCCAGCACCAATGTGGAGCCCCTCAGTGAGTTTGGGAGCCTGGTAGAGGGCTGGCAATGATGTTCATCACAACAGTAGGTAAAAGATACCACACTCACTGTGTGCCAGGCATGGTTCTCACAGCAACACTGTGGCATAGCTAATATTGTTACCAACATTTTAGAGACGAAGAAACCATGCCTTAGAGCAATTAAGAGGCTTGCCCAAGGTTACACTGCTAGCAAGCGGAAAGAGCAGCATCTGGGGAAGGACATTGCTGGGGGTGTGGGGAGAAAGGCTCGACCTCTTGTTTAATCCTTTTTGTTGTTGTTGTTTTGAGATGGCTCTTGCTACATTGCCTAGGCTGGTTTCTAACTCCTGGGCTCAGGTGCTCCTCCCGCCTCAGCTCCCGAGTAGCTGGGATCACAGGAACATGCTACTGTGCCTTGCTTGACCTCTTGTTTATAGTGTTCAGAGAAGCCTGGCTTCTTGGGACTCTTCTGAGCCCCTTGGAAGGGAGAAAGAAAATCCTGCTAAGGAAATGACTCTAATGCGGGACCTGTCTCAGTCTCAGTTCTGGCCTCTAAGTGACCCCCTTTCCCCAATCTTCCTCCTTCTCCAGGTTCCCTGCTAGCCCAGTTCTTCTCCTGCGTCTCTTGTTGGGATCTTCATGGCTCACTGCTGTCCCTTCGGGAGGGTCAGGCACTGCCTGTGGCAGGGGTCCTGTCCTCTAATCTCTGGGAGGGTCTGCGCCTTGGCCCCATGAATCTCCAGGACCCTTTTGACCTGAGTCACAATGTTGCCGCCAATGTGACCAGCCGGGTGGCTGGGCGGCTACAGAACTGCTGCCGAGCGGCAGCCAATTACTGCCGAAGCCTCCAGTACCAGCGCCGTTCCTCCCGAGGTCGGGACTGGGGGTTGCTCCCTCTTCTGCAGCCCAGCTCCCCGAGCTCCCTGCTGTCTGCTACACCGATCCCCTTTCCCCCCGCTCCCTTTGCCCAGCTCACTGCTGCCCTGATCCAGCTGTTCAGGGAAGCATTGGGGTGCCACATAGAACAGGGAACCAAGAGACCATGGTCAGAAGGAGGTGGAATCGAGGAGTCTCCCCAGGGAGGGACAAGCAAAAGATTGAAACTAGATGGACAGAAAAAGAGCTGCGAGGAGGGGAAAGAGGAGCAGCAGGGACATGCAGGGGACCACAGTGAAGATGGGGTAGAAGAAATGGTTATAGAGGTTGGAGAGATGGTGCAGGACTGGGCCATGCGGAGCCCTGGGAAGCCAGGGGAGCCGCCCCTCATGACGGGAAGGCATCTAGCCACTGGAGAAGAGGGGCAGCTGGGCCAGGCAGCACTGGCAGAGCAGGGCCCCAAGGGACTTGAAGCAGCCCAAGGAGGGTCTGAGGGTGAGGCAGTGAAGGGGTCATCACTGTCCTTGGTGAGCTGGCGCTGTGCCTTGTGGCATCGAGTGTGGCAGGGGCGGCGGCGTGCCCGGAGACGCTTGCAGCAGCAAACTAAAGAAGGAGGTGGTGGCGGTGCTGGCACAGGAACAGAGTGGCTGGCAACTGAGGCTCGGGTAACCCAGGAGCTGAGAGGACTGAGCAGTGGTGAACAGAGGCCAGAGACTGAGCCCCTTCTGACTTTTGTGGTGTCTGCCTCCCAGGCTGACCAGACACTCACTGTGACCCCACTCCAGGACTCCCAAGGCCTGTTCCCTGATCTCCATCATTTCTTACAGGTTTTCCTCCCTCAAGCACTTCAAAATCTCATCAAGTGAAGACATGGACCCTAAAGGGCAATAAAGCTGCTACTTTAATACAAATACTCTCCAGTTTTCTCTAATTTCCACCTAGTAATAATCCTTCTTACACCCAGTACTTCCCCTTTCCTCCTCCTGCCCCCCAAGACCTTAGTGCAGCTTTTTGGACCTACCTTGTCTTACCCCTAAGATGGGCCTGTTCCTGTCATCCTCCGCCTCAGCAGCCTATTCCTTCCTACCACTTAGCACACCTTGCAGGGAGTGCCTAGGACACCACCGTACCTGGCACGCGGGCAGAGTTCCTGAATGACAGCATGGTGCGTGGGTTGAGCAGTGCTCGTGAGAAGAACCAAGTTTGTCTCCACATTTATCCTGCTGCCCCAGATCTATGAATGGTACAGGGAAGGAAATTTGGGTTCGGGGTTCTTCATTCTCTCGTTTAACAGGAGAGTTCATCCTCTTCTTAAATTGGTTAAAGAGGTTTTCAAACCTGAACATGGGTAAAAAGCCATGAACATCAAAACTGACGTCAGTTCTTACGTTGTCAGCCCTCCAGGGGCAGAGTCCAGCCTCCTGGCAGGTGCAAGGGACGGGGCGCGTTTTCCCTTACGCCCCTTCCCTGTTTCGGGCCAGAGGTCAGGTGCCCTTTCTTCTTGCAGTAACAGCATCCTGGAGCTGCAAGGTGGTTTAATGTGAACAAACCTCACTTTTGCAGAGGATTTCAGACTTGGGCTCCTGTTAGGTACACGTCCCTCTCTCCAAGAAAACCAGAGCTGGAACAAAAGGAATTTAGCAAACTGCCATCTCCCCGCAGCAGCTGTTTCCTGCTCCTGTGAGTTTCACACAATCACGTGAGGAGCTTTGCGGAACCTAACGTCGGGTCACTTGTCCCTGGGCGGGCCGGAGGGGGACGCCTCCAGGAGGCCACGCCGCGCTGGGCGGGCAACTGCGCCACGTAGCCGCGCAGGGGCGGCTTTTCCAGCTGGTTCTCACAGTTTCCCCGCCTGCGCGCCTTCTACCTCCGCGTCGGGACTGCGATTGGCCCGCTGCGCCTGAGGGGGCGGGTCATTCAAGAGCCCCACTGCGCAGGCGCGAGCTTTTTCCGCGCCGGCCAGCAAGCCCCACCCCGTTCTTTTTCCAATTCAGCGCCACTGGATACTGAACTGTCGTGCGTATGTCTTCTATGCCGTCCTCGCTTTCCGGCTGCTGTTTCTCCACGGCTCTCCCCTTCCCCCCTCCCTTCTCTCCCGGACGGCTTACTTTGCGGCAGCGCCGAGATCCCCACCCCCTTTCTCTGCGGAATCACCATGGCGGCTGGGGTGAGTTTGCCGGCTCTGATGGTCCGGGTCTCCCTATCCAGCGCCATCCTTTGCCTAAATGGGGCCATTCGGCGCCAGAGAAGTTCTGGAGCCGAGTGGGGAACTTTTCTGGACTCTACAGACCATACTGTTGGAGAGCAGGGTTCCTAGGGCCTGGAGGGGAACTGAGGCTATGACTTTTGGAGGCCAGAGGTGGAAGGGTCTGGGGTAGAGGAGAAGAGATGCCAGGTTTGGGCCGTCCGAAGCCTAAAAAAGGGCTTCGGCTTTACTGCTTCTTTGAGACGTGGGATCTGGGCAGGTCGACGGAACTTCTGCGACCGTTCTGTGGGACAACAGCGGGGAAAGGGTGAAGAGGAGGGTCTTTGTGGGCAGGTACGGCTGGCATGGTTAAGGGTCGTCTCCCAGGGAGGTTTGGGAGCGAGAGGATTCTCCGGACAGTGAGGTCAGACCAGTGGGACTCCAGTGGCCAGGTTAATAGAGAATGCAGCACCAGGGAACTCGCTGCGGGACAGGACTGGAGGGATGGAATGTGCGACAAGGAAAGAAAGTCTTTTTAGGGAGAGGAGTTGATTTGGGAAGAGGGCATGTCATTCGGTATCTCTGGCTGTTCCAAGAGGAACTTAGAAACCTCTTGTTGTGTGTGTCTTAGGGTGATGCTTTTGAAGCGGTGAGCAGCTCAGCAGTAGAGTAAGCAGGCACTCGCTAACCATCAATGAGTGGAACAAGGGCTCCGGGAAGGGAGGGGTGTATGTTTGCAGGCAGATGGAGTCTGATGGAGCTACAAGTTCTGGATTTCTTGGAGATACACGTGAGGGAAAGAGAATTCTTCTAGAGGTGTCCTTAGGGAAGGTCAAATCTGTCAACGAGCTTTATTTAGCAGTTGGTGTGTAGTTCTGTTCTTGGTATTTTGGAGGACTCTGATTACATGACAGGTACTAAGGAACTTGGTTCACCAGAGGGAGTGAGAGTTGAACAGTTGGGGATTACTCAGGAAGCCATCCTGGGGTGGGTGGCATTTAGGACTGAGACCATTCTATTCACAATAATTTTCTCCCCCTCTTTCTTGCACAGACCCTGTACACATATCCTGAAAACTGGAGGGCCTTCAAGGCCCTCATCGCTGCTCAGTACAGTGGGGCTCAGGTCCGCGTGCTCTCCGCACCACCCCACTTCCACTTTGGCCAAACCAACCGCACCCCTGAATTTCTCCGCAAATTTCCTGCCGGCAAGGTGAGTTGGGAAGTGGAGAGGGGCCTTTGGCTCTGAGAACCCAAGGAGCTCTAGGATTCCAGCACTCTGGAGATGGCCTCCATCTTTAAAAAGGGATCTTCCCATGTTGTTTTCTTTCACATTTCAGTGATTTAAAATATTTTTATTTTGAGATAATTGTAGAGTCACATGTAGTTGTAACAAATAATACAGAGCTATTCAGTGATTCATAAAATTCACAGGCTTACTTTGTATTTGTAGAAAAGCGAATGAGTTTTTACCGAGTATTTTCAGTACAAATATATCAAGTATCTGTTATGAGCAGGCTTCTTAACTCCAAGGGGCTTACCATGCTAAGAGTGGAGGAGATCAGGTGTTATGTGGCTCGTACCCTAATACTTTTTTTTTTTTTTTTGAGACAAGAGTCTCACTTTGTCACCCTGGGTAGAGTACAGTGGCGTCTTTGTAGCTCTCTGCAACCTCAAATTCCTGGGCTCAAGTGATCCTCCTGCCTCAGCCTCCTGAGTAGCTGGGACTACAGGCATGCGCCACAAAGCCTGGCTAATTTTTTCTATTTTTTGTAGAGACGGCATCTCGCTCTTGCTCAGGGTGGTCTCAAACTCCTGAGCGCAAGCGATCCTCCCGCCTTGGTCTCCCAGAGTGCTAGGCTTACAGGCATGAGCCACCGCGCCCAGCCTCATACCCTAATACTTTCAATGATGCATAGATATAAGACTTGGTTTCTGGCTTTCTGCTTATATGATTGAGGGATTTTATACAAACATCCCATAATATCTAAATCTTTTTGGTTTCCTAGTTCAGATACTGTGAATTCAGATTGCAAGGGATACTAAGTTATTGAAGTATTTTTGGTTCCTGACTTTCAGGTAGTGTGAAGAATTTGCATAGTGAGGGTTGTCAGCCTTATGTAAACATTTTTATTTTTATCCATAACAGTTAAGTTCCTGGGATTGGCTAGTGACAAATTCTTGTGTGTTTTACTTTATCTTTTCACTGCTTTGTCCCCAGGTTCCAGCATTTGAGGGTGACGATGGATTCTGTGTGTTTGAGAGCAATGCCATTGCCTACTATGGTAATTTGCAGGGATATATGGGAATGGGAGAGTCTGGAGGTGAGGGGTGTAGGGGAGAGTGAGGGTGAGCTGCAGTGGACAACGAGGAATTTTCAGTGACTGAATTGGGTTGGCATAACCCCAGAGTTCTGACCTTTGCGTTCTGCCTCTGCAGTGAGCAATGAGGAACTGCGGGGAAGTACGCCAGAGGCAGCAGCCCAGGTGGTGCAGTGGGTGAGCTTTGCTGATAGTGACATAGTGCCCCCAGCCAGTACCTGGGTGTTCCCCACCTTGGGCATCATGCACCACAACAAACAGGTAAGCCCCGAAACTTGGGGAAAGCCAGGGGCAGGGATGGCATCAGCTCCTTAGTGTTGGGGAGTAAGAAATAGATTGTGAAAAGGAGGTGCCAAGAATATGTGGGCAATGAGAAGACATAATCTTTGGGGTGTGAGGTTGGTGCAGTGGTCAGTTGATGGTATCTTGGTTCTTCGTCAGACCAGGTGGCGGTGATGTCTGTCGTGAGTGGTCAGAGGAAGAGATTTCTGTTGTAGGGAGGTTATACCAACTGGTAGGGGAGTGGTTAGACTAGATGGCACTTCTATGTTTCCTTCTAAAATCCAAAGATAAATGAATACCATTGGTACAGTGGGAAATGAAGCCAGACTGACCATGAAGAAGTTTAACATTGAGAGCTTCATTTTTGATACATTGGGAATGATCCTAGAATCTGACTCCATTAAAAGAAGGTGGGGATGAGCCAGGATTTAGTAAGTGAAATAACTTGCTCAGTTTGTTAGTGGTGGTGGGGGGTGAGGGAAAGGGATTGGTACCCACTGGTAACTTTGATCATTTTGAATCAACAGGCCACAGAGAACGCAAAGGAGGAGGTGAGGCGAATTCTAGGACTGCTGGATGCTCATTTGAAGACGAGGACTTTCCTGGTGGGCGAACGAGTGACACTGGCTGACATCACAGTTGTGTGCACCCTGTTGTGGCTCTATAAGCAGGTGAAGTTTATAAAGAGTTCATTTGGCAGGGGGTAGGTGGGGATTAGAAACAAAGTGGCAAGTCTTCCAGGTTATCTTGTGTTCTGCTGAGGACTGGGATGACAGCTGCCCTGTAGGCATCCAGCTGGAGTCCCAGGATTAGGTACCACGACTTGCTTTCCCTTCTCGTAAGAAGTTGGGTAATGTTCTGTTGCCCTTAGTTTGAGGTAGCTAAGATGTTTAGTTTGTCCCCATATTTCTTGGGAAGCCTGGTTGTGCTTAGTTGTGAAGACAGCAGTGAGGGTGGTAGCTTCTGCATCGATCTTTTGGAGGCAGATCTAGGTTCAAGTCTTGACTTCATTATTTATTGATGTAGGCAAGGGCTTATATGTGTACTTGAATTTCTTTAGCCCCATTTTTTTTCCTCTGATCTATAAAATCAGGGTAGTAATAATCACTGTCGAGGCTATTGGGTCAAAAAAGAATGACATGTTACTGGTTTCCAAACAGCAGCTCTTGGACCCCTGCTGGTCCAAGATAGTAAGGGGCCCCACAGGGGTCATCTTAGTCCAGTAAGCGGTAGGGTAGAATTTGAACCCATGTACTATAGAACCAGCACTCCTGACTCCTCTGTTCTGCCTCCATGACAAGATTTTCTTCTCCCTCTGATTTTTGCAAACTAAAAAAATGATAACTGAATTCTTCATGAAGCTACCTTTAATTTAAAGGATTGTCTGTTACTTTAAATGGGTTATCCTTTATTGCTGCTGAATGTTCTTTATTTTCTGAAGTTTGATGGTCGTGTGTGTGTGTGTGTGTGTGTGTGTGTGTATTACACACAGACACACACACACATATAGTATAGTCAATGTAGATAGTAGATATCTGTAGTATCTTTTATCATTTTATTTGGCAAAAGTACTTGATAGCCTTCTGTGAGTCTCCACTTTTTTTTTTCTTAGTTTATTGGCATGAGAAATTTAAAAGATTGGAAACAATAGACCTGAAATGGTTTTGTAAAGGTGCAAGACGCTAAATATTATTCCTACTAAGTAGATTGATATTAAGTGGAAGGTGGACCCAAGCATCTGTTAAATTGGACTGGACTGTAAAAAAGATTAGAAAAAGAAATGGGAAGTGGTCCTCCAGGGGGAGATAGTGTAGGGAGCTGCTCTCTGTGGGGTTTGAAAGGAAGATGAAGACTGCAACTTGGGTGAGGTGGAGAAAGAGAAGGGGCTTGCCCTCTCTGGAGGAAACGCTTCATGGCCTTTCTGTCCACTGACTTTGTTTCCACGCTTACATCCTGGCAGGTCCTGGAGCCTTCTTTCCGCCAGGCCTTTCCCAATACCAACCGCTGGTTCCTCACCTGCATTAACCAGCCCCAGTTCCGAGCTGTCTTGGGGGAGGTGAAACTGTGTGAGAAGATGGCCCAGTTTGATGGTAAGTCTGAGGAGATAGAAAAGCCGGTGGCCAGGGTCAGCATCTGGTTTGCTCTGCATCAGCCCTTGATTTCCTCTTTACTTTTTGGGTTATGTGGACCCACAGAATGTAGGGTATCACATGTGGTGATTAATATTTTGAGCAGTTGGTTTTGTACACACGCATACTCTGATTGGTGTTAGTATACAGAGTTACGATGTAAAATGTATTGTTGCTGAGGGTTGTGTCCTTGCTCAAGGACATACGGTGAACCGGTGGCAGGGCCGTCTAGAGCCCCAGTTCCTTAGTTGTCCCATCCATCAGTTTTCGTCTGTTGCCCTGCTTGCTCTGCATGGTTTTGGAGGGTTACAGAAAGAGGCAGGACCTTCGTTCACTTTTTTTCCTTCTTCTGCACCAGCCAAAAAGTTTGCAGAGAGCCAACCTAAAAAGGACACCCCACGGAAAGAGAAGGGTTCACGGGAAGAGAAGCAGAAGCCCCAGGCCGAGCGGAAAGAGGAGAAAAAGGCAGCTGCCCCTGCTCCTGAGGAGGAGATGGACGAATGTGAACAGGCCCTGGCTGCTGAGCCCAAGGCCAAGGACCCCTTTGCTCACCTGCCCAAGAGGTAAGGGTATTGGAGTGGATGCGGGACCCAAGAAGGCCTGTTCTGACCTCTGTGTGCCCCTTCTCACACACAGCTGGGGCCAGAATTTTAGGTTGTCCATATAAAATTGAAGGGTATATTTTAGTTGCAAATAAAGCAACTTCCTGAGCTGGTCATCAGTTTTTGGGCAGATTTTGAAAGTAGAAAGCAAGTTCTGAGTACATCCGGTATTCAGGATGGAACTCCCTTTATTTTTTGCGGGGGGGACAGGGTCTCACTCTGTTGCCCAGGCTAGAGTGCGGTGGTATCCTCTTAGCTCACTGCAACCTCGAACTTCTGGGCTCAAGTGATCCTCCTGCCTCAGCCTCCCAAGGAGTAGCTGGTACTATAGGTACCAGCCTGGCTAATTTTTCTATTTTTTGTAGAGACAGGGTCTCGCTATGTTGCTCAGGCTAGTCTTGAACTCCTGGACTCAAGCAGTCTTCCCGCCTCAGCCTCTCAAAGTGCTAGGATTACAGGTGTGAGCCACCACACCTGGCCAGGACAAGTTCTTGCTATTTTGCTTAGTCTGGTGTCAAACTCCTGAGCTCAAGCAATCCTCCTTTGTCAGTCCTCCTGGGACTATAGGCACTAGCAAAGAAATAGGCAGGGACGATATTCAGTGTGGAGGTAAATTGGTCTTGAGTGTGCTCATTTGGAGCATTTGAGGCAGGGAGGAAGAAGGTGCAGAGAACCTCACCTCTACTCTGCAGGGCTGGCTGTGCTGAGGCAGCAGACACCAGAGCAGGATCCTTTGGGGGTTTTTTGTTTGTTTTTTCTGTCTTGATGAATCAGACTCTACCAGAAATAGCTCACTAAGAGAAAGGGTGGTGATCATGGCTACATAGTGTCTGTCTAGTCCATTGTTTCCACAGTTGGGGGAGTTAAACTTTGAGAAGGAAGTGTACAGGGCAGTCCTCTATGCTCTTTTCAGTAAATGTAGGGGTTCTTGGAAGAATAAGAAAAGTAATAGAAAAAGGGAGATTTTTGGTGTAAGAAAAGTGGGACGCCCAGTGCTTGCCCAGTTCTCTGCCATCAAGTCTTTGTTCCATCACTGCCCCAAGTCATTTTATTGGGAGTTCAAGCAATACAAGAAATATATATCCTGTGGTCATCTTGCTGTGGAACTCCTCCTTTCTCTGCGCTTTTTCCTCCCACTCATTCTGCCATTGCCAAAGCCATCCATCCTTTCATGACTTGGTCTGTTAGGGTTCAAATTTTGATCCCTCCCATTTTGTAATTATTTTGATACAGGGTGAACCAGCACCCACTGGTGATGGACCTAATAACTTTGTGTAGAGTTGTAAATTACAGGCGTCACACTAATGGACGGGAGCAGCTGGTACTATAGCTGAGAGTGAAGGCTCCTGATGCAGCTGCTCTTCAAGATGTGTTTCTTTTTGAACTGAAGTGATTTACCTTGAACCTAGCACAGGGGCAGGTCAAGTGTGAGCAGGAATTTTGGTGTGTATAAATAAGGTGTGAAAACTAAGCCAAATTACATATGCTGTTGTAACAAAGACACTGCTAATTATTAGCTAGAGATTTTCACATATAGTAGGTCTGTACTCGGGGCAGAAAATAGGCAGTAAACTTAAAGTCTTTAATAAACTCTGCATTTTCTTATATAGTTTTGGGAATGTTTATTAATGCCTATTTGTTGCATTACCATGATGCCCTACTGAGCTGCCAAAAATGCTTTCCCCAAGCATTTTTAATGTCACAAAGGTGATGCCCTCAAAGACCAAGGTCATCATTTGTCCAGTTTTTAATTCTGGTCCTTTTAAGACCTAGCTAAACTTGTTGCAGGAGCCTGTGGTCACTTGGGGAAAAAAATTGATACATAGAATAATAAAGTCTGAACAGTTCGGGAGAGTGTGAAAAAATCCCCAGTCCCACTTTTTGGGGTGTTTGAGATTATAAAACTCCTCAGCTGAGGTCTCTGATGTGCATTTGGAAAGGAACCTGGGACCTAGGGTTAAAGGACAGATTTTCTGCTCTGCTGCAGTGTGATCATGGACAAGTCATATCACTTAGCCTCATCTATAAAGGGAGGGGGGAGGTAAGGGTAATAGTCTGTAACTCACGGGCCTGTTAGGAGGATTGAGTTCAATAACATGATATTCATTGTGGTGGTATTTATGCTAATGAGCAATTGAATCATCTAACATATTCAGTTTAACATTCAGAGTTTAATAGATTTATGACATAATCATGCAGTAGATGATTATTTAGCCATTGAAACGTTTGCAAAGGATTCTGTTTTTGCTTTTGTTTTTCTTGAGACCAGGTCTCGCTATGTTGCTCAGGGTGGTCTCGAACTCCCGGCCTCAAGGGATCCTCTTGCCTCAGCCTCCCAAGTAGCTGGGATTACTAGTGCAAAGAATTCTTAATAACTTGTCACAGTGTTAACAAAGTGTAAGACAGAACACCATATACGTCATGACTGCATCTTTGGAAAATCAAAGGCCAGAGGAAAATATGTAAAAGTGCTAATTAGTTATCTTATATTTATTGGCGTTATAGGTGATTCCTGTCAGTCAGCGTGTATATTTAAAATTGGAAAGAAAGAAAATAGAACCCCCCAGCTGTGGGGGGAGTGACCTCTGCTACATTGATGCTGGCATCCTCTGCTCAGTATGCCAGATTGCTTCAAAGATAACCTGAACCTTAGGGTTTTCCAGCACTGGAACTTGTTTCTGGGCAGAGAGGGACTAAAGGACATGGGTGTAAGATTTGGCGTAGAGGCCCTTTGAAAATGTTCACTGCCTACATTCGTGCTGCAGCTTGTGTAACCTGAAGAGGCATGTGGGGAGGGGGAGCCTTGGGGGAGTCAGTGACTGAATGTGGCTCCTGGAAAACAGCCCAGAGAGGGGCTGGAGCAGGGCAAAACAGTCCTCACCCTGTCTTCCCACCAGGGGGCGGCAGTTAACCATGCCCTTCCTGGGGCAGGTCTCATGGGCCCCCTTTGGGTCCCACCCTCCACGAGCCTAGCATACTTTGGCAGGGGAGTGTCCTAGGGCCCCGTCCATACCTCTTCAGCTCTCTTCCCCCATAAGGTTACACACATCTGCCAGCGCAGTGACTGCTTCCGTTGAGCCAATAATTTTAAGTGAAAACACCCTTAGCTCCTCTTAGCCTGGCAACCCTTCTCCTTATTGACCTCTTTATGCTTTCTTTCTCCTCTCAGTACCTTTGTGTTGGATGAATTTAAGCGCAAGTACTCCAACGAGGACACACTCTCTGTGGCACTGCCATATTTTTGGGAGCACTTTGATAAGGATGGCTGGTCCCTGTGGTACTCTGAGTACCGCTTCCCTGAAGAGCTCACCCAGACCTTTATGAGTTGCAACCTCATCACTGGTGAGAAGAGGGTGGGTCTGGAAAGAGGAGGGAGAACGAGGTAGTGGGTGATGGGATTCCACAGGCCGAGTGTTCTCCCTTGCCCCTTCAGGAATGTTCCAGCGGTTGGACAAGCTGAGGAAGAGTGCTTTTGCCAGTGTCGTCCTCTTTGGCACCAACAACAGCAGCTCCATTTCTGGAGTCTGGGTCTTCCGAGGCCAGGAGCTTGCCTTTCCGGTGAGGAAGGTGGAGGGGAGGGGTGTCTTTAGGGTGGGGCAAGGACACAGGAAGCGCAGTGTTTTATGCCTAGGCCGGTAGGTGTTTGGGAGAGCTCAGGAATGTGTATAGGAAGGAGCTGTTCCCATTCACGGCAGTCCTGGGATCTGATGACATGTGTCTGAGCTGGAAGTAACACAGGTGTGGGATGGTGTCCCATAACCTGACCACGTGCTTTGCTGGCTTTTTATCCCCAGCTGAGTCCAGACTGGCAGGTGGACTACGAGTCATATACGTGGCGGAAACTGGATCCTGGTAGCGAGGAGACAGAGACGCTGGTTCGAGAGTACTTTTCCTGGGAGGGGGCCTTCCAGCATGTGGGCAAAGCCTTCAATCAGGGCAAGATCTTCAAGTGAACATCTCTTGCCATCGCCTAGCTGCCTGCACCTGCCCTTCAGGGAGATGGGGGTCATTAAAGGAAACTGAACATTGAATCCTTTTCTGTCCTGCCTCCTTTGTGAGTGGTGGCTTCCTCAAAGGGGAGTAGATACGTTGAAGCAGGGTATTTTGTATGTCTGCAGTACCTCAATTTGCAGGAGAGAAGACTTCAGAAGATCAGAAAGAGGCCTGTCGTAAGTTTTGGTTTTACTGCCCTGCCTCCTACGGTGATGACCATCTCTAGCTGGGGAAGATTGGAAGCAGTTAGGGTGGCTCCTGACAGGGGGTTTTGTAACTACCTGATTCCTAGAGACCAGAGTCCAGATCCCAGTGAGGGAGAGAATAGCTGCAGGTGATGGTAAGAGCAACACGCGTAGCGACAACTGCCCTTCGGGGTAGGTGACAATATCCAAGGGTTTGTAGTTTCAGTACCTCAAACAGGCAGGGAGACCAGGCACATAAGATTGAGAACAGACCACTGGCCTATTGGCTGTTAACCTGGCTGTGGATGAGCTCTGGTGGTATCCTTGCTTTCTAGCAAAGAAGAAGGGTTCAGAGATTTCAGTAACTTGCTTGTGATCACACATTTTAAGTGGTAGAGGCAGGGTTTTGAGCCCAGCGGGTGTCTTTTTTTTTTTTTTTTTTTTAAGGCAGAGTCTTACTCTGTTGCCCGGGCTGGAGTACAGTGGTGTCATAGCTTGCTGCAGCCTCAAACCTCAAACTCCTGGGCTCAAGTGATCCTCCTGCCTCAGCCTCCCAAATAGCTGGGACTACAGGTGCGCACCACCACACCTGGTTAAAGTGTCACTCTTGAAACCTGTACTCACATCCTGCTGCCTCCTAGAATGTAGAGTAGTCATAATTGTCATCTAATATCCTGCTCAGACCAATAGTTACTATTTTTTCCCTATTGAGCTTAACTTTTTTAAGACCCTTTGCAGAGATTCTTGCCCTTCTGTGTGTCTTTTCCAAGGAGCATTGAAGATCTCCCTGTCAATTTAACAGCTCAGGTGAAATTGGTACCTTCTAGTTGCATTCGCGTTTTGAGGAATATGCAGAAATGGTTATGACTGCCCTTGGTCCCCAGCATATGGTTTGTGTGTGATCTTTTTTCATCTTACCCCGTAGTCCAGGCACAAAAAAGGGCTCTTGGCTTGGGAGGGGAAAAAGGTGATCTTACCAGGTACAGACAAGGGGCTGGTAGCTTGGAAGGGGATAGGACTGTCATCTGTAGCTGGACACTGACCTGCAGTTGTTGGGTTTGTGTGAACAAGTGGGCAGAGAAGAGTTGTGGTTTGGGATCCAGATGGGTGAGGACGGGTTGGTTCTTGCTTAGATTCTGCTCCCTGGCAGCTCATCTTGAGCTCGGTCCAAACTTGATACTTAATCATCTGAGCATTCTGGACTCCTCAACTAGGGTCTGAAAGTGCTGAATGCGGTGGGGTGTGGTGTCGTGTATGCCTGCAGTCACAGCCACTCCAGAGGCTGAGGCAGGAGGATGGCGTGAGGCCCGGAGTTTGAGACTTGTAGTGTGCTACATTGGTGCCTGGGAACAGCCATTGCACTCTAGCCTGGGCAACATAGTGAGATTTCTAAAAGAAAAAAAGTGCTGTATACTGGCTCAGGGTGTCCCCTTAGCTTGTTGCTGGGGCCTCACTGAACCTGTCAGGCTCCTCCCAAATTCTTTATCATGCCACACCCCCTTCTGTGCTTGTGCAACCTTCAACACCTCCTTTGTGGTGTCCTCTTAATCTTCCCAGTGGCTGAAGATTTAGGCAGCAGAGATCAAGTTGGACAAGTAGATTTAGGTTTGGGGGGCAGGCCTGGGAGGCCCAACTGTGAAAAAGGGTTGGGTTCTGCCGGGTAGGCTATTGCTTATGTGGCAGGAGGCCTGGCAGCCCACGAGGACTGGGCTGGGTGGGTCTGGGCTGAAGGGCCAGGGACCCCCCACCTCCCAGCCTTGCTCTGAGCCTGCAGGAAGAGTGACTCATCTGCACATCCTGCCTCCTGTGCCTCTAGCCCTGGCCATTTTGTGCAGAGTGGGGGTGGCCAAGTTGTTGGATGAGGCCAGGCCTGCACCTGGGGGAGGGCCAATCCCCACAGGTGGGAGGTGATGGGGGTGCCCTGAGGGGAGAGGGCTGAGGCCTCAGGAAGGCGGGGCAGTTGGCCTCTAATGGGAGTGGGTTGGAAGCCTTTTCTCTGCTGTAGCGGGCAGGGAAGAGGTTAACTGTGTGAGTTGCTAGCAGCAGATGGGGGGCAGGAAGGAGGGGAAACACATCTGGAGTTCCTTCTGTCCCACCCTGCCCTGGGGAGGCCTGAGTCACTACGATGGGGACTTGTGCCCTCCCCTTCCCAGCCCTGCTCCCTGCTGGAGCCTGGCCTCTCTGTTTCTCCCAGTGCTTCCAATCAGAGCCTGCTCCTGCAACACCTCTGGTTGCTGGGCAGTTTTCCCTGTATGCCAGGGAGGCTCGTGCCACCTAAACACCACCTAGAGCTGACAGTCCCAGTGCCGTAGGGGCTGGGGGTGGAGGATTGGAAAGGAAAGGGGGTGTTGTGAATGGATCAGGGCGATCTTAGAAAATGGGTAGAATGAGGGAAAGATGAGGCTATTTTATCCACTTCCTGGGCAAAATCTGAGCCTCCACAGAGGAGGCTGAACGAAGCTGGAGAAGGAGTCGGGGCTCAGGGTTGCAGTCGACGCAGATAAAGTCTTTGCAGAGCCTGCAGTGTGAAGGGGAAGGCTGAGACTTGGTTTAGTTTGTAGATAATCCAGTAGATACTGGTTATAAGCAGCTATTTATTTTAGCTATCTTGGCACTTCTGCTTAAGTCACTTATTAAAAAGTTAAAAGCCTTTAAAGTTCTTCCAAGAAAGACCTAGACTGTCTTCTTTTTTTCACGTCCTGCCTTGAGCCAGAGCAGGACAGCTGCTGCTCTCACTGGCTCAGCCCATCCCACCAGCTGCCCACATGCCCCAAATGTGCCACTTCCCCTTTTGAAAGTAAGGGGAGGGTCTAGAATGTTGAGAGGAGAGGAATGAAGTGCTTTGGAGGCTCCACCCAGTCATTTCTGAAATTAATACTGTGGTTTTCATGGCAACCAGCACTCTTTGTCCTCAGAATCCAGAACTTTCCCTCCACAGGCATCAAATGGATTTTTCTGGGTGGAAGTTTTCAAACTTCCCTGGCTCCCCGGACCAGTGTACCCACAGGGCACTGTAACTTCCTCAACTTGCTCTGGTCCTCTGTATGTTTGAATGTAATTCTGGGGTACCCACCTTGTTCTTTTCTTCCCCTACGGCTGTGGCACTAAAACATTGGCGCTCTGGAAAGGTTAGAGAAGCTATGCCACCTGCTTCCGTCCGTTTGCTCTGTTTGGGGCTGGCGTGGCTCCCAGAGTAGGCTGTCGTTTTACTCCAGTGGAATTACTGGGGTGTCCCAGTGCCTTGGCACCCAAGGGATGGGTGGAGTGGGGGATGGTGAGGGGTGCTGGAGAGTAGCACTTTATTTACCTGAATCTCTCCTGAGAGGGAGAATACCTTGGGCAGGTGGTTCAGTGGCGAAGACCCCAATCTCTCGATGTTCTCGGGCTCTTTTCTTTCCCGTGGGCCCTTCCCTTCTCCTCCTTTCCACTTGATTTTCCTGATTTCCTCAGGGTTCCAAGGGGAGCATGTAGACGCTACCTTTTCTGCACTATGGGCGCATGCAGATCAGGGCCTGGATGGCCGGTCAGGGATTGGAGCTGTTTCTGATAGGACCTCCCATGGAATGTGCCTCTGCTTCCAGCTGCCCCCTCCCGTCCGCAGCAGGAACAGCTGTCATGTGAAGGCCTCTCTGCTGGCTCAGCCCTTTTGCAATCATCTGGCTGGCTCTGCCAGGGTGGGGGTGGACAGTAAGGATGGGCAGAGCCATGGTGTAAACAGGGAACATGGCTGCTGAGGGGCTGTCGGAGGGTAAGGAGGGCTATAGCTTTGAGGGCTAAGGGCAGAAGGGTTGCCAAGGTCAGTTAGGAGGGTGGAAGCAGCTGAGCAGGCCAGGGAGGCAGAATGATGAGCGTAGGGCACCCATCACAGGAAGTGGGGGCTGCACAGAGATTGGAGCTTTTCTAGGTGTACAGGAGAGTTGGTTATAGTGGGACCCTGGCCAGTCATCCTTCAGGGAAAGCTGCATTTCCCCTGACTCACAGGAAGCAGGGGTTTTCGGCCCAGCCTCTCCATGTGGGACCTGAGTCACTGAGTTGCCCAGGGTGTTGGCTCTCCTATGGTGGCAGAGCCTGTGCCCAGCCCTGCCCTGCCCCTCTATACTCACTCCTACTGTTAGAACAAGGGTGAGCAAACACACCACTTTTATCCCACTCTCTTCAATAATAACTGTCCATCCTTGTTAGAACAGACAAACAAGTACCTCGTTGACGGATTGCCAGAGAACCATCTCTAATACTGCTTATTACAGTGAGGAGAACTGTGAGTTCCACGGAGGAATTGACTTATCAAGACCATCCAAGCTTGCAACACTTGCAGCCACCCACTGAGTTGCTTTGTCAAGATAGTCTTAGACAGATCTTGCAGCAAATGAGTGCTGAGAATGAGTAGGTGGACCAGGTTTTGGTGGCAGGGAGAGGGGGCATAACGTCCAGTGGCCCACAGCTTGCGTCAGGTGTAGAAGGGGCAAAGAACAGGCCCCACGGGCAGGGTCAGACAGCGACCAAGCCAGGCCACGGGGGAGGGTGTAGCTCGAGCAGGACTCGAGTGACGGAACCTCACATGTGTGACACGGCTTGGGCCTGGACCCTCCTCCTGCTCAGCTGATCTGATACTGGCCCTTGGTCGTGTCAGCAGAATAGAGGTGAGAAGTCAAGCAGAGCTGCAATCCCAGGAATGGGGGCAAAGGACAGGAAGTTTGAAAGGATGAGAAAAGCAGATTCCCAGAGAGGGGCAAGGAGGCTGGTGTTCCACTGGCTCGTCCTCAGCCCCTCCCTCCCTGGGCGTGGGCTGCTCCGTTCATTCCAGCTCCCTCCCTTTGCTCCTGTTTACAACTCAGCCCTCCCAGTCCTCAGCTCATTCTGAGCTCTTCTGTTCTCTCTCTCCCTCCCTCCTTCCTGCACAGTCTCCTGCAGTCATGTTTTGCCACTTCTTTCCCTTAATCTGGGTCTCCATCTCCTATTACTCCTTGCTCCCACTGTATCCCCACACCCACAATGTGCCTGCCTGCCCTCTTCTCCCTGCCTGCGCAGTCTTTCTTTGCCTTCTCTCCTCCCAGCCCTGTGTCTCTTGTCCCCTAACCAGCTTTCACTTGGGTTCTGCTTAGGCCTGAAGATTTCATTAGGGCTGAGTGTGATGGGAGAGTTTTCCGTGTATCATGGCTGTCTGAGCTGAGTAATTCAGGCACTCCTTATTTGAAGCCTAAAGTTAAATACAGGCTGGGATTTGAATTGAGCTGGGGAAAGATGATTTTATTTGGCTTCATATTTTGGGTTAGGGTTAGGGGTTTGGGGCTTGAGAATTACCTAGGAAATAATGTTTGGATTCCAGAATCACCCAATGGGTTTGCAGTTAGACTGGGGAAGATGACGGATTAGGAAGTGGTGAAAGTGAACGGAGAAGAGCCTGTTTGGCAGGGATGCTAGTCCCTGGGCTGGTGTGTGGGTGGAGGTGGGGCCTGGGAGATCCCAGATGGCACTAAGAAAGGTCATTCCTCTGCTTCTGAGGATGTCATGCAAAAGGACCCTCATGGAGGAGGGGAAGTCTGCTTCTAAAGAGACTGCAAACAGACTGCACACTTCACTTCCTTTCTGGGATCAGAGTTTGAAAACTGAGATTACCCTTTGAACAGTCGGGCCTCTCTTCTTCCCTGTAACATGCTGATTTCGGAAAAGGGGACTGTGGCTGGTGAGAAGGGAGGGGAAGGGGAATCCCCTGGCAAGGGGGCCTGCCCACAGAGCTCCCCTTTGTGGTTACTATGGAAACAGGCATAATAGGAACAAAACAGAGGCATGTTGCCTGGCAACAGAAGAGCCCAAGGTTCATCACACACATACACCACACACCATACATATCAGGAAACTCCCTCCCAGGAGGGAGCGTCACTTCTGGGGAAGCTGGGGTGTCTCAGCGATGTTGACTCCTAGAGCTCACCTAGCGTTGCCAGCGAGTCTGCAGGACTGTGGTGTGGCTCCCTCTGAAGGGTGGTGGAATGCCAGGGGCAGGGCAGACCTTCCCTCTGATATAAGAGGACAGCCTTTACTTTGACAGAGGAGTCTAAACCTTCAAGAAGTCAGAGGTTTTCTTTGCAATGTTGGGACCAAGGGGAATCCTTATAACTAAAACATAGTGTGTGGGGGGGTGTGTGGAGTCGCTGTGTGAGAGAGCTGGTAGATACCTTCTAATTTTCTAAAGGCATAGGACCTCCAAGGAACTCAAAGGACAAGGTAAAGTAGGATCAGAGCCATTTCCTTCTCGACTGAGTGCCTTGAGACAGGGATTCCATCTTGCCAAGTTCTCTATTACCTCCACCCCTACCATCACCACAAGGCCCCCACCAGTGTTGGACACACAATAAATGAACAGCTGCAAGAGAGACCCACAAGTAGGGGAATTGCTCCCTGGGGGCTGAGAGCTGGGGGAGGCTGTGACAGCGTGGGATGCAGCGAAGGGCAAGGGCGCTATGGCCAGTTACACCTGGAGTTCATTCATTCATTTAAAACGTGTTCTTGAGTGATTGCTGTGTGCCAGCCACTGCTCTAGGCATGGGGCATAGAGCAAAGGAAAAAAGTCCCTGCCCTCATGGGGCTTCAACGCTAATGGGAGCTTTTACTCTTGCTTCTGTGAGTTGTGTGACTTCAGGTAAATCTTGAACCCTCTCTGAGACCATGTCCTGAGTGCCTCCCTCCCAGGGTGTGTAAGGATTAAATGAGCTAACACGAAAGTACCTGCTGCAGGGTCAGATGCAATCACCATTAAGGTAACTTTAGGGGGTTTGGAGTGGGGGCCACCTTGGTGGGCAGAAGGAGAAGAGTTGGCAGAAACTTCTAAAAGTGTGCATCTCCACTTACACCTTTGAAAATGTTGAAAACATTCCCCTCCCCTGGACTGAGGAGGCTGACTTGGCAAAACCCTGCTCTGGTTCCCACCTGCAGGATCATGGTTTTTTAGGGGGCCAGGGTTGAGGTTATACCTTCTGTACCCTCTTAGCCTGGAAAGGGGCAGGAGCCAGTGCCCAGAACTACCCCCCACGAAATAATCTTGCCACTCTTAGCCCTGAATGAAGTACCTGGACAGTGATCCCTGCTCTGGGGCTGCTCCAAAACCCAGCCTCTCCCTCCTGCCTTCTTCTCTGTTGACCAAGAGGGTGGCCAGAACAAACAATGGAGCAGATAAGCTGGCTCTGAGCCTGGGACACTGGCCTCTGTTCTTTTGATCCTGGGGGGCCCATCGAGCCCAGCTGAGGTGAAGGTACAACACCCACGCCCTTCCCTACTCTTCTTCATTTCCTGCCCCAGCCCACTCCCTCGAATGCCCTCAGCCCTTTTTGCAGATGTCTTGTGTCTTTGTGGCATCTATTACATGATAGCTAGCTTTCTGCAAAATCAACTTCATTTTAATATGCACTGGGAAAACTTGCTCTTTCGAGGACCAAATGATGATTCATTTCATCAAGTTAAAAACCCTTTGGTAAACTGTTAACAGTGGTTACTTTTGGGGAGAGGGACTGGGGTAGGGTAGGAGGGAGATACTTACTTTTTATTGCTGTACTTTTTTGTATTGTTTAAATTCTTTGCCATATGGAAGTATTGATTTTATTTAAAAAATGTCAACAGGGTTATCTGGCTTGTAGGATTACAGGCCACTTTATTTTATCTTATTCTTGGTCTATATTTAAAAAGCTGAATAAACGTCATTTAAAATGAAATAAAAAATTTAAAAAGCCATTGGTAAAGGACATAATTAGCTCTTGGTTTTAATTTTTTTAAGTGTTATAAAGCTTGAAAGTTTGGATTTTTTTTTTCCTTTAAATAAGGTAGGTGTTAGGAAAGAGGGTGCTGGACAGAATGGGGGAGGAGGTGATTCTTCAGAAAGTCTGCATCTATGACTGTGTGCTTGTGATGTGTGTGGTGGGGCTGCCTCAGCCGTGGGGTTGAGTCACTATCCAGGTCCCTGTGTGTGTGTGTGTGAGTATGAGTGAGACAGAGAAAGAGAGAGAGAATATGCTGGTGCCCAAGTCTGCTTTGTGTGTCTTTGCATGTCTATGCCTGTCAGAGTGTCTACACATGCGTCTCCACCTTTCTGTGTCCATTATATGAGTGCCCGCATGTCTGTGGCTCCTTCCGCTGTCTCTTCCCTCCCCCATGCCCTGTACCCTGTGCCGGTAACTGGACCTGGACACAGCCCCCAGGGCTGGCAGCAGAGTTGGCTGCTGGGTATTTTTAGCCTGTAAACATGTTTGCCATTTCAGAGGATAGGGCCGAGCTGGTCTCAGCCCCAGCCCACTCAGGATCTTGCAGCAAGGAGGGTGCTCCAGTCTCCAGTCAGGGCTTCTCAGTTCCCCAGCCGGGGGTCTCCCTTCCCCGACATTCCAGAAAGGAAGGGAAACCGGCTTGGAGTGGGCAGTGGGTGGCCACCTAGGAAGGAGGATAAGAGGACTCGTGCGGCAGAAGAGAAAGGGGGTGTGGAAGGGGGTTGTGTAGCCAGAAGGTCCCTGCACCCCATCATTAAGCGTTTAATAAAATCTCTATGTAGTTAGAAGTGGCTGTGGGAAATGGCTGTAAATTGGGAGACTCAGCGTCCTGCAAGTGGGGAAGTGGGGAGGAGCGTGGAGAGGGGCGCCCGGAAGGAACGGGAAGGCGGAGGAAACGCTGGAGCTCCGGCTTCTGGGGGGCGGGAGTCTGGAGAGGAAGGTGGGCAGCCGGGTCTGCTGCTCCCAGGGCTGCAGGCCTGACTCCCGCGGTGCATGGGGCATAGGTGACCCTGACTCTGGGGGGTGGGGCGGGCATCTCCAAGCCGGTTCTGTGGCGGGAGGGGCTGAGGGGACCCCAAAAAGAGGGGAGGCAAGAAATGGGCGCGGTTTCATGGAGCTTGGAAACAAAATGAGGACGCTGGGGCCTGGGATTTGAAGTGTAGTTGCCTATGTCGAGCGAAAACTGCAAGGTCCACATCGGGCTGGAGGTCGCGGCCGAATCACTTAAGCCCCAAGCTACTTTCTGAGCTCCTTGGCCTTTCCTGCAAAATGGGTTGATTCGCAGTTCCAGCTGTGAGCATGAGCCCCAAGGAGCTTCCAGGAGTTTCTTGCAGATGAAGCCACACATTGCACATACCGGGGGGTAGATCCAAGCCCGGGATAGGACGGGTGCAATGGACGGTGGGTAAGGGGAAAGGCGACGTCCCCTTGTCCCCGCGCCCGCTGCGGCCCACCCCCCACCTCCGGGTCCCTCCAGTGTCAGCCCCGCTCACTCGTCCCAGCCCGGCTCGGGCCCCGCCCGGCCCCGCCCTCTCCCCACAGCTCAGGGCAGACCCGCCCGCCTGAGCCGGAGTTACAAGAGCCGCCTCCGTGCGCGGGAGCCCGGCCACTCGGAGCAGCTCTGCCGCGGGGACTGCACTGCCCGCCCTGCCGGACCCGCCCCAGTCGAGGCTCGCCGCCGCCAGCAGCCGCAGCGCCGCAGCACCGCAGCCTCGGGCCCCGCGCCGACCATGGCTGTGCCCTGGGGCTGAGCACGCAGGTAGGGGTGCCAGGCGCACCGTGGCGCAGTCGGGGGCCAGGGCATGGAGAACTTGTGGGGGGACGTGGGTTGCGGGGCTCGGGCGAGGCTCGTTGTTGGGGGCAGGGTGTCACTGGGAGAATTCAAATAGTTTGAGCAAATTGGGCTGCCCAGGGCCTCCCGGGAAGGCGACTTGTCGCTCCCTGGGAGTGGAGCGCTGCTTCTGGAGTTGGGGCGCAAGTTTGGCAAAGTTCGAAAGTCGCTCCGAAGTGTGCTTTGCTCCACTCGGTATTTCTCTGGAGGGCGGATTGTTGGCCCCACTGCACGGCAGGGCTCCGGATCCTGGCCTGGTGGCCCCGGTCCCCACCCGCCCCCCATGGGGCGGTGGCTCAGGGGCTGCTCCGTTTGTATTCCATGTTTACTGGAAGAGAAGTTTCGGAGATCGCCACCGCGACCCCCCGCCCCCGCGCCCCCGCGCCGCGCGCCCCCCCCGCTGTCCCTCCCTGCACCTCCGCCCCTAACTTCGGGTCCCGTGTCCTCCCGGCCCCACCCTGTTCTGTACCACCAGCCTCTCCCTTTCTCGCTCCCTGCGGCTCCCTCGGCCCCCCTTCAGCGGCCCCGCCCTAGTCTCGCCCCTCCGTGTTCCTGGCTCCAGAAAACTCCCTTCTTCCTCCCGGGCGGCGGAGCCCGGAGTTTGCTGCGCGCCTCCCAGCGGGATGGGCGTGCGGAGGGGCGCGGAAGGAGGGAGATTCCTGCGCGGGGGTGGGCGGCGGGGGCAGTGCTGCGGCCCAGCCCTCGGGACCGCCCCTTCCCCTCCAGAGGCGGCGCTTCCCCACGCCCCACTCCCAAACCCGTCCGGGCGGGATGGCCCCCGCCCCAGCGCCTGGCTCGGCGCCAGTAGCCTGAGGAATGTGGTGGTTGGAGCCGGTGACTAATTCAAACCAGAACTCGGGGAGGAGTGGTGAGGGGCAAAGGGGAGGGGGAAGGGGCTGTGTGTGGGAGGTGGGGGCAGGAGCAGGGCTTGGCGTGGGAGGCGGGCTTAGCTGCGCTCGCTGGGACGCTCCGCTCGAGCGGTGCGCGCCAGGAGAGGGGGCGTGGGGCGAGGTCCTGCCGTGGGGTGGGAAAGGCAGCGTGCTCAGGGTGTGTGCGGAGAACTCTGTTATGTAAGGCTTTCCCATGCAGGGAGGGGGTGTGCGGTGTGCGAGGGCCTGGCTCGCCCCTGGCAGGGCTGGGCGCCCCCTGCAGTGCCAAGGCCGGGGTGTGGGGGGGCTGACCGTGAGGGACTCATGGGGCCCTAGCAGGGCTGGCTGTACCCCTTGCGTGGAGGGGAGCAGAGGGTACAGTTTGGGGATCTCACAGCTCTAGCTGAGCACCGACAACCAGGTGGGGGACAACCAGGTGGAGGCGGCTCTGGCACCTCTGCACAGTGAGACCGCAGAGGATTGTGTGCATTGTGTGTGCACCCGCTTCACAGGGTGTGGCCCTGGCTGTGGTGAGGGTGGCAGTGAGGTGCTCCTAGGGAGCTGCAGTTGCTGCTGAGTGCCTGTGGAGCAGATTTGTGGAAAGGCAGTGTGAAAGCCCCCTATGGCCATAAGGTCCTTAGAGAATGACCCTGAGTTTCCAGAGGAAAAGGTACCAGATACCTATCTCTGTGTCCCCATGCACAGCTCTGGGCTCCCAATAATTGGTGTTGAAACTGTCTTCCTCACTAAAATCTAACCTCTGGTTGCAAGGGTGCTGGTCGCCGAATGCCCTTCCTAGTACAGCCTAGCACATGGTAGGCGTTGGGTTGATTTTGTGGGATACATTGATGCAGTGGGGGGCTGTAGTGATGGGGAAGGAGAGAGAGATCCAAGCTGCCTTGGAAGGCATGTAAGGGCCCCTCACCTATACTGGGTGTAACTTAGGGGAGTAGATCTCGCTTTCATCCCCACCCCTGTGAGGGAAATCCCAGGGGCTGGGTGTGGCACTCACTTCCTTTCAGAAGCTGAATGGGGAAGCTTCCTTCTCCTCCTGCCCTTAGGGAAAACAGGCCTGCACAGGGTACGTGAGGGTCCCCAGTGGGGAGTGCATGGCAGCCTCAGGGTTAGGGGCACCTTCTTGCTCTGAGCTGTGGGCTGTGGAGTGAGGGAGGGTGGGAGAGGGGCTGCACCGGGACAGCTGAGCCGGGAGAGGATGCAGGGTTTGGGGGCGGGTAGGAGATGGGGGTTGGAGAGTATCTGAGCCCCTCTCTAAAGCCCTTGTCCCTAAGAGGTTGGGCACAGGGACATGGGCCAGAGAACAAGGACACACAGGAGCCATAGAAGTTGCACAGGCTTAGTGCTGCTGATATGAAGGCCCACAGCAGTGATTCAGGGGTCCTGGTCTGGGCAACTCCTTGGGGAGCTGACCCTCAGGGCTGAGGACTCCTGCCAGCCAGCTGTGGTTCAGGTGTGAGGCTACAGGTCCAGGACCCAGGGTGGGACATGAGAGACAGTGAACCATGGGAGGAAGAAGGCTGGCATCGGCCAAGGGCAGGAAATGGGTTGGGGGTCCCCAGGAGGCCCTGGGTAGAGGTGCCCGGGCACCACCAGGCTGGATTCTTTTGCTCAACTTGGAATCGGCTGGAGCTGGTTTGAGAGGTTGGGGCAAAGCCATGGGGGTGGAGGGGTGTGTAGGGTTCTGGGGTGTGGTCACTACCTTCTTCAGAACTTGGGAACCGCCTGGGGACAGACAGACAGGCAGACCGGGAGAGCTGGTCCGACTCCTGTGAGAACTTGGCTGGCTCTCTCCTGACCACTCCCGGATGCCCCTGAGTTTCTCTCCCTGAGGCTGGGCTGACCACGTGCTGTGCACACTTAGGTTTGAAGAAGGGAGGTGGCCGCTGAAAGGGTTTAGAATGTGCCATTTCACTTGGGTGGTGGCAGTGGCCAGTGTCTAGGGCCTTTCTCGCCCTCTTTACCCTCCATGGGCTTCATTGGGGCTCCCAGGGAGCTGGCATTTCCCTGGGCTCGGACCTTACGGCTGACTCCTAAGCGTGAGCAGTTTCCTCCAAGCCTGGGTGTGCCAGAGGGAGTGTGGGGGCATGGGGTGGGCTGCAGGAGTACTCTGCAGGAGTGTGTGTGCCTTTTGATGAAGGCCCTCTTCCTCCCTGCTGGTCTCAGTTCCCACCTGGGCTACGGCGGGCTTGGGTCCCTCACTGTTAGCATTGCAGGAGGCGTTCCACTGTGGCCTTGGGTCCCTGTGACTGCCCGTGTCACAGCCTCTGTGTCTCTGAGTGAAGTGTGTGTGGTTGCCTGAGAGAGGACACCCCGCTGGCTGTGCATGGGGGTCCTCCCATTGTGATGGGCCTGGATGTGTAACCTCTTCCTGCCGAGTTATGGGGCTTGGAGGGCAGGGAATGGCAATGACATTCTGCTCTGGTGGTGGAGGTTTGGTGCAGGCATGCAGGGGGCTGTAGGTAAGGAGAGAAGTAAGTTTCTCTGTCCTGGACAGGTCTCGGCCCTGGAGTTTGTGCCCAGAGGCCCTTGGGAGGTCGAGGACAGCCCCGGGGGTGCAGGCCTCGGCTGAGCGAGGCTGAGCAAGGCACCGCGAGGCCTGTCAGGGAGGGGCGTCCTGCCAGGTCCCCGGGGGCCGGGGGCTGGAGCGGAGGTTCTGGGGAAAGAGGAAGTGCCTGGAGCTGATCTGGCTACGGCTATGTGTGCTGCTGGCCTGGGGGGCGGCTCTTCGGCGGCAGAGCGCGAGCGGCCTGGCCAGCGCCCCTGCACTAGCATGGCCTGACCGCTGGGGGGAGAGCGAGCAGCGCCCTCCCCGAGAGCCCGGCCGTGGGTGGGGCAGTGAGCAGCTCACAAGCTGTAATCTACCCCCCAGGGCAGGACAGGGTGTTCTTCTTCACCCTCGCCCTCCCCCACTGTAAAACGTCATCCTCAGAGTTGGTCTTAATCCCAGGGGTCTTGGGTAAAGGCCCACTCTTCCTTGCCTGTGTGTCTAGGTGTGGGGGCTTTTGCTGGAGAATGTAATGCAGTGCCTTGTCACAAGGAGGGTCCCTCTTGGCCAGGGAGGGAAGAGGGACTCTTCCTCCCTGCTGGAAGTGAGAACTTGGAGCTTGAGGCTTCAGAGCTTGCTGGGAGCCTGGGAGTGTGGTAGGAGGTTGTGCATAGCCAGGGTGGAGAGAGGTGTCAGAGCCAAGTCAGAAAGCAGCCAGCTGCCTATGGTCACGGTGTGGGGGGCTGCCCTGGAGGTCAACGTGCAAAAAATCCCAGCACGATGGTGAAGGGTCAGGGGAAGGGGCTAATGGAGAGGGAAAGGCTGGAGTGACAGGGCTGGAGGAACTTCCTCCTGGTGGGAATTGTGGGCTGGGCCGGCACCTTCCTCCCCGAAGGGCAGGTATTGGAAGTGAGAGTGGCAGGTGCACACACAGGCGCACACTCAGACACACGGGCGCCGGGTGAACAGGCGCAGGGGCCTCCGTGACAGGTGTCTGTTGTGAGCCGGTAAGGGCTGGCTGGGGCTGCGGGCTGCTTTGGGCTGTGTAGAGTGGAGAATGGGGCTGAGGGTCTCTGTGGGGCTGAGGGTCTCTGTGTACCCGAGGTGTGCGTGTGTCCTTGTGTGCCTTTCTCTGAATGTGCCTCCAGTGCCCCAGTCGTTCATGTCTTGCAATGTGTTCATCTAATTCTCCCTGGTAATTCCATCCCCTGTGTAAGTTGAAAGCGCTCCCTTGGGGTGTGCTGCCCAGAATCAGCTGGGTGGGTTTGTGAAAGTTCTTCATGCCCGCTTAGATTCTTCAGATTGCTGCACACTTCTGCGCCCATTAAAACAGGGCATTTGTTTTTCTTTCTCTTTTTCTTTTTTTTTTTTTGAGACAGAGTCTCGCTCTGTTGCCCCGGGTAGAGTGCAGTGACTTCATCATGGCTCAGTGCGACCTCAAACTCCTGGGCTCAAGCGATCCTCCTGCTTCAGCCTCCTGAGTAGCTGGGACTACAGGTACACACTACCACGCCTGGTTAATTTTTCTATTTTTAGTAGAGATGGGGTCTTGCTCTTGCTCAGACTGGTCTCGAACTCCTGAGCTCAAGCGATCCTCCCATTTTGGCCTCCTAGAGTGCTAGGATTACAGGCGTGAGCCACTGGACCAGGCCCGTTTGTTTTTCTAAACAGAAGTCAGGCAGGTCCATTTGGAGGCTCAGACCCTGGAAGAAATGCCACCCCTATGTTTCCCCTTGTTCCTCTGGGACGAGGGTTTACCTGGCATGGCTGCTCCTCTCTCCCAGAGAGTGCAGATGCTTGCCTTGCCCTGCCAGTGCCTGCCTCTAGAGTCTAGAGTGGGAAGGGGCTGGTTCTCTTGTCCCCCACCTGTTGGGGCCCAAGAGAATCCAGAGGTGAGCTGGGTTCTGGACAGCCCAGCATCCTGACCCCTGGGGACCCAGCCTCAATAAGCCCCAGAACCAAAAGGCCCCTGAGATACGGGGCTCCAGGATGCCTGTTACTGCCCATTCTGGGTTGGGTGCCCAAAAGCTGGCCCAGGATGAGGCTACGGTATGGGGAAGGGGTTTGGAGGCCTTTCCATCTGCCTGTGGGTGTGTCCCTCGGGCTCTCACTCTCCACCCCCTCCCCCCCACAGTGTAGGGCTCTCTTCTGTGTATCTCCTGTGTGCATCTTTCTCTGTGGTTTCTTGTGTGTCTCATCCTGTGTGTGTATTTACTTGTGCCTTGGTCCCTCTACCTGGTAAAGACTGTTGGCCTTGGAGTCAGAGAATCCTGGGCTTGCATTTCGACCCTGTCTCACACTTGGTCGAGTCGTCTTACTTGTGGGGCCTATTTCTGCGTCTTTAAAATGGGTTATTAATTCTTATCCAATAGTATCATTTGGGGATCGAATAAGACCCCAAGGCATGAAATGTGGCCAGCACAGTCCCCGGCACACAGTAGGGCTGTGCAGAATTCTCTTTCTCTCGACTTACATGTGTGTGGGGTGGTTTCTTTCAGCGTGGAGCTTTGTCTTCCTCTTTCTCTCCTGGTGAGTGTTTATGAGAGTATATCACCCTTCTGGGTGTGTCTCTTTTTGAATACCCAGCCCTTCGTCCTGGTTATGAGTGTTTGGGGCTTTTCTTTTGGTGGAGGTCTCTAACTCTGGCCGTGAATCATTTTGTTCTCAGGATGGGGACTGCTTCTCTTTGGCCTGTGTGCATGGTGGGTTGATTGGCACATGTGCACACCACCGTGCTGGGTGGAAGTTTCACTGTTATTGGTGCCCTCCCCAGTGTGGGTAGGGGTGCTTTTCTGTCCCTTGCAGGGTCACTTCCTGTGTCCAGCCTGTGCTAGGTGGATGCACAATCATGTGCTGCTCTGTTGTGTATCTTGTCTTCAGTTCTGGTGCATTCAGGCGCTGAGGTCCCTGGCCTGTCTCTCAGGGAGTGTATCAGTTCCTGTCATCTTGACACTTATGCTGGCTGCAAGGCTGTTTTTAGCTGCCGCAGCAATTAACCTGGGCCCCTCCCTGGCTGTCTTCATACTGACTCTCTGGAGGAGGGGGCACCATTCCCTGAGGGCGGTGGGGAAGGATGCTCCTCCAGAGCTCACCCCTGGCGGAGGCCATCTGCCCGGTTCAAGGATTCTGCTTTCTGGACTCCTAGGATCTGCCTGGCATTGCCCTCAATCCACAGGTGTGGGCGTGGCAGAGCCCTGCTGGGCTTCACATCCTCTTTGCAGTTTTGAAGTGATACGATGGCCTGTTCTCTCGCTGCTTCTGGCCTGAATTATAGTCTGTCCTGCAGTCTCGGACGTGTGTCCTCTCAGCTTTGCGGCTGGAGTGGCCTCACCACGTCATCCTTTTCTGACCTCCAGGCAGCCATCTGCCGGAGGGGATCTCCTTCCTTCCCTGAGGGGGATGGGAAGCCAGTGGCAGGTGCGTCACGGCTCTGGGAGATGGCTGCCCGGGGTTCCAGGGCCCCGACACTCTCCCGCTCTCCCCTCTCTGGGCCTCATTTCCCCATCTGTAAACAGCAGGCAGTGCTGCCCCATAGAACTCTTGGCAGTGGTGGAATGTTCTGTTCTGTGCTCTCTAATATAGTAGCCAGTAGCAACATGTGGCTGAATGAAAATTTTAGTTTAACTTAATTTTAATAAATTTAAATTTAAATAGCCACATGTAGCTACCATCTTGGATGGCGTGGCTCTAAGGTCCCTTCTAGCTCTGAAGGCATGTGACATTTGGCTCAATCATGCAGAATTCCCCAAAGCTCCAAAGATCCCCCTTTGGGTAACAGCAGGGCAGAGCCCTCAGCTCCCCAGAAGCCTGGCTTAACCTAACTTGTGTGGAAGGAGAAGGAAGGACCACCTGGGCTTGGTAGTGGAGAAGAGAAGGGCTGGGACCAAATGCAGAAAACTGGCCACCATGGCTTCACAGCTCCCTTTTGCATCCCCACGCCCGTCAGTGGCCCAGATCAGATGAGAGGGGAGTCTTTCCTGGCTCTGCCAGGACAGTGGGACCTGAGCCAGAGCAGGCAGGATGGTTGGCAGCCCCACCTGGTCGGGAAGCCATTGGGTGCCCTGCCAGGGCCAACCTGCAGCCTCAGGTCCCATGGCTCCTGTCCTCATGGGCTATGGATCCTTCTTCATGGGCTGATGGCTTTTCCCCTCCTCAGAAGCCACCTGGCTTGAGGCCTGTAGCAGGTCTCTCCTGAGCCTCAAAGCTGTGCTTCCCAGGACTCCTGGGATTACATCCTGAGGGCACTGGCAGGGAAACCGACTGCCTCTCTGCATTGGAGCCCTGGCTCCTCTGGCACCTGGGGATCTGGCCTAGGAGGCACTTTGTCCATGGGTTTTAGGCGTGACCCTTTGCATGTCTGGAGCTGTTGCGGCCAGCTGCAGTGACTCACTGGGGAAGGAGGGAGGGTGGGGCCAAGACGTGGGTGAGGGTGAGCTGGCTTTCTTCCCCCTCTCTGGCTGCTGGCTCAGCACCAGGTTTCTGGGCTGACGAAAGGGGCCCTGCTCAAGGAGGAAGACAGGGGTGTCAGGGCAGTTTGCAGGGGTGGCTTCAGTGCTGTCTGAGAGACCTGGTCTGGAATCCTTTGTCCTTCCCTGCTTCTGCCTGGCTCCTGAGAGCTGGGCTCTGGGAGAAGGTGCCATTAAGCTCCAGCTTTGCTGTTTCACTTTGGGAAGGGACAGCATGACTTCCCATAGCGGTCTCCCCTGTCTGCCCGGAAGGGAGGAGGTGTTTTCCCCAGTCCACACCTGTGCCAACAGGTCACTCACCCCTCAGAGTCTTTGCTCATCTCCTAGCCAGCACCTGTGTTGACCAGGAGGCACATCATAATCGCTGCATTTACGCCTTTGTCAAACAGGAGAACAGGTGTCAGGAGGACTGGGGGTTTATGTGTTTGTCTTTCATCTGTGTTGTGATCTGCCTGCCACTGGAACTGTTAAGTGCCCATAAATTCCCAGGAGACACAGTCCTGTCCTCAGAGGTCAACTCCAGCACCTTCAAGACCCCATTTATATTTCATTCCCCCTAGAAGGCTCCCAAGCCTTCTGGAACATTCCAAGGCTAAATTGATCACAGCCAGAGCACCTGGCTCATAATTTATATCTGGGACAGGAACTAAGTCTTTTAAATCTCCGTATCTGGCACATGGAGTGTGTTCAATAGATGTTTCGAGGGTGTAGGAGCGACGTTAGGTAACAATCTAATGCAGCGTGTAATTAAGTGCTGGGCCGAGCTGTGTCTGTCCCCTGGCTGGTTTCCTCTGCAGTGCCCAGTACAATGTTGGGCATACAGGAGGCAATCAGTATGCATGAATTTATTGATTGGTTGACTAATTTCTGGATGTAAACAGATTTAGGGTGGGGCTTTGGGTGAGGTTGTCCATGATTTATAGCGTCCCCCACACAATTTCACAGACGTGCCTTTGATGGCTGCTGCCGCCATTTTGTGCGGGTGGCTGTAGTCCGTGGCCACATCCAGAGTCCTGCGTGGTGTCTTCCCAGGGTGCCTCTGCCGCTGACAGCTCACCCTGTAGCGGGAGGGCAACTTCATTACTAAATGCCTGCACCTATGGGGGCCTGGCTTAGGTCCAGCGTGGGCAGCCAGATAGGCCTTGACTCACTCGGGCCTGAGGCGGGCACAGCCGTACCCCAGCCTGCTGGCGTGGGCGGTGCCTGGTGGGGTGGGGGCCTCCTTTGTTCAGGCTGCTGCCTGCGCGGGGCTCCCGGAGCTCCCAGCTGGGGAGGGCGTCCCCCTGGCCCCGAGGACCAGGTTAGGCAGGGTGGCCCGGGGTGCCTGTTGGCCAGTGGGGGAGGGAAGCTGCAGACCTGGTGTGGTGGAGAGGAGAGGGTTACAGACTCCAAGTCCGAGCTCCACATGGCTGCTCTCTCATTGCGCACCCCAGGCCAGTCGGCGTCTCGGGGCTCAGTCTCTCCGTCTATAAAATGGGGCTAGTGGTGCCTCCCGCCCAAAGGTGTTGTAAAGAACATGAGAACGTGTGTGTGCTGGGGCTCCTGCGGTTCACTCGTGCTCCCTTCTCCTTCAATCCTTATGAGACTCTTTTGTCATCTCCATTTTCATAGATGAGGAAATAGAGGGTCAGAGAAGTTGAGTGACTTGGCCAGGGCCCCACGCTAGGAGGAGGCAGAGCCAGGATTTGAGTCTGCGTCTGGCTCTTCTGGAGCCCTGTCTGCAATGCTGGGCTGCAGAGCCCTGGCTGAGAGGCATCGTTGGTGCGGGGGTGGGGGCCGGCCTGGGGAACAGAGCACCAGCCATGCCTTGGGTCAGGGTGTCATGCAAGCCGACCACCCAGTGTGAGCATCTCTGGGACCTCTTCCCTAGGCTGTGTGACCGAGATTCCTGACAAGAGAGACTGAGGGGAAGAGAGGAAGGAGGGGCGGGCTCCTGGCAAGGCGTTTGCTCCTGAACGGAATCCTGCAGAGGTCAGTAGGAGGGAGGGACAGAGAGAGGGGGAGGTGCTGGGATGGGGGCAGGTGCAGACCCTAAGTGGCCTGGGGAGGCTGGGGCCCTGGTGGAAGGGACGAGGGGCTGGCTGGCTCCCTGTCTCCTTTCCGTCTTCTCTGCTGTGCCTTGGAAGAACTCCCACAGAGGAAGGACGTGAGGCAAGTGAGCCGGGCTGCGGGGGCAGGTGCATCAGAGAGAGCGTGGGTGGTGGAGTGTGAACCTCCACTCGCTGGAAGTTCCCAGCGCAGAGGTCCCCGGCTTTCTCATCCCCTCATGCCCTGGCATCCGCACTGACCTGAGCTCCATTTTCTCACCTCGTCCCAGATGGAGAAGGAGGAAGAGACAACCCGGGAGCTGCTGCTGCCCAACTGGCAAGGCAGCGGCTCCCATGGGCTGACCATTGCCCAGAGGGATGATGGCGTCTATGTGCAGGAGGTGATGCAGAACTCCCCTGCGGCCCGCACTGGGGTGGTCAAGGAGGGTGAGTCACCCCAGGGTGCAGACTGGGTGCTGGGGGCTGGGGTAGGTGAGGGTGTCGGAGGGAAGGGCAGGGGCAGGGAGCAGGCAGAAGTGGGCTGCCCAGTCCCAATGGCATCAGTATGGTCAGTACCCAAGCCCTGTCCTCCCTTGCCCACTCTGTGTCCTTTGCTTGTGGTCCTTGGGGGAGGCCATCGTGTGGGGTAGTGGGGACCTAGTCCTCAGATCCGACTTCACCACCCATGAGCTCTGCAGATTTGGGCAAATTAGTTGGCCTATCTAAGTCCTAGTTTCCTCATGTGTACAATGGGTGTTACCCTGTCCACCTTGCAGGGTGGTCATGAGGGTTAAGTGCGAGTCAGCTCAAGTGCCCAGATGTGGTGGCTATGTTGTTTTCCTGAGCCTCTGTGGGTCTTATCTGCTTCTTGTCCTTCCCTACTCAGGGGACCAGATCGTGGGTGCCACCATCTACTTTGACAACCTGCAGTCAGGCGAGGTGACCCAGCTGCTGAATACCATGGGGCACCACACAGTGGGCCTGAAGCTGCACCGCAAGGGGGACCGCTCCCCTGAGCCTGGCCAGACCTGGACCCATGAAGTCTTCAGCTCCCGTAGCTCTGAAGTGGTTCTGGTGAGTGCCTTGCCGGCCCGTCTGTGCCCTGAGCTCCCCCAGCCACACCGGCCTGCTGGCCACAGTCCTGAGCCTTCTGTCTGCCTCCTGGACCTCTCTTATAAATCCTTCTCCTCCTTCCACCTGTGTGCACTCTCTGGAGCCCTTGGCCAACCTCTTTCTTTCTGCTAGTATGTGGCATGTGGCTGAGGCTTCCCAACACGTCTTCCATCAGTCTCTTCGGAGTGCCCCTGGGCCACAGCATGGGACCTGACTCGTGCAGCCTGGTCCTAGATGCCAGGGGGAAGGTCGGCTGCTTTGCAAGAGTCTTTGAAATGACCTCATAGGTGTCCAGCTCTGCCTCACAGATACCATTTTTCTCCTTACAGAAGCCTGAAATCGTTCTGTGAGTCAGAGGCTGGGCAGCAAAGTGCTTGTGGGGACATTGTTCCTTCTGATGGCTTGTTTATTTAACAAACAATGGGTCCTCCAAGTGAGAGTGTTAGCCCAAGCACAACCAGTCTTTTAGGCTCAACAAGTGCTTTCTAGTGTGCCAGGGTCCCCTGGGAGGATTCCAGGGCCTCCTGGTTAAACAAACAAGCCAGTGGGTTGAGAGTTGGGAGCTGAAGGGCCTGGTCTGCTGGGTGGCATCCCTGGAACAGGCTGATTTGAACCTCTAATTGATTGGAAGTCCTTCTCCCAGACTGCATAGTCCAGGAGTATACCCCCCACTCCCCATGGGTTTTGTTCACTGGAATGACCCCCAAATAATTCCTGTTTTCCTCCTGTGATATGGCTGTCAGCCCCTTTCTTCCTTCCCTTGTGCTCTGCCCCAGGAGGCTCCATGGACCTCCATTCTGGTCCCAGCTTCTCTGGGAAACAGGCACTCATGTTGTCGTCTGGGCTGTGGCCGGGCGTCTGGTAACTCAGGCAGACCCTGCTGCAACCTCTGCCGGGCATGTCTTTCTGCAGAGCGGGGATGATGAGGAGTACCAGCGCATCTACACCACGAAGATCAAGCCTCGGCTGAGGTCGGAGGATGGAGTAGAAGGGGACCCTGGGGAGACCCAGAGCCGCACCATCACAGTGACCAGAAGGGTCACGGCCTACACTGTGGATGTGACTGGCCGAGAAGGAGCCAAGGACATCGACATCAGCAGCCCTGAATTCAAGATCAAGATCCCAAGGCATGAACTGACTGAAGTCTCCAGTGTGGATGTGGAGACCCAGTCAGGGAAGACAGTGATCAGACTGCCCTCAGGCTTGGAGGCAGCCTGTCCAGCCACAGGCTCTGCTGTGGAGATCCAAGCAGGGGCCATTTCCGCTTCGGGACCAGAGCTCCAAGGTGCTGGCCATGCAAAGCTCCAAGTCACCAGGCCTGGGATACAGGTGGGAAGCTCAGGCGTCAATGTCAGCATGAAGGGCATAGACTTGGGTGGCAGAGGAGGGGTCCAAGTTCCAGCAGTGGACATTTCGTCTTCTCTTGGGGGTGGGGCAGTGGAGGTGCAGGGCCCATCCTTCGAGAGTGGTGATAATGGGAAAATTAAAATTCCCACCATGAAGGTGCCAAAATTTGGTGTCTCGGCAGGGCCCGAGGGCCAGGCACCAGAGGCCAGGCTGAGTGTTTCTGCACCTGAATTCTCTGTGGGGCACCAGGGCAAGGGCAGCAGGCCAGGCTTGACCATTGGTGGGAACATCCAGGCCCCTCAGCTGGAAGTCAGTGCCCCCTCTGCCAATGTTGAGGGGCTTAAGGGGAAGCTGAAGGGCCCCCAAATCACTGGGCCATCACTTGAGGGTGACCTAGGCTTAAAAGGTGCCAAGCCACAGGGGAGCATTGGGGTGCATGCCTCTGCTCCCAAAATCGGGGGCAGCATCACTGGACCCAGTGTGGAAGTTTATGCCCCTGATGTTGATGTTCATGGGCCTGGAGGCAAACTGAATGTGCCCAAGATGGAAGTCCCCAAATTCTCTGTATCAGGTTCAAAGGGAGAGGGAGCTGGCATTGAGGTAACACTGCCCACAGGTGAAGTGACTCTTCCTGGTGTCTCTGGGGATGTCAGTCTGCCTGAGAGTGCTACTGGTGGGCTGGCAGGGAAGATGAAAGGCGCTAAAGTCAAGACTCCTGAAACGATTATTCAGAAACCTAAAATCTCTATGCAGGATGTGGATCTGAGGCTTGGCTCCTCTAAACTGAAAGGAGATGTTAAGGTTTCTGCTCCTGGGGTGCAAGGTGATGTTGAAGGGCCTCAAGTGGCAGTTAAAAGCTCCAGAGTGGACACAGAGACACCGAACCTAGAAGGGACCTTGACAGGCCCCAAGCTTGGCAGTCCTTCTGGGAAAACAGGAACGTGTAGGATCTCTATGGCAGATGTTGACTTAAGTGCTGCAGCACCTAAGGTGAAAGGGGGTGTAGATGTCACACTCCCAAGTGTAGAAGGGAAAGTCAGAGTCCCTGAAGTTGATGTCAGAGGCCCCAAAGTGGATGTCAGTGCACCAGATGTGGAAGTTCATAGCCCAGAATGGAACCTGAAAATGCCCAAGTTCAGCACTCCAGGAGTCAAAGGGGAAGGCCCAGATGTAGACATGACTCTACCCAAAGAAGATGTCACTATTTCAGGGCCCAAGGTCAATGTGGAAGGCCCAAATGTCAACATGGAGGGTCTGGGGGCCAAACTTAAAGTCTCTGATATTAAGCCACCTGATGTGAGTGTCAAGACACCAAAAGTCTCCATGCCTGATGTAGATTTGCATGTTAAAGGCACAAAGGTGAAGGGAGAGTATGATGTAACAGTACCAAAGCTTGAAGGAGAACTGAAAGGCCCCAAAGTGGACATTGATGCCCCAGATGTGGACATTCATGGCCCAGACTGGCACCTGAAGATGCCCAAGATGAAAATGCCCAAATTCAGTGTGCCGGGGTTCAAAACAGAGGGCCCAGGAGTGGATGTGAATCTGCCCAAGCCTGACGTGGACACTTCCAGGCCCAAGGTGGATGTTAGTGCTCCAGAGGTTAGCATTGAGGGACCAGAAGGGAAATTGAAAGGGCCCAAGTTTAAGATGCCTGAGATGAATATCAAAGCCCCAAAGATCTCCATGCCCGATGTGGACTTACACTTGAAAGGCCCTAATGTAAAGGGAGAATATGATGTTACAATGCCAAAGGCTGAAGGTGAGATTAAAGTTCCAGATGTTGAACTTAAAAGTGCCAAAGTGGACATTAATGCCCCAGATGTGGATGTTCAAGGGTCAGACTGGCACCTGAAGATGCCCAAGATGAAAATGCCCAAGTTTGGCATGCCTGGCTTCAAAGCAGAGGGTCCAGAACTGGATGTGAACCTGCCTAAGGCTGACATGAATGTCTCAGGACCCAAGGTGGATGTTGAAGTTGCAGATGTGAATATCGAAGGACCTGAAGGAAAGCTGAAGGGTCCCAAGTTTAAGATGCCTGAGATGAACATCAAGGCCCCCAAGATCTCCATGCCTGATGTGGATTTACATGTGAAAGGTCCCAAGGTGAAGGGAGAGTATGATGTAACAGTACCAAAGCTGGAAGGCGACCTGAAAGGCCCAAAAATAGATGTCAGTGCCCCAGATGTTGAAGTGCATGGTCCTGATTGGAACCTGAAGATGCCAAAGATTAAAATGCCCAAATTTAGCATGCCCAGCCTCAAAGGAGAGGGTACAGAATTGGATGTGAACCTACCCAAGGCTGATGTGGACATTTCTGCACCAAAGGTAGATATTAGTGCTCCAGATCTGAGCCTTGAAGGACCAGAAGGGAAGTTGAAAGGCCCTAAGTTTAAGATGCCCGAGATGCACTTCAAAGCTCCTAAGATGTCTCTGCCAGATGTTGACATGGATCTTAAAGGACCCAAAATGAAAGGAAATCTAGATATATCTGCACCAAAAATGGAGGGTGATATGAATGTTCCAGATGTGGACATCAAAGGTCCTAAGGTAGACATTAAAGCACCAGATGTGGATGTTCAAGGCCCAGACTGGAGCCTGAAAATGCCAAAGATGAAAATGCCCAAGTTCAGCATGCCCAGCCTCAAAGGCGAGGGTCCAGATGTGGATGTGAACCTGCCTAAGGCTGACATTGATGTCTCAGTACCCAAGGTTGATGTTGAAGCCCCAGATGTGAGCCTTGAAGGTCCAGAAGGGAAGCTGAAGGGTCCTAAGTTTAAGATGCCTGAGATGCACTTCAAAGCCCCCAAGATCTCCATGCCGGATGTGGACTTACATTTGAAAGGACCCAAAGTCAAAGGGGATATGGATATATCTGTGCCCAAGGTAGAAGGTGAAATGAAAGTGCCAGATGTTGACATCAAAGGGCCCAAAGTGGACATTGATGTCCCAGATGTTGATGTTCATAGCCCAGACTGGAACCTGAAAATGCCAAAGATGAAAATGCCCAAGTTCAGCATGCCTGGTTTCAAAGCAGAGGGCCCAGAAGTGGATGTAAGCCTGCCTAAGGCTGACATTGATGTCTCAGGACCCAAGATGGACATTGAAGTCCCTGATGTAAGCCTTGAGGGTCCAGAAGGGCAATTGAAGGGTCCCAAGTTTAAGATGCCTGAGATGCACTTCAAGGCTCCTAAGATCTCCATGCCTGATGTGGACTTACACTTGAAAGGCCCCAAAGGCAAAGGGGAAATGGATGTGTCCGTGCCCCAGATAGAAGGTGAAGTGAAAGTGCCGGATGTTGACATCAAAGGGCCCGAAGTGGACATTGATGCTCCAGATGTTGATGTTCATGGCCCTGACTGGAACCTGAAAATGCCCAAGATGAAAATGCCCAAGTTCAGCATGCCAAGTTTCAAAGCAGAAGGTCCAGAAGTGGATGTGAACTTGCCTGAGGGCGACATTGATGTCTCAGGACGCAGGATGGACATTGAAGTCCCTGATGTGAGCCTTGAGGGTCCAGAAGGGAAGCTGAAGGGTCCCAAGTTTAAGATGCCTGAGATGCACTTCAAGGCCCCCAAGATCTCCATGCCTGATGTGGACCTGAACCTTAAGGGGCCCAAACTAAAGGGAGATGTGGATGTGTCTTTGCCTGAGGTAGAAGGTGAAGTGAAAGTGCCAGATGTTGACATTAAAGGGCCCAAAGTTGACATTAGTGCTCCAGATGTTGATCTTCATGGCCCAGACTGGCACCTGAAAATGCCCAAAATGAAAATGCCCAAGTTCAGCATGCCTGGCTTCAAAGGAGAGGGCCCAGAAGTGGATGTGAACCTGCCCAAGGCCAACATTGATGTCTCAGGACCCAAGGTGGATGTTGAAGTTCCAAATGTGAATCTTGAAGGTCCGGATGCAAAACTAAAAGGTCCCAAATTTAAGATGCCAGAAATGAATATAAAGCCTCAGAAAATATCTATGCCAGATGTTGGTTTACATTTGAAAGGTCCTAAAATGAAAGGAGATTATGATGTTACAGTTCCAAAACTAGAGGGAGAGATAAAAGCTCCTGATGTTGATATCAAAGGCCCAAAAGTTGACATTAATGCACCCGATGTGGAAGTTCATGGTCCAGACTGGCACCTGAAGATGCCCAAGGTGAAAATGCCGAAGTTCAGCATACCTGGCTTCAAAGGAGAAGGCCCAGAAGTTGATGTGAACTTGCCCAAGGCTGACATTGATGTCTCAGGACCCAAGGTAGACATTGATGCTGCAGATGTGAATCTTGAAGCTCCAGAGGGAAAACTAAAGGGCCCTAAGTTCAGGATGCCAAGCATGAATATACAGACACACAAAATCTCTATGCCTGATGTTGGACTTAATCTGAAAGCCCCTAAATTGAAAACTGATGTAGATGTTTCCCTTCCCAAAGTGGAAGGAGACTTGAAAGGCCCTGAAATTGATGTGAAAGCCCCTAAGATGGATGTTAATGTTGGTGATACTGATATTGAATGTCCAGAAGGAAAGTTGAAAGGCTCCAAGTTTAAGATGCCAGACATGCACTTCAAGGCCCCCAAGATCTCCATGCCTGATGTGGACTTACACTTGAAAGGCCCCAAAGTCAAAGGGGATATGGATGTGTCTGTGCCCAAGGTAGAAGGTGAAATGAAAATGCCAGATGTTGACATCAAAGGGCCCAAAGTGGACATTGATGTCCCAGATGTTGATGTTCATGGCCCAGACTGGCACCTGAAGATGCCCAAGATGAAACTGCCCAAGTTCAGCATGCCTGGTTTCAAAGGAGAGGGTCCTGAAGTGGATGTGAACCTGCCCAAGGCCGACATTGATGTGTCTGTACCCAGTGTGGACCTTGATGCTCCTGATTTGGACATTGAGGGGCCAGAAGGAAAATTGAAAGGCTCCAAATTTAAGATGCCCAAGTTGAATATCAAAGCTCCCAAGATATCCATGCCAGATGTAGACTTGAATTTGAAGGGACCCAAAGTGAAAGGAGAGATTGATGCTTCTGTGCCAGAACTGGAAGGTGATCTCAGAAGCCCGCAAGTTGATATCAAAGGTCCTCGTGTGGATGTGGAGGTGCCTGACGTTGATCTGGAGTGCCCTGATGCAAAGTTGAAAGGCCCCAAGTTTAGGATGCCAGACATGCACTTCAAGGCCCCCAAGATCTCCATGCCTGATGTGGACTTACACTTGAAAGGCCCCAGAGTCAAAGGGGATATGGATGTATCGGTGCCCAAGGTAGAGGGTGAAATGAAACTGCCAGATGTTGACATCAAAGCGCCCAAAGTGGATATTGATGTCCCAGATGTTGATGTTCATGGCCCAGACTGGCACCTGAAGATGCCCAAGATGAAAATGTCCAAGTTCAGCATGCCTGGCTTCAAAGGAGAGGGTCCAGAAGTGGATGTGAACCTGCCCAAGGCTGACATTGATGTCTCAGGACCCAAGGTGGTCACTGAAGCCCCAGATATGAGCCTTGAAGGTCCGGAAGGGAAATTGAAGGGTCCCAAGTTTAAGATGCCTGAAATGCGCTTCAAGGGCCCCAAGATCAACATGCCTGATGTGGACTTACACTTAAAAGGCCCCAAAATCAAAGGGGATATGGATGTGTCTGTACCAAAATTGGAAGGAGATTTGAAAGGCCCCAGTGTGGATGTGGAGGTGCCTGACGTTGATCTGGAGTGTCCTGAGGCAAAGTTGAAAGGCCCCAAGTTTAAGATGCCAGACATGCACTTCAAAGCCCCCAAGATCTCCGTGCCTGATGTGGACTTACAGTTGAAAGGCCCCAAAGGCAAAGGGGATGTGGATGTGTCTGTGCCCAAGGTAGAAGGTGAAATGAAAATGCCAGATGTTGATATCAAAGGGCCCAAAGTGGACATTGATGTCCCAGATGTTGATGTTCATGGCCCAGATTGGCACCTGAAGATGCCCAAGATGAAAATGCCCAAGTTCAGCATGCCTGGTTTCAAAGCAGAGGGCCCAGATGTGGATGTGAACCTGCCCAAGGCTGACATTGATGTCTCAGGACCCAAGGTGGACATTGAAGTCCCTGATGTGAGCCTTGAGGGTCCAGAAGGGAAACTGAAGGGTCCCAAGTTTAAGATGCCTGAGATGCACTTCAAGGCCCCCAAGATCTCCATGCCTGATGTTGATTTTAACTTAAAGGGGCCTAAAATCAAAGGAGATGTTGATGTTTCTGCCCCAAAGCTGCAGGGAGATTTAAAGGGTCCAGAATTGGATGTCAAGGGCCCCAAATTGGATGCTGACATGCCAGAAGTAGCTGTGGAAGGCCCAGATGGCAAATGGAAAAGTCCCAAGTTCAAGATGCCAGACATGCACTTTAAAGCTCCCAAAATCTCTATGCCAGACATCGATCTACACTTAAAGAGTCCTAAGATAAAAGGAGAGGTGGATGTAGACGTTCCCAAGTTGGAAGGTGACTTCAAGGGGCCAAATGTGGACATCAGTGGGCCAGACATTGACATCGAAGGACCAGAGGGCAAATTGAAAGGGCCCAAATTCAAGATGCCTGATATGCATTTCAAAGCCCCCAATATTTCTATACCTGATATTGACCTAAATCTGAAAGGACCCAAAATCAAGGGGGACGTAGAAGTGTCTGTGCCTGAGGTAGAAGGTAAAATTAAAGTACCAGATGTGAACATCAAGGGCCCCAAAGTAGATCTAGATGCTCCCGATGTTCACGGCCCAGACTGGCACCTGAAGATGCCTAAGATGAAAATGCCCAAGTTCAGCATGCCTGGCTTCAAAGGAGAGGGCCCTGAACTGGATGTGAACCTGCCCAAGGCTGACATTGATGTCTCAGGACCCAAGGTGGACATTGAAGGCCCAGATGTTAATGTTGAAGGACCAGAAGGAAAGTTGAAAGGACCTAAGTTCAAGATGCCTGAGATGAACATCAAAGCCCCCAAGGTCTCTATGCCTGACTTAGATTTGCATCTGAAAGGTCCCAAGGTAAAGGGCGATGTGGATGTTTCTCTGCCCAAAGTGGAAGGTGACCTTAAGGGCCCTGAAGTTGACATCAAAGGCCCCAAAGTGGACATCAATGCCCCAGATGTGGATGTTCATGGCCCAGATTGGCACCTGAAGATGCCCAAGATGAAAATGCCCAAATTCAGCATACCTGGCTTCAAAGGAGAGGGCCCAGAAGTAGATATTAATTTGCCCAAGGCCGACATTGATGTCTCAGGACCCACAGTGGGTGTTGAAGGCCCTGATGTTAACATTGAAGGACCAGAGGGAAAGTTGAAAGGGCCTAAGTTCAAGATGCCTGAGATGAACATCAAAGCCCCCAAGATCTCCATGCCAGAGTTTGATTTACACTTGGAAGGTCCTAAAGTAAAGGGCGATGTGGATGTTTCTCTGCCCAAAGTGGAAGGTGACCTCAAGGGCCCTGAAGTGGACATTAAAGGCCCCAAAGCAGACATAAATGCCCCGGATATTGATGTTCAAGGCCCAGACTGGCACCTGAAGATGCCCAAGATAAAAATGCCAAAGTTCAGCATGCCTGGCTTCAAAGGAGAAGGCCCAGAAGTAGATGTGAACCTGCCCAAGGCCAACATTGATGTCTCAGGACCCAAAGTAGATGTTGAATGTCCTGATGTGAATATTGAGGGACCTGAAGGAAAGTGGAAAAGTCCAAAGTTTAAGATGCCTGAAATGCATTTTAAGACTCCAAAGATTTCCATGCCAGATATTGATCTTAATGTAACAGGTCCAAAAATAAAAGGAGATGTGGACATTACAGGTCCCAAGGTAGAAGGAGATCTGAAAGGCCCTGAAGTTGACCTCAAGGGGCCTAAAGTGGACATTGATGTTCCTGATGTAGATGTTCAAGGCCCAGACTGGCACCTGAAGATGCCCAAGATGAAAATGCCCAAGTTCAGCATGCCTGGCTTCAAAGGAGAGGGCCCTGAACTGGATGTGAACCTGCCCAAGGCAGACATTGATGTCTCAGGACCCAAGGTGGACATTGAAGGCCCTGATGTTAACATTGAAGGACCAGAGGGAAAGTTGAAAGGACCTAAGTTCAAGATGCCTGAGATGAACATCAAAGCCCCCAAGATCTCCATGCCTGACTTTGATTTGCATATGAAAGGTCCCAAGGTAAAAGGCAATATGGATGTTTCTCTGCCCAAAGTGGAAGGTGACCTTAAGAGCCCTGAAGTTGACATTAAGGGCCCCAAAGTGGACATCAATGCCCCAGATGTAGATGTGCAAGGCCCAGACTGGCACCTTAAGATGCCCAAGGTGAAAATGCCCAAGTTCAGCATGCCTGGCTTTAAAGGAGAGGGTCCAGAAGTGGATGTGAACCTGCCCAAGGCTGACATTGATGTCTCAGGACCCAAGGTGGACATTGAAGGCCCTGATGTTAACATTGAAGGACCAGAGGGAAAGTTGAAAGGGCCTAAGTTCAAGATGCCTGAGATGAACATCAAAGCCCCCAAGATCTCCATGCCAGATATTGATATTAACTTGAAAGGCCCCAGAGTGAAGAGTGATATGGATGTGTCTCTGCCAAAAGTGGAAGGTGATGTGAAAGTTCCTGAAGTGGACATTAAAGGCCCCAAAGTGGACATTGATGCCCCAGATGTGGATGTTCATGGCCCAGACTGGCACCTGAAGATGCCTAAGATAAAAATGCCCAAATTCAGCATGCCTGGCTTCAAAGGTGAGGGCCCAGATGTGGATGTGAACCTGCCCAAGGCTGACATTGATGTCTCAGGACCCAAGATGGACATTGATGTTCCAGATGTGAATATTGAAGGTCCAGATGCAAAACTGAAGGGCCCCAAGTTCACGATGCCAGATGTGAATATCAAAGCTCCTAAAATATCAATGCCAGATTTGGACCTTAATCTTAAAGGCCCTATAATGAAAGGAGAGGTGGATGTTTCACTTCCTAATGTAGAAGGTGATTTGAAAGGGCCTACTGTTGACATAAAAGGCCCGAAGGTAGATGTAGATGCTCCAGATATTGACATTCATGGCCCAGATGCTAAATTAAAAGGTCCAAAACCGAAGATGCCTGACATGCATGTAAACATGCCCAAGATCTCCATGCCAGAAATTGACTTGAATTTGAAAGGCTCAAAGCTGAAGGGAGATGTTGATATTTCTGGGCCCAAATTGGAAGGTGACATTAAAGCTCTTAATATGGATGTAAAGGGCCCAGAAGTAGACATTTCTGGTCCTAAGCTCAACGTTGAAGGCAAGTCAAAGAAATCTCGTTTTAAGCTTCCCAAATTTAATTTTTCAGGCTCTAAAGTTCAGACACCTGAGGTTGATGTCAAAGTTAAAAAGCCAGATATTGATGTAACAGGTCCAAAAGTTGATATTAATGCTCCTGATGTTGAGGTCCAAGGAAAAGTGAAAGGATCCAAGTTTAAAATGCCTTTCCTGAGTATTTCTTCTCCCAAAGTTTCTATGCCTGATGTGGAGCTAAATTTAAAAGGTCCTAAAGTCAAAGGAGACTTAGATGTTGCAGGTCCCAATTTAGAAGGTGAATTAAAAGGTCCCAAAGTGGATATTAAGGCACCGGAAGTCCAACTCAGTGCACCTGATGTGGATGTTCATAGTCCAGACTGGAATCTAAAAATGCCGAAGATGAAAATGCCCAAGTTTGGTGTGCCTGGCTTAAAAGCAGAAGGGCCAGATGTGGCTGTGGATCTACCAAAAGGAGACATCAACATAGAGGGTCCAAGTATGAACATTGAGGCCCCAGGAATCAATGTGGAAGGTCCAGAGGGAGAGTTAAAAGATCCCAAATTCAAGATTCCTGACATAAATATCAAAGCCCCCAAGATCTCCATGCCTGACATTGACTTAAACCTGAAGGGCCCCAAGGTGAAGGGTGATGTGGATGTTTCTCTTCCCAAACTTGAAGGGGATCTAAAAGGGCCAGAGGGTGATATCAAAGGCCCAAAAGTGGATATTGGTGCCCCAGATGTGGATGTTCATGGTCCCGACTGGCACCTAAAGATGCCCAAGGTAAAAATGCCCAAGTTCAGCATGCCTGGCTTCAAAGGAGAGGGTCCTGAAGTGGATGTTACCCTTCCTAAAGCGGACATTGACATTTCTGGACCCAATGTAGACATTGACATTCCAAATGTGAATATTGAAGGTCCAGATGCAAAACTGAAGGGCCCCAAGTTCAAGATGCCAGAGATGAACATCAAAGCTCCCAAGATTTCCATGCCTGACTTTGATATGAACCTGATGAGCCCCAAAATGAAGGGTGATGTGGATGTGTCTTTCCAAAAGTGGAAGGTGATCTAAAGGGCCCTGAAGTGGACATCAAAGGCCCCAAAGTGGATATTGACCCTCCTGATATTAACATTGAAGGCCCAGAGGGTAAATTGAAGGGTCCCAAATTTAAGATGCCAGAGATGCACCTAAAAGCTCCCAAACTATCGATGCCTGACATTGATTTAAACCTGAAGAGCCCCAAGATGAAGGGTGATGTGGATGTATCCCTTCCCAAGATTGAAGGTGATCTAAAAGGCCCAGAGGTGGATATCAAAGGCCCTAAAGTGGACATCAGTGCCCCAGATGTCGATGTGCAAGGCCCAGACTGGCACCTTAAGATGCCTAAGGTGAAAATGCCCAAGTTCAGCATGCCTGGCTTCAAAGGAGAGGGTGCAGAAGTGGATGTGAACTTGCCCAAGGCTGACATTGATGTCTCAGGACCCAGGGTGGACATTGAAGGCCCTGATGTTAGCATTGAAGGACCAGAGGGAAAGTTGAAAGGGCCTAAGTTCAAGATGCCTGAGATGAACATCAAAGCCCCCAAGATCTCCATGCCAGATATTGATATTAACTTGAAAGGCCCCAGAGTGAAGAGTGATATGGATGTGTCTCTGCCAAAAGTGGAAGGTGATGTGAAAGTTCCTGAAGTGGACATTAAAGGCCCCAAAGTGGACATTGATGCCCCAGATGTGGATGTTCATGGCCCAGACTGGCACCTGAAGATGCCTAAGATAAAAATGCCCAAATTCAGCATGCCTGGCTTCAAAGGAGAGGGTCCAGAAGTGGATGTGAACCTGCCTAAAGCTGACATTGATGTCTCAAGACCCAAGGTAGACATTGATGTTCCAGATGTGAATATTGAAGGTCCAGATGCAAGAGATCCAGTTCAAGATACTGAAGAATATTAAGCCCCAAGTTCCATGCTGACTTTGATTCACTGAAGCCTAGTAAAGGATTGGATGTTTCCTCTACGGAAGTGATCTAAAGCCCTGACTTGATTGCATTGAAAGGTCCAAGTAAGGGATATTGATGTCCTCCTAAGTGGAACGTTCAGGCCCAGAGTGCACTGAAATGCCCAAGGGAATGCCCACGCATACTGGCTTCAAAGGGAGACCTGACGGATGTAATTGCCCAAGGTGACATGAGTTCTCCAGGACCAAAGTGGACATTGATACTCCTGACATTGACATTCATGGTCCAGAAGGAAAACTGAAGGGCCCCAAGTTTAAAATGCCTGACCTGCACCTCAAGGCACCCAAGATCTCCGTGCCTGAAGTTGATTTGAATTTGAAGGGTCCAAAGGTGAAGGGAGATGTGGATGTTTCTCTGCCCAAAGTGGAAGGTGACCTCAAAGGCCCTGAAGTTGACATCAAGGGCCCCAACATGGACATCCATCCCCCAGATGTGGATGTTCATGGCCCAGACTGGCACCTGAAAATGCCCAAGGTGAAAATGCCCAAGTTCAGCATGCCTGGCTTCAAAGGAGAGGGTCCAGAAGTGGATGTGAACCTGCCTAAGGCTGACATTGATGTCTCAGGACCCAAGGTGGATATTGATGTTTCAGATGTAAATATTGAAGGTCCAGATGCAAAACCGAAGGGTCCCAAGTTCAAGATGCCTGAGATGAATATCAAAGCCCCCAAGATCTCTATGCCTGATATTGACTTAAACTTGAAAGGTCCCAAAGTAAAGGGTGATATGGATGTTTCTCTTCCTAAAGTGGAAGGTGACTTAAAAGGCCCTGAAGTTCACCTCAAAGGCCCCAAAGTGGACATTGATGTCCCTAATGTGGATGTTCATGGCCCAGACTGGCACCTGAAGATGCCCAAGGTGAAAATGCCCAAGTTCAGCATACCTGACTTCAAAGGAGAGGGCCCAGAAGTGGATGTTACCCTTCCTGAAGGTGACATTGACATTTCTGGCCCCAAAGTGGATATTGATACCCCAGATGTCAATATTGAAGGTCCAGATGCAAAACTGAAGGGCCCAAAGTTCAAGATGCCAGAGATGAACATCAAAGCCCCTAAAATCTCTATGCCTGATATTGACTTTAACTTGAAAGGTCCCAAAGTGAAGGGTGATGTTGATGTCTCTCTGCCCAAAGTGGAAGGTGATCTCAAGGGCCCTCAAGTTGATATCAAAGTCCCCAGTGTGAACATTGATACCCCTGATGTCAATATTGAAGGTCCAGAGGGAAAACTGAAGGGACCCAAATTTAAGATGCCTGAGATGAACATCAAAGCCCCCAAGATCTCTATGCCTGACTTTGATTTGCATCTGAAAGGTCCCAAAGTAAAGGGTGATGTGGACCTTTCATTACCTAAGGTGGAAGGTGATCTGAAAGGGCCAGAGGTGGACATTGAAGGTCCTGAAGGGAAACTCAAAGGTCCCAAATTTAAGATGCCTGATGTTCATTTCAAAACCCCACAAATCTCCATGAGTGACATTGATTTGAACTTGAAAGGACCTAAGATAAAAGGAGATGTGGATGTTTCCATTCCTAAACTGGAAGGAGATCTGAAAGGCCCCAAAGTTGATGTTAAAGGCCCTAAGCTGGACATAGACACTCCTGACATTGACATTCATGGTCCAGAAGGAAAACTGAAGGGCCCGAAGTTGAAAATGCCTGACCTGCACCTCAAGGCACCCAAGATCTCCATGCCTGAAGTTGATCTGAATCTGAAAGGTCCAAAGGTGAAGGGTGATGTGGATGTTTCTCTGCCCAAAGTGGAAGGTGACCTTAAGAGCCCTGAAGTTGACATTAAGGACCCCAAAGTGGACATTGATGTCCCAGATGTTGATGTTCATGGCCCAGACTGGCACCTGAAGATGCCCAAGGTGAAAATGCCCATGTTTAGCATGCCTGGCTTCAAAGGAGAGGGTCCAGAAGTGGATGTGAACCTGCCCAAGGCCGACATTGATGTCTCAGGACCCAAGGTGGACATTGATGTTCCAGGTGTTAATATTGAAAGTCCAGATGCAAAACTGAAGGGTCCTAAGTTCAAGATGCCTGAGATGAACATCAAAGCCCCCAAGATCTCCATGCCTGATATCGACTTAAACCTGAGAGGTCCCAAAGTGAAGGGTGATGTGGATGTTTCCCTGCCCAAAGTGGAAGGTGAGCTCAAAGGCCCTGAAGTTGACATCAAGGGCCCCAAGGTCGACATTGATGTTCCAGATGTGAATATTGAAGGCCCAGATGCAAAACTGAAAGGGCCCAAGTTCAAGATGCCTGAGATGAACATCAAAGCCCCCAAGATCTCCATGCCTGATATTGACTTAAACCTGAAAGGTCCCAAAGTGAAGGGTGATGTGGATGTTTCCCTGCCCAAAGTGGAAGGTGACCTCAAAGGCCCTGAAGTTGGTATCAAGGGCCCCAGCATGGATATCCATGTTCCGGATGTGGATGTTCATGGCCCAGACTGGCACCTGAAGATGCCCAAGGTGAAAATGCCCAAATTCAGCATGCCTGGCTTCAAAGGAGAGGGTCCAGAAGTGGATGTGAACCTGCCCAAGGCCGACATTGATGTCTCAGGACCCAAGGTGGACATTGATGTTCCAGATGTTAATATTGAAGGTACAGATGCAAAACTAAAGGGCCCCAAGTTCAAGATGCCTGAGATTAATATCAAGGCTCCCAAGATCTCCATGCCAGATGTTGACCTGGATTTGAAAGGACCCAGAGTAAAAGGAGATTTTGATGCATCTGTCCCTAAGATGGAAGGTACTTTGAAAGGCCCAGAAGTAGACCTTAAAGGTCCAAGTCTGGATTTTGAAGGCCCTGATGCCAAACTTAGTGGCCCAACTTTGAAGATGCCATCACTGGATATATCTGCTCCTAAAGTAACTGTTCCTGATATTGATTTACATCTCAAGGCACCAAAAATTGGAGTTTCTGGCCCAAAGATAGAAAGTGGTGAAGTGGACCTCAAGGGGCCCAAAGTTGATTTAGAAGCTCCAAGCCTAGATGTACACATGGAGAGCCCAGACATTAATATCGAGGGGCCAGATGTTAAAATTCCCAAATTTAAGAAACCCAAGTTTGGATTTGGGGCAAAAAGCCCCAAAGCTGACATCAAGTTACCTTCACTAGATGTGACTGTTCCTGAGGCAGAGCTGAACCTTGAGACTTGTGAAATTAGTGTTGGTGGCAAGGGCAAGAAAAGTAAGTTTAAAATGCCTAAAATTCATATGAGTGGTCCTAAAATTAAGGCCAAAAAACAGGGATTTGATTTGAATCTTCCTGGGGGTGAAATTGATGCCAGTCTCAAGGCTCCTGATGCAGATGTCAATGTCGCGGGGCCAGATGCTGCACTCAAAGTGGATGTGAAATCTCCCAAAACCAAGAAACCTATGTTTGGAAAAATGTACTTCCCAGATGTAGAGTTTGACATTAAATCACCTAAATTTAAAGCTGAGGCTTCCCTCCCTAGCCCCAAAATGGAGGGTGAAATCCAGGCACCTGATCTGGATGTTTCTTCTCCAGGGATTAATGTTGAAGGTCCCGACATCAAGGTAAAGGCTCCCAAGTTCAAGGTGCCAGGTGTAGATGTCTCAGGGCCAAAAATAGAGGGTGACTTGAAAGGCCCCAGGGTGCAGGCAAACTTGGACGCACCTGACATCAACGTCAAAGGCCCAGATGCTAAAGTCAAAGCACCATCTTTTGGCATTTCTGCCCCTCAAGTCTCCATCCCTGATGTGAATGTGAACTTGAAAGGACCAAAGATAAAGGGTGATGTCCCCAGTGTGGGACTGGAAGGACCAGACATAGATCTGCAAGGTCCAGAAGCAAAAATCAAGTTCCCTAAGTTTTCGATGCCCAAGATCGGTGTACCTGGTGTGAAAATGGAAGGTGGCAGTGCTGAGGTCCATGCCCAGCTTCCGTCTCTTGAAGGAAGCTTGAGTGTACCGGATGTTAAGCTTGAAGGGCCTGATGTCTCTCTAAAGGGCCCGGGAGTAGACTTGCCTTCAGTGAACCTCTCTTTGCCAAAAGTCTCTGGGCCTGACCTTGACCTGAACTTGAAAGGACCAAGTGTGAAGGGGGACATAGATGCATCTGTTCCCAGCATGAAGGTGCATGCTCCAGGGCTCGACCTCAGAGGTGTCAGTGGAAAGGTGCAGATAGGAAGAGAGAGTGTGAAAGTGCCAGGGATCGATGCCACGACAATGCTTAATGCCGGGGCACCAGATGTGACACTGAGGGGACCAAGCCTGCAGGGAGACCTGGCTGTCTCTGGTGACATCAAATGCCCTAAAGTATCTGTAGGAGCTCCTGATCTAAGCTTGGAGGCATCTGAAGGCGGTATTAAACTTCCTAAAATGAAGCTGCCCCAGTTTGGCATCTCCACTCCAGGGTCTGACTTGGACATTAACATCAAGGGGCCACAACTTTCTGGAGAACTAAAGGGGTCAGGCACAGATGTGAACCTGAAAGGGCCTCGGATTTCAGCACCGGACGTGGACTTTAACTTGGAAGGACCAAAAGTGAAAGGGAGCCTCGGGGCCACTGGCGAGATGAAAGGCCCCACTGTCGGAGGAGGTCTTCCAGGTGTCAGCGTTCAAGGCCTAGAAGGAAACTTCCAAATGCCTGGAATTAAATCCTCTGGATGTGATGTGGCCCTGCCAGGTGTGAATGTGAAACTGCCAACTGGGCAGATTTCTGGTCCTGAGATCAAAGGTGATCTGAAAGGTTCAGGAGTAGGTTTCCATGGGGCAGTTCCTGACATAAGTGTGAAGGGGCCTTCCTTCAATATGGCATCTCCTGAGTCGGATCTTGGCGTCAGCTTGAAGGGCCCAAAAATCAAAGGAGGTGTGGATGTTTCAGGGGGTGTCAGTGCCCCAGATATCAACTTGGACGAAGGGCATTTGAGTGTCAAAGGTTCCGGAGGTGAATGGAAGGGACCCCAGGTTTCCTCTGCTCTCCACTTGGACACATCTAAGTTTGCTGGGGGCCTTCATTTCTCAGGACCAAAGGTAGAAGGAGGTGTGAAAGGAGGTCAGATTGGACTTCAGGCTCCTGGGCTAAGTGTGTCTGGGCCTCAAGGTCACCTGGAAAGCGGATCTGGAAAAGTAACATTCCCCAAGATGAAGATCCCCAAATTTACCTTCTCTGGCCGTGAGCTGGTTGGCAGAGAAGTGGGTGTGGATATTAACTTCCCTAAAGCAGAGGCCAGTGTCCAGGCTGGTGCTGAAGAAGGCGACTGGGAAGAGTCCGAAGTAAAACTTAAAAAATCCAAAATCAAAATGCCCAAGTTTAATTTTTCCAAACCTAAAGGGAAAGGTGGTGTCACTGGCTCACCGGAAACATCCATTTCTGGGTCCAAAGGTGACCTGAAAAGTTCAAAGGCCAGCCTGGGCTCTCTGGAAGGAGAGGCAGAGGCCGAATCCTCTTCACCCAAAGGGAAATTCTCCTTATTTAAAAGTAAGAAGCCACGGCACCGCTCAAATTCCTTCAGTGATGAGAGGGAGTTCTCTGCGCCTTCCACCCCCACGGGGACTTTGGAGTTTGAAGGTGGGGAAGTGTCAGTGGAAGGCGGGAAAGTAAAAGGGAAACATGGGAAGCTGAAATTTGGTACCTTTGGTGGATTGGGGTCAAAGAGCAAAGGTCATTATGAGGTGACTGGGAGTGATGATGAAGCAGGCAAGTTACAGGGGAGTGGAGTGTCCTTGGCCTCTAAGAAGTCCCGACTGTCCTCTTCTTCTAGCAATGACAGTGGGACTAAGGTTGGCATCCAGCTTCCTGAGGTGGAGCTGGCAGTTTCTACCAAGAAAGAGTAGCAGGCCTCTGTAGGTGTGTACATATATATATATATATACAGCAAAACATCAGCAGTGGGTGTGTTTGTATATAAACTCCAAAGAGAAACACGCCGACAGCCTCAGCAGTAATGCAAAGATTTTGCCTCTCCCGCTGGCAAGCGCTGAAAAGCCAACCGCCTTTAGGCTCCTGGAACTATGCAGATAGGTAAAGAATTCCAAGTTCGTCCAGCCCGTGTGCAAAGTCAGCAGTATTTGCCTTAAGATTTCAGGTTTTTTTGCATTGAACGCTGAGAGCTCCTGTTTACTAAGCAAGCTTTTGTGTTTTTTATCCTCATTTTTCCTGAACATTGTTAGTCTCGGGGTCTTGGAAACCCACTTTTTCATTGTAATGACTTTTGGGGCTTTTGTTAGTAAGGGAGGGTGGGGTAATAGGCAGCAGAGGGGGCCACGTCTCCACTTCTCCTAAGATTGGATCCATTCAAACAGCAAACACCCAAAGATGGCCCAGAGGAGGCGGCAGCCGGGGTGTGTGGGTGTTTTTAGAGCTCTTTAGCATGGCTTTTTTCCCCAGGGGTGGCGGTCCCAGCCGGTTTGGTGCTGACAGTGAGAGGGAACTAAAATTTGTTTGCAAATTGTCCAACCCACCAGCTCCACATGAGGGGCTTCCAGTCTGTGTTTTGTAAGTGAAATGTTTTATTGACAACCGCCATGCTCCTGATATCCTGATTTCTTTTAACAAATGTTATCATGATTAAGAAATTTTCCAGCACTTTAATGGCAAATTAATTGAGAAATGTAAGAAAATCGATGCTGTACAAGGCAAATAAAGCTGTTTATTAACCCTGATGTCCCGTGCCTTTGGAGTCTGTGTTGGGGGGCTGAAGACTGGGGGAGCTGCACCCACAACCCTGATGGTTCAGCCCAGCTCCACCCAGCGGTGTTGCTATTTCATCAGTGACTTTAAGGCAGTGACCTCCACGCAGGTAACGAGAGGCGTTCTTTGCTTCCTGGTTGTCATGGTGAGCCTGGCTGCACCATTGCTGAGAAATCAAGAGAGGCTTGGCCCCAGGACCCACCCACCGACTTTCATCCTCAGATCTGAATACAAGATTCAGAAATGGTTCTAAATGGGTAAAAGGGTACAGGTATGAATGGATAAAAGGCCTACTGGAGTGGAAGAAAGGGCTCTGCCTGTGAGTCACGGGCTTGCTATCTATTCCTGACTTGGCTGCAGGTTTTACTGGGTGGCCTCAAGTTACCTGCCCTCTCTGGGCCTCGATTTCTTCTTTGAAATAAGGTGCTAACCTTGTATAAGTTATCTTTATGGTCCTTTGTAGTCCATTTTAGGGAAAAACATCATGAAAAATCTCTTCTGACCAAAATCTTCTTTTGCTCTCCAGCTCTATAGACAATACATTGGGTTGGGGTTCGGGTGCTTCTAGTAACTGGCTCCTAATGTTGGTCATTGTTGGGCAGAGGGAGGTGCCTTCTTATACCAAAACAACTGGACCAAGCCTGTCCCCCTCGCTATTCCCCAGAGCTGCTGCCTTTCTGCTGATGGAGGCAACCCTGCACCTCTCTGGTTCCCCCCAGACCAGAGGTGACAGCTCCTACCCCATCCCACCCTCTCCAGTACCAGCTTGTCAGTGGGTTTCTGCACGTGCAGTGGGATCTCCTGCTGGGCTCCACCTGTCCTTGCTTGGATTTCAGACGTGCCTTCTTCACCTTCACCCATTTCCACATCAGCCAGCAGAGCTTGTGTCCTTGGGGGTTTTGGAGCTCAAGGGTGGCTCTTGGTTTTGGAAAGAGGTAGGTTTGGAGGGAAGCTCTTGGTCCCTTGATGCATTCCTTTAGATGACTGACCTACAGCTGCTTTTCTTCACCTGTAAATGGGTTTAGCATCCATAGGGCCAGAAAGCCTGTTCAGGTATTTGGGTTATGTACTGCACAAGGACACCACATTTAAGTGTGCGGCATTCATGTCATAGCCATATGTTTATTTATGGAGAGCATGAGGGTGGATATGGAGTCCTAGAGAGGTGGGTGTGAGTCCCTCTTCTACAGAAACCCCCAGTGGTTGGGGGGTGAGCAAGCACATACCGACTGGACACACACCTGCACACTGTCCTGACCAGGTCTGGGCATCCCCTCAGGGTGCTCCTTTCCCTCAGCTCTGAAGCTGACAGGGTGTGGGGTGGGGCAGAGTGTGTATGCTGCCCCAGATGATGGCCCTGGTGTCTGGAGCAGGGGTGAGTGGGTGACAGGTGGGGTACACTTGTGTACACAGCTAGGGGTGTGCCCTTTAGGATGTAGGAAAGATCCCTGGGGCAGAACTACCCAGGTTGTCCAATAATATATCAATTTTAAAAATTGGTGCCAGGCGCGGTGGCTCATGTCTGTAATCTCAGCACATTGGGAGGCCAAGGCAGGAGGATCGCTTCAGGTCAGGGGTTTGAGACCAGCCTGGGAAATACAGCCAGACCCCATCTCTACAAAAAATTTAAAAATTAGCCAAGTGTAGTGGTGCACGCCTGTAGTCCCAGCTACTCAGGAGGCTGAGGTGGGAGGATCCCTTGAGCCCAGGATTTGGAGGTTACACTAAGCTATGATTGTGCCTCTGCAGTCCAACCTAGGTGAAAAAAAATTTTTTTTAAATGTTTTAAGCGTGAGGAAGAGCTGATACAGACTAGCGGTGTCCATTCCTCAGTGTCCATTCATTCAATAAATATTTTTTGAGTCCCATGTGGCTGGATGTGTCCCAGCCCCCCTGATCTCAGATTCCTCCTCTGCTGACCTCCACAGACCAAATGATGTGATGGGTGTGAAAAACTGGAATGCTTTGAACACTGGAAATAAACTCATGGAAACCATGCATCTACCAGGGACAATGAGGCCAGTGATGGTTGCTGAGTTCCCAGGGCGAGATCTCACTGGCCGGGACAGTCAGGGGTGGTGTGTAGGATGGGGAAGGAACATGGCAACTGGCCATTCAAACTGGAGAAACTCCTCAGGTGCCCTCCTCTCACATCAGGCCCAGGCTGGAGGCAGTGGCCACAGAGCAGGAGCGCTCCCTCCTGCAGGGACCATTACCACAGCAGGGGCGGCACACGAGCAGGCCCACAGGGCTGGGGGGCCATGGAGGGCCCATCCTGGCTGCCCTCACTCCTCACTCTTGTTCCCTCTGTTCCCTGGATGCCTTCCTTGCTACCCACCCCTGCCTTCTGTCAGTCCCCGACAGGGATGGTCCCAGTTATCCCCAAAGTCCTGCAGGGGCCCAGACTTGCAAGGTCTTACGCTCTGAGGTCCTGGTTCCCACATTGGAGGGTGAGAGCAGCGGCAGGAGGTTGGGAAGGGGCTGGGAGGGGCTCTTCCGCGTCCTTCCTCAGAGTTCCAGCAAGGCGCGATTGCAGGGACTGCAGCCTCGAGGCCTACCTTGCTTCAGGCACTGTGACCTTGTGTGGACAATGGTGTGGTTAAGGGGACATTTGGAAAACTGAATTATTTTGAAATGCACCATGGGCTCACAAATGGCAGGGAATCGTTTTCATAAACTCAAACTCATTTCTTAAACTGAGAGTTCCATTTGAAGATAGTTCAACCAAAGGGACTTTAATAAAGGGACTGTCTACTGAGTAGTGAGCAGGGCCAAAGGAGCCAACAAGGAGTGAGGAGACACCCCCCACCCCAGGGACAGTAGGAAGCTCATACTATCCCTGGGCCTGAAGGGACACAGGGAAGAAATGGTGTTCCTGAAGTCCAGCACGAGCAGGAGGTAGAAGAAGGCCCCCCAGCAGGAGCTGCAGCCGAGGAGGACCACAGTATCTGCCCGCCATGTGAAGCAGGAAGAAACACCCCCACCCATCTCTCATCCGCTGGTGCTTCCCCCTGGAGGGCAAGGAAGCCCAGGTGTTGCAGGTGATCCACCTCCTGGGGGCACAGAGCAGGGTAGAGAAGCAGGGAGGAGGGGGTCTGAAGGTGGAGGGAGCAGAGATAGAATAATCAGGCTGATGTCCTCATCCTCTTGTTTTCTGTTTGGTAAATTTGAACTTTTATGTATTGAGGTTTCTTAAAACAGCCACAGTTATGTGGGATGTATTTAAGGTATGATCATAAAGTAATGCATCAATTATTTCTTAAACATACTCACACATCCCAATGGCTGTTCTGTTCTCGGCAGTTACCTTTGGGAAGCTCTGTACTTATTTTCATGAAAATTAGAATTTTGGAATTGCCCTCAGAGTCACCTGTGTATTTAAAAAGAAATGTCTTTGGGGAAACACAGATCTTCCTTTCTTGGTGTTTGCGAATAGCCAAAGGGCCTGGAAAGTAGTCCAGGGATTCCAGGACAAGACCCTGTAAAGAGAACTGGCCTGGGAGTCAGCGGGATTAGCTGTGACCATGGGCAAATCAAGGTCCATCTCTGAGCCTCTTGGTTTCCTTATTTGTAATAAGGATAAGACATTCTCTAAAGTCCTTGCCAGTTCCAATAGTCTATGATCCTTTCAGAAGCAAGGCTGGTTAATTAGGTGGATGGGCTGGTTGTTCTGAGTCAAAAGCAAGGTGTGATTATAATGTAGTGCAACTAATTTTCTTGTGTGGCTGGAAAGTTGTCGCAAATGTTTTGAGCAAAGACAGCATTGTCTAAATACTGCTATGTCTCCAACATTCCAGAGCAAAAAGCCCAGCATCCCCCAGCACTTTGCATGTTGCTAATATACATGTCCCACTTCTGAGTGCCCTCTTAGCTCTCTGGTATTTCGCATTAGCAATGACATTAAGAAACATTATTTGGGAGATGCAGCTAAGCATGTGACTGAAATTCCTTGTTTTAAAAAAGTGTATTTAGTTTGAATTCAAACCTAGTTGCAAGAATAATACAATAATATCCATATACCCTTCATTTGGATTCACCAATTGTTAACATTTACCTTGTTTGCTTTAATCTCTCCCTCTATAGATAGGTGTTACAATTATCATTATTTTTGCTGAATTGTTTGAGAGTAAACTGCAGATATCCTGACCCTCTGCCCCTAAATACTTCAGCATGTATAGACAGTGTCTTATATAATATAACCCCCATACAATAATGAAATTCAAGAAACATAACATTGGCATATTATATATTGTCCATATTTAAATTTTACCAATTGCCCCAATAATTGCCTTTCTAGCAATGTCTTTTTTCCCATTTAGACTTCAATCGTCCATGATCCCACGTGGCGTTTAGTTGTCTTTATTTCTTCAATCTGGAATAGTTTCTCAGCTTTTTGCTGTCATTCATGGCACTGATTTTTTTGAAGTGTGTGGAACCAGTTGTTTTGTAGAAATATTCTTCAGTTTGGACTTGTCTGATGATGTCTCCTCATAGGTTAGGCGTTTTTCGGGCAGGAATACTACAGAAGTTATGCTGGGTTCTTAGTGCATCATATCAGGAGGCACACGATAGATAAGTTAATTTTTATTCCTTGGTTAAGTAGGAGATTGCCAATTTCTCTATTGCAACGTTGCCATGTTTTCCCACTGGAACTAACAAGTAAACCCAAGTTTTCGAGAAAGAAGTCCAAGTTTGGGCAAGTTTATTTCACAATCACACTTTAAAGGGTTGGTGGCATGCTTACCCTTGGCGTGATCTCAGGCTGGGGGGGGTTTGAAAATGGGAGTTCTGGCTTTGGGCCTTCAGCATAGAGCAGCTCTCTGTCTTTCCTCACGAGGACAAAGAATTCCGTGCACGAATGCTTGCCATGGGGCCGGAATGCCATGTGCTGTTTACTAGCCTCTGAATAGCCTTGTGGCGTCCGGCAGGCAGCCGCAAGTGCTTCCTAAGGCTGAACGCTCCCTGCAGAGAAGCTGCCAAGGGCCACAGCAAAAGTGTGGGGAACATTCTGATGAGGAGGGCGGGTTGGTTTCCCTTTAAATGCCTCTGTTGTTTTCCACCACAAGCTTGAGGCACGGCCCTAACATAAAAACTTCCCAGTAGCGGGGCCAAGGATGGGAAAGGGTTAAGAGTGAAAAGACCTCTTTGGACAGGGCGTTCTAGTCCACAAAGCACTTTATCTCTTGAGATCTCACACTGAGTTCCCAGCTCCAGCTCCGCCCAGGCAAGAAGGCGGTTTGGTTTGGTACCCGCTGACTTCACCTTACAGACCAGAAAGGTGAGGCTCAGAGGAGTGAAGTGATTGGTCTCAACTCAGAGAGCTGGGCAGAGATGCCCCCGCCTCGGTCAATCCAAGCTTTCTGATTAAAAAACATTTTTTTTCCTCTTTCCCATGATGGCATTGTTGCTTCCCTGAAGAAGTTGGGAATTTTTTTCTGGGGGAGTTTTAGGAAATAGAGCGTGTCTCTTGAAATTTGCAGGGTCTCGGCCTTTTTAACATCCCTGAACTAGTTATCAACCAGTTGTTATGTGCAAAGCCCCTTTCTTCAATGAGCTTACCGGCTGGCAGGGAAATGATAATAATAACAATACTAATAGCTGTCAGTTCTGCAGCCGCCTAGCTGTGTGGCCTTGGGCAAGTTATCAAGACTCTCTGTGCCCAGTTTCCTTATCTATAAAATAGAGATGATATGGTACCCCTCTCGTAGCGTAGTTATGAGGATGATGTAAATTAACATATATCATGTGCTTAGCATACAGTAAATACTATAAATGTTAGCTATTCCTATATATTCTCACTTTGTGTCAGGCTTTGTATATATATTTTATATGCTTTATCTCTTTTTGATTTCAACAACCCCATGAGGTGGGTATTATTTTTCTCATTTAATCGACAAAGAAACAGAGGCTCAGAGAGGTTAAGCAGTATGTCCAGGGTCACACAGCTAGAAAATAGCAGAGTCGGGACTCACACTGGTGTCTGGGCATTCTGCTTCATCTGGTACCAGGACGGCTGTGTTAATAACAGTGTCTAACCGTTCCCAGCTTTGCAGAGGAGCGTGGATAGAGCATTCCAGGCAGAGGGTTAGTGTGGAAGTGAAGTGTGGAAGTAGAGAAGGGGGGGGCCCAGCAGGGTGGGGCCAGGGGAGCAAGAGAGGAAGGGTGGGGGAACTCAGAAAGAAACTTGAGACCCAGGCAGCTCGGCTGGTTTCAGATGGAGCCTGGAATGGAAAAGATTGGTACATAACACCCATTTGTCCATTTTGGGGGGAAGGGGGCAGGCTCCAGGCTCAGGCTCCAGGCTCAGCCTCCTGGCTGCTGCCAGCCCTTCCTGCGGCTCACCTGCCCACTGCCACCCTGGGTCCTTGCCTCCTGCGTCTCCACTCTTTCATGATGGTAATAAACAAGGGCAAAACTACAATCAAAGCATTTGCATTGTAATTCCACCCCCAACCCCCCTTGTCCCTGACCACAGGGCCCCTGGCCATGGGGGTCCAAGCCTGCATACACCACTCTGGCCAGCTGGGGCCCTGTGGGGCTGAGCCTCCTGCCTGGGGGAAAGCCTGGAAATGTGAGGGGCTCCAGAGAGGAATTTTGGGCAGAACAGAGTTATTCTCAACCGTGAGTTTCCACTCTTCACCCGCTGGCCCGCTCGGCTCCGCGGCTGGCTGTTTTTAGCCCAACTCGAGAACTTGCCTACAATGCGCGGTGTAAGCAGAAGGACCTCCCCGCTTCCTGGGAGGGATGGAGCAGCCCGCCCCCCCCGCGCCCCGCCCAAAGGGAAGAACTTGGGCATCCTCAAGCTCGGACCACTTGCTCTTCATTCCGGAGATTATGGGGGAGCGCGGAAGAAGGAAGCAAGTAGAAATCTAAGGGGGAACGCACGAGAAAGAGCCCAGGATGCATAGAGGCGGATGCGGCGTGGCCAGGGGCCCGGGAGGGGGAAGGCAGCAAGGGAAGAGCAAAGCCCTAGGTCCGGGGAGAGGGAAGGGCGGGGGCTTCCAACGAGCGGCAGGGATCGGAAAAGGGCGTGGAGAGGGAAGGGAAGAAAAAAGGGAGGACTCACAGGAAGCAGAGACAGCGCCCACGGGTAGCCTTGGTGGGACTTTAGCCCCGCTTCCCGTCTCCATAAGTCGCTCCTGGCGCCCCAAATACATTTACAATCTAAGTAAAGCAGCGCGCTTGCAACATCGCGGCAAGCTCCCCCGCTTCACCCTGAAGCCCCCCATTCTGCAGCCGTGGGGTCTTCAGTGTGCAGGGAGTGAGAGCCGGGTCTCTAGGGAGCGTCTGCCGCCACGCCCCCTTCGGCCGAACTGAACTGCCAATCGCCAGGCCGAATCCGGGTCCCGGGACCCGTTGCCAGGCAGATTTTTATCTCCCCCCCCCGCTCTCCCCCCCCCCCCCCGTTACTGCGAGCCTCCTGCCCAGCGCCCTGCGGTGGCCACAGAGGGGAGGGAAGGGGGAGTGAGAAGGCGGGAAAGAGGACTTGGGTGCGAGGTGGGGGCGTCGGGAAGCTGCTGGGGCCAGGTTCACACCTGGGGCGTCGCCCCGGGAGCGTGGCCCCGGGAGCTCCGCCCCTACCCTGCTGGGTCCCCAAGCCCCCAACAGTGCATGTCGGAAGCTTTTCCCTTTATCCAGACTTCCTTCAAAAAACAGCTTTGTACCCTGAGAAACTCCTGTTCTGGAGAGTGTCAGCGTTATCTATGTGAACACTTTTGAACGTTTACATGTTAAGAAGAGGGCTTTTGGGTCCTGAGGGATAGGTCCCTCACGGTCACTTCAGGTCCACCAGCAGGCCAGCTCAGGGTGTTTTGGGACAGGAGAGCCTTTTAGCACAGCCTCACAAACAGCATAGGTAGGTGCCCGCCTTGCTTTCTGGTCTGGGAGCCTGACACAGCCCTTGAATGCTGAGCTGCAGGTCCCCACCTGCAGCCAGGTGGAGGGGAAAGCTTTTGACAACCTTGGGCCTTTCCAGCCAGCGTGGTGTGGCCTGGGTTTGTGTGTTTTACGTGGGTGTGTGGTGTCCTCAAGGGCCCATGGCGGCCAGCCTGGCCTCTGTCCCCTGTCTCCCGTGGCCAGGCAGTGGGGCGGGCTGGAATGTGAGCTGGCAGGGTAGAATAATGCCAGGGCGTTTGCTTTGTAAGATTGCAAGTTCGGCTCACAACTTGAATTTCAAGTGGGCCCTTCAGGCAGATAGGGAAGTCAGGTGAGCGAGTGGAGGCAGCTGTTGTGGATTGTCTAAATTCCTAGAAAATAAATTCTAGGAATTTAGCTGCAGGAGGGAAGAGTGGGAGAAGCACCAGGCACATGTGCTGGGTGGGGGAGGGTGGCTTTTTGCTTTTCTCTTTCTATTTGAACACCATGTTTTTCCCAAAATTATTTACCTCTTGAATGATACCTAAGAGACAAATTAATGTTTTGAGCCAAAAGCGCTTTTAAATTTTTTTTTTAAACTGAGCTGCAGTCGTCTGACGGAGGAAAACCACTCCCTCTAAATACTGTTTTTGGTGACTGCCTTTTGTTTGAAGCAATTATTGTCCCTAAAAATGGGAAATTACACATTACTATTTACCAAAAGGAAATAAACATCTGGGATTGATCGGGTTCTTGCCATGGGTGATTCCAGACCTTGCTGGCAACGCAGGTAAAAAGCCTGCACTGCATGTTCAGCAAACACTCACTCTCCTTGTTTTACAATCTCCAAAGGGGAAATGGTCGGATCTTGTGTGTCCCTAAAGCTTACTTGCTGTGTTCTTGTTACGTAATCATGGGGAACTTTTGATAGGGCCTTGTAGGTGGCAGGAATAAGTACAGGAAAAAACATGGGAGTCAGGGTGTGTCCCCCACCCACTCTACTCTGACATGGGTTGGATTGTTGATTGTTTTGTATTTATGAGCATTTGCTTAACTCTCACTGAACGAGGAGCCTTGAAAGTTGGGTAGGAATGCTTTGGTAAGACAGCCTGAACCTCGTATAGGTTCACAGGGAAGAAAAGGTCTTGGAGGTGGCTCTGAGCACTGCATGTCTCAGCCTTTCCATGCCCCAGCCAAAGCTCGGGGAGTGCTCGACCCAGGGGTCTCCTTACTTTTGCTCTGGCCACTGTCAACCTCTGCAGCCTCAAGCTGGCCTTGCTGGCTACACTCAGCTCTTTCCAGCACCTTTAACCTACTCTGTTCTCTCCAGCCTCCTGCCTTCCCAGCAGGCTTTTCTTCCTCCTCCATTGGGTTTCAGCTTAGGGGGCATTTCCTCCTGAAAGCCTTCCCTGACACCCCCATCTTCCTCAACTATCTCATGCAGTCATGTTGCTGTGTACTTCCTTGTTCTCAGCACTATTCATGTTAAACTATCAGTGATCGATTGCTTCTCTGTCTGCCTCCCGCATCAGACCGTCAGCTCTGTGAGGAGATGCAGTCTGCTCATGCACCATTTTGCTTCCGGCACAGAGCCAGGCACGTGGCAGAAACTTGATAAGCCATCCTATCACTATCTTATCACTTCATACACTTCCCTTCCGCAAAATGTGCTCCAGTTTTCCTTCTGTCTATTAGTGTTTAGTTCCTTAGTCTCCAAAGCATTAGCCTATATGTAGGGTAAAAACAAACAAACAAAAATAAACACCAGAACTGATTCTCTAAGAAGTTATTGCTGAATTTCTGCGGTTTGGCTTTTTTCCTCGAGCTGCTGATGAGTCTGAATCCAGCTGCAGTGAAGGAGGGAGAGGCTGCAGCCAGTCAGCTAGCAAACTTTTCAAATCCACACCGTTCCAGCACCTAGGACTGCCTTGTTGGGGTGGAAAAGGAGGTAAAGGAGTAGAAGTTGGGGAAGGGGGAGTGGAAGAAAGCTGGGTGTGGAAGAGGAGGAGGCTCCCCAAATCTGACCAGTTTGGTCCAAAGCTGGTGGCTGGCATCTGAAACGTCACTCATTGCTTAAGTCTGGGAAGTGTGGCCTTTGATTATTCTGTTCCCCACTGATTATTTCTGTTTTTACTAATAAAAAAAAAAAAGGCGTGTCTTTCTGATGAGATTCTGGGTGCTCCGGCCAGGCTTTGTTTTACTGAGAGAGGAAAACAAACAAAACACCTTAAGTTGTTCTCCTACCCTTTCTCCCTTCCTTCCTAGTGAATTTTTTGACCCGGAAAGCCTAGCCAGGATGTGGGGAGTTGTGTTTTCCACCTGAAGCAAGGTGGGGCTGGCCCTGTTTTTATTGCAGCTTACTGTCCCTGCCCCCTGCCTGCCGCACAGTTCTTTTTGAGCCTGGCAGACACAGCAACAGTGGCCCCATTGCCAGCGCAGACCACTGCAGAATAAGACAAAGCCCTGTATTTTGCCGGGCAGCGCTTGGCCCTGATGTACTGACATGTGAGTGCAGAAGAGTATTTGTGGCATCCGGTGAGCAAAGCACCCACATTCACACTGGGGCTTGGCAAATGTGTTTATTTTTCCCAGGTTTGGGCAAGGTCCATCTAGAAAGCAGATTTTGAGGCATGGAGACCAAAAATCTCCTGGGGAGGGGGGTATAGTATTGTGAGTTTTAATGTGATACAGTACATGTGAGCAATGTCCACATCCAGTTGTCAAGAGAGAAACGACTTAGCATTTCCAGCTCAATGCTGCCTTGTTCAAATCTCGGCTGACACAGGTGGCTCCTTCTGGTTCCTTGTCCACAGAGAACAAGCTCTTCTCAGCCAAAGGTGAGATGAAAGGATTATTTACTATGTGAAGTGGTGAGTTAGGAATCTTTTACTTGATTCTCTTAGCTCAAAGTGGCAAAGAAATGGAATTGAGGTGGTTCTTTAGCTTGATTTCGAGTATGGTCAGCTGGGCTCGGTAATTGACAACCCACTTGGGCCGGGTGTGGTGGCTCACACCTGTAATCCTAGCACTCTGGGAGGCGGAGGCAGGAGGATTGCTTGAGGTCAGGAGTTCGAGGCCAGCCTGAGCAAGAGCGAGACCCTGTCTCTAGTAAAAATAGAAAAATTAGTCAGGCGTGGTGGCACGTGCTTGTAGTCCCCAATACTGGGGTGGCTGAGGCAGGAGGATCGCTTGAGCCCAGGAGTTTGAGGTTGCAGTGAGCTATGATGACGGCACTGCACTCTAGCTGGGGTAACAGAGTGAGACTCTGTCTCAAAAAAAAAAAAAGGAAAGAAAACCCACTTGGATTTTATAAGTCATCAGGGCAATTCAGAGCTGCATACCACGCCCTGTGTGTCTTGCCATCCGGCTCTCTGAGGGACAGCACGTAGGTTTGGGAAGAACAGGTTCGAACCTGACTCTGATCGTTAACAAAGCCAGTCTTCCCTAGCAAACAGGAATCTCCAGGCCAATCAGATTACCCCAGCCTTCTAGCACCGTGTGAACTGGCGTAGCTGGGAAGGTGGCTGGGCCAGGCTCAGGTGGGGCAGCCAAGTGCCTGTAAGATGTGATTTGAAGGCCTCAGGAAAGGCCGCCCTAGCCTGAAATATCTCCCCTACTGGCTTGTCAAGGATGTCGGAAATTTGACCATTATTGAGTCATTCCTGTGTGTTTACCACAGCCCTCTCCTTGCCGTCCTTCTGTGAATGCAGGTTGGTCTAGGATACGGATATCTTAACCTTCGCAGCTTAAATCGTATGTATACATAGCCTATGTTTGATCTCTTGAGTAAGCCTCAAGGCCTCTCTCGAGGCATTTCAAACTACCCTATTTCATATTCTGTTCAGCTTAGATAGGAAGCAAGCTGGAAGCCTGGTGTCCTGGTGTGGGGGACAGGGGAGCAGAGGAAGAGCACTGAGCAGCAGGCTCTCCCATGTGACTTCCCAGCACAGCAAGGACCTCGGTCTGTGCCGGATGATGCATGAAGGGAGATGTTCTCTCCCCCTTTTGGCCCAGGTGGAGCACAGTTGGCTCCTACAAGGCTCCTTTCCTCCCCACTCACACGTCCTTCCACTCACTCACTTTCCCCTTGTGTCTGTTCTCTGTCCTCCCACCTTGTCACTCTCAGCGCTGGTCATTCTAAGTGGCCCCATTCAGGAGGGGAACTCTCATTGGTAGCCTGGAGGAGCAGAGAGCTCTTAAGCCACACCAGAGCTTGGCCACACCCCTCTCCCCTTCCTGGCTTGGTTTCAATGTCTCCAGGAAGCTGGGGAGTGGCCCAGGAGCTGCCCAGCTGCAGATACCTCAACTTGTGCAGCTGATTGGAGCAGACACAGGACTGTTTAGTGAGGGGCCAGCCGGATGCTATGGGCCTGCACTTTAGCCTTAAACCCTTCCCATCTTTTCCTCTTTCCTGGCCTAGAAGAGATGCCCAGAGCCCATCTATATCATGTCCCTGACTCCGGGCACATTTTATCTCCCCATGCCTCTCTTCCAGAGACATCCCCCCCCACACACAAAGGAGATGATGCCATAAACTCTACTGGAATATAAACTCCATGAAGGCAGGGATTATTAATACAGCCCTTGAGTCTAGAACAGTGTCTGGCCCATAGTAGGTGCTCAATAAATACTTGTTGAATAATGAACTTCCTCTTGATGAAGTAATCACAACTGGTAAAGTCCTTGCAACCCCAGTGAATATTTGATTGGGTGGGTAGACATTTTGAGAACCAACATTTCCAAAGATTTAATTTTTAAGGATACCACCTAGCAATTTATTTTTGTAAAAAATTCAAACACTACCACAGAAGCTGCCCTTGTTCCAAACCCAGTTGCATGCTCCTCCTTAGTGATAATTGTTGGCATCATCTTGGCATGTGCCCTGCAGACTTTGCTCTATGCATTTGGACATATCTGTATGTTAAAATAGAAGTCAATAGTTTGGTGGGTTAAAAAAAACCCCATAAATCCACTGTATTGTTTTGCAATTTGCTTTTGTCCCTCTTCAAAATGTCTTGAAGATGCTCTGTGTAGGTAAATACAGACCTACTTCATTCTTTTTCACTGTTGTAAAATATGCACGGCATGGATGAAAAGTTATATATTTGACAATTTCTCTATTGATGGACCTTTAAGTCATTTCCAGTGTCTACAAATGTCCTTGCACATGCCACTTTGAGCACATGTACAAGTAATTCACTTGGATACCTAGAGATGGAAATCCTGTGCATTTAACAGAGGGGCCCATGCATTTAACATTTTATTTATTTATATTTTATTTATTTTTTTTTTACTTTTTTAGAGGTAGAGTCTCACTCTGTCATCTGGACTGGAGTGCAGTGGCCTGATCATAGCTCCCTGTAACTTTGAACTCCTGGGCTAAAGTGATCCTCCTACCTCAGCCTCCCAAGTGGCTGGGACTACGAGTGCTTGCCATCATGCCCGACTAATTTTTTATTTTTTATTTTTTGTAGAGACAGGGGTCTCACTCTATTGGCCAGGCTGGTTTTGAACTCCTGGCCTGAAGCCGTCCTCTTGCCTCAGCCTCCCAAAGTGCTGGGATTACAGGAGTGAGCCACTATGCCTGGTCACATTTTTTTTTTTTTTTTTTTTAGCCAGTCAAATTCAGCAGTGGCCTGGTCACATTTAACATTTAAATAGCTAACTTCCAAATTGTCCTCCTCCCCACCCCCGCCCCCCACCGCCTGTCCCCAAGGCTGTATCCTTGTACATTCCTACTTCTGGGTGTGAAAGCCCCTGTTTTCTCTATGCCCGTATTGGTTTATAGACCTCTTTTATTTTTTACCAGTTTCTATGATCTCGTTATTAGAATAAAAATTTCAGTTCTTTCTTCTTGGCAGGGAAATTGTGGGTGATTCCATTAGTAACGTAATCACATGTGTAGTAACGCCACTATTTAACGCTATGCCTTCTGTTACTTAGTAACTATTTTACCAGGAATGAAGGGTAAGTCTCTACCCTTTCTGATGGGAATGGTTATGTATCAGTTTTCTCCAAACGTTTCCTTATGACTTTAGATGTAAAACACAAGAGTTGGGGCCTTGGAGGGCTGCGGGGGAGTTCCCCCCACTTATCCTGTTCTCTGGCGTGGCTCCAAGGAGTTCTTCGGCGCCATGCCTGCCCTTCCGCCACATCCTGTCCTGCCACACAGTGGCCATGTCCTGGAATGACGACACCAGCCATCCAATCCCAGGCTGCGGTACATCTGCCTCTGGGTTTCTCCTTTGATCAGCTCGGAACGCGCTAGCAGAAGATGTTGGTTTTGACCTTTGCTTGGCTTTGAGGGCATCGGCCCCGTCTTCAAGTCTTTTTTTGGTACCTCAGAAACTGCACCACAGGACAGACCCTGCCTCAATCTCTTCCAAGCTCGCCTGTCACCCAGTATGATGTTCTCCACAGAGAAGTGCATTTTAAAAGGAAAAGCTTTAAGAACATTTTAAATCCTACACCATTTAATGTCATGGCTATTTTGCTCCCCTACCCACACCTTAATGCCATTTGTTCTGTCTTCTGTTTTTCTCAACCTCTGTATTCAAGAGAACATAAAATGGTGGTCGTGAAAGGATTTTTTCTCCCTGAAAGTTTTCTCTAGGCATGGTTCTTAGTAACTAACAAGATTTTCCTTCTTCCTGCTTGACGGCTTCGAACCATCGAGTGCCCTAATATTAACCTCTGGTGATTGAACTGGAATCACCACCCAGGAGAGCTGGATTTAATAATGGCTTCCTCCTGAGGTTTGCTTTCTAGAAGGAGCCTAGGATTTTAAGGCAGTGTGACTTGTTTTGATGGTTTCAGATTAATTTTGTATTTATATCAGAAAACCATTTGCTTAGTGATTTGATTGTTTTGTTTTCTGAAGTGAATAGAAACCAAACTCGTTTTCTACTCCTTTATTTCATCCAGCTACTACAGAATCTTTGTTTTGCTGGTTTTAGTAATAATCTGTTATTTCTAAAGCACTTTAGTTTTGGCCATGAATTACATCAACAAAACACTGTGAGGTAATCTATATATTTAGCTAAGAACCATACTTTCTTCAGGATAACCTCTTACCTTGAATATACTGGCAACTTTGGCTTGCACTTTTTTTCTTTTTTTCATATTTTCTAATATATGCTGTGAGGCCAGGCGCGGTGGCTCACACCTGTGATCCTAGCACTCTGGGAGGCCGAGGTGGGAGGATCGTTTGAGCTCAGGAGTTCGAGACCAGCCTGAGCAAGAGTGAGCTATGAAGATGCCACTGCACTCTACCCCCGGTGACAGAGTGAGACTCTGTGTCAAAAAAAAAAGAAATTGAATTCCCCTTATCACTCCCCCTTCATATTAAAATAAAAATTTAAAAATTTAAAAATAAAAATAATATATGCTGTGAAACATGAATGGTTGGTTTAGCAGTTTAGAGTGTGGGTTCATGAACCGGGTTCAAATCCTAGCTCTGCCACTTTCTAGCTGGATGATCTAGGACAAGTTACTTAAGCTCGCTGTGCCTCAGTTTCCTCTTGTGTAAAACAAGGTAATAACAGCATCCATGTCCAGAGTTGCTGTAAGGAGTTAACATACGGGTTAAAATTGTTTGGCACGTGGTAAGTGCTGATGTGTTTGCCATTACTGTCTGATCATTGTTTCTGAAAGGAGAAAACATTCCTTTCATCTGTGATTATTTGGACTTATTCTGAGTTTCATTTTATAACTAAAAACTGAACAAATTAAAATAAAAGGAAGAGTCAGCAAATTCTTGATTACTCAACCAAACTCTTTCTGGGAAAGCAAAGGTTGTTCTTGTAAAATAATTCATGTCTGATTAATCTATTAGAATTTTTGAAGTTTGTGGACAAAGAAGAATCAGGGGGACAGGATTAATCTCTGTGCGGTTTTTAAGAGCCTTGGAAGTTTTCGTGCCGTTGGTTGTTAAAGAAATGCAAATATCATTCAGTCGTAAGAATATTACACAATTCATTCACTCATACTTCATTTTTCATCTGTTCAAACCACAAACATTTCCAGAATGCCCGGGACACTGTGCTGGGCTCTGGGATGCAAAGAAAGATAATCAATTGTCCCAGCCCCTAGGAAGGTCTGATGAGGAATTTGTTTATTTCTTATGGTGAAGAAAAATGTAAGTGGCCCCAGCAACCCCCCTGAAAGCTTGGGCTAGGGAAGATAGTGCACCTGTGTTACCAGAAGCTCAGCACTTGTGCACGAGGCCGCATCAGAAGAAAGAGGACAAGGGGTCGAGGAGAAGGAAAGAGAAGTTTATTACTTGGCTGGCAAAGGAGGAAAAATGGTAGATGCTCCTCTCTAAATGCAAATATCCTGCACATAAGCAGAAATACAGAGCTTTTAAAGGGAAGGCCCTCAGTTCTAGGCTATTGTTGTTAATGATTCTAATCGTCCCATCTCTGCGGAAGACGAAGCCACGACCTCTGCCCACCTATGGGGCCGGTGCCAGGCCTGGGATGGCTGCGCTATCTCCTGTAACACAAAGAACAAAGGACATTCCCCTGCCCCTCCCGACCACCTGCCTGAGACAGGGATGCAGGCTTCACTTCCCACAAAGAGGAGGGGAAGTTTTAAAGAGACAGAAAACATCTTTTTGCTGGTTTTTTTCCGGCCATTCCCCACTCTCAATTTTACGCTTCCACCTCTATGGGAGGAGGGGCGACTACTCTGTCACACCTGTAAGAAGGAAGCATGAATAAGAAAATTCACCAATTCAAAGTTGAAGGTCCGACTCATTCCATTTATCAAACTCCAAGTTACTTTCTCCTGAGGAACAGTGATTTCTTGAGATGATGTTCAGCTTGGGCAAACACATGAAAAGAATAACCCGTGGAAGCTATTGATAGTGACCATGTTGTCCATGAACTGGTTTCCATGATGCTGCCATATGGAATCCTGGCATTGGCCAGGGAATCCATGGCCAGGTGGGTTCTCTTTCCTGGTGGGACCTCCACCTCAGCTGGTGGTGACTCCTGGATTGGAGATCTACCACATAAAGTGTCAGGAAATCCTAGTGGTGTTCAGTCTACTGGGTGGAACCCCTGCCCCATGGCATCCAGCTTAGTGCTGGACAGAGGAAAGATGCTCGGTGGAGAGTAACTGATAAGCTCTCTGGTCCCTCCTTTCGTACACATTGTTTGCTTGGCAGCACGTTGTTCCTCAGTGTTCAGTTGCACCTCATCTCTCTCCTTCTGCCACTGCAACGTCCTTGAGGACAGGGACTGGGTCTGGTGAATGGGTGACCCGAGACAGCATTGTCCTCTTTGTATGAGTTTCATTGGATTTTCACAGAGGGATGTCGTTCGGCTTTGGCCAGGTCCCTTCTTAAGATTCTCTGTTATCTGTCTCACAGCTAGAGCTTCCAGCTTGGGCGGGGCTGGGCTGCATTGGCAGGGGGTGTTGGTAGAGGTGGGGTCTCTAGTCTAGTAGGCATTTGAGAAATGTTAATTGGTTGGATGATTTGATGGATGACCCAGTAATAATCTTTATCCTTGTTGTTAGAACACACCACAGCCATCAGCACTGGAATGCAAAGGCCAGGATAAACGGGAAGAAACCACCAGCCAAGCAGGGCAGTTTCAGGCTCCACCCCAAACGCAGGTGAGAAAAGTTGGTGGGGACTGAATGCATCATAACCTTAATTATGGTGATGATACCCTCCATCCAGAGACAAGGCCCAGGGGAGCAGAGAGCATCACAGGTGAGCACCCTGCCTGGGCTGTGGCAGCCACTCCTGGAAGGAGCTGGCTCAGGACCCCAGGGCCCAGCCCCTCCCTCCCGGGGCCCAAAAAGTCAAGTCCTCCTTCCCTGCTTTAGGCTTTTTGAGAAGCCTGTAGGAAACGCACTTACTACAGGATTGCTGCTCCTTCAGAAGGATTCTCAAGGGTTTCTCTGTATGTAGGGCTGTCTGGAAACATCCACATTTTCAGACAGTATCTATTAAACTCAGAGGCCAGGGTGGGGCAGAGACCAAAGACTTAGAATTAAAGGGTTAGAGTCTACTTCTAGTTGAAGATCTACCAGAGTTTAGGAAAAAATCTTTTTGATCATATAAAGGAAATGCCTTCTCGGCCTCCTAAGAGGGAGACGCCCACGTGAAGGATGAGACTGAGGGGAAGAGGTGACTGTGGAGTGAGGAAATCCTGGATCACAGGGAGCTAAATGGGGGGCCATTGACTCAGTTTGGGCCCTAGCCATGTTTTTGGCCTGCACAAAAATTAAACTGTTTTCGGAGGTAGTTGCACACATTTAAGAATCAGGAGATTTCACAGAAAATATGAAATGTATGGCCTCTCAGAATTTTGTAATGTTCACCAAGCCTGCACTCCTGCATGGCAACATCAGCTGGAGCAGAGTGATTGCTGTGACACTGGGGAGATGGAGCTTAGCATCCTCCCCATCTGCCCCTGAGGACCCTCCCTCCTCTGTCCCAGCCCCAGGCGAGAGCAATCCCCCCAGGGTCTGTGCACTCCCTTCCCTCACCTCTTCTCTCCCGTCACCCCACCTGTAGCCTGGGATGAATGTCCTTTCGCGAATAAACATGCACAAGCCTCTCCCCCTTTAAAGAAATCCTCCCTCAAGTGACCCCCTCTTGCTGTGGTGCTGTTGTTTTAGAGCCAACAGATTTGCAAGTCTCCCCCATCCTTTCTGTTCTTTCTGTCACTTCTTCCTCATCTTCCGTTCACTGCAGTGCCCCACCCCCTGCCTTCCACCCCCGCCACTCAAAACTGCTCTTGTTTATTATGCTTTATTCTGCCCAGGGCAGTCTCTGGGCACATGGTGCCACCACACCAGTCACCACCTCCTTAACATCTCCGGAGTCTTTGATTTTCATTGCATACTACAATCGCCTCCTGTCTGCCTAGCTCAGACCTTTGCCTCCGTGGATAGAGTGAGTTTAAATGGGGGTCAGTCTAAAATTAAAAAATCAGATCATGTTACTCCCTTCCTTAAAATTCTTCAGTGGCTCCTCATGGCTTTCAGGGTAAAGTTTGCTTCCTTAGCTTAGCACCCAAGGCCGCTGTGACCCGGCTCCCAGCTCAGCCCCCATCGCTTGCCATGTGTACCCTTCACTCCAGCGGTACCCAAGTGCTTGCATGTCCCCAGACCCATGATGCTGGTCCTGTGTCTTCATGATGATCTTCCGCACCCTCTACCCCCTGTCCCACTGGACCTTGAATCACCACCCCAGGCCCACCTGAGCCTCCAAGTCTGGGCTCAGGGAGCCTCTGCACTCTCCTGTGGGGCCCAGGCAGCCCTGTTTCAGCCCCCACAGTGCTGGGCTTCCAGTAGACTTCACACCCAGCGGGGCCCAGGAGGGTCCCCAGAACAGTCTGTCTGCCACATAAACTGGACCGATGATGGCAGGAGCCACTGGCTGGCTTCCCAGCACGCACACGGCTGGACATTCTTCTCCTGTCCTTTGGGGAGCAGGTTCTAGCTTCTCACAGTGTTTGCCTTCCCAGTGCAGCTTTTTATTCTTGTATCATCTATTTCAACATTGAGTAAATGTCTTGGGATTTAAAAGAGATTGGAATTTCACCCCTTCCCTCAAAGATTGGTACACTGGATGCATAATGTCTGTTCATTCAGTGAGCATTTATTGAGCACCTGTGTAGAGCCAGGCTCCGAAGGAGGCAGAATTAAGCAGCCAGTAGCAGGGATTCAGGTAGAGTCTGTGGAGCTCAGAGGAGCTTCTGTGGCTTTTCATCTTCACTTGCCTTGGTTTAAAGCAAACAGGAGAGAGATTACAATTATCCTTGCCAGGGGCAGCTCTTTTCCCCCAATCATGGACGTTTCCTTAGAAACCAACTCGCGTGTCCCTGACTTCCACGGACTTTGAAGCTGGAGTTTTTGTGTAAACATTACTTCTCGGGAATGCCAGAAACGAACCTTTCATGCCCCTGCCAGGAGCTTCCAGCTTTCTCTAAATCAACTTCTCAAGGGGATTCTGCCATATCCCTCAGTATCTAACAAGCATTTGAACCCAGCATGGTTTTCTCACGGTAACACGTCAGTCAGCTGTTGTCATATAGAGTCATTTTGGTAAATAGGAAGAAAATCATTCAGAGAACCATTACTGGACTTTGAGATAAGGCTGTGCAGAGCTTTGGAATCAAGAGAACTACACTGTGTCCTAAACATTCAAGGACGTTTTGGGGCGTGAGATGGCAGGGAGTGGAAGCTACAAATGTGAACCCATAGCGTCGTGGGGCTGGATGTCACACTGTGCTGCTTTGAGAGCCTGCAGCCTAGTAGTTAAGAGCCCAGCTCTGAAACTGGACTGCTTGGGTTCAAATCCTGTTTCTGCTACTCTAAGCTGGGGCAAGTTCCCGTTCCTTCAGCTGTGAGATTAGGATGGTAACAGTACTTCCCTTATATGCTGGTTGTGAGGCTTAAGCCAGTTAGTACCAGCACAGTACTTAGGGCTGTGACTCTCAAACAGTAAGTGCTTAATAAATGTTAGCTGATGTATTTGTGCCCCTTTATCAGTGCCACACTGGCCCAGTCACCAAAGCACTTGTCAGATCTCCCCACCATTTGTGGTCCACAATGTCCCTGCTCCTGTTGTTTCACGGTCCCCCCCCACCCCCACCCCCACCCCTGTGGTTCACTCTGCCCATCGTATTCCCGGTCTCTCCTCTTACATGTTCTTTTGCCTACAACAGGCTTCTATTCTGAATCTGCCCCTCCCCATCCGATGATCTCCCTCTCCCCATTCTGAAGCCCTCTTAGTGGGGTGGAGGCAGATGTTCCTGCACCCACAGCTAACCATGGGAAAACTCTAGGGTAATTTTTCTTTTTTTTTTTTGGCTCACAGCTGAGGTGTAATAGGGTAATTTTTCATTTGTGTTTATATATGTACAGACCCTTAGAGGGCCCTTGCCAGTGGACTAATCTGAGATCTCCATCTATTTTTAAAAAACTGGTGATAAAATAGACGTAACATAAAATGTACCATTTTAACCCTTTTTAGGTATACAGTTCAGTGGCATTAAGTACATTCACATTGTTGTGCAACCATCACCACCATCTCCAGAACTTTCTTTATCTTCCTAAATGGAAACCCTATCACCATTCTACAATAACTGCCCATTCCCTTTTCCCCAGCCCCTGGCAACCACCATTCTACTTCCTGACTGTATGAATGCGACTACCCTGGGAACATCCTGTGAGTGGAATCATACGATGGTCGTCCTTTTGTGTCTGGCTTACTTCACGTAGCATCATGTCTTCAAGCTTCCTCTAGGCTGCAGCATGTGTCAGACTTTCATTGCTTTTTAAGACTGAATAATATTTCATTGCATTATATGCCACATTTTGTTTATCCATTTGTCTGTTGATGGATATTTGGTTCGTTTTCACCTTTTGGCTGTTGTGAATAATACTGCTATGAACACGGGTGTAGAAAAGTCTCTTCAAGTTCCTGCTTTTACTTTTTTTGGGTATATACCCAGTCGTGGAATTGCTGGATCCTGTGGTCCATCTCTTATACAAATTGGACTTTATAAGTCAGGAAAAGAGTTTGAACACTTGATGGGAAAATCCTCCCTTTACCCCCCAGCTCTCTCCACCACTGCCTCCCACAGACTTCACCTCAATAGATGTCAGGTTGTTCAGGTGAAAACTTTGACTCCTCTTACTCCTCATTTTGGACTCCTCTACTCTTTTACATCAGATATTAATTAGCGATTCCCATCAGCTCCATCTTCTGTATCCAGAATCTAGTCACTTCTCCCCGTCTCTACTGCTACCGCCCTGGTCTGAGCCACCACATCTGCCATCTGGAATATGGTAATTGTTTCCTGATACTCTCCTTGTTTCTGCCTGGAACCCGTCTGGTCTCTTCTTAGCACAGCAACAAGATTGATCCTTTTAAAACATTAGTCAAGTAATGTCATTCCCCACTCATGGCCTTCTATGGCTCCCGTTCTCACTCTGAGGCAAAGCGCAAGTGCATCCAGTGGTCTAGAGGCTTCCACACCACACGGCCCTCACTGCTCTTCTGACCTCATCTTTCCCTCAGCGAGCTCCGCTGCAAGGGCCTCCTTGCTGTTCCTTGATCTGGCAGCCAAGTTCCCACCTCAGGGCTTTTGCATTTGCTGTGAACTATGCCTGGAATGTTCTTCCCTCTGACAAACTCTTCCCCCTACAAAGTCGCCTGACCGGAGAGGCCTTCTCTGGTGCCTTATGTGAGGTAACAAGCCCTCCCTCCCTGACCTCAGGTACCACCTTTGCTTTTTACTCTGCTTTCAAATTCTCCACTTACTTATTGCTCTCTGACATATATTAACCCTAATTTTTTCATTTTCTTCTCCCTCATTAGAATGTAAGCTCCCTTACAGGAAACAGGGGCTTTGTTTCCTGTTGGGGCCTCTCTGGGTCTTAGTTCTTCATCTACAAAACAAACTAGAGAACCGCTAAGTTTCCTTCCAGCTCTGACATTCCATTTTGTGAGATATGTTGGGCAGAAATGCCCACTTGGACACTGGGAAAAACACTTTGTTAGTGCCAAGCCCAGAGCACTGGCAACAAGAATGGGCAGTGACTGTATTTCCCAAGGTCTCTGTTCAAGGCTTGCCTTCTCTGAGTGGGCTTTTCTGAGGAGTCTGCATGAAATCCTGTCTACCTCCATCCCATTTATCCTGCTTGATTTTTTTTCTATTTTTTTATACCCTCCTCCAGCCCCCCCTACTTGATTTTTCTTCATATTTTTCTCCTATGTATTTGCGGAAATCAGACTTTTATTTTATTTTGGTTATTTCTCGTTATCTGTCTTCTCCTTTTAAAAGTGAACTCCAGAAGGAGGAGGCTTTTTTGTTTAAGACTGTGTCCCCAGTGTCCTGGAACAGTGTCTGACATTCAGTGGGCCCCTGGTCAACATTTTTTGAGTGGACTAATGATCTGAGCGCTTCTGCAAAGTGCCTTATGCTTTAATCCGAAGGTGCATGCAGAAGTGTTATTCTTAGCCTTATGCAACGGCTGAGAAAATGGAGGCTTCTCACAGTTGGACAACGTGTCCGTAAGTGTCAGAGCTGGGACTTGGTGTACTTGTTCTCGGCGTTGGCAGCCATCAGTCGGGTACCAAATGCATCAGGACACAGATGGGTCATATTGATGCTCTATCTTTTAATTCCTTCTTTCTAACACTGTTCTGTGCATGCCCTTCTTTGCTCTGATTATATAGAGAACACGTTGTGCAGATCATTTTGGCACAGGGCAGAATTTCAGAACTGGATGGTTTGTTAGCGTTCCTCTGGTTCCACCAATCCCCTTCAATTTAAAGCTGAAGAAGCTGAAACCCGAAAAGGTTGAGTGACCCTTGACTCCTGTATTGTCCTGAGCTATGAACTGATTGATTCATGAGCCTGCAGAGTTCTTCTGGTAAACCGGAAGGCCCATGGCCTACTGTACCCTGATGTCGTCGCCATTTAGTGGCCCCTGGGCTCTGGGTCTTTGGGGTCTTCTGTAATTTGGGTATTGTTGAGTCTCAGGAGGAGCAGATGCTGGTGGAGGTCCTCACCTCCGGTCAGGCCACCCTCCAGGCAGTGCTTCTTGGTGTGAAACCATGTCTTTCAAAATATCATCTTTTTGGTATTCAAATGCACGAGGAGGGTGAGTCTCAGGACCATTCATATCTTCATGTTCCTGACTGTTTGCCCCATCTTTTTCCTCCTAGGTCTCTTAGGGGTTAAATCTATCAGGAGGAAGCAGGGCAAGTTCTCCTGCTTATTTTGCACGTTAGGAATGAGGAATACTTTACATTCATGAATAAGCTATTGCTTATTGATGTTGTGATTATAGATAAAATGTTCCTGTTCCTCTTTGTTACACATGAGGTTGCAGTGAGCAGTACAAGATGAACTTGAGTAGTGTGGTCTCCACTATGCTAAGGGTAGAAATTGGGGGGAAGGAGTACTGGGGAGGGACAGCACACGGTCAGGTTAAACTAGGAACTAACCCATATCAAACGTTTTCTTTGTGTCAGGTACGACACTAATGTTTTATGTGACTTAATTCATTTAATCCTCATAATATTCCTCTGGAGTAGGTGCAGTTATATCTCCATTTTGCAGTGGAGGAATCAGGCACAGAACGATTAGGTAATTTGCCCAAAGTCATGGAGAGCTAGTAAGGACAAAGCTAGGATTTTAATTCAGACTGACTCCAGAGTCCTTTCTGTTAAACACCATAACACCACATCCTATGGACTCGGTGGAGGCTTCATGAAGAGGGTGAAACTTGAGCTGGGCCTTGAAGAGGGAGAGGCCCTACAGCATAGGGACAATCTGAGGATGGCCCAGGGATGGAGTGAGCATGGCAACAGGGAAGAAGAGACCAACATCACTCGGCAAAGGCCATGCTTCAGGGAGCAGTGGGGAAGATGGGATATGGGGGTAGGGACAGGTTGTAAGAGGTCTTAACATCTAGGCAGAGGGTTTAGACTTGATCTGGAAGGACACAGCCTTTGAAGAGTGTTGAAGAGTGACTTGCTAGAAGCTGAGGTTTGGGGAGATTTTTGGATGGTAATGGTAGGTCTGGGGGTGGGAGGTGTGGAGGCGGGAAGGAGGTGCTGAGGGTCTAGCTGGGATGGTGCAGGAGGAATGGAGGAAGTGAGGAGCCTATGACACCTTCCTTCTCATCCAAGCTGCCTCCTGGTGAAGGATCAGCCCAGCAACTACACAAGCTCCTCGGGTTTCTTACATCAGTTACTCATGGAAGGCGCACTCTGGGCTTTTTTGGGAAGGCAGAGGGCATTATTTACTGTGGTCTGTTTTCCTGTGGGTGGCTGTCCTTGGCCAGTCAAGGAGCATTTCTCCATGCTGTGCATTCCGACTTGGTCAGATCAGAAGGCAGCAAATCCAGGGGGGATTTTTTTTCCTGCACACAGAATTCCTTGCATAGCAGAGAGCTCAGGAAGGAAGGCTCTGTTTGGGGACAGAGGTCAGGGCTTCAGACTTCAGGGCCCACTGAGAAAGGGTCAGGCCTTCCTATGCTAATCCCAAGTTTGCGTCTGAATTGGGATGCCTGGAATGAACTTTGTACAACCAGTAATTTAATTTAACCCTTGAGCTTTATTTTCTCCCACCCCTAAAGTATCAACTGCTAAGGGGATTTAAAAAGGAGCAGAGGCAAGATTGGCAGGGGTGAGGGTTCTGTGGCTCTCACTGTCCAGGATGGCTGGCCACTGGGTCCGCCTGTTCCCTGTAGCGGGCACAGGCAGGGGAGCTGAGGGCTGACCGTCCTGGCAGGAAGCAGGGGCTGGGTGAGGCTTCCCGAACCTTGCCTGCTGTCCTGCTCGAAGTCACGGGAGAGGGGTGTGACGCCCTCTACAAATCCAGCAGAATCAAGCCAAAAGGAGCACCTGGCACCGTATCTCCCTCTCCTCTGGATTCCAGCAACCGGGAACTGGCCAAGCTTGCTTTAACTTTTTATTGAAGCAAAAAACAGTCAAGATATGAACATTCCCTAAAGCCACTTTGGAATACTTTCAAGAACAGTTTCACAGCAAAATAGGCAAAAGGACAAGATTGCACACAGAGCTGGATCACCTACTTGGAGAGCCGGTTCTAGAAAGAGAACTTTGATTTTATGTCTTATCCGTTTCACACAGAGTGGAAGAAGGCAGTGGGAGTTATTTGGTTGGAGAAATGGAGGCCTGGTACTTGTCTAGGACATTCCCCTCTGCATGGTGACAGGCTCTTAGGGAAATATCTTTGTGAAAGGGTCATGAACAGTCTGGCAACTTTATAACCCTCCTTGTACCCAAGGCAAAAATGTTAGCCTGACAAAAATGTTTAGGTAATTTCCAAGTGTGTTTACCGCTTTACAAACCCCAAACTACCCAAGTAATGGATCTCTTAAAAAAAAAATAAAGCTCTTAAAAAATTTATCCAGCTGTCTTATTACAGTAAGTGATGAAGTAGGTGGACTTTGTCATCTTAATGGTGTCAACATTAGTGAAACACTCAGTGTGTCTAGGCTTTTAATGTGATTTTTGTCATAGTGTACACTTTCCTCTTTTCTGAGCATTGTTAGGGGTGGTCAATTTGGGAAAAGTAAAAGAAGAGAAAAAAATTAAAGAAGAGTCACTTTTGCATCAGTGCTCCCCTGAGCTCTTGAAAGTGCTTAAAATAACTAGGTGGTAACTACTGTGTCCTGGGTCTGGGAGGGAGGACTGGGGAGAGCCCTGGCAGGGACCAGCTGGTCCAGTCTTAGTGTGAAGAGACCTCAGGGACTAAGCCGCCCTCCTGCTAAGCCCCTGGGCTGTGGCCGAGAAGAAGGGAATGTGTGTGTTGACTAGATCTGACCAGACCCGACCAGACCTGCCAGGAAGGCTGTGGGAGGTGGTCAGAGGTCATCCCAAGAAAACACGGGGAGGGTGGATGAGAAGATAAGGAGCCAGATGCTTTGTGTTCTTAAGATAATGCTGTCTCCTGTAGAGGGGAGTTCCTGGGAGGCCTCTGAGTTAAACCAGCCACTGACCTCGCTTCCCTTTGCTCTTGGCATCACCACCCCTGCCTTCTCTGTCTTCCTCAAATGTATCAGAAGCCTCTGGGCCTTTGCACATGCTATTCCTGGGCCAGGATCGCCTGGAAACCAATTGTCCTCCAGGTTTGGGCACAGCCTTAACTACCTTAGGAAAGCCTTGACCCAGGGCTGGGTCGGGATCTGCTTTTAGGTGTTCTGATGACTCCCTGCCTCCTGCCTCTGCAACTCTTCCTGCACTTGCAGTAGCTCCTCCTGGGTCCCTCTCTCCTTCCAGGCCCTGAGCCTCCTTACCTGTTTCCAGGGGCTCCTTTCTGGCAGGTAGCTTTTCAGAGGCCTGAGAGTGGGAGAAGGGAGACCCCTGCAGTCTGCAAGAGCCCAGATGTTGGGACGTTGTCTGCTCACCCTTGTAATCCCCAGGACCCAGCCCAGGGTGCTCAGTAAATGTTCCTGAACTGACTGAAGGTCGAGCTCACTTTTGTAGAGCAGCTGTCACACGCCTGGCACTTTGTATTCCTTATCTCATGTGACCCGCGCAAGAACCGTGTGAGGAGAGTGTTGTGTCCATTTACAGACAAGAAAACTGAGGCTCGGTAGGTTCAGTCACTTGGCTTTGGTTACACAGCTGTTAAGTGGTAGCAATTCTCAGTTCTTATACTTAGTGCGTATAAGAGCCAATGGGGAGCGGGTTAAAAATGTAAGTTTCTAGGTCCCATCTCCGAGATTCTGATTTTGTCATAGCATTTAAAAATTTTTATTTATTTATTTTAAAAATTATTAATATTATTTTTGAAAGACAAATCATAATTGTATACATTTCTGGGGTACAGTGTGATCTTTTAATAGATGTATACAACATGGAGTGATTAAATCAAGCTAATTAACACATCCATCACCTCACATACTACCATTTTTTACATAGCATTATTTTTATTGTGGTAAAATATACATGACAATATTTTCCATTTTAACCCTTTTTAGGTGTACAGTTCTGTGGCATTAAGTACATTCACAGTGTTGTGCAGCCATCACCACCATCCAGCTCCAGAACTTGTTCATGTTCCCAGCCGAAACTCTGCACCCATTAAACACTAACTCCTCACTCCCCCGTTTGGGCCTCCAGCATCCATTCTACTTTCTGTTTCCGTGAATTTGACTACTCTAGGTACCTCAGATAAGTAAAATTATATAGTATTTGTCCTTTTGTATCTGGCTTATTTCACTGTCATGGTATTTTAAACAAGGGCCCCTAGTAATCCCCATGTAGGGCCTGGACCACTCTTGAGACGTTATGGTGGGCGTGAGAGGGGAAGGAATGCCGTCCTGGCACAGGCTTAGTTCACGGGGATGGCGGGCCAGGGTGAGTCAAGGAGTGTGGGCTGACAGGCAGGAAGGGGGAGGCTGGGGGGAAGGGGACAGAGGGGCCGTGGGGTGGGGGGTGGGCTGGTTTCTGGCGGGTGTTGACCGAGGCCTAAGAGCCCAGGGTGGAAGGACGGTGGGGGGACAGTTGTGTGGACTGGCCGCCGCCGCGGGAAGGGCCTGTGGGCCGTGGTCAGAGGCCAGGGTGAGGAACCAGGGTGGCGGTGGTGGGCTATGGCCTCCACAGCATCGGGCGGGTCCCCTGGAGGTCCAGGGGCCGAGGGGAGCACGAGGGGAGCGGGCCAGGGCCCTGGCGGGTGTGGCGACGGGTCTTCCTCTTCTGCCTTTGCACCGTCTCCCCCGTGTGTCTCCTCCCTCCCTCTTTTCCTCATGCTCTTCTTTCTTGCCCCAGCTCCGCTTTATTCCTCCTTCTCCTAACTGCCGCAGAGGGGGCTGAGGCGCGGGGTGTGCCTGTGTGTACACATGCCACGCTGTCGCCCACACCTGGGCCTCGGCCTGCGGCTGCACCTACCACTGGCTGCCCGTCTCTGTGCCTCACTTTCTCCATTTACAGCATTTCTAGTGATAGTGCAGGTTGAGCATCCCTAATCTGAAAATCCAAAATCTTAAAAGCTCCGAAATTAAAACTTTTTGTGTGAGGACATGATGCCACAAGTGGAAAATTCTGCACTTGACCTCATGTGATGGGTTGCAGTCAAAACACAGTCAAAACTTTGTTTAATGCACAAAATCATTAAAAATATTGTATAAAATTACCTTCAGGCTATGTGTATAAAGTATCTATGAAGCATAGATGAATTTTATATTTAGACTTGGGTCCCGTCTTCAAGACAGCTCATTATGTATATGCAAATATTCCAAAATCCGAAAAAATCTAATATCTGAAGCGCTTATGGTCCCAAGCATTTCGGATAAGGGATACTCAACCCGTATCAATCAAATAGGGCTGTCGTGAGGATTAAATGAGAATTCATGTGGGGGGGCTTAGACGTGTGCTGGGCACAGAGTAAGCACTCAATAAATATTATCCATTATAACTCCCAGAGGTTTCTGGTGGGGGTGTGTGGATTTTTCTTTTTCACAGTAGTGCAAATAGAGACCAAGAAAGGAGGCAGAAGCATTCTAGCTGCGTGTGCACAGAGGGGTGGCTGGAGTGGCGACCCTGGAGGTAGTGATGAGGTCCTCAGGCAGCACAGCAAGCAGTGGGGGTGTTTGCAGTGCTTATCAGGGGAGTGGGTGCTGAGGAGGACATGTGACAGCCGTCTGAGGACCTGCAGGACTAATTGTGTGTGTGCATGTGTATAGAAGCATGTATGTGTATATGTGTATGTTTTTATGTATGTATGTATATATGTATGTGTGTATGTGTGTATATGCATGCATATGTATATGGTGTATATGTGTGTGTATGTATGCATGTGTATGTATATGTGTATGTGTGTATACTTATGTAGGCAGGCGGGGGTTGCAGGAGGCTGGGACCTTACCACAGCTATCAGAGGCAAGAGTCAACTACATCCATGTCATTACTGTCAGAATGGCCCCAACCTTAATCCCAGACTGGAGTGGCCCAAGTAGACATAAACTTAAGAAAAGATGAAGTTACCTATTCCAGATGAAAATTCAAACTTTTCTCTCTCTGTTGAAAAGTTAGATGTAAGCTGCTTTTTAACTTTATGAGGTCCTTGATTTTTTTCCCTGTGAGTATGGGGATAGGCCTAGATTTTACTAATGTTTCCTCTTTGCCACAGGAGGGGCTTGGGGGAGCTTCCCAGGTAGGGTTACCACAGGGCTTTCCAGCTGCCTGAACCATGTGGCCACCAGTCTCCCTGCTACTATAGTCACCCTGTCTTTCTCCCTTGGTTCCAACTGTGCCCCACTTCAGTGCTCCCCAATGTCCGATTCACACTGGGGCTCTCCCTGTCCTTTGTCCTTGCTCTGTGCTCTAGGGCAGTTGTTCTCAACCAGGGGCGATATCCCTCCCAGGGAATATTTGGCAATGTCTGCATACAGTTTTGGTTGTTACAGCTATGGGAGTTCTACTGGCATCTAGTGGGTGGAGGGCAAGTGTGCTGCTAAACATCCTACAATGCACTGAACAGCCTCCCACAGGAAAGAATTATCCGGCCCAAACTGTCAAAAGCATTGCCCTTGAGAAACTCTGCTCTAGGGTTGCTTGAACTGCATTTGTGGTCAGAAAGGACTCCTCCAAGGACTGCCAGCTTCCCCACCGTGCCATCGTCCCTGCAGCTGGCTGCAGGAGGCTGAAGCTCTTGTCTGACAAAAGTTCCCCCCCAAATCCTTCTCTTGTATTGGTGGAAGTAAAATCTGAAGTTCTTTCATCTTGCAGGGGTTGGCCACAGGTGGATGAGGCATCTGAGCTGTCCAGCAGGGAGGGTTAGGTCTGGAGGGATTGCACAAGGCCCGGCCTTTCCTATTGTCTATTTCTTCTATTAAAGCTCACCAGCTGGGTAAGCATTGGATTATTGCACACAGTTTGGCTGTTTAGAAGTTTTGCTTTTTCCATGAAAGAAAAAGGAGGTGAGAGATGAAGTTTGGCGAGACACGACGGTCTGATATAAACCATCATTCATAAAATTATCAATCTTGCCCACCTAGGATGACCACACGTCCGACTCTTTAATCAGCACACCAGCCTCATTCTGTGGCTGCGTGACCAACCATCTGATGGGGAGTGCTAAACCTCTTAACTTCTGTGGCTTTGGTAGCTAGGGTCCAGAGCTATAGTTACGAGAGCTATTCTCTAAGCCCTGTGAGGTTTTTCCATGTGATTTTTGGTTTATGATGGAATGCTCACACACGGGTGAACTGTGCTTCCTGCTTTCCCCATCTTGTCCACTTTGTGAGCTCAAACAGTTTCACGTGTTACCTTCTCTGTCCTTGACACCCCCCCAGTGGAATTACCTGTTCCTTTACCTTGTCAAAAGACAAAATTACAACATATTTAGTTTACAGATCTTAATTGGCTTTTATTTGTGATTCTAGAATTGGGCAATGGAAGTGTTCTGATGAGCTGTGCAGAGGAGGTTGGCTTTATGGACAGAAAAGGGCTGAGGATGGCAGAAACAGAGAACAAAAAGTGGATGGGTCGTTTCAAAGTTACTTTCCTCCTAAAGGTTAAAGCAGAGGGGACTTCCTTATCATGACGGCTGAAACTGGCCTTTTTGAGGATTTGGCTCTTATCTCTCTTTCTCCTGATTTCTCAGAAGGTCAGATAAGCAACTTAGTTTGGGCTTGGTGGTGTGGAACTTCAGCAGGAGTGACTCCGTTTTGGGTTAGTCTGTTGGGCGTATGCAGGAGCTCTGTTCAAACCAATGGCCTCCTATAAATTCTATTTAACAACCTACACACACACACACAATGCACCCCTCAGCCATAGCCCTTACTTTGGTCTATGTGAATAACATCCTTATATAATTAATATAACTAATGTCATTGTCCCCCAGTGGAAGAAGACTCTGAAAGACAGGGACCACGTGTTGTTTACTCATCTTTGAGCCCTTGACCCCGACACTGTGTCTGACCTGAGATAAGTCTTCAGGAAGTGCTCTGTGAGCTGAACTGAACTTCAAAGAAGTGAACAATATGCAACAATTCGACAGGGAAAATGGCATTTTGGGCCACTGAATATATACTGAGGACAGGTATTGCTGCAAGTTTTAGCAGAGTATGTTGGGACCTGCCTGAGAGAATGTCCTTCTGTGTTTTCCAAATCAGTCACAGCTTCTAACATGATTTCCTCAGTGTCAAAAGGCTTGACTGTTTCAAGATGTGTGTTTGGAATGCCGGGCGAGCCGCGGTGGGGACTAGACGCACCAAGGATTTAAGATGTTTATAGGACACACTTTCTAAGGAGATCACTGTAAAAGCTTGAATTGTAGAATATGTGTTTTCTTTTAAAGAAATGCAGTTATGTTACTTTCAAGGATATACTTTAAATGTATTGAAATAGGCTGTCAGAAATGATCTAGGCTTTGCATAACCACCAAGTAAACCAGGTCTTTTAAAAGAGATACTTGGGGACCATAATAAGCATACAAATGATTCATAATTAACAGGCTTGTTGTTTGTAAAGTTCATTATCCTACATAGTTAAACTGCTTCCTAATCTTAGTTATGCTGTTAATTTGTGTAGTACCCTATGTTTAAATGATGACAAATTCCCAATCAGGGGAATGTTTTTCTTGTTTTTGTTTTTGTTTTTTTTGAGGCAGAGTCTCTCTCTGTCACCCTGGGTAGAGTGCTGTGGCATCATCATAGCTCGCTGCAACCTCAAACTCCAGGGCTCAAGCGATCCTCCTTGTTTCAGCCTCCCGAGTAGCTGGGACTACAGATGTGCACCATGATGCCCAGCTAATTTTTCTATTTTTAGTAGAGACGGGGTCTCGCTCTTGCTCTGGCTGGTCTCGAACTCCTCAAGTGGTCCTCCCGGCTTGGCCTCTCAGAGTGCTAGAATTACAGGCGAGAGCCACACGCCCGGCCAGGCGAATGTTTGAATTAATAAGGTTCTACTTCATGGATCTAACAAGTATTTATTGAATGCCTATTATGTCCCAAGCCCTAGAGACAACAATGAACAAGACCAAGTCTTTGCCTTCCTGGAATATTCTAGTGAGGCAAGACATGATGATGGTTGGCAGAAGAGGAAGAAATATCTTGAATGCACCTCTGATGGATCTTGCGGATGGATTGGATCAGTGAGGGCAGGCATGAATCAGAAATCAAGGATGACTTCTAAGTTTTTGGCCTGAACGATTGGCTGAATGGCCTTGCCATTTACTCAGTTGGGGAAAATGAGGAGAAGAGGGTCTGGTAAAGAGAATCAAAAGTTTGGTTTCGGATGTGTTAAGTTTGAGACCTTTAATGGACAGCCAAGCTCTGTATTGAGGTCAAGTACATAGCTAAATGTATGTAACTCTGGTGTTCAAGGGAGCAGTCCAGGCTGGAGATATAAATTGGGGGTTGTATTGGTTTCTTAGGGCTGTTGTTACAAATGATCACAAACTGCATGGCTTGAAAACAATAGAAATTTACGGCTAGGCGTGATGGCTCACACCTGTAATCCCAGCATGCCTTGCGAAGGTGGGAGGATCGCTTGAGCCCAGGAGTTTGAGTATGATGACACCATTGCACTCTAGCCTGGGCGACAGAGCAAGACCCTGTCTCTAAAACAAACAAACCCCCCCCCCCGCCAAATTTATTGTCTCATAGTTCTGGAGCCTAGAAGTCTGAAATCAAGGTGTTGGTAGGACCGTGTTCCCTCTGAAGGTTCTAGGGAATAATCCTTTTGTGCCTCTCCCTGACTTCTGGTGGCTGCTGACAATCCTCAGCATTTTGTGGCTTATAGCTGTATAACTCCAGTTTCTGCCTCTGTCCCCACATGGCCACCTTTGTGTCTCTGTGTTCCCTCTTATAAGGATACTAGTCATTGGATCAGGGCTCACCCTAATCCAGTATGACCTCATCTTAACTTGATCACATCTGCAAAGACCTCATTTCCAAGTAATGTCACATTCACAGGTATTGGGGGTTAGAACTTGAACACATCTTTTGGGGGGACATAATTCTATCCACGACAAGGGTCACTAGCACGTAGATGGTATTTACGGCCATGGGACTGGTTGGCATTAACCAGGGAAAGCATGGAGTGAGAGAAGAGAGGAGAACCAAGGACCCTGGAGCTCTCCAACACTTGGGAGCCAGAAACAGGAAGAGGATGCAGCAAAGGAAACAGAGAAAGAGCAGCAGATGTGGTAGGAGGGAATCCAGGAGCATGTGGGATCTAGAAAATTGCTCTTCAAAGACTGGCTCCCAAATTCTGCCTATGCACGGACTGTTTGTTAAAGGTCCGTGGGGAGACACATTAAAGAAACCAAGTGAAGGTATATCTACAACTTTTATAGCAATCTGACATTGCTGTATCATCCAATCATGTGCTTATTTTTCTATCCATTCATTTTTATTTTCTTTCTCAAAACTATTGCTTTTTAACCAGGAGGCAGTTATAAGTTAAAAATCCTGATCCCTCGCCACAGGTTGAATGTGATGGGGACTCAGAATTCCCCTTGGATTTGGCAGCGTGGGTGGTCTTGACAAAGGAGGCTTTATTGGCGTAGAGGGGATGGAAACCTGGATGGAATTTATTAATCAAGAATCCTCTGTGTGCGGTGACTCACACCTGTAATCCCAGCACTTTGGGAGGCTGAGGCAGGAGGATCACTCCAGCCCAGGAGTTGGAGGTTGCAGTGAGCTATGATGACACCTGCACTCTAGCATGGGTGATACAGAGAGACTCTATCTCAAAAAAAAAAGAAAAGAAAAGAAAAGAAAAAGAATGGCAGGTGACAGGAGGATTCAGGGTATACAGATAGAACGTTGCTGGGAAGGGCAGAGAAATGGGTTGGTAGGAGGAGAGAAAAATGGGGCCAAGGGAGGTTTTAAAAATTCTCTAAGATGGGGATATTAGACTTTGTGTGCTCAGGGGAGTGACTCAGTGGAGAGGGAGAGAGGACAATGCAGGAGAGGGGTCGATGCAGGATGGCATCCCTTAAGTTGTTGAGAGAGGCTGGGATGCCACGGACCCTGGAGGGCCGGCCTCTGTGGGAAGGAGCAAGGGGAGCTCATTGGTATTTAGAGTCACTACCCCAGTTTTAGCTTTGAAAGTCCAGTGTTAGGACAAAGTTCCCCATCCCAGGAACTTTCCCAGTCCTGGGCAAGCCAGGACAGTTGGTCACCCTCTCAACAGAACAGGCCTGCTGGGAGAGTGCAGAATCGGATGCAGGGAGGTAGAAGGGTGGAGGGAGGGAGATGAGGCAGCTCTTGATCATGCCTTCTATTTCTTGGTGACATAACGGGCAAGATTATGAACTGAAAGCAAAGGCAAGAAGGGAGGACAGAGGCTGGAGGATAGAGGAGAGGGGTGGAGTGGTCATCTTGGAAAGGGGGCATGTGAACTTGTTAAGAAATGCGGTAGCATTTCCAGGTAGTGCTGGATGGCAACGTGAGATCTGTGATCATAACTTTAATGGGATACCAGTCAGAGTGAGGGTAGGGTGTATACTCTCTGCAAAGAGCAAACGGCTAACATCCTGTTATAATTAACTTGTTGGAACATGAGACACTGTTTGTTGCCCTGGAATATGGTTAAAATGGAGGCATTATTAGAAACACATTCCTGGACTGGGAGATGAAAACAGAGCAGAGGCCAACCCTCCTGAGAGGAAATTAAGAACGCCTTCATCCTCACCTGCGCGTTCTTCCGTTAAGGGCTGTTAACAACGATATGCAGACCAGTCGTATTGTCCAAACCCTTTGTAACCAGATCTCCAACTTTTACTTATTCTACCATTCTCTTGGCAGATTTTAGATAACTGATACTTAATCAGAGTAAGTGATTCAAGAAGTAGTAAAGTATGTGGATTTGGCCTTGGAAGGTCTGGATTCAAGTTATACGTTTACCATTTATTGGTCAGGTGCCCCTGTGTAGCTCATCTAACCTGTAAAACTTAGTTTTGTCATAAAAATGTGGCTAAAACTACCTGTGCTGGCTGCTTCCGAGGCTGTAAGGACTTCATAAGACATGTAAATCTTACTGTCCTGGGTCTAAGGGACGTTGGCTGTGGTTGTCCACAGCCTAGTTCTGGGACTGTCTGCAGTAGTTTCCAGTTCTGTAGCTTTCGTAAATGGAAACAGAGAAAACTGCTGATCCGCTGGGTGTGGCTGCTGGGCTTTGAATAACTGTCAGTTGGAAGGAGGGCTGAGGCAGTGGACGAGAGCACTGTGCTAGGAGGGGCAGTTGGGGATGTAAGACACTGACGGTGGAGTAGTTCTAGGCTCTGGCGAGCTCTTGTCACCTTAAGACAGGATTGCTGACATGATGCCCCACGTGCTCTGCTTTACAATGCAGGGGCGAAGAGGCCATTTTAGAAAGGCTTCTATTTAAAAGTTTAAATGCCCAGCCCATAAAGGTTTCACCTTCAGCTATTCAGAAATTCTCCCCTATAAAGTGACTCATTTATTCCCCAAGGATTCCACATGGCCAGGCTTTTACTGGGCCAACCACAGAGACATCAATTCCTGGAAGATTGTTCCCATTTTTGTCACGGACTACCACTTGGAGGTAATATTTTTGAATTCTCAAGTACGGAAAATTCAAAATCCTTTTTAGGAATTAGTTCTAAAGTCCGTAGGCGTTGTCTTTCTCTTGCCACTGAGCGTGACAAGTGGAAATGTTTTCTGATCCCCAGATTAATTAAGATTAATTAATTTCCTTGTAATTTATTTAAAAAGGCAACGTGGAGTCCAACTCTCCCTCCTCCCCAGCATACCCAAGACCACTTATCTCCAGGTCCTGAGGGGCCCTGGGTTCTCATTTCCTCACCCTAGCAGTTGGCTCCCTGCCTTAACACTGGACCACCCTTATCTCTCTGCCTTCTGAGGTTCAGCGCTTGCTCTTCTGCTGTTTTCTAACTAGCCACTCAAGAAAAGTATTTTTTCCCTTTAATTATTTTTTAAAGATATTGCAGAAATAACAAATTCTTACTAATTATTCCATACAACTCAAAACTGCTTAAAGTGAAACGTGAAGGTCACCCCTGCTGCTCCCTGCCCCCACCAAGTCACCCCTGCTAGGCCTGGTGTCCACACTGTCTCTCAGAAAGTCCCCCAGGCTGAGGGCCTCAGACTGTGCCTGTGGATCCGGGTCTCCAGTTCCATCTCCTGTGCGCCTAGTCCTACCTTTTAGTGGACATGGGCATGAGTGTCTCTTATTTCAGACGTAGCAAGTTTTCAGATCTGTCAGCAATACCCACGTCTATAGCCACTATGGACAGGCTATAAGAGACCTGTAAGAGGGGTTTCTTTTATGTAACCTTGGGAAAGATATTTGACCTCTGTGTGCCTCCGTTTCCTCATCTGTAACATGTGGGGGATTAAGATACCATGATCCCTTAAGACTCTTTTGTTCTCCCCAGTCTATGCATCTAGCCTCCTTCCCAATGAATATTTCTATCTTTTCCCCTGCTCTTGTCATTTTCTGCCCAGCGGAAGGGCTTGCAGCAGTGGAAGGGATGGAGGTCAGGAGACGTGCATTTACCTTTTGGCTGGCTAGCTGTGTGACCCTCCAATCTCTGGGCCCTTCTGGACTTCAGTTTTCTCCTCCAAGAAATGAGGGACCAGGACTGTGATCTCCAAGAGACTTCCTGGTGCCGACACCCTGTGATTCTCACAACCCCCTCCTCCCTGGGATGACCCCCTGATTCCAAAGGAATAGTCACCTCAGGGTAGGCAATTGCAGGTTTTGGGCAGGAGACAGGCTGGGGAAGCTGGACCCATTTCCAGTGCCTGTGAGTCAGTTCCTTGTAGTCTGACTTTATTTTTTTCATTTGAGGTGTTGTGAAATCCCAAAATATCATCCACGCCCACATTTAGCCGTGAGTACGTTTGTGGTACATTCCAGTACCAAGTGTGAGTGTTTTGGAGATTACCTCTCACCTGTGAGCTCAGGAATCCCGGCTCCTTGCTCCTGTGTGGAGAGTTTTGAGAGGTGCTGGGGTGACCAACCATCCTGGTTTGCCCTGGACTGCCCTGGTTCTAACAATCTCCAAACCAGGACAGTTGGTCATCCCACCTAGTTCCATATTAGGGCCTGGCCAATTTCCTTAGCGGGACAAGCCACAGTTAAATAAAAAAGCCAGTAGGGCAGGAGACTTTGGAATCAGCTGGAGTACTTATAAATGCAGATTCCTGGGTCCCACCCTAGAGTGTCTGATTCAGTGGATCTGGAGCAGGGAGCAGGAATTCGCATTTTATAAGCTCTCCAGGTGAGTCTGGTGCAAGTGGGTCAGGTGCCACACCTTGAGAGACCCTGTCCTAGGGGCAGTGGAGGAAACAGAGCCAGCTCCTTTCCTTAAGGGGCTTATAACACAGGCAAGAGAAGCCAAGTAGGGAACTACCGGACACCAATACGTAGTAGAATGAACGAGAGCTATGACATGAGTACTGGCAAATTCTCTTCCTTTTCCCACCCTCCAAAGCAATTCAGTGCTTACAAAGCTTGGCTTTGTTCTTTATAAGGGGTGACTTGGCGTTTTCCAGCAGGGGGATTGCAGGGAGGGCAAGTTAGTTGCAAAATGTGACTATCCGCTCCAGCCTACGCCAGACTCCCTTGTCTCAGAACCACTGCGCTCTCTCTGCTGCACTGTGTGGCCCCTCTGGTGAGGGGACCAGGAGGGTCCGTCTCTAAAGTCCATTGCTGCTCTGACCTTCTGGCATGGGGATGAGGACATGATCCTATTCTTATCCTTGGCAGGCAGCTGTCAGTTCTGTTGCTTATGAACTAAGCCTTTTTCTAAGGTGCCTCAATGAACTGGAGTCCTCAAGAGCACTTAGTTATCGGGATCATTTGAAGAGTTCCTGGAGGGTGAGTGACTGAAGATAAAGGGCTTGCTTGTTCGCTGGGCTCAGGGAAGCTCAGTCATCTCTGCTGACAAAGGACAAAGAGCTAGAGGTGTCCTTCAGAGGGGAGAAGAAAGGAACAATGGCTACCTGAACCACTGCACCAGACTCACCTGGGGTGCTTACAAATGTGAATTCCCTATCCCTGCTCCAGATCTACTGAATGTTGGTGCCACAGGCCTTCAGACAAGGCAGGGCAGTCTGCTGCAGGACATGAGGTTGATGGCCTCCTGGGGTGGCATGGCACCACTGGGGCTCCAGGGAGATCGGCCTCAATGGCAGCCTGGAACTTCAGGGCCAACCCTCACAACTGGCCAGGAAGTACCCACCAGGCTCAAGCTGGTCTGAGAGTCCAGGCTGAGGGTGGCCTTCCAGGGACTGATGCCATTCGTGTCCCAGTAGTATGGTGTGATGGCCAGCGGCACCGGCTCTGGAGCCAGTCTGCCTGCGTTGGAATCCTGCCTCAGTCACATATCAGGTGGCTGATCTTGGGCAAGTCGTTGACCTCTCCAAGCCTCAGTTTCCCCATTTGTAAAAGGGGGTAATAATGTTGCCTGTGTGGTTGGGAAGATTGAGTGAGATTAGCATGCAAACTGCTCAGCACAGTGCCTGACGTGTCGTAAGGGTAACCTTTACTACCAGTACGAGTGGCAGAATGTGTCAAAGGCCAGTGATGAAGGCTGTATTACTTTGCTTGAGCTGCTGTAACAAAATAACACAGACCGAGTAGCTTAAACAACAGGAACTTATTTTCTCACAGTCCTGAAGGCTGGAAGTCCAAGACCGAGGTGTTGGCAGGTCTGGTTTCCTCTGACGCCTCTCTTTGGTTCCCAGATGGCCGTCTTCTCCCTGTGTCCTCACATGGTCTTTCCTCTGCTCCTGCACCCCTGGTGTCTCTTTGTGTGTCTGAATTTCCTCTTCTTATAAGAATGCCAGTCAGATTGGATTAGGGAACGGCCTCATTTTAACTTAATCTCCCCTTTAAAGGCCCTATCTCCAAATACAGTCTCGTTCTAAGAGACTAGACAATTAGGGCTTCAACATATGAGTTCTGGGGGGGGGGGGCACAATTCAGCCCATAACCAGGGCTAAGCTCAGGGCCAGGATCTCTGAGGGTCAGACAGAAAAGGCCCAGATGCTCAGTGTGGCCCATTCGCATCTGGGGGAGCAGTGGATGATGCTGTACTTGCCCAGGCCTGGCCTGGGGGGTGCGGTTGGGATCATCAGTTCACGGGCAGAGGGAGGAAGCACGCTTGGGAGATACTGAAGGGGAAGAGCAGAGGGTGGCTCTGGAAGAGACGTGGAGGCCACATCCCTAGGTCTTGAGGGGACAAAACAAAAGGCAAAGCTGGGGAGCCAGGCTCAGACCCACAACTGGCCCAGCCTTTCAAGGTTCACGGGACTCCTGTTTTCCTTCAGTGGATCAGGAGACACTTTTTTTTTTTTTTTGAGACAGGATCTTAGTCTGTTGCCCAGGCTGGAGTGCAGTGGCATCATCACAGCTCACTGCAGCCTGAAACTCCTGGGCTCAAGCGATCCTCCTGCCTCAGCCTCCCAAGTAGCTGGGACTACAGGCACGTGCTGCCACGCCAAGCTTATTTTTCTATTTTTTGTAGAGACAGGGTCTTGCTACATTGCCCAGGCTGCCCTTGAACTCTTGGCCCCAAGTGATCCTCCTGCCTCAGCCTCCCAAAGTGCTAGGATTACAGGTGCCCAGCCAGGAGACATGGTTTTTTTCAAGTGCCATATTTTGGGGAATCATTTTCTATACTCTCACACACACATGCCAGAGATGACCCATGGCCTAATTTTAAGTAATAAAAAACATATATATTATACAAGCTTTTTGCACATTCTTATATGTGGAAATCACTAGAACATTTCATTTTCCTTGGTGCATTTGATATTTTTGGCTTCAGTCTTTTTATCTTTGGAAGGGAAAGTGATATATACTCTTGGTTTTGAAGAAAATTACATTAAATGGGTAAACAGTTTGACCTAAAGGAAAAAACTGAGGCAAACTTAATAAGTAGAGTTTATTTGGGCCAAGTTTGAGGATTGCAACCTGGGAGCATAGATTCAAGTTGCCCTAAATATATGGTCCCAGGAGACACTTTTAAGGGGCCAATTCAATAAGCATCCCAGAGTGGGTTTCAGGCCCTCTGAGGCTTTCTAGCATCCAGGGGATGCATTTTCTTAAGAAATGCACATCTGAGCCTTCAGCAGAGAACCAGGTGGAAGGTGTGGATTCTCAACTCCTGGGAGCCTTTTAAGGGCAGGGCTAGAGCAGATGTGGGGCAGGCATTTCAGTTCACCAACTGTCCATCCTGTGATGAGCTCAGAGAGGTCCCTTGTCAAATCCCTCTCACTCCTTCCTGCGTCCTTCCCCTTTCTTCTCTGCCTCCACAAGGGGCCTCCTGAAGCTATTTTGAGGCTCTCCCCATTGTCCTGGCAGATCTGTCCCTGTGAACACCGAAAGGCTGGGGGTTCCTGGACTCCGCATCTCTTTACCCCCCTATCCCGCTCTGATTTTGGCTAAAGGAGGGGGTCCCAAGGGCAGCATCCTGGGAGAATGTTGCTGGAAAAGGTCAGCAGATCCCATTATGAAGCATTCCAGTTCCTTCACCTTTACCTTCTTACTCACACTTTGTGTTGTTACTTAAATTGTTTGGTTTTTGATAGTTTCTCTGTTCACGAAGATGGGATTCTTTTCAAATTCTTCGGCAGCCTCAAAGTAACTCAGGGTTTCTGCTTGTGTATGTGGCAGAGGGTGTTTAGACACAGTCCTCTCACTGAGGTGTGCTCCTAGAACACAACACAGCCCACTAAATCCAGACCTAGAGTTCAGACTCCGCCTTTGGCTTCCAGAGTCTCCTTAAGTCTCCCACTCCTCTGGGTAAACTGAAACACGCTTGAAAGCTCTCCCAGCTCTTATGGACACCAGATCGGAACCTTTTTGGAAGGCAGTGGTGCAGTGCTGAGTTTAAATCTTGGGTTCAAATCCTGGCTCTGCTGTTGACTAGCTGGGGCTCTTGGGGGTGTTTCTAGGCCTCAATTTCCTCATCTCTGAGTTGCCCTGTGCCTGACATGCAGTAAGTGCTCAATAAATTATGGCTAATTCTGATCCCAAATGTTACTGGTTTCCCCTGGAATGAGGATGAGGTGGAAGAAATTACCCTGGGGCCACAGTGGTCATCGGGGAAGCTGATGACAAGTTGGACAAGAACAGTCATGACCAGCTTTAAGGCACTGATTGAGGTAAGATTGGTCTGAATTGTGGGATAAAGTGGAGACAGCTTTAAAATATTTTAAGCCTTCCTTCCGACGTGCCAAGGTGATGGTGTCTACTCCTCCGGAAATGAAGTACATAGATGGGGTTTGAAGGTGGTATGGTCCTGGACATCTGATGTTGTTCTGGGGAGCAAATGGGCTTGAGTTTTCATGTTATTCTTGCAAAATTGGTGAAACACCTTTTACTGTCTCACTTGTCCCATTGTGTAAGCCCAGGAAGAGCTCAGACTCAGGGTGCAGGGGTTGCTGGAGATGCCGCTGTCATCTATCTCTGTCATCCCCAAGCATGAAAAGTCTTAGTGGAGGCCAAGATAAAAATATGGCACAATTCCTTCCTACTCTGCCCCCCCCCCATAACAGCAGCTAGTAGGAAAGCACAGGAATCTAATGACTCCCAAACCCCCGACACATGGAATCATAGCCCCTGTCTGCAGACAGTGCAACAGAATAGGCCGTGTAGCGTAGTGGACTGACTTCAGTCTCCAGGGTGGGACGGGCTTCATCCAGTTCTGGCTTCCCCACTGACTAGCTGTACTTTCTTAGCCTCAGTTTCCCCCTTGCTGAAAATGGGGATAATAAAGCCATGTAGATAATAGCATTGCTATAAGGATAATGAGAGATTACAAGTATAAAATGCTCAGCGTGAAGGAAGTACTCAGTAACTGTCATCTGTTATTGTCATTACTCTCTTCAAGGTGGGATTTGTGATCTGCCAAGCAGGTTTCTTAAGAACATTTTGCTAATTGTTTTTTATAGGCCCTGAAGTGCCATCCATCTTTTGAGATTAATTTTTTTTGAGACTAAAGGTTTTTGGTCTTTGAGATAATCCTACTAATAAGCAACCATTCCAAGCAATGACCAGCAGCCATTCTGCCAGGTTGCCAGCTGGGAAGGGCCAAGAATGGGTGTATGGCAAGCGTCTGGGGATGGGGAGGGCCCTGGAAGGGAAACAGAGCTGGAGGACAGCCTTTCTCTGACCTGACATTTTACCCTGGGCTTTTGTCCCCAGGCACATTATGTTGGTTTTCTTTAAACTGAAATCTCACCACGAAGATTGTTCCGAAGTTTTGGTGAAGTGATGATACCATGCTTGGCAGGTGGAGGTGATGTCACCAACCCACAGCTGGGAGGGCTGGCCCCAGATGTTGTTCGGCTCTCCCTGGAATCTTGAACTGGGCTTGCCACCGACCTTCCCCATGACTGCTATTTAAAAATGTCATGAGCTTTTGATATTTATTGCAGTGTCTGGTGCTGTGCTAGGTGCCCAGAAGACAGAGATGACAGAGATGTCTCAGTCTGTAGGTCCCATAAGCCAGGGCTGATGGCTCTCCGACTTCTCTGCTGACGGCTTCCTCTCCCCCTGGTGGAGCAGGGCGAGGAGGGCATTCCAGGCTCGGGGGATGGCAGAGCATGGCACGTTCAGGAGGCACACTGGAGTAATCTGCACAGGCTGCCCGATGGTGAGGACTTACCTCTGGGGGGTGAAGAGCCACTGGAGATTTTTATACAGTGAGATGACTTCTGTTTTAATCATAATAGTAATCACAGCAATTACAATGATCAATATTGAGCACTTTCTTTATGCCAGGCATTAGCTAAAATGCTTTATCATGCATTCTGTCATTTAATCCCACTCTACAGGGGAGGCTGGGAGAGTTTCCAAAGCTCAATCCTATAGCAGCAGAACTAGGACAGACCAGCTCTTCGGCCCTACAACCCATGCTGTCAACTGCTCCTCAACCTCCCTACCTACAGTGTCCTCATCTATACTCTCTGCCTCACAGGGTAGTTTTATTAAATTGGGGGAAGATACGTGAAGCCCTTGGCACAGCACCTGGCGCATTGTAAGGGCTCTGTAAATGTTAGTCATTGTTATTTTTGCCATTGTTGCTGTTATGTCTTTTAAAGAGTGTCCCCTGGCATGCCAGGTGTTGGGTGGTACCTTTAAGTTTGAAATGGCATGGGTTGGCATCAGTAAACTGAGCTAATAAAGCCACTCCCGCCAGAGTAGGGAGCATCTGCCTGTGCCCTCCTGGTTGCTGTGGTTACCTGGTTCTCTCTCTGTCTCAGGTGCCTCTCCAGCTTGGGTCTGGGTGACACTGTCCCCACCTGGCGTTGTTCCACGGCCGCTTCTCTGAGATTGCCTCTCTGGTTTTGGTTTTGCTACAGCCAAGCAGGGGGCAGACCCCACAGGTGGCAGAAGGGAGGGTGAACTGGAGGGACCAGGACTAGGAGGCCGTGGAAAGTCTCCAGGGGAGGCAAGGTGGAGGCCGGCACGGCCGTGGGAACAGAGAGAGAGGACAGCTTCCGGAGAAGTGTGTCGGATTTAGAATTGATAGGCTGTGGCGATGCAACACCACAAGGAGAGAGCTGGCAACAAGTGAAAGATAAATATTTCTAGCTGGAAAGACCCAGTGGCCCTCTCCTCTCCCCTTTCTATGCTCCGCCCAGTGGGTGCCATCCACTCCCACGACTTTAAACACCATCTTGAGGCGGACAGTTCCCAGCTCCCTGAGCTCCAGCCGTGAATACTGAGTTGAATACTCACCCTCTTTTCTTGGATTTCTCCCAAGCCTTTCAAGCTCAGCGTTTCCAAAATGGAACTCAAAGTGGAACTCCAAGATGATTTGCCTTCCCCACCCCAATCTGCTTCCCCATCCCAGTAAATGGTACCACCCTCCCCCATCTCCAAGCTAGAAAACACAGGCATCATCCTCGATGCCTCCTTCTCCCCCACCCTTCCTGTCCCCTCATCGGCAAGTCCCACCATTTCTACATCTTTGTGATGCACTGGAAATAGGTCACGAGGGTGGCCACTGTGCCCCATCTGCACTGCTGCTGTCCTAGTTCAGCGCCACCATCTCTCACCTCGATGGGCCGTGAGTGCACACTGGTCTCCCCGCTTCCACTCCAGCTCCAAATTTCAGCCACAGTGATCCTCTAGGGACACACATTTGATTGTTCGTCCTCTTATCCAATGACTTCCAACTGCACTTAGCATAACAACCACCACCTTCCCATGGCTTACAAAGTCCTACACCAGATCCTGGCTTCGTGTGATGTCCCCTCGCCCCTTCACGCATTTCTCTTTAGTCTCATTGGCTTCCTTGTGGTCCCTACAACACGCCAAGTCTTTCCTTCCCCAGGTCCTCACACAGGGCTCACCATCATTCCCGCTGTCTGGAATGCTCTTCCTTGCCTTTGCATGGCTGGCTCCTTCTCATCCTTCAAACTTCAGCCTAAATATTCCTTCTTAGATCACCACCCAAGACCTAAGTAGGTTCCACATCCCCTCAATATCCTCTTAGCCAGTCATTTTATTCAGAGCATACACTGATTATCACTATAAATTTTTTATTTGTTTGTCTTGTTTATTGTCTTTCTCCCCCACTAGAGTGTCAATTCTACCAGGGTGGCCTGGCACATAGAAGGTGCCAATAAGTTATCTGTTGAGTTAATGGACAGGTAGATGACAAGGGCATGAACCTAGGGAGCACAGAGGGCCAGGGGAACACTGAGATTCTACGGGTGGGCAGAGGGGCTGTCAAGGGGACCCAAGAATGAAGGACAGAGGGTGGTGTCAGTAACCATGGGAGGAGTGATACATATCAGTCGGGGATGCTTTTGGCTGCAGGTAATGGCAAACCTGTACTGTGGTGACTTAGATAAGAGGGGTGATTTTTCACAGTCTGGATGTTCAGCTACGAAACTCTGTGTTAGTGTCACTGAGGCCCTCTTGGCTTTCCCTCAGCTTTGGGCATCACATTTTCACATGACTGGATGATGGGACAAAGGCAGGGAACAGTGAGGCAGCATGGAGCAGACAGTCCTCACTTCTCTTTTATTGGTGGGATGCAGGGTGGTGGTGGAGGGATTGTCCCCAGAAAGGACATGTGCCTGTCTTGGACCAGGGTCTGTGCCCATGTTGCTGAAATCAAAGAATTTCTTTCCCATCTTTGAACAAACAGGTTTCTGCCAGCCAAGGAGAAGGGGAACAACTTTTGAGTAAGCAATGGATGGTGCTTGCCGTAAGCACATTTCACAAGGAAGAGTCTTTCTACTGAGTTAATTGATGCAGAGAGGTCAAGTGGGATGGGCACTGAGAAGTAGTCTCTGGATTTGATGCTTAGGAGACTATTTCTGGCCTTTGGGAGGGCAGTTCCTGTAGAGTGACTGGGCTTGACTGCAGACTGCAGGGGGCTTAGGAATCACCGGGAGAGGTGCAGGGGATGAAGGCAGACTACCAGGAGGTTTGGTGTTAAAGGTGAGAGGCGAGATGGCACAACTGGGTGCAGGAGGCAGACACAAGGAGATCTCTTCAGTTTGGGGCAGACTTGAGGATGTTTTTAGGCTGAGCAAAAAGAGCCAGCAGGAGAGAGAGGGTAAAGATTTTGAAGCAAGATGGGATAACTGACCCACATGCCCTGAAAGAGGCGTGGGAATGGGTTCAGGTGCACGGCAGTGGTGGTTGTCACTGGGACAAGCGGGAAGGTTTCCTGAGAAGACTCAGATGTCTTCGTAGACAGGAGGGCAGGACGGTGGACCATGAGGATGCCCCACGGGGACCAAGAGCTCTCTCACTTTCCTTTGTGTGCAGTGGGCTCATTTAGAGATTGAATCCATGACTTTGACCTTTCCCTCATCTTTTTTTAAATATTCTGATATAATAGACTCTAAAAAAGAAACCCAGATCACATTTATGTGGTTGTATACTGGAAAGTTCAAGGACAAAGCCCGATCCTTGGGTTTTCTTATTCAGATGGATGGAGCCGCCCAGTACACAGTCATGGGTGTGGCTCTTATGGGCTGCAATCCAGAGGGTTCAGGTCACTTAGCAAACAGCACAGAGCCGCCAGATCCTGCAGAGTCCAGGGGCAGCAGAGTGGTGGGGGGAGTCCTGAGTTGGGCACAGAAGACTTGGGGTCAGGTCCAGGTCCAGCACTTACAAACTGGGCTTCACTGGTGCTCTGAGCCTGTGACCTCATCTGCAGAGGATTGGGCTGGCAGCTCGTTTCCTCCCTCCCCTGCCCAGTTATTAAATGTGCTGGCTCCTCATAGGAAATTAATCGAATGCCATCCTGTCCCCTCCACCAGCTCTCCCTAGGGAGCCTGACCCTGCTTGGTACCACCAGGAACAGGGTGGTGTTTTTTTTCACCATTACCCCTGGTTCCTCACTTCTGGCCTCTTTTCCCCTTTGTTTTGGGGAATGATGGCGTGGGGTCCAGCTAGTAGGGTTGAGAGCCAAACCTTTCTCCTCTATTTATTCAGATTGTAGCTATGGATGCAGTGAAAAGCAAACAGAAGTTTGACTAGATATATGAGCTCAATATTCCACAGCATTTAAAGCTTGTGTATACTTACGTAGGAGGCATAAAACATAACATTATGTTAAAATGAATAATAGCTCCAACAGAAAAAAAGTGCATTTTTAAGGAAAAGGTCTTAGTGGGAATGTTCAGATGCTACCTTGGTCCAATTGACATTAGCTCCTCGTGCGTCCTCCCCAGTAGCCATAGCATTGCTGTCTCACAGGGTGCGAGTTTGGAAGGTAACATGTTTCCTTTTAGGTCACCCTCTTTATCCAGGGTGGACTTTGACCTAAGGAGGGCTCCTTGCACGTCTCCTGGTGGTACTGGAGGAGGTTGATGTTGGCAACACACGAAGAGCAGAATTGTTTGGTCCCATCGAAGCCGCCCCATCAGATCAGTCCTGCCCTCTGGACTCTACTTCATCATCTCTAAAATGGGACTAACCATAGTTTTTCCCTCATGGGAAGGCTATGGGGATTCAGTGAGTTCATACCTGTGAAGTGTTTAGGAAAGTGTCTGGCACAGGGTTGGCACCCTTGTACCATCACGTCTGCCCAGGTGGCATCAGTTAACCAGTAAACACAGAATCCATGCTGTGCCCTTTGTCTGTGCTATGCCCTGTGGGAAAGAAGCCCCAGATGCGACTCATCCTCGTAGAATTGGCATCTAGCTGGAGAAAGTAAATGGACACTGTGGAAATAAACCAAGGACAAGCGCTTCCTGCCGGCGCGGACGCCCTGGAGGCCTGGCAGCTGTGAGGCGGGGCTTGCTGTCAGCCAGCCCTGCCCAATCTCCTGGCAGCCAAAGCAGGGAGAAAGCAGAATCTGGTATTCATTGTGCGGTTGTTTCTAATTTCCTTCTGCTTTCGAGATCCTCTTCTGAGGAAGAACAATGCCCTGAACAACGAGGCTCAGGCTTCCTCGGCTGGCACCTGCCCAGCTGTGGGGGAGGCACTCAAAGGGCCGATGGCGTTTGATTCTATCCTCTGAGAAGCCCCTTGACAGTGGGGTTTGGGGGCTAGTGTCAGTCCCAGCCTATCCACCGGGTCCTCATTTATAAGTGTTATTTTTAAGCTTTCCCTATTTGCCTAAGAAAGACAGTCTTTTGTGTACCATCAGGGTTCATGTGAGGCTGGGTGGTGGCAGGGGCCATAGAACGCACAGAACTCCCTGTAGGACCTGCAGCTGGAGCCAAGAGGTCGCTCTGGCAGGCCCAGTTTGCAGGCCAGTACCTGGCAGGAGTCCTCAGCAGATGACCCAGGGACTGACATTTGCACAGCCAGAGCCTCCTAAGGCCAGCTGGGGGCGGAAGGCCCAGGGCTGTGTCCAAGGAATGGGGTGGGGTTTCCTCATCCCTTGCTGTCTCCATGCTTGGCCTTTTATGTGTAGATTTCAGTACATTTATCAGCCTTTTGGGGTTCCTCTTTCATCACCAGGAAGCAGAGTGACTCCCAAAGTGAGGGACCCACGTGCAGAAAGGGACAAGAAAGGCTAAGGGGTATTTGACTATGATCTTAGGTCTACGGAGTTTTATCTAGGAAGATGCCGTGGCTGTGGCAGCTGGGCAGGCGAGGCGTGCGGGCCCACACAGCCCTGAGAGGGCCACGGCAGGCCCAGCCGTCTTGTGGATGGGACGAGACTGGACCAGGGTTTCCCCAGCTTAGGTCACGCAAGTGCCGTCCTCACAGTCTCTGCCACATCCACGTGCCATCCTTACTACTATTTGCTTAATATTTTTCTTTAAATAGATTTCTTTTTGAAATCTTACATTTAATTAAAAAGAAATCTTTATGTTACTAGTGTAAATGAAACCCAGCATTTTTCTGATAGACATGAAATAAGTATGGAACTGTTAAATGTACTCATCATGTACCACTGAAATCATCGTGAACACCACCCAGAGCTTTGTGTCTGTTCTTGGCTTTTACACACAACCGGGGCTCTGTGCGTGTCTGAAGGGGGTGGTGGTGGGGAGCTTGATGTTGTTAAGGACGAGGGTGATTTTGCTGACTTGTGATTCCAGCAAAGATGCTCCAGGGATAACACCCCTGTGACTTGGCTCTAACATGGGAGAATGATGGTGTCTCCTTAGAGGGCTATCTGAGGATGAACTGGGTTCCTATAGTGTGTATAAGGTGTTTAGAGTAGTGCCTAGCATGTAGTAAGTGCTCAACAAATGTTAACACCCATCATAACTTGTGTGATTTTGGCTGAGGGCTCTTGGTTGCCCTGCAGATCTTACCATCTGCCTGTGTGGAGATGGGGCCGGGACACTGTCGCCAGCTCCCTCCGGCTTTCTGTGGATCCCAGTTGCTCTCTGACTTCTCCACCTCTGACAGGTGCGGCCAGGTGGCATGGCCATCACTTCCCCTCGTGATTATAGGATTAAACTAAGATGTGATCACGGCATGAGTCATTATGAAGTATCCCTGCTGTAACTGGCAGTCGTCTTTGCCCACCAGAGGCTCAGGAATGGGCTCCCAGGGATGGACACTTGTGTGCACATGCTGGGGGCTTGTCGGATCTGGGTCTGCTGCTCCCTTTGGCCGGCCACTGGTTGTTACTGGAATGGGATTCATGGCTTGGAGGCAGAAAGGAGCAGTGGGACACAATCCCAGGTTCCCCGGTGGGACTGGAAATTCTGCTTCAGGCCCTGGAATTCTGACTTCCTGTTTGGCCTGGCACTTGTTCCCCCACATTTTTGGCTCTGACACATCCTCTCCCTCCCCCTCTCAGGATCATTTCCTTATCCGTAAAATGAGGGGGTTGTTCTAGATCGTATCTAAGGCCCCTGTAAGCTTGAAAAAGCTATGATTCTACCTCCTGGCCACCCCCTCATTTTTCCCGCAGGCCTCTTGATTGGCAGTGAGCGGAGAGGTAGGAAGGAGAGAAACCTGTGGGCCGCGCATCCTGCAGCACCCGGGGGGCCCCACGGTGAAGAACTGTCCAGTCCAAAATGTCAGTGGTGCCTAGGTTGAGAAACCCTGTTGTAGGGAGGGAGAGAGAGAAGAGAGGAGAGATTTAAAAGGCAAATGCATAAATGCCCTACAAATAATAAATGGTTGGGCAAATGGCAATGTAAAGGAAAATTTAGGGGGAAAACAAAATGCATGGACAAAGGGCTTATGAAGTCGAATAGAAAAAGTCGCCAGGATGGGGAAGACTATGTTTGCAAAGTGGTCGCAGCTGGGGCAGGTAGAGTTTAAGCTGCTGGCCTCAGAGTACAAACCAGAGATGGGAGGGGTTGATGCCTTCCTCTCTCCTTCCTGGTTCACTTTGGAAGATGACACCCCTCTGTGAGGGACCCCCCAAGGCCCCATGACAGCCTTGGGATAACAAGCTTGATGACCCAAAGACTCAGGCTGTCATTGTCATATGAGCATTATCCTGTGAGTCAGTCATAAGTGGTTTTTCTATGAGAGCTTTGCTTCTTATTGAAAGAGCAACAGATTAATTGTCTCCAACTCTAGAGGAAGATACCGCATAAAGCAAGACTAAAAGAAATAACCATAGAGAGAATGTCTTCATGACCTTAGGGATGAGCAAAATTTTCCAAAACAGGACACAAAAAGCACTAACCATAGAGGAAAAATCAACAAATTGGACTTCATCAAAATTAAAAGTCTCTCTTCCTCAAAAGGCAAGATTCGGACTCAGAGAAGATATATATCTGCAATACATAGATCTGACAAAGTATTTGTTTCCAGGATATATGAAGAACTACTACAAGTCAATAAGAAAAAGAAAAATAACCCAATAAAAAATGGACAAAAGACTTGAACAGACACGCACAAAAGAGGATATCCAGACAGCCAAATACACTATGAAAAGGTGCTTAACATCATTATTCATCAAGAAAATGCAAAGTAAAACCACAAAGAGATACCATTACATACCCACCAGAACAGCTAAAATGAAAAGGCTGACAATACCAAGTGTTGTTGAGGATGTGGGGCAACTGGAACTATCCTATGTTGCTGTAGGGAGTGTAGGAGTGGTTTATCAGTTTGGGAACATTGTTTGGCAGATTCTATTTAATATTAAAGCTAAAGATATGCCTACTTTACAACCTAGTAATTCTACTCCCAGGGATATATACCCAAGAGATATAAGTGTCTGACAATAACATATGTACAAGAATTGTCAAAGAAGTTTCTCCAAACTTGAAGCACACCAAATTCCTATCAACAGAAGATTGGAGAAATAAATTGTGGTATACTCATACAACAGAGACTATGCAATGATGAAAAGATTACACACTCTCAGATTCTATTAATATAAAGTTCAAGAAGAGGCAAAACTAATCTATAATGAGTCAAATCATGGTTATGTCTGGTGGGGATATGAATTGGGAAGGTACGTGAAGGAAACTTTTGGGGTGTTGGAAATATTCTGTATCTGAACTGGGGTGATGGTTATATAAGTGCATATATATGTAAATGATTATCAATCATCCATTTAAGATGAGCACACTTTATGTACTCTACTAAATGTATGTTATACTTCTATTTAAAAAAATGAAAAGAAATGCAGATTCTTCTGTCCAAAGGAAGTAAAATAACAATAATTTATCGAGCACCTGATATGTGCCAGGTTGCTTTACATAGATTATTTCCCTTAACCCACTGAACCACCTGTCAGCCAGATATTATTCCCATTTTACAGATGAGGAAACTGATAGGTAAAATCACTTGTCTGAGTCTCACAGCTGGTAAGTGTAGGAGTCAGGACTTGAATGCCACATTCTTTACTATTGACACTTGGCTTGGGATCTTGAGAGTGATTCTTAGTACAGCATCAGAGCTTTCTGCTTTGCCTGCTTCTCGCCCCACCCCCCCATCATCAGCTGTTATAGATAACATTGTTTAAAGAGAACTTCATTATGTGAACCCCAAATCCCCCTACCTTCTTAAAAACAAAAACATGGACTGGGGAACCTAGCCCCTTTGTGCACCCTTTCCATGAATTTGTTGCAATCAGGAAAGGAATCCTTGGCTTCCCACCCACCCTGTTCACCCTACCCTTCTGTGTTGTGAATTCGCTGAGAACACAACAAAAGTGGGTGGGCTATTGCAGTCAAAATTGTGAGCCAAGTTTGAACTCGAGCTCTTGGGCCGTCATTTAACTTCCCAAAGCCTTTGTTTCCTGGCCTGTGGAAAGGGATAGTGGTACTTACCAGAGAGTCTCATTGTGAGGGTTAAATGAGGTCATACATATAGAAGAGCCCAGCTCAGAGACAGGTTCAGGGCAAGTGCTTAACAAAGGGTAGTGTGGAAATGTCAAAGCTTTCACTTTCTTTGTGCCCAGGTCCTTCCAAGTCTCTTAGCACTTTTCCCCTCTAAACAATTCAAAACACATTTGGAAAAAGAAAGTTACACGAATGATTGCTTCACAAAGTGTACGTGTACTGAAGGGATGGGGCAGAATCTCAGTGCTTCAGCAAGGGAGGGGGACAGAGGTCACTGTGAACTAGAGCGGTCAGGAAGAAGGTATTATTTGGGTGGACTTTCAAAAATGGGGAGGATTTAGTCACAGAGAGAGGACCAGGAAGGTGGATCTAAGTTGGGCAAGGGTGGGAGGTGGTGCCTACAGAGGTGGGGTCCGGAAACGTGAGCAGATTGTCTAGGTTGGTGCCTAAGACCTATGTAGGCACTAGTGGAAGACGAAGCTGGAAAGGAGGGCTGGCGCCAGGTGCAGTCCCGCCAAGGAAGCTGGGCCTTTTCTATCGGAGCAGTCGTGGCATTCTTGAGTGCAGGAGGTGCAAGATGAAGCCAGGGGTGTGCAGGCCCACGCGGGAGGTGAGCGAGACAGGGCCAGGAGGCCAGTAAGAAGGGCAACGTGCGTGCAAGTTCAGGGGCAGTCAGCGGGGGAAGAGCTGGGCGTGACCAGGGTGGAGGCGGTGGGCTGGGAAGGAAGGTGTAGGGAGGCGAGGGGAGGGACTCCTGAAGTCTTGAAGCCAGTGGCTTGGGTTTATGAAGCAGAAAGAGGAAAGGGAAGAGAGAAAGTCAGTTTGGAGATGACAATGAGAGATACTTTCTTAATGGTGGAGGGTAGAGGTGGCAGATCTCTTCCTGGCTCCTCACCTTCGTCTGTTATTTGGATGTTCTCAGGAACACATTGTCCTCTTCTGGTCTCAGACTCTTACGGGGGCACCCAAAGGACAGACACTGGCTTTATGCAAGCTTTCTTTCCACCCTTGCCACATAGAAACCACCCAGAGGGAGGCGCGTCAAGACCAAAACAGACCCAACAGTAGGACAGTTTACAAATCTACCCTCCCAAAGGCAAGAGTTTGTTCGGATGCCCTACCAAGGGGTGGGGGCACCTTCTTCCAGCCTGTGCACAGTTAACGTGTGGTCTCCTGATTTTATGGAGAGATGCAAATAGTGTTTTGAATAAAAAATCCGGTTGTTGTTGTTTTACAGGGCTGTGGCGGTGGCCAGGAAGAAAACCACCCCCTCTGAAGGTTGTTTTGGTGACTTTTCTTTGGAGCATTGTTCTAAAAATGGGAAATTACATATTGCTGTGCCAAAGGAAACAAACACCTGCAGTTAAAGAAATACCTTCGGTGAAGTGGCTTCTCAGAGCATGCACAGTTATAGCTGCAGCCGGATCTGGCCCGGGGGCTGCGGCAGAAGCTCCATTTGGTGCGTTTCTTTACTTCCAAGGGGATGGGGCGTGGGCTTGTGTCTGTTACTAGAGAGGGCTTTGGCAACTATGGGGCGCAGGTGACTGTCCTTGTCATTCATCCAATAAACATTTATCAAGCATCTATTCTGTGTCAGCCTTGGTGGTTTTCACTCTGTTCCCCTCACTGGTGTCATTAAAACCATCACTTGCTTGTCACTTTTAAAGAAAAATTTCCAGAGTCAGTTCATGACTGCTGTCGCCATGTGACTAAGAACCTCAGCACATCCTCTCCTTCCTCTCTTCTTCCTTCCTTCTCTCCCTCTCCCCTTTCTCTTTCTTTCTCTTTTTTCTTTATTAGTCTAAAAAAGGAGAAATGTAATTTTTGACATGTCAACCAATACATTTCTTTAGGCACATGACTTTTCAACGTTTCCCACCACTGGGGTCCAGCGTGAAATTCTTCTTCTATGGTGGTAGACATTAAAAGATAATTTTTTGATTATCTGGTTAACATCAAACTTTTATCAACATAGATAAAATTGCAAAATAATCAGGTCTTGAAATTTATCAAGTGTGACATGAATAGCTTTCAGAAGGATTAGTGGTTTAAGAAGTGTCCAATTTCATAAGGTGATCTCATCTTTATCTAGAAACAAAAAAGAAGCAGGGAGCAACGGGGCACAATGAATTTCAACCCTTTTAGAATTCTGGTTAGAACTCCCTGTCCATGGGCCACATGAATTCCTCACATGGGTCGGCCAGAGAGTAAGGGGGGTTTTGGGGACTCGGGGTTTTGGGGCATCAGGGTTATCTCATGGAGACTGCTTGGTTATTGATGTGGTCCTGCCTGGCAACAGAGAGATTGAATAAAAAGAATCTCAAGTCCTGTAACGTACTTATTTGACTGTTTTAGTTTCCACACTGGTTTCAACTTTTCCACTAGAGGCTCAAAAGTAGGATACTGCTAGTGTGATTCAGTGCATGATGCAGATGCACATTCGAGTGACTTGTTTTCCTTTTGCTTACCTGGATTTTCTAATTTTACTACAACGAAAGGCAAGATTACAAAAATGTGGTTCATGCCTTCATGGGGCTCACGTTCTAGAGAGGGCAACAGCTACAAGCAAACATGCTACAGTGAGATAAACACATGACAGAGCCCAGTGGTAGCAGGAGCCCCCGACCCTCAGGGCATGAGGGGCTAGGTGGGAAAGCAGGAAGGGAGAGCCCACGAGCTGAGTCTGGAAGGAATCTGAAGGTGGCCAGACTCAGCAAATAAAAATGCAGGAGGATGCCTGGTTAAACTGCATTTTAGCTAAATAATGAATCATTTTTTATTATAGATATGTCCTGAGTATTGCATGGGTCATGAGGATGGAGTTTGGTTCTTCGGGGGACTTTGGGCAGGGGAGGTGCTTCAGCCAGTGAGAACCACTTGTGCAAAAGGGTGGAGGTGTGAACAGCATGAATTTGTTTGGCTGTTTCAAATATTGTGTGTGCATCAATGCGAATTGAGCAGCCTAACTTGGAGGGCAGTCGTATTTCCAAGCCTTGTCCACTGCTGCACCCCCAAAGCAAAGAGTGGGTAGGGAAGCAGCAGGATTTGAGGTGAGAGAGGGAAGCAGGGCATCCGAGAGCCTCCTGTGCTGGCTGGGGAGTCTGGACTTTCTTCTACAGGAGACTGGGAGCAGGGAAGGATTTTAAGCAAAAGCATGAAATTGCTGTTTGATTTTTCACAATCACGGGAAAGGGGCGAGACTGAAATCCTAGAGACCATTTAGGAGGCAGACTAATGGCCCCCCAAAGATGTCCATGTCCTTATCCCCACACCTGTGAATGTGTCAAGGGGAATGAAGGTTGCCCACCAGCTGACCTTGACGTGGGGAGATTATCATGGATTATCTGGATAGGCTCAATGTGATCACAAGTGTCCTTACAAATGGAAGAGGGCGACATAAGAGAGATATTTGAGGATGCTGTGCCGCTGGTTTTGAAGATGGGGAAGGGGCTGTGAGCCAAGGAATGAGGGTGGCCTCTAGAAACTGCAAAAAACAAAGAAACAGGATTTCCCCCTAGAGCCTCCAGAAAGAGTGCAGACTGCCAACAGCTTGATTTTTAGCCCAGTGAGATCCATTTCAGACTTCTGGCTTCCAGAACTGTAAGACAATAAATTTGTGTTTTTTAAAGCCATTAAGTTTGTGGTAATTTGTTATAGCAGCCATAAGAAACTAATTTAGAAGCTATCTGGCAATAGGGTAGAGAGAAGGGGACAAATTCAAGGTAAATTGAGATGAACTCAGAGACTGATTGGACACCTAAGGTCAGGAGGTCAGGAGACACCACACCCTACAGCCCTTCCTCTGCCCTGATGCCCTGCTCCCTGTGCCATCTCTCCCAGGGAGCCCCTGACCAAGTCTCTAGCCTGTCCTAGGGTGGATTAGTACCTACTTCTGGTACAGGGGCATAAGAGGGAATTCCAAAGGAAGCTCTGTGGTTGTCTGCCTCGCAGTTACACAGGGTGGCTGGGTGCTACAGGCACATACCTTCAGATATTTTCCAAGTTAGCTAGACTTTCATGATAGGCGGGGGATCCATTCACTTGATGGGGGAACAAATCTGAGTTCCAAACCCCTGGTTTTCAATTCCGAAGCTGGCAACCGTGCTTGCTTAGCTGGATCTATTTTCAGATTTTTTTTGCATGTACTATAGTTTTGTAATTTGTTCATGGAAATATTTTGGGTGGCTAACTACTGATGATTCATCCTCACATTATTCCCATGTGCCTGCTGGTGTATTCTGAAAACGCTTAGGAGGAACATCTCCTAATTACACGTTTCAGAATGCAATGTTTGTGTGGCTCCCTCATCATCAATAAAGATTTTCTTTATCATCTATCTGAAGCCATTTTGAGTGGCAATCACTCTACAGTAAATTACTATCCACAAATCCCTTGGTATTCGCAAACAGCATGCCTTGCATCAGCCATAAACTAGGCATAATTTTATCCACATCATGTTGATAAAGTTGATGAATACTGGTTTTGCTTCCTCTTCCTGCCTTGTGAGTCATTTATAGATTTCTCTGCCAGGCTAACCTCGGCCATCTCATGTGTAAAACTGCAGCTTTCATACTGATCAATTAATCCAGGCTGTACATTGACATACAGAAAGACAAGCCTTTGGATTTTGCAATGTGATGGCAGTGTTTGATAATTACCATTACTCTTTAGCTTTCTTCCAGAGTAAGTTTCCATTGGTTGCAGGTTTCAGGGCTAACAGATACTTTAAAAAAACAATTTTCAGCTAGATTCACAGTTTTCTTGACAATCTGATCAAGAAATGTGATCTTTCTCTCTTTTGGACTCCTCAAAGTTATGAATGTTAAAACTAGTATAGTGCTAAAAATACATTTCTTATTTTTCATCCTTTTTTTTTATCTTGTTGAGATACATTTAAGTTTTTCCTTCACACTGTTTGTGCTTAATGCCTCTCAAATATAGGATGCTTATACTCACACATTGGCCTCCCTGTATTTTAGAGTTTGGCATATTCACAGTGAAAATGGCTGATTATATAATTAATATTTATATATACTGGGAGAGACAAACTTTTTCTCTTTCTCCTCTTCTTCCTCTTTCTTCTTCAAATGTAAAAACCATTCTTGGGTTGAAGTTTGTTCAAAAATAGGCCACAGGCTGCGCTTGGCCCACCGGCCATAGTTCGTGAGTAACCCCATGCGGACAGAAAAGAACCCAATAAAGATTCCTTCATTTCTCTAATTTCCTTCTGCTTTCTGTCAACACGTATCACACAGATACGTGCGCTTTCTGTGGTTGCCATCAGTTCATCTTTGCATTCTACTCTTTTAAATTTAACACACATTTCTGTGTGTTGACACAGCTGGCATTCTTGTGGATCACCTACAGTGACTCCTGCAGCTCCATCCCCAGACCCCCAATCACCGCAACACATTGTGGCTCCTTTTATCCTCTGATATCTGCTACCTGAGCTCCATTTGCCCTAGGTAAATATTTCCCTGGCTGTGAATAGGTAATTAAAATTCTGAACCTTTTATGGCCCTGGATCTTTATCCTTTTGAACAATACTCATCTAGGTGGATGGTCCACTGGAGACAAAGGTATGTGGGTTAATGATGACCTAGATGCAGAAGAATCTGGCGCCTTAGCAGGGAGTGGGTAGGGGAGGCAGGAGGCCCCCATCAAGGCCCCACCGCAGCAAAGAATCTCTTTTGGAATTGCCAATCCCCCTGACCTGTTCTGGAATTTTTATAATCAAGAGTCCCTCCTTTGTGGCGGACAATGAAGGGCGGGACGTGGTGGCTTTACATTCTGGGTGCACAGGTGTGTGTTTCTGGGCTAGGTAGACTTTTCTCATCGGTATCACTTAGTTTATCACCTGTGAAGATTCCTGCATTGGGGGTCCCACTACCTGTAGGGCAGGGGTTGGGGCCTGGGCTCTGGAATCCGGGTTGTGTGAGGAATAAAGGAGAAATTGCGAAAAGGCCTGCCAATGAGTAAGCAATCAATAAAGGTAATTAAGTTGTGGTTTCTGCCTTGGGACTTTGAAAACCGGGCAGGGGAAGGTCAAAGGTCGGCCCCGCCAGCTCTCCTCGGTCCTCCTTTGGGGCCATCCCAGGTTCCAGATTGTTGGCCTCGCCCCTGCAATCGTCTAGGGATGGAATTATTGCTAATTCCAAAAGGGCTGACGCATCATTGGCAGGGTTCAACCGGGAGGCAACATTTGTGTGACTGCCCGTTTTTTCTTAGAGTTCTGACTTAAAAACCCTAATAACAGAATCAGATTTTAAAAACTATGCAGACGACACAAGATCCCCAGGAGACACGCTCGCTCCGGCCTCTGCCCGCGGGGAGCCGGGCCTGCGGGGCGGGTCCGCTCGGGGCCCCGTGGCCGGCACTGCCCCCTGGTGGCCGCGGCGCTCCCGGGCGTCGGCGGCACCGAGCGCGGCCGCCCCCCGCGGTGCCCGCCGCCCGCTCCGCGCGCTGCGCTTTGATCCCGCTGCTGCGGGCGGTGTGGCCGGCCGGGGGCGGCTGCCGCGGGACGGGGTCTTTATATCCACACCGGACGCATCTTTCGGACGAGTTCTTTGCGCGTTTTGCTCTAGAGCGACTATTGAAACAATCTGCAATACTTTTTGAGCAGCCCGTGCTGTGTGGCTTGTACAAAGGCCCTGAGCTGGGAAGGGACTTGGCAGAACGGAGGGCAGAGGAGGTGGGGCTGTGGGGATTGAGCAGAGTGGGGGGCAGTGGGAAGGAGGGGGGAGGCGGAAGCCATGGCCCCTCCTGGACTTTGAATTTCATAAGAGCGGTGGGAAGCTTTGAGGGATGGCAGTGGGGCTGGGCAGTGGAAGGGGGTTTGCGTTTGATAAGAATTCTTTTGGCTAGTTAGGAGGCCCCTGGGGCCGTGCAGCCAGGGGCAGGGGCTGTAGCCGGTGGACAGGGAGACAGTGGATAATTCCAGGGGCGCTTTAGAGGTAGCCTCGGTTGGCTGGAGAGGAAAGGGTCAGGGCTGAGCCTCAGGCTTCTGGCCAGAGCAGCCCAGTGGGGAGGATGGAGACAGAACTCCGATTAGGGACAGACTGGGGCGGGGTCACTGGTTCTGCTGGACACGTGGAGTTTGAGATATTCAGTAGGTGGCCGGACGGAAGGGGGGGGGACCTTGAGCTCCTTTTGGTGGCCGGAACCTAGAGGAAAGGAACTTTGGAAGAGTTCTGAGTTTTCTTCTGGGGGCCAAGGGTAGGGCCCAGCTGCCTTCTTTTTGCTCTGGCTCACCAGAGACCTCCCCACGCTAGCAGGTAAATGAAAGAGGTAGGGGCGCAAGCCTGAGAGAGATGCTTGGAGTTTATTGAAGGGAGCAAGGCCAGGCTGATGGGCGTGGAGTCCAGGAAGCGCAGGCAGCGGGGGAATTTTGGCTTGTAAATCCGATGGGCTTCGGTTTCCTAAAGCCTAATCACACAGTGAGCTTTGGACTATGTTTTCCTAAAATAAACAAAGAAAGAAAGAAACAAAAAACCCAACACAATAGTGAATGAACCACAAAGTTAAACAGAGATAGATGACAATACACAGAAACTTTAACCTCAACTAAGAGATACAATAAACTCTGGGAAGAACTAAGACTGTAAAAGGGCTTGGATTATTTCTCAAAAGCCTCTTAAAAAAAAGGTGGGGGAAATGCCTGGAAAGATCACTGTGCCTGCTTGCCTGGGGACATTGGCATTGTGACTCTCCTCTCTCTTTATTAGAAATGGGTCCAAAAAATAGGGTGACATTGCAGTCGAGGGGCTTTGGGGCAGCCACTCTGACCAGTGTGAGTGAAGGATGTAGATTACCGTGAACCTAATGATTCTGTATCTGGCCTCCTTGGGGAGGGTGTCCACCATCTTCTTCAACTGTATCCCTGCATCTCTCGTGTTTTGATCAAGGCTGAAAGGTTCCAGTACAATCTCAAAAGTGGGGAGTGTGTTTATGAAGAGGGATTCGAGGACTTGTAGAAAGCTCGGGCAGATCTTTGCAGAAGCTGGAACACAGAAAAGAGAAAGCACATGTATCCAGGCCCTTTTCCAACCTGGCCAGCCCTCTGGCTGGGCCTGCCCAGATGCAAACAGCCAGGCCCGTCAGCAAGAGATAGTAGCCTTTTCATCGCTGGAGTAGAATGTAAAATCTGGTGATGCTCTAAGCAGTTGGCTATTTGGAACCATGTGAATACTTTCTAGGTTACAGCCAGTTTTTTGTGGCTTGCTTGAGTGTGCCTTGGACTTCCTGGGTTGGGGTGGGGCAAGGTGCCATTTGTTAATTCTGCTAGAGCTCTGGGCAGAGTGTGATAATAGAACCTGCTGATGTAAATTTGTTATGCAGCGTGAGGGCTGGGATGAGGCCACTGAGGGTTTTGGTTCCTATCGGAAACTTGCCTCTCACTCGTGGTTAGTGATGGTCTGAGTCACATGTCACTGGGGCATGTGGCAAAGTCATGCACTGGCAGGAAGAGGCGCTTGTACCAGCCCAGCATGGACCCCACACCTGGCCTGGAAGAGGTGTATGCACATGGTCACCATGTCCTATCCTCTCCTCGCTTCCATCTTTCTGCTGAGTCTCACTCAACTCCCTTGTCCTTGAATTTTCCAGCTTGTGTGCAAATTTGGTTTCTCTGCTCTGACTCCAGGGCCCTACTCGCAGTAGCCACTTCAAGTCAGACCTCCAGAATTTAGATCCCTGCTGTGCAAACTTACCATGCTATTAGGCAAGTTACTTTATCTTTCTGTAGCTCAATTTTCTCATGCGTAAAATGGCAGCAATATTGCTACTTCATAGGATTGTTGTAAGGATGAAAAGAGATGGTTTATGAAAGCAGTGGTCCCCAACCTTTTTGGCACCAGGGACCGGTTTCACGGAAGACAATTTTTCCATGGATGGGGGTCGAGGGGTGGGGGGATGGTTTTGGGATGATTCAAGCACATTACATTTATTGTGCACTTTATTTCTATTATTATTACATTGTAATATATAATGAAATAATTATACAACTCACCATAATGCAGAATCAGTGGGGAGCCCTGAGCTTGTTTTTCTGCAACTAGATGGTCCCATCTGGGGGTGATGTGAGACAGTGGTTTATTATGGTCTCTGTGCAGTCAAACCTCTCTGCTAATGATAATCTGTATTTGCAGCCGCTCCCCAGCACTGGCATCACTGCCTCAGCTCCACCTCAGATCATCAGGCATTAGATTCTCATAAGGAGCGTGCAACCTAGATCCCTTGCATGCGCGGTTTATAGTAGGGTTCGAGCTCCTATGAGAATCTAATGCTGCTGCTGATCTGACAGGAGGTGGAGCTTAGGCGGTGATGTGAGCGATGGGGAGCAGCTGTAAATACAGATGAAGCTCTGCTCCCTCACCCTCCGCTCACCGCCTGCTGTGTGGCCTGATTCCTAACAGGCCATGGACCAGTACTGATCCACAGCCCTGGAGGTTAGCAGCGTGAAAGGCTTGAGAACAGTGATTGGTACATTGTGTTAATAGGTGTTGGATATTACTGTTACACACACAAGTATACAGACACATCCCCAATCTACCCCTGAACATATTTCAGTCCTATCTTGCTGGGCCACCCACCCCTATACACAGCACTGAGCTCTTCTAATTAATATGCATTTCAGTCCAAAATGATGTCATTTCCCCTGAAAAACAAATAAACCTCTCTGCAGAATAGTTGTTCCCACTGCTTCCTGGTTTGGGTTTTCTACCCCCCCAGAGTAATAAAACTTATCTCTATGGGTATCATGAAACTTTCCAAGTGAATTAATTGGAGTTTGTTTATTAAAAAAAACACAACAGCATTTTCAGATGACAGTGGAAAAAGCTGATGCAGAATGAAAAACAGAGTTATGTAACCCAGTTCCCCAGAGACAGGGGCCTTGAAGGAAGGTGTGATTGATCCTTCCTTCCTTCCTTCCTTCTCTCCCTCCCTCTCTCCCGCTCTCTTCCCTCATTCCTTTCCTCTTAGTGACAGCAGCAACTACTCAGAGATTCCTAATCCTTTTTGTGGAGGACAAAAATGTTTAGAAAATTCCACTCTGGGTTGGCAGTTTCCCAAAGGGAAGATCCCTTTCTGGAACACTCCTCTCTGCCCAGAATGAGAGACCTTGCCTTGGGTTGGGTTTCTTTTGGGGACATGCGTCTCTGCAGCTCCCCTTCCAGCTCCTTTGGTTGCTAGCACGTGGTGGAGACTCCAAACCTGGAAGCTGCACTAAGGTCTCTGGGCATCTTAGAGTCTGTCCAAGTTTGGGCTCTGAGGGGCTCATTATTTCTATTTCATTCTTCGCTGGATGTGCTCATCTACATGGGTTCACCTCCATCCCTGCCTCCAGTCTGTTCCATTCCCTGGAACTCTGAGGTGGTTGTATATGGAAGATGGGATCCTTTCCAGGTGTCCTCACAGCTTTGGGGCTCTTCCCAAGTTCCCAAGACCCAGTTCTCTGAGAGTCAGCATCCCAGGCCCTCCCAGCAGCTCCAGAGAGGGCACAGGCAGCTTACCCCTTCTTCTGAGCAGAGCTGAGTGGTACTGAGAGTTCCTGAGTCCAGGCTTGGGTACTCACCAGAGCTGCAGCAGACAGCCAGTGTAATCAGGGTGAGGGTGACAGCAAGCTTCATAGTAGGAGGCTGGGGAGGCTCTGGCCTGTCTTGGTCTGGTGGTCTGGTGTGAGACGTGCCCAGCAAGGTGCCTTTTATGTGCTCCAGGCAGTGCCAAGAGGGAGGATGGCAGGGCGGGGGCTCCAGTTGTAGACTTCACTGTTTACCTGGGCATCCACTCAGTGGAATAAGCAAATATTCTCTTTTCTCAGCCCAGTTTCTGAAGCCATTGAAACTGAGCCCATGCAATGGGCCACCTGGCGGGGAGCCCAGAGTCCTGCGTGGAGGCAGCAAACCGGAGTCAGAGGACGCAGAAACCCAGTCCCTGTGTCTCTCTTTGAACCTGGGCACTGGGGCAGTCCAGATCAGCAGGAGTAATTCAGAGCTCACCTGGACCCATCGCCCCAGGAGAGACGGAGGCCCAAGGCCCCTCCCAAGAGGCAGGGACAGGACTAGGACTCAGGATCCTGACACTCCACTGGGCTTCTTCCCTGCTCCCCTCTGAGGAAGGCAGCTCGACCTTAAGCCATGAAGGTCACATGGTTCAGAGCATCGCTGCAGTCAGACTTGGGGGAGACCCTAGACTGAAGTGCGTTGACAAATCGTTTCTGGAACACCCATCGGAAACCTGAGCCCCAAGTCAGGCCGGATAACGCCCTGTCCCAGGCTGGGTCTGTCCCCACCCAAAACTGCTCTCAGGTCCTGTCTCTCTGATGGCCAAATTGCTGGGCACCTTCAGTCCTTATCTTGCTTGGCCTCTTAGTAGCCTTGACGCTGGTGACTGCTTCCTTCTTGACCCATCCTCTTGCCTGCGCTCCCACGGCTCAGTTCTTTCCTGTTTTCCTTCTCTGACCATTACTTCGTGTTTTCTTTAGATGTTTATCCTTTGCTGACTGTTCTTAAGTGTTGGTGGTTCCCAGGCTTTGGTCTTAGCCCCTCTTGCCTCCGGTTGCCGCGTCCTGTGGGTGCCACTTCCCTCGCCAGCACCCAGCCTGGCCCGGTCAAAGCAACTCCCCCCCAGCCTCCCTGACTCCCCACCTGCTCTCCTCGGCCATCTCTGCAAGGCCATCGCGGTGACCTTTCTAAAATCCACTGATCATGTCATTGTCCTTGTTGAAACCCCTTTAAAGCTTCCTTTTGCCAGTAGAATAAAATGCAAGTGCAATTTACAAGGCCCTTGCCCACTGGCCTTCACCTACCATCTGAGCTTCCTTTCTCCACTCCCTGGCATGGTGATTTAACCCTATCTCACTATTTGTGGATTCACGAATGTTCCATGTTTTTTTCCCACCTTTCTACCTCTGCACAAGCTAAGCCTCGTGCCTGGAATACACGTTTCCTGCCTAGTCCACTTCTCCAAATCCTATTCATACTTCAAGACTCAATCAAGTGTCAGTCCATTCATTCGGAGTGCCAGGCACCATGCTAGGAATTGGGGTTTGGGGTAGACATGGAGAGGAGCTGCCTGGAACCCCTTCGAGAAGAACTTGCCTCCCAGCTGTGAGGAGTGTGGTTGGCAGAGAGCCTCCAGCAGCCAGTAACATCAGGGTCTGCCCCAGCTGTAGAGGACTGCCTTGCTGAAGGTCACCCCCTTCCCTTTGCAGGTACTGCTCCCTAATAACAATCCAGCACCCCACACTCCATCTCAGCATCTACTTTCTTGATAGCTTCAATCCACGGCAGGGATACAGCCATGAATAACCCAGACCCAAATCCCTGCCACCGTAGAGCTTTACATTAGTGGGGGAGACAGACAAGTAAACAATTGAACAAGTGAACTAATTACACATTGTGATACATGCTAGGGAGGAACTAAGCAGGCAGCTGGGATAGAAAAAAAGGTTGGGAGCTACCTAGATGGGGGAATCAGGGCGCCTCTCTGAGCAGGTGCCTTGATGCTGAGACTCGAAGGCAGAGAGGATTCTGGGCAGAGGGGACGGCCAGCACCCAGGCCCTAAGGTCAGAAGGACTCCGTTGTGCCTAAGGATCACAAAGGGGCTGCTACACCTGGAGAGGGGAGGGTACAAGGTGTGCAGGACGGGCAGGGGCCAGGTCACTCAAGGCCTCGTGCTAAGGTCTTTATGCTCAGAGTCGTGGAAAGCTCTGGAAGGGCTTTAAGTAGGGAGTGATGTGATCTGATTTCCCTTCTGATGAGATGACCCTGACTTGGGCAGCTGGGGACATGGGGTGCTCTTTCGTGATGTAGAGAAGACTCGGGAGGAGGAGAAGCGCTGGGGACAGAAGCAGAGTGACGCCTTCTCCAGCAGACTGCTCTCCCTGCGGCCTCTCTGCCCTCGGAGCACCCACTGTCCCGCAATTAACTTTGCAATTCTCTATTTCCCTGTGCGACTTCTCTACCTGACTGGACTCATTTAGGGCTGAGGCCTCTGTGAGCCAAGGTATGTCATGCTTGCTAAACAGGAATCCCTGGAATGAATCAAAGCATGAGGTCTTTGCGTCATGTGCTAATTGCAGGCCGTGGTGACGCCTGCACTGTCCCACTCAGAGGGGCCTTAACGTGGTTAAGAGCGCAGGTTCTAAACTAGCCACCCATACCGACTTGCCCACTACGTTACTGTGTGTCCGTGCAGTGAAACGCTGTGTTGCTGAAAAAACAGAGAAGGAAGATCTTCTGAACTGATAATGAAATGATCCAGAAGTCAGTCCGCAAAGGGAAAAAACAAGGCACAGAACAGAGCGATACAGAGCAAAAAGAATCCATGTGTGTATTTGCTTGCACAGGCATAAAATATCTCTGAAGTGGATGGTTAGGGTTGTTTCCAGAAAGAAGAAACATGTGGAGGGAGACAGGGAAAGAGGGAGACTTTTCACTGTAAACACTTTTCTAGCCTTTGAATTTGGAAGCATAAAAATATATTGTTGATTTATAATATTTGTATAATGTATTTTATACAATGTAAAAATATAATGTATTTTTATTTTTATTATTTATTTATTTATCTTTATTTGATTTTTTTTTTTTTTAAAGAGATGGGGGGGGTCTCACGCTTGCTCAGGCTGGTCTTGAACTCCCGAGCTCGAGCGATCCTCCCGCCTCGGCCTCCCAGAGTGCTGGGATCACAGGCGTGAGCCACCACGCCCAGCCGTATAACACAGTTTTAAAAAGAGAGAGCAGGTCTGACACATGCTATGATATGCATGAACCTTGAGGACATCATGTGAGTGAAATGAGCCAGTCACAAAAAGTCAAATACTGTATGGTTCCCACTTATATACGGTACCTAGAGTAGTCAAATGCACAGAGACAGGAAGTAGAAGGGTGCTTATTAGGGGCTGGGGAAGGGGACAGTGGGGACAGAGTTTCAGTTGTGCAAGATGAAAAAGAGTTCTGGAGATGGACCGTGGTGATGGCGAAGGTACTTAAAGCTACTGAACTTCATTTTCCACTTAAAAATGGTTGAGATGGTAAATTTTGTGTTATGTGTATTTTTCCACAATTAAAAATCATAATAAAAAGAGAGAGAGCCAGTTTGAGAATGACACTGCTTGGGTTGAATCCCAGACCCATGGCTTATTAACTGTATTATCACGGGCAAGGAACTTCACCCCTCTCTGCCTTGATGTCCTTGTCTATATAAGGAGCATAATACTATTAGCTATTGCATCTGGCCATGAGAGCTGAATCTGTGTAAAGCGCTTTACGTGGCACCTGGCCCAGAGACGTGCTCCGTGGATGTGGCCCTGGGTGAGCAGGGCCACTTTCAGGCTTGGCCTAGCCGCGAGGATGAGCTTTTCCTTTGTTCCTGAGCTGCCAAATACACCTGTGGGCTTAGCTGACGCCCAGGTCCCCGGCCTGACCCCGGGGCAGGGGTTGAGAGGTAAGGTTACTTCGAGAAAGAGTTCTTCCGAGAGGTCTCCCTGCAGGAAAGCTGCGTAAAGAGGCTTAGAATGCCCGGGAGTATTTGGTGTCTCCATCTTCGAGTCGTAGAGTGAGGGTGTCTCCACGTAGCCTCCCCCAAGCCAGCTGCTGGGCGGGGGTGGGGGGTGTCTCCTGGGTGCGAGGATGACCGCTCAGTGACACAGCCCAGTGGCTGTGCAGAGAATGGCCCGGTGAGTGTCACTGAGACAGGTCATCAGGTCAAGAACCTTTGAGATGCAGCCTCGTGAGAGACTGCAGTTTGCTCCCTCTGGGCAGTCTCTGTGTTATTCTCCAAGGCTGTGTTACGGGAATCGTGCCTGTCCCCTTCTTGCTTCTGCCGTTTCTCTCTGTGTGCCCCTTCTCTGACTTCCTTGTTCCTCCATGTTCATTCTTGGGCCTTCTTTGCCACTGCCCTCCCCGTCTCTCTCCCCCGGGGTCCATGGCCTCGGACAAAGCACTGGTGCCTTCCTCCTTGCTGTCCTCTGTGGGCCCTTCCGGACCTGTCAGTCTATTGTCCTGGACCTTCTCTTTCTTGCCCAGCTTCCTCTGGGACCATCAAGTCTGGGAACCACATCAGGGTCCTGAAGTTTCATTATTTCCCCATTTGGGGAATATAGCAGATTTAGGATAGTTATGCCACCAGGTTTATTTGGGGGGCACTTATCTGAGATTCAAGAAACCCACTGAAGGCTGAAAAGAAACACTGTTCATTATTAAAAAAAAAAAAAAAAACAGCAAGCAAAAAGCCCCACAATATTAAGTGCCTTCCTCCTTCTGGGTTTGACTCCATGGTCCAACCACCTGGTCTCTGAAGGCCAGCTGGTCTTTAGGGCTTCAGATGTCTGCATCCGACCCGTCTTGGGGTCCGTTGAAAGGTGTGGCCGCTGGACCACCTGGGGCATCCTAATGTTCTTCCAGTGTTGCCACTAGTGGGTCCCTCTGTGGGCAGCGGCTGGTCTGGCTGGGGCTGCAGCAATAGCAGGAGGACCCTGGAGTCCCAGTCCCATGGCCCATAGCCTCAGACCCTGCTCTCTACCTTCTGCCTTCACGGCTCAAGGTGCTGGGGACAGGAGAGCTGGCACCTGCATCTTTGAGGAACTTAACAGCTAGAGGGAGAGACAGAGATGGGTGCAACTAAATGGCAATGCCATGTGGGGAGATGGAGGGAGTCGGAGAAGGAGGTGGTGCTCTGGGAGTTGGAAGGGGCTGTCCCAAGTGAGGCAGCAGGGCAGAGGAGGAAAGATGCCAGAGGGCTAGCATTTGAGCTGCCTTTTGTGGATGGGCAGTGCTGAGGGTCGGGGTGAAGCAAGGGATGTGCCTGGAGGAGGAAGCCACACGAGGGGAGGCTCAGGCTCGGGAAGGGACCTGGCCATGGTCCTACTTGTGTGGAACAGATGACAGCAACGGTGTAGAGCAAGCCCAGGGCCTGGCTGGTGGTGAGGGGCCTTCGTGCTAAGCTGGCAAGTGTGGGCTGGAACCTGGAGAGCAGGGATCTGACAAGACTCTGCTATGTGCCTTAGCTGGCTTCTCTTCTGCTGGTTGGAGGGCCCGACGAGGCCCCTGGCTCAGCCACATGGATGCCAGCCTCTGCTGTTCCTGAGGCATTGGCTTTCCAGGCCCTGCTGGTGGGCACTGGGCTTCTAGGTGCAAGGCTGGGGATTTGTCCTTGTTCTGGGTGGGACCTCGCCTGCCATCACCAAGTGTCCCAGACAGGTGCTTCCATCTGGCCCTGGGAGACCCCTGCTTGGCAGTGGTAGGCATTTCCCTCCCCTGCTTCGGAGCCTGCAAAGCTCCTGCTTCCCTGACCCACCACCCGGGACAGGGAGGCAAAGTGTTAGTCAAGGCTTAGAGCACAGAGCTTGTTAAACCTTAACACCTACTCCCCAAATCCTTAAACTCCACACATGGTGAGTTCCAGGTCAGAACCCTCAAGCCTGCCTTAGCACGTGGTGAGGGCTGGGACCCATCATTTCCGGCTGCATGTGGGCAGTTACCTGGTCACTATGCAAAGACAACCTATTCTGGGAGATGACAAATCACCTGGTTCTTAGCACCGTGGGGGTGGCAGTGAATCAGCACAGCTCCTGCTAGCCCCTCCACCCCCCAGAGCCGGTGTCAGTGTCAGCTGTTCCTTGCTCTGGGGGAGTCTGATCCACAGCTGGGGGCATGGCCAGGGAGCCTGCTCTGAGCCCACCCCTTCTCCGGGCTCCAGCTGGGGTGGTGTGGGCACCTTGGGCCTGGCTCTGGCCTTCCAGAAAGGAGCAGGGGAAAGAGCCTCACCCAGAGCCTGAGGGAGGGAGGGTGCCGAGGGGCCTGGAAGCCTCGCCGGGGTATTTGGACTATGTGGCCCTAGGTCTGCCAGCCCCTCCCTCACGCATGGGGGATGTGTGGGTGCACACGTGGGTCCAGGTTGTTGAGCCATGTTCAATGCCTCTTGGTGGGCGGGAGAGGCTGGGCCAGTAGCAGCCCCAGCCCATGCTGCCAGAAGGTGTTGGCTGAGACCACACGCTCACCCTAATGAGCAGGAAGCTGGGGTGCAGCCCGTGCTGGCAGCTGGCTTCCTGCAAGTCCCAGCATGGCCCAGAAAACAGGTTGGCAACCCTGGGTGGGCCATTCTGAGCCTATCCATCTGGCTGGGCCACCAAGGAAAGACTAGTCAGGCCACAGGTTTGGGTCAGCTCCCAGGGTCAGCTCATGGGGCAGGCTGTAGAGGTCAGCCTCCTGCCTCCACCCTGGGCATCCAGCTCTGTGATTGCTGGGAAAGTAGCTCCCTAGCACAGCAGATCTTTCCTTGTGGGTTTGGTCCATTCTCTTCTGCCTTGGGGGCTCCTGGGGCTGACCTCTGCATTGACCCAGGGCTCTCCCGGGAGGGCCCCGGCAGCTTCTGGACATCCCAGCCTTTTTGTCTACTGGCTACGATGCCTAGGGCCTGTGAGCCTTTAGAAGGCCTAAAAAATTGTCATGTGTCTGCTGGCTCCGAAATATAAAAAGAAAATCTCAAAATTGTAATCAATGGATAGCTATCTAGGTAACATTATTTCAACTAGTTAACTGCAATTCTGTCCGGCTATTACATAGTTGTATGTAAATACAATAAAGTTTAAATCGTATGAACCAAGTGCATAATCTATTTCTAGGATCAAAATTATTAACTTTATACAAGTCCCTTAAAAAAAGTTTATAGCCAACATTATACTCATTGTGAGGAGTGTGTGTATTTTAGTGTGTTTTGTATGATATGGAGTGGGAACATCAATATTAAGGTGCCTCATGTCCTGCTCTCCCAGTGCCCAGAGCTGTGACCACAGAAGAACAGAGCCACCACAAGAAAGGCCATGGGCAGGGAGGGGTCAGAGGGAACAATACCCCAGCATCCTCTTGTCCCATCTTGTGCTCTGTGCTAGAGCCTTTTCTGTTGGCCTATGGCATCCAGCCAGCAAGGAGCCCGGGCTTTGTGGTCCTTAGCGGTCGGCCTCCTGGGGCACAGAGAACAGAAAAAGGTGGCGAATGAATGGGTGGGTGAGTGTCAAATATAGAGTGACCAGCACACAATGGTCCCATTCTATACGGATGGCCCTGGGTCTCAATTTTCCCACTTAATGTTATGTCTTGGATATCTTTCAAAACCTTGGCACTTACGCATCTGATTTTTTTTCAGGCTGCAGAATATCCCTTTGCACGGATGTAATATAGTTTAATGTACCAGTGTCTTATTGATGGATGCTTGCATTATTGCCAGTTTTTCCGCCATTACAAACAACATGGCACATGCCCCCTCCCACCCTGGGGACTCTTTCTGTAGGAGAGATGCCTGGATTTAGACAAGCCTGGGCCCTTCATTTGCATTGACTCTTGGGAGCCTGGAAGCCCAACCATTCCCACGGCAGAGGGGTTGTTGTTGGTGGTCCCCAGGGCTGGGGAGGAGGGAGTGACAGGGTGTCAGAGGTGGGTGTGTGTCGGCATCAGCTGTTCTGGTTTTCCACAGGGATCTTGGTCATTTTCCCAGTTTGTCACTCAGCCCCCAAATGAGGGTAGTAGTGGCATATTGAGAGTCAGCAGAGATGTTCATGATGGCTAAACATGTGTGTCCTTGCAGGCTGTGGAGTGGCATCCTCTGGGTACCCACCACCCCATCTGTAAGCCGTACCCAGGCATGAAGTGACTTGCTTTTGTTGTTTCTGGAGATGGAGCCCAGAGTGTCAGGGACTGCAGGGGTGGGCTTCAACCTGTTGGGGATCTGGGCAAGTTCTTGGCTCCCCAGCCAGCTGGGCACCATGCTCCTTGAGCTCAAAGTCAGGCAGGAGGTGGTGAGACCTGTGGACGAACCTTCCCAAGACAAGGGCACCCAGCAGAACCAGCAGGTTCTTTGCTCTGGGATAAGCTCTTCCGAGGGGTGGGGACAATAAAGCTTATGGAAATCCCTGCTCTGCAGGGTGGAAACTGGTTCCCCTCCATTTTACAGGCTGACTTGGGATATGGGCAGCAGATCTGGGGGTTGCCATCAGAATGACATGATCACTTGTTGACCTTTGCCAGGATGCATGTTCACTTTATTGCTTACTTCTGCAGGTTCTTTGTTCTGTGGGTGAGTCACCCAGGTCCTGCCCTCCGTGCCTGTCTGCCCTCTTCCATTTTCCCCGCCCCAGCCTGTTCCCACTCATAGATTTGGCAGGTCACCACCAAGGCCCCCCTGCCCTGACCGTTGCTGGCACCCTCAGGGTGGGTTGTACAGAGATGAGCTGGCGTGGTCAATAGACATGGGTCAGGGCCAGCTCCACTGCTGAGTGGGTTTGTGGGGCTGCAGTTGCCCCACATGCACAGAGAGGGGTACAGAAGATGACCTGGGACTCCTTCCTTCCGGCCCTAATAGTCTCAGGCCCAGTGAGGCTCCACCCAGAGGAGCCTGGTGAGCCCCTGGCCCCGCTTCCCCGGCCAATGGCCAATGGTCAATGGCTGTCCCATCTGGGCACCTTGTCACTTCTGGTTCATCAGGGTGTACAGGTGATTCAAGGTCTCAAATGCAGGTGTTCACAGAATGAAATGGAACTTTCCTTTCTCTCTCTTTCTATTTTTATAATAAATATAGCTATATTTTATTTTTATATTTATATATTTTATATGTAATACATATGTAATATATATTATCTATCTCTACATTATCTATTACATATACTACATAACATATAGTATAATATTTATATTATAAGTAATATAACTCAAATAAAATGTAATCTCAACCTCAATTGTGCAGAGGGGATGGAGACTTAATCTTGGCCATCTTGGGGACCCCCTCCCCAGGGTCGTGCCTAACTTCCAAGAGCTCGGTGTTGGTAGGATTTCTGTTGGTGAGGGCACCTGGTGCTGAGGCCACCTGTCACCAGCCCGTCCTTTGTTATTGGCCATCAGCCGTGCTCCTGAGTGTCCCCCGGCACTGTCCGTGGGCTCCAGCCCACCGGCTTTCTCTGCCACCTCAGGCCCATGCCCGCGCCATGCTGGGGCCCGGGAAGACTGCGTGCCAAGGCCTGCCCACCTCAGTGTGTCACGCGCCCACTTCTGGGGGGCTCCGTGCTGTTCTCAGACTCACCACACCCCTCTGGGACTCTGGCCACTACGGTCTGGTCTCTGCGGTGGCTCACCTGGAGAATTTGACACCCAGAGGGGTCATTCTTTTTTCACTTGAATGTTTTCAAAGTAAATGGATTATTTTTAACACCTCCCTACTCTAGACAATAAAAATTATTCTCAGTCATAAGGATGAAATAAGATGTGTAAGAATAAAGGCCAGAGAAGAAATGTAGACAGTGATCATTTTCATTTATTTATTTATTTATTCAATATCATTTTCTTTTGTTGAAATATATATATATGTATGTATACATATATATAAAATTATCGACGGAATGTTTGTGTCCCCCCTTAATTTCTATGTTGAAATCCTCACCTCCAATGTGACGTTATTAGGAGGTGGGGTCTTTGGGAGGTGACTAGGTCCTTAAGGTCCTTAGGTGGAGCTCTCAAAAATGAGATTCGTGCTCTTATAAAGGGACCCCACAGCCCTCTTACTCCTTTTCCACCTTGTGAGGGCACAGGGAGAAGTCAGCCACCTGTGAGCAAGGAAGCAGGCCCTCAGCAGACACCCAGTCTCAGGTTACCCAGATCTGGGATTCCTCGGCCTCCAGAATTGAGAAGTTTGTAGTTTAAACCACCCAGTCTATGGCATTTTTATTACAGTAGCCCAAATGGATTAAGACACACACATGCACATACTCTGTGTGTGCGTGTGTGTGTGTGTGTATGTATCAAATCATTCCAATAAAAAAATAAATATTAGAGCACATGCAGATACACGTAAAAACACAACTGTTTATTCAATAGTTTATGTATTTACCTAACTGGACTTTGATCCTTTGGCCATGGTCTCATATATTAATATTTCATGTAAATAATTATCCAGTAACCAAAACATAAGTTTTTATAAAACCAAATTATTTATAAAAGGTAAAATTTAGGTGACTACTACATTGCACCCTGATGGAATGCTTCCTTTTTCTGATTTGCTCTTTAGTTCTAAAACAGCAGTTGAAAAAAAAGAATACATTTGCTCTAAAGATATTAAAACTCGGTAATCTCCTGTATGAACTAAAATGTTCACTCACCAAACAAAAATATTACACCTTACACTCTTACATTATTTTAAATTTTAAGCCCAAATAAAAACTCTAAGCGGTCTCAGAGAAGGACAGAAATGAAGCAACTCAAGTTGTATTTCTTGGTCTTTAGCTGCTTATTTTGAATGTATTGTTTAGACCCAGGAACGCGTAGCACCCGGGGGAGGAGGAGAGAGCTGAGTCTGGAGCCAGCTCCAAGGACTCTGAACCTTCACGAACTTACTCATGAAATGAACATGTTGGGCAAAAAAATAAGTAGATGAGGTGGCGGCTGTGTTAATTAGCTCTGTGTAATCTTTTTGCGAGAAATACATGTATCAAAACACCACATTGTACCCCACAAATACATACAATGATTATTTGTCAAATAAATAAATTAATTAACTTAAAAGAAAAAGAAGTGAACCTGTTGGGCACCACCTCTGTAGCTGGGAGTTCTTAGAAATAATTCCCATGTAAAATATAATGTTTATTTAAAAATAAATAATAAACGTGCTCATTTGGAGCTTGCATAGATATTATTAAAACTCAACCGTAACTGCAGCAAACACTTAGAACTTACGGAAATTTTTCAGGTAGGAGTATTTTGTCACAGACATTGTTTGGAATTGCTGGTGTGTGGTGGTAATAAAAAGCCTGCTGACTTTCAGTGGGTCTTAGCACTGTTTTTAAATCCTTTTACTGCCTGCACCTGGAGTGGAGGGAAGGCCACTGGTGTGTCAGCAAGAACCTGCAGCACTTAGCAACACTTGCTGTTTATTTCCCGGAGGCCCTGGAGTCCTTTTCTTGTCTGGGGGTGCGGTGGGGGCTCTGCAAGCCTGGCTCTCACACAAAACCAGCGCCTGGAGGTCTTTCCATTCCGCTAGGCCTAGGCTTTTGAACCCTAAAGCCGGGAAAAGGCTCCCCTTTCCTCTATCACAGCCCTTCCCCAGGGCCATGGGAATCAGGGGAAGAGCTAAGAGAAGAAAAGAAAAGAAAAAGAAAAATAATATGGGTTAAGGTTTCACAAATTTCCCTCTACAAGAGGACAGCTCAGGTGGTTCTTGGCAGCTGCCTCTGACTTGCCCCAAATCTGAACTCCCGGGAACCCTGGACGCGAGTCTACGCCCTGGAAGGGCCTGGAAGGGAACAGCTACTCCACCCTCTGTGTTCTGGAGAAGAGGCCTCAGGCCCAGAGAGGAGCTGTAGTTTATCAGAGGTTGCACAGAGAGTTAGGGGCAGAGTGGGGACTGGTCCTGGGGTGCTCAGTCCAGGAACCTTCCTGCTGTTCCTGTGCGCACAGCAGCGCACAGCTCTGTCCCTGCCGGTTACTGCTCAGCAATAAATGTACCCAGCATCTTAAGGGCAAACACAGGTCAGTGCACTTACGCCCTGAACTTAATGGAGCTGTGGGGCCTGTAAATGCTGAAAAACAAGCACCACTGGTGGTAATTTACTTTCCTTTAAAGTCACTGGTGGGTCTTTCCCGGGTGGATTCATGATGTCAGGAAATATGATAACTAGAGAACATGCATCCCTCCCGCAGAGGCTGGAAATGGAGATGCCTTGGTCAGGCCAGGGGCAACCTGTACCACAGAGGCCCAGGAGAAGCCTGTGCCAGATGTGTAGCTTGGCCCTCCAGGGTCTCCTGGGGACAGGAAGTGTGGGGGCTGCCTCCTTGGGCCTCTGGTTCAGCATGGGGTTTATGTCCAAGGTCAGGGTCACTATCCACAGTGTCGCCCTGAAGTCCATTCTCCCCATAGCAGCCAGAGTGATCTTTTAAAAATGTAAATCAGATCATGTCACTTCTCTTTGTAAACCCTTCTGGGCTTCCCACACCATTTAGAATAAAACTCGAGACCCTACATGACGTGTCCCCACCTGTCTCTCCAGCCTCATCTGTGCCACTCTCCCCACAGCCCCCAGTTCCCTGTGGCCACACTGGCCTCCTGACCTCCAGGGTACCGATGCTCTCCCTCTGCCTGGACTCTCCTCCAGGTCATTTCCTGATCACACCTGTCAGCAAGGTGTCAACTCACACTTCCTCTCTGCAGTTAGTCTTCTCTGATCACCGTCCCTCCATCCCTCCGGATCCCAGAATCCAGCTTTCTTTCCTCCACTGCCTTTGTCACCATCTTGTCTATGTGTTTACTTGTGTATTGAAGGAGCTCAGGAAATTTCACCACAAAATATGACTCCTTGGTATAAAGAATATTTTGAAAGAAAGGCCATTCAAGATCACAAAGCATTGGAGGCGGCTTTCCCTCTATCTGTGTAAACCAGACTGACCGATCACAAGATCAAAGGCGCAATTAACTTCCCTTCCTCTCCATTGTCTCGATATATTACAGGAAAGAAGGTCAAGGATGCAACCAGACCTGGCCCAAATCACTTAAATATAATACCTGTCTCTCAGGTTAATTTAATTTGCAAAGAGAATCATTTACAAGTCAATCTGTTTCCCCCTCCATTCCTCCTCCCTAGCACCATTTGTTGCCCCTAAACAGAATTATCTGTACTCCTCATACCCCCTTCCCTCCAAAAGCACAGGCATAAAAAGATCTGAACTTCGTTGGGATATTGAGTAATCACTCTGTGATTCTCCCCATGCACGTGGTAAATAAACCCTTCTTTTATTAATCTGCCTTAATTGTGAGTTGGTCTTTCAGCGAACTCCCCCCACTACAGTTTTATGTATTATCAGCCACACAGTAGGTGCTTATGAGATATTTATTGAATGATTGGGCGTTAGTGAGGAGGAAGCGCTCAGAGCAGTGCCTGGCATGTGCTAAATACTCAGTGTTTGCTGTGACACTGATGACACCCAGTGCCACTCCTGGAGCCTGGCCTCAGTAACTTCACCAGCCCCAGCCCCCAGGCAGCCTTCTACAACATGCCTCTTAACCCTTTAGGGAGACTATGCCATTCACCATGACGACAGTGGCAATACCCAGTGTTAGGTCGGAGGGAGAGGAAGACACGTAAGCTGTTTATTTTGAGTATGTGGGTGCAGGTGGGTGGAGGCCAAAAATGGTGTCCACCCAGAGAAGGGGAAGGGTGGCGAGTTTTATAGAAACTTTGAGGACGGGGAGTTCCGCCCTGCCAGCTCCATCCCAGCCTTTGTAATTCAGAGTTATGTTTACAACCTCCGGAGACTCTTCCAGAGCCTGCAGCCTGCAGGGTTCCTTACCTGATTTATCTACCGCATGCATTCTGGGGCAGACCCAACACCCAGCACCTACATTCTGCCAGGCATGCGCTAAATGTGGTATCTCCTGAACCTTCACAGTAATCCTCTGAGATAGGTAGTATTGCTATCCCCATTTTAAAGATGGAGAAACTGAGGCTTAGAAAGTTGCCCAAGGTCTTGTAGTCAGCAAGTAGAGGAGCTAGGATTTAATCCCCAGGGAGCTGGCCCCAAACCCACGAGCTACACCCGACCTGCCCAGTGAGCCTGATCCGCTGGCCCCCCTGAGACCCCCATGTCAAGCGTCCTCATCTCGAGGCTGTGCGTTCTCCTTGCTGTTTGTGGAACCTCAGCATGTCCTCAGTCTCCGCAACTGATGCCAGACAGAATTGAATTTAATTCTGGCCCTTCCTCTCCCTGCCCCAAGCACCTGCCTTTTTGGTCCCCTTTCTTGGGTGGTGATGGAGGAGACAGCCATTCCCGCCCCCCCATCATCCTTTATTATGTTATTTTTGCCAATAAAAATTGGCGCAGAGGTACTGTGTGCTGAGTGGGACCATCCACACAGCCTTGAGTGCCAAAGGGATGTTTGGGTTTAACTTGGGAGCTCTCGGGACACTGAAGAAGGCGGTACAGTGGGGTCACGGGAGGCTGGGTAGGGGCAGAGATTGGTGGAGGACGGAACAGAACAGGGTGTGCTGGGGCTGGGGGAGGTGGTCAGAGCCAGGCGCCAGTTGCACAGTTCAACTCACTGGGGCCAGCACCTCACTGCAGGGCGGGTTGGGACTGGGGTGGGGTTTGGTTTCGTTATTTCCTCTTTGTGGTTGTGGCTATTGTTATGTTTGTTAGCTGCCTGGGCTCATGAACTTGCATCCCACCTCCCACACCCCACGCAGGCCAGGGCCCAGCCTAGGCCTGACCTTCAGCTCCGCAGGCCTTCCCTATCCTGTGGGTGGCGGAGTCGGCTGGAGAAATGGTCCTCAAGGCAGGGATCTTGTGTGGTGGGCAGGTGACTTGGGGCTCCCGGTGTGTACTCCTGCCCCTGGTTCTGTTCTGCCCTCTCCTTCTCCCCTAGGCCCTGACCCCTTAGAGACCCGACCCTGAGAGCAACTGGGAGCTGACCCCTCCCCTGCCAAAGGCAAGTGGGTGGTGTGGAGGGGGCATCCCAGTGGGCCCTGGGGGCAGGGAGTGGGGTTAGGAGAGGGTGTGGGCAGGGTTGGCCGTGCTTCCCCAGGTCTCAGGGTGGATTTGCCCCAGCCAGGCACCCTCGAGACCAGGGCTGAAGTACGGGCTGTAATGCAGCCTTCCTCAGGGTAGGTGAAGGATGTGCTTAGGGATCACTTCATTTCACAGATATTTATTGGGCACTGCTGGAGGCCGGGGGGAACAGCTATAAGCAAGGCAGATGTAGTCCCTGCCCTCAAGAGCCCCAGAAGACAAGCTCCCCTGGGCTGGGGATCACATCTGCAGGCTGGCTGGAAGGTGGAGCCCCACGGACACAGGTGCCCATCTTGGCGTTCCCACTTGCTAGCTTGGAAAGTCACATTTCTCCAAGCCTCAGTTTTCTCATCTGCAAAACAGGCATAGCACCTAGTTTGCAGGGTTGTTAACGTTAGAAAGGGTTAATGGCAACATGGTTGGCCTTGGATACTTCTTGTTCTGACCCCCAGAGGTAAACAGCCCTGTGGTCTGGCCCTAGCTCTGTTGTGAGGCTTTCCTATGCTAAGGGGGCTCACCAGGACTTTCTTAGTGAGGCGCTCTTTCTGCCAGGGCTGAGCTCATGGGCAGGGCGGGCCGCAGAGGCCACATATCAGCCAGCTGTCCTCCCTTTCCTGGGAGCTGGTCCAGAGACAAGGCGCAGGGTGTCTGGTTTTCATTGTGCGGCTGTCTCTAATTCCTCTGGCATCTGAGCTGCTTTTCAGAAGGAGGAAGATGCACTTAACTGGTTGTGACCCAGCTCAGGGCTGAGGAAAAAGCACTGGGCTTGGGTTCAAGCAGAGATGGATTCAAAGCCTAACTTGGCCACTTACTAGCTGTGTGACCTGGGTAGGGTACTCAGTGGCTCTGAGCATCAGGGGCCCAATTTGGAAAATGGGAATGGTTATTTCTGCCCTGGCTACTCCATAAAGTGGAAATAGATGTGAAAGTGTTTTGTAAAGCGTAAAATGTGAAGCTGGGGTTCTCTTTGTGTTGGTGTCATGGGGCTGGGGCTCTGCCACACAGGAGCAGCTGGGCCCCTCTGCCTGAGCACCTGGCCCACGTGTCCAAAAACGGTGAGAGCAACTTTTGGGTCCATGGAACAGAGACACGTTTTAGAAGTTGCTGGCTGGTGACCCTGAAGAGGGCAGGGGGCTTGCTCTGCTTGGTGTGGTTTGGGAACACAGTAACACAATAATAATAGCTAACGCGTGCGGAGTACCTACGATGTGCTAGGTACACTTTGAGAATTTTCCATGTAGTAAACAATCGATCTCACAACAACTCTCTCAGAGAGGTCACTATTATTCCCCTGCAAACACCTTTGAGGGTGGATGGGCCTGGGGAGCCCCTCGCATCCTGAGGGCAGTGAGGCATTCTGCCTGTAGGCAGGAGGGGCTGGCCTGGTGGGGCCTTGAAAGCCAGCCCAGGGATTTAGATTTGCTGCAGTTCAGGGTGGGCGGGATGGGGCCCCTGAGAGGGGCTGTGAGGGACTGGCTGGCTGCGGGGGTGCAGAGTCCATGGAAGGAGGTGGGGTTTGCTCATTCTTCTGTCTTCATCTTTGAGCAGAGGCCCAGCTGCTGCCCAAGTGGTCCCCATGGGAAGCTTCAATGCTGAGATGGGCTCAGAAGTTGGACCGTGTGTGGTGTGGGGCCTCAGACCTCCGACAAGGCCAGGGTGGCCGCCCAATGGCCTGGAGCCGGGTTCCGGTGCTGCGTGTGCCAGGCCTCCAAGGGCTGATGCACTGGTCCTGGGAGCTGACCCGGGAAATGCAGAGCGGTGCAGTGCTGCCTGCCGGGTTTTAGAGGCACCAGAATATTCAGCCCAAACAGGCAGGACACCGGTGGCCTTCCTGTCTGAACCCCCTGCAGGCAGAGCTTGGTCAGGGGCTGGCAGGCTGGGGAGGGGGCAGCTGGGCAATAGCCCTGGTGGTTAGAGGCAGGAGCGGGGACAGTACCTTTTCTCTCAAATAAAATGAAGCCCCTTGCCAGAGAGGCCACTGTAGAACTGGCCACAATGGAGACCTTCCAGTCGGAGGAGATAGTGCAAACACACTGGCAGGGCACCGATAGGACAAGAGCCACGAGTTGCACACTCAGAGGAACTGGCCGCCTGTGTTCTGTGCACATCCAGGTAAGGACCCGGGGCTGGGAACGCTGAGCGCACACGAGTGGGAGCTCTCAGTTCTGTAGGGTGTCTGCCCCGTGTCCTGACCTTTTTTGCTTGGGAGTAGTTGACAAATATTTTGGAAATTCTAAGGAAGACAGCGACAGGGTGGGAGAGGGCTTGGGGGAAGCAGCAGACCTTTTAGTCCCAAGGCATCCAGGGTGTTATATCTGTGTAAGAGCCCAGGCAAGATGGACAGAGACGGGCAGGACTGGGGAGGCACGTGGGCGGCAGCGAGCCGGGAGGGGAGCAAGCAAATTGGCCTTGGTCTTTCTTACTTTTTAAAAAGACTAAGCACTTGGTGTCTGAATAGACTGTTGGGAGAGTTCAGGAGTTCAAGGCTCCAGGGATCTGCTCAGGGTGGCCAGTGGACTGTGGTTGTCGAAGGCAAGGGAACCACCATGGGATTCTCAGCCCACAGGAAATACTCCTGGGTTTGGTGTGAGCGACGAGTCCACCCGGACTCATTTGTAAATACTCCTGAAAACTGCCCTTTGCCCGGAGGCTCTGGCTGTGTGGGAAGGCTGAAGGGGAGGGGCGCTGGGAAGGGCAGCAAACAAACCCTGGGTTCAGGGGAGTGGCCTGGGGAAGAGGCAGCTGAGGGGCAGGGGCGGGGATCTTTTCGTGGCAGCTGTGCTGGGTGGACTCGCTCCCCACCTGCTCTCCTCACTCCTGGCCACCCTTTGCCAAGCTGGGTGGGGCCTCCTGTGTTGGGCACAACCCACATTTCCCTTTCCAAACCTGCCCCTGGCGCGTCTCCCTGACCTGCTGCTCGGCCTCTGCGACAGCAGGGATGTCATTTCTCTCTGAACCGGTCTGCCGGCCCCAGCACCCACAGGGATGGTAGCCAGCCACTCACCTGCCACACAAGGGGCAACCTGACCAACCCAACGGAGAAACTGCGACACAGCAGGGCTCGGGCCCCCACTACCCAACACGCAGGATTTGGACAATCCTGCTGAAAGGTCATTTTGAGAGAATGGGGGAAATTTGAATATGGACCAAGTATTCCATAAGGTGAAAGTGTACCGACATGGGAAGGTGGAGAATGTTAACTGAAAAAACCTACACAGAGCACGTACAGTAGGGTCTCATTTTGGAAAAAATATATATGCTTAAAAAAAGATCTGGAAGAACATACAATAAGGTATTAATAGTGATATTCACTGGGTGACAGAAATTTTTTCCCTTTTTTTTGATCTGTTTTTTCACACATATTAAGAAACTTTCATCATTATTTCAAATTTTATTTTGTTTAGTCAAAGCCTGCCACCCTGAGGAAGCAATCCAGGCCCCTGCACAGGCACCAGGGGTGGCCACTGCAGGGAAGAGCCGCAGGCTTCTGTTCTCCTTGGCTCCCTGCTCGCAGGCTTCTGTTCTCCTTGGCTCCCTGCTGTGGCTCAGCACCCAAACCCCCCCTGAGTTCTGTGGGACCCAGCGAGTGCTGATTACCGCATAGCAAAAACTAGTTCACTTTGAGAGGATCCGTGATTTAAAAAAAAAAGATCCCAGGCTGGTTTCCCCTGTCAACGCAGTCCATGCCTGGCCCCTACCTATCACTGAAAATCCAACTTTATTTTAATAGTGGGTTGGGACTAACCCAGGATTTGAAGGATAGAGTTTTCCAAATGTGCACCCCGAGCACTCTGGGGCGATCCATAGACCTACGAGGACGGTGGCTGGCTGCATAAGGTTCGTGGGGGTGACAGCCACAGGATCTGGGAACAGGGAGGTTGAGCTAAACCTCAGTTTAACCTGAGTATGATGAGTGCCCTGGGGGAAACTCCAATTTCTCTGGGCCTTATGTTTTCATCTTTCAAAAGGGCAGAATAATCCCTGTGCCTCCCTCTGCACATTTTTAACTTCTCCAAAGAGACGTTTTAACTGTGGCTCAACTCTTTCTCTGGTGTGTGCATGTGGGCTGGGGAGGGGCGGAAAGGCTACTCTCCCGGTTCATGGTATTTATTCTCCAGATGCAGCTGCTAAAGGGCACCCCCCGGCCCCCGACCCAACCCTGCCCAGACTCCAGGCCCAAGCTCCCTCCCAACCCCATCCCTAGACCTGTTTTGCCTTGTCCTTCAGCCTGGGCCCACTCCTTGCTGGGCCATGCCTACACCTGTGCAGAGGCGAGAGCGCGAACACCTGTGGTTTTTTTAGCTGGACAAACTCTATGAGGACACTTCCTTGTTCCCTCAAAACAGCTACAAAATCCGAATTCAGTGATGGTTTTATGCAAAGATGAAGGCCGATTGGAGGACTTCAGAGGAGCAGGTGGGGGGCTGGAAGAACAAGCATCCCCTCCCAGGCTTCCGATGACAAGACTCTGGAGAGCACTGACATGTGTCCCACTCCACCTTCCTTTGCACTGAGTTTATAATCCCTCATGCTACAAAGGAACACGTCTAGAAAGGATATTATTTGAAAAAAATATTTATTATGCAATCACCACAAGGTAAGGCCCTTCCTTACCGTGGACTCCTCTCTGCAGCCCAGCAGAGGGGCTGACCCCCGACCAGCATCCCCTGCCTGGGGGGACGCTCCCTCTGAGCCCCTCTCGTGCTGCTGATTCTCCCACCATTTTGGCGCGTATAGCCAAGATTTATCTGTCTGCCTGGTTGGAGGGAGCAACCAAGGGTAGGGGCTGGGCTGCTAGACCTCACTCACCTGGGATTCTGGCACCCAGCAGCAGGCCTGGTGCAGAGGGGGTTTCAATTGCTGATTTGGATGGGTTCTGTGGGGTGTCTGCTAGCGTTTGTATTTTGGACAATTCTGCTCTAAAACAAATTGTAGTATTTAGATGAAAATGGAGGTCAGGAACCGGAACCCTCTTTTGGTTCCAAATTTTCCAAGATGTTTGGATGCAGAGTCAAGATAACAGTGAGTATTGTAGTTTGCTGCCCTCTTGTGGCACAGGAGTGATAACAAGCTTGTCTCTCCCTTTCAAGTAACATCCTGCTCATTCATTTGTTTGACAAACAGTTGCCACGCGACAATGCGTGGGAACAAAGCGAGAACTGTACGTGGTCTCTGCTTACGGAAGCCCAAGGCTAGTGGAGGCGGCTCTTTGTAGAACCCAGGTCTGAGGGCAACATTACACACCTTGGCTTTGCACAAAGGGGCTGACGATCCCACACCCCAGTACCTGGCCCGGCCAGAGAGGTCGAGTGGCCAAGAGCCCAGCATCCAGCGGTCTTCGCTAACTAGAGCCAATTCCCTCGTGAGTGGGAGAACTGTGGAGACGAGCTCAAAATCGGATCTGCCACCCGGCCTCTGTCCCCCTCCCTCCTTCATTTTTCCTTATCTCCTTAGCCACCGTTACCTTCTCCAAAGGGTCTCTTCTCTTTTCAACCCCTAACGTGATTCTGCTTTGCCTCCTGTTATGGGCTGAATTCTGTCCTCTCCCAAATTCATCTGCTGAAGCCCTAACCCCCAGTCCCTCAGAATGTGACTGTATTAGGAGTTAGGGCCTTTAAAGAGGTGATTAAATGAAGTCGCTAAGGTGGACCCTAATCCAATATGACTGGTGTCATTATAAGAGATTAGGACATGCAGAGAGCGACGCCATGGATGTGCATGTGCAGGTGAGAAGACAGCCCTCTACAAGCCAGGAGAGAGGCCTCAGGAGACACCAACGCCGCACACACCTTGATCTTGGATTTCCAGTCTCCAGAACTGAGAAAACAAATTTCTGGTAGTTAAGCCACTCAGTCCGTGCAGCCTTGTGGCAGCCCTCAACTAACACACCTCCTAATACTTCTTTCTAAAGGGCCAGTTGTTGTGTATGGAGGTTTTCAAGGGCATAAACACATAAACTCCTTCACTCCTGGCCAGTTTCTATATTTGTCCGTAGGATCTTTAAGATAAAACACTGAGCAGTTTTTCTTTACCTTCATTTAATCTTCCTAGTAATCTACTTTATAGATGAAAGATTCTTGAAAGTTAACTTGCCCAGGGTCACCCGGGTAGTGGGGAGAAGCAGGATTCAAACTCAGTTCTGTCGCCAAATGCCGTCTCTTTCTCTCTGGTTCAGAGCAGCTAACGTGGGCCCAGGGAGGGTTGGGGGCAGGAACCAGGACTGCACACCTCTGTCTGTGGTGAGTGCTGGCAAAGTGCAGGAAGACTGATTCATAAACCCTGTCGATATTTGCAAATGGGGGTTTGGTTGCTTCCTTAACCCATTCAGAAAAAGTTCAATTCTTTTGAAAAACCCCTGCATATACTCCACAAGGCAGGACACACTATTGATACTACCCCCATGCCCCCATCTCAAAGTCTCTTTATCCAGTACACCTGTCATTATTGAGCCCAAGGGGAGAGCTATGTACATTCTGGTCTTTGTCAACAGTGACTCCTAACCACACTGTTATTCTTTCAAAATATATTTTATTAGTGGCACATGGAATTAAAAGTTAAGCAATTTCTTTCCAGAGAGAAGGTAAGCCCTGACAGACTAAAAAATTGAGCAGATATGTCACAGCAGAAATAACATTTCCAGTGTAAAGAGAGATTAATAGGAATACTCTCCACCAAGGAAATTACTTTCCTCACCATGCTGACCACATTGTACAACACCCAACTCAGTGGGGCAGGAGCGGGCATCCCAAAGCACAGGATAGTATGGGAATTCATGATGTCATGGTATCCTCTCCACATCAGCGGGCTCCTCCCTGTTGTTGGAGAGGTTGTGGAGGTCAAGAGCCCATTACTCACTGTACAACCCTCTATACCAGAGGGCAGTGGCAGGTGAGGCTGGCTTGTGGGAGAACACTAGGTGAGGGGGCTCATCTGTGAACCCAAGAAAACCCTCAACTTTAATGAACCCCACAACACCTCCATTATGACTCTTTGTCTCCTGGTTAGAGAGCTATGGGTTAGTGGGGTGTCCTTTGGAAGTATCTGGAAACATGTCTATATTAGTAAGTCAGAGAAGATCTGAACTTTTTTAGAAAAATCAGTTTACTCTCTTATAGATGAAGAACATTTCCCTTAAAGGATTTTCAATCTTTTACTTGATGTTCTTGTGACTCAAAACTGCAACATTCTGAGGTTCCCCTGGACTTCGCCTGCTAGCTCTTCTGCTGCTCCTGTCAAACACCGCGGCTTCCAGTGGGCCCTTCCCTCCCCACCTCTCCAGCCCTGGTTTCTGCATGCTGTGGTCTCCCAATTCCAAAAGGCACTGCCTGCCCCGAGGCAGTTCTGCTGGTGTCATGATCACGCCACTTCATTCTAACCCTGCATAACGGGGACTGTGCATGAGAAAGACTCACTAGAGTTTGTCATCTTCACTAGTCTTATTTTGATCTTAACACAGACATTGTTCTCATCACTTCAGAACCCGCCCCTCAACCAAATATTCAGATACTTATTGATCAAGGCAATAAAATGAGTGACAGACTGCATAATTTTTCCATTTCTAGATCTAATTGATTAAGCTACGTCTCCACACCAGGAAACAGTACTTTACCTCCAAGCTAGCATCTAGAATACAATCTTCCAGGGGCTTAGGGCAGGTCTGTGACAGTGGTTTCATCAACATCGATTCCAGAGTGCAGCTTGCCGTCCTTCGCGGCTGCCCAGGGCATGGAGGCAGAGGTCCACTTTACCACCCAGTCTCCTGTTTTGCTAATCAAGATGAGGCCACCTAAACCTTTGAGCTTTGACTTCATATAACCCAACGACAGGTTGGCAGCCTCTTCTAGTGTCTTTCCTGAGAACAAGGAAAGGTTGAGAAACAACACGTGTTACTGAAAGGAATCTGATGGGAAAATCATTTGCAGTATGAAAAGCCAAAGTAAGCTAACAAAGATTTTTGGTAAATGATTTCTACTTGAATGCTTAAAAGGGGGGGGTCCTTGCTTCCTTGCCCTGAGACAGAGTCCAGGGATGTGTCTAAGCAGAGCTGCCTTCCCTCCCACACCCAGGCTCACTGTCTCTCTACTGCCCCCCTTCTCCTGAGATGCAGCAGCGTTCTAAATGCTCTCCTCTTCCAGATCCTAACAGAGGGTGGGAAGGAGTCAAAATAAAGTGTTCACAACCTGAAAGCAACATCTGTAGCAAACAAGAAAGGGCTTCATATACTTCTCCACATATTTATCAAATAGCTTCTACGTACTCACCTTCACAAATTATTTAACTTGTTCTATGGTCTATGTACCTTGTTCTAGGTGGAAGAGAGTGAGTCTGGCCAGATTCACTTTCAGGATGCTTTCCCCGTGCCCTGTGGTTGAAATGGCTCCAATGTCATTGTCAGCATAACCTCCAGATCCTGCTCAAAAAAGGTGATTAGTTCAAACTGAGCAGTAGCAGTCAAGAAATTCACACACATATTACAAGTCTAATGCTACACGAATGTTAAATCCCAAAGAGTATAGCCAAAGGTCAGATTAGTAGCCATGACCCGTGGATGCAAAGGTGGCCTATTAATACCCTGAAATCCAGGAGGAAGAAGGGAGCCTTGGGGGAGGCAGGTCTGGCTTTCACAGAACAGCCACAGCAGGGCAGTGCCACCCCTGCCCCAACGCACTTCCATGCCACCCTGCTCAGTGAGCCAGCCCCTCCGTCTCCTCCCCACACCCTACATACTATGCATCATGACTGGATCCCTAGGAAAGCCACCACATTCGAATAATTTGGGGAAAATTAATACCCCCAAAGCTAACATCCATGCACACTGTCCAATGATTTGGAGGCCAGTTCTGTTTGTTGAGGGCAGGCTTGACTGCACCTGAGGGAACTACTCTGGGCTATCCACTTAGAGGTCTGGAAATTTCTTCCTTATTTTGCTCTGGGATTGAGCAACCTTACAGCCTTCTCTCCGTCACTCCTGTATCTGTTCACACACCAGCCTGAGAGCCCTCTGGCCTTGGAAGGGCTCACCTTTACTCTCTCCTAGTTGATACGGAAGCATTATATGTTTGACATTGACCTTATTAATTGATGCTGGACACGGTGAAAGGACTTAGGAGTTGAGGTGTTGTGCTGAATGTCACAAGGCCCCCAGGGTTCTCAAAGGCAGAGAACCCCTGGTTCTGGTTCTGGAGGGAGCCAAGACTGGGTACAGAATGAACTATTGCAATGGGAAGAGGTACTTATCCTTCTTTGTATAAGCTTCTGCTGTGGGCCAGACCCCATGGTGTCAATATGCCCTAATATCTGGAAGCAGCCAAGTCTTTGTTTTCTTTTCAGTTACTCTAGGACCAAAAAAGGCCAGGGTGACTCCAAGAGTGGTCCTGGCATGGGTGACAGGCCTTTGAAGGCACATTCCCTGCCACATGCACTTGTCAAGAGGATGACTGCATTACCTGTGGTGACCGTCCATCCTGATGGTCCCCACACGGCCAGCTGTGGTGCTGCTAGGGGAGGGCTCACCAGAAAGGCCAAGTAGAGCACACTCGGTCTCACAGTCAGGACAAGGACCTCTGAGAATTTAGGTTATGCCTTTTCTCTCTCAAGCTTTACTACCGTAACTCAAGTGTGAAATTGCCTTCTGGGATCTGACCCGGAGTGGCCCGGTAGCCTGGTCTGAACCCAGCTGGATGCAAAAGCTGTACTACTGGCTGGGCATAATTTTGTGGGATTTTTGCTAAGGAGAAAACTCTGAGTTCATGACAGAATAAAGGGTATCAAGAACTGTTGAATGTAGATTATTGCTAAAGACTAGAGGGAGGGTAGGGTTAGTTTTCCACTAAAAGTATAAGCTGCTCTTTGGGGCAGATGGAACAATTCAGCTGTTGCTCAAAACTTCAATCACCTGCAGGAGTTATGGGGATTCCCACAAGGAAAGTGTGGAAGTCTGCATGGAGTGAAACATACGCACGCCCTAGCCCTGCCTCTCACCCACTCCCAGGAAGGAGATAATGTGCTTCCATGTTAATGCAAACATTGTAATCTGTAATATTTATGTAGAAGTGTATCACTTTCATGCCACTCAAATCTAATAACTGCAAACATAAATTCTCAGCTTTCTTGGATCATTAATGTGAGCCCATGCCTGGGAAGAGGTCTCACGTACTTAGCCCCGTGCAAGTCAGTCTGTAAATCCTGAAACTGCAACTGAAGAGAAGGCGGAGGCACTGCAGGGGAGCCTGGGGGCAACATCGGCATCCCCTCCTCCATTTCTCTCCCCAAGTCGTCCCCAAAAGGCACGTCACCCAGGAAGCAGTGTCCCCTAGATACAAATGCCCCTCAAGCAGTGCCCTGAACAGCCCCATTGCCACTCCCGGAAAAACTGAAGCTGCCACCAAGAGGAGAAAGGACATGCAGAAAGAAAAGGAGAGAGGGGCACAGAACAGAGAGGGAAGAGAAGTTGGTGACAGGGGAGGAAGGGGCAGGGGCAGGAGCTGTCCCCCAGTCCTACCTATACACGGTGAGTCTCCAACTCGGCCAACCATTTTATTCACGATGCCCCCTGTAGAGGTTGCATAAGCTACGTTTCCTCTGCAGTCCAAGGCAACAGCACCCACAGTCCCCAAGTTTCTGCCAAAGATAAACAGCAAAAGTGACAGGCTGGAGATGAGAAACACCCCGACAACCAACAATAGCTTAAAACCAAAGGCCCATGTTGCATATTAATGGCAAAGAGCCTGCTTGCTTCTCACTCTGCTTGTTCCTCTAGGACCCAATTTGAAGATACATCCAATGCCAACACCACCATTTTCTAGCTGTGTGACCTTAAGTGAAGTTTTATTCTCCGTGTCTCATTGTCACCACCTACAAATTGGGGATAGAAATAATACAGCGCATCTCAAACAGCAGTGTACGTAAGATCCCTTGGATCCCTGGGCCCACCCTGGAGATTCTGAAGCCACCGCCAGGAAGGGAGGGGAGGGGAGAGGAAGGAGTGAGCGTGCAGATGCGGAGTGGGACCTGAGACGCTCCTCTGTGCCTGCTGTCACGCTTAATTATGAACAGTGCCCCTTTTACTCTCAAAATTAAGTTCCAGTTGAACACTAAACCACACGATCACCCTACTTTTAGGCCAGTGTAAAGGCTTTAATTCTGAGTGAGATGGGAGGACACTGGGCAGTTAGGGTTAAGAAGTGGCATCATCTGAGTTAAATTTTAAAAATAATCATTCTTACCACTACATTCTCCCTCTGAGTGGCTGAAATGAAAAAGACACAGCAAGTGTTGGCAAGGATGTGCAGCAACTGAAATTGTCATTCAGTACTGCTGTTAGTGTAAAGCGGTACAACCCCTTTGGAAAACCATCTGGCAATATCTACTAAAGCTGAACATCCGCACGCTCCATGACTCCGCAATTATACATCTGTATTCCGTCCATCAGAAATGTGGACATACGTTCACCAAAAAAAGCACACAAAAATGTTCATAGCAGCACTATTTGTAATACAGTAGTCCCCCTTATCTGCAGGGGATACGTTCCAAGACACCTAGTGGACGCCTGACACGGCAGACAGTACTGAACCCTACACATACTATGTGTTTTGCTATACTGTATACACATACCTATGATAAAGGTTAATTGATAAATTACGCACAATGAGAGATTAACAATAACTAATTATAAAATAGTACAATTATAATAATATACTGTAACAAAAGTTATGTGAATGTGGTCTCTCTCTCTCAAAATACTGGACCACGGTTGACTGTGGGTAACTGAAACCACGAAAAGTGAAACCACACAGAAACGGGGACTGCTCTAACCCAAACTGCAAACACAACGTCCACAAAAGTAGGTAAACTGTGGCATATTAACGTACTGGAATGCTACCCTGCAATGAGAATGAACTATTGTAACAAATGGATGGATCTCAGAAATATAATGTTAAAAGAAGACAGGCCAACAAAGTACATACATGATTCCATTTAAACAAAGTTAAAAAACGGGCAACACTCATGTATGGTGTTAGAAGCCAGGTAAGTGGTTACCTTGGGGGAAGTAGTGAATGGAAGCAGGCAGGTGGGGAGCCTCTGGCAACACCCTACATCTCAATGTGGGTGCTGATCACATGGGGTTTCCACCCTGTGAAAAGCCACCGAGGTGCACATATACGCTCTGTGCGCTTTTGTCCATATGCTATACGTCTATAAAAATTTTATCTGAAAAGAATTATTCTGGCTGAGGTGTGGGGTTGACTGAGGGAGACAAGAGCAGAAACAGAGACCAGTCAGGAGGCCCGAGGGGCGGTGGTTTGTTCGGGCGCTTTCAGCGGAGGGGTGAGCAGTAGGCTGGACCTGGCACTTTTTGAAGGTAGAGCTGATAGAATTTGCAGGTAGAATGAATGTGACGGAAATCACAAAAGACTCTGAGGCTTTGGCCTCAGCAACTGAGAAGATATAAGAACTATTTATTGAAATGTAGAAGACGATTAGGAATAGGTTTTTGTCTTGTTGGTGTGTATGTGGAGCGTGGTGGGGAAATTAAAAACTCAGATTAGACATCAGCTTGAGGTTAGGTAATCACACAGACAGACTGACTAGTAGCTAGATACAGTCTGGCATCCGAGGGGCTAGAGAGAGAAATTCAGCATTGTACCTAGAAGAAAACAGGAACCTATCTTCCATCATTACAAAAACTAATTCCAGATGGCTAAAGACCTAAATATAAAACATAAAACAAAATCCTTCAAGAAAATCTCGGTGAACATATGTCTCAAGCTAGTGGAACACCTTAGGAGTTTCTAGTCTTACAAACAATACAGGTAGGCATATCTGATTACATAAAAATAAAAATTTTTATATGGTAAAAATACTATAAATAAAGTAAAAGCAAAATAAAAACAACAGATTTGGAATTTTTTTTAAACAACAGAGGATGATCTTAAGGCTGATAACAAGGGGACAAAAGAACTCAAGAGAAAAAATGAGCACAGGAAAAAAATCGGCAAATTCATACAAAAGAATGACCCACACACAAATGCAAAATGATCAAACTTATCGTCAGGGAAGAGAAAATTAAAGTGGCAGGGTCATCCTTCACTGGTCAGATAAGGAAGGCGGTCCTCCCAGCCGTTGCTGGTGGCAGGCCTACCCCTAACATCTGCAAGGGGCCAGGGCAAGAACACCGACACAATGGAGGCCCGCATACCATGTGTTTAATATTTACAAGTTATAAACATGCTCTATCCTCTAACTGTGGTAAATGTACCTTGGAAAATATTTTTCGTGTGTGTGTGTGTATATATATTATATACACATTGCATATAAGGTATACAACATATTTTGATATGCACATAGTGAAACGATTACTAGATCAACCAAAATAACATACCCATCACCTCACAGCTACCTTTGTTTTTTGGTAAGAGTACCTAAGAGCTACTCTTAGCAAATTTTCAGTATATAATATTACTCTACAGTCCTCATGTTGTACAATCTATAGATATATTCACTCTACATAACTGTAGTTTTGTACCCTTTGACTTACATCTTCTTATTTCTCCCATCCCACCCGCCCCCACCCCTGGTCACTACCATTCTGTTGCTTCTATGTACTCAATGTTGCTGTTTGTGTTTTTTTTTAATACTCCACGTCTAAGTGAGATCATGCAGTATTTTTCTTTGTCTGGCTTACTTCCCTTAGCACAATGTCTTCTAGTTTCACCCATCTTGTTGCAAATGGCAGAATCTCCTTTTTTTAAGGCTGAATAATACTGCATCGTATATATACATCACGGTTTCTTTATCCATTCATCTGCTGATGGACATTCTGGTTGTTTCCATATCTTGGCTACTGTGAATAATGCTGCAATGAACATGGGAGTACTGATATCTTTACGAGGTGGTAACTTAATTTCCTCTGGGTATATACCCAGAAGAGGGATTGCTGGGTTATATGGTAGTTCTCTTTTTAAATTTTTTCTTTTTTTTTTCTTTCCGAGTCACAGCACCAAGATGTTGGGTCGGCGATCTTGTTCTGTTCTCAGTTCTTGGGTGTGCTTTTGGCGGAAGAATGACCAGACACACCAAATGCAAATAAGCATGAAACGAAGTTTATTGAGGAAGGACAAGATAGGTTTACAGAGCAAGAGCAAGATATAGGTTTATACAGTAAGAGCAAGATACGTTCACCACAGAATGACAAACAGACCCCTCTGTCATAACAAAAGGGCCTATTTTTAATTTCCTTAGGAACCTCCCATACTGTTTTATCTTAAAAAATATTGTAAAGCTATGGTTTTCATATGACTGAAAGTTGACAAACTACCATTGATGACTTAGTTTAGTTATTATTGTGCATACCTGGGTCACTTGTTCATCAGCTGGTGATGGCAGATGAATGAACACACACACACACACACACCCCATATATAAAATTCGTAAATTATTATGTATTTATTCCATAAAATTAATTTTTCTTATCTTCATTTCAGGGAGCACTGATTGTGTTCTTATACTCGACATTTTCACATAACATGAATTCTACTGACAAAATGCCAAATAAGACAACCTTTCTTGAGTCAATGCAGTTCTTAGCAAGTTTTAAATTAATTTTAATGTGAAGCTTCACTTTTCTGAGGCAGTATCAATGGGAATTACCAACAAAATTCTTAAAGCAATACTTAGACTTAGAAATGAATCCTTATTTTTACATTATCACACTCAAATACTATATGGGTTTATATGTGATAAGTTGTTATCACAGAGAATATTAAATATTTTAATTTGATCATATAAATCACAATCACTTATAGTCATTTTTATCTCTTAAGCAGTATCTAGATCCATGCAAATAAGTTCTTTTAAATTTTAATGCTGGTATATTAGAAAGAAAATTGAAAATAACAGTATGTTATTTGATTTTGTTCAAACTTCTCTTCAAATGATATTATACTCTGATTTATAATGATCAGAAAAATAGTCCCTATAGAAACTGGCTTGGGGATTATTTGTACATGAGTCTTCTTCAAGTTAGGTGAATATTTTTGTTCCCTTGTTTCAATTTCCTTATATTTTGTTGGCTCTTCATTTTTGTTGTATATTTCATACGCAGTTTTGGTTTTGTTTCTCTAACTTAAAAAAAATTAAATCCTTTTAAAGGTGAAATAGCCCAGTTTAGATTTTTTTGTTAAGCTTATTAATAGAAATCAAGTTTATACTAAATAATTGTCGACAGTACTAATTCAAAATTAATTTCACTTTCTGTTGAAGTCCATGATTTGCTCTTTGAGAACCTTCTGTGGTTTTACTTAACTCTTCTTACCTAAATTCAATTAGATTAATTAATCCAATTAATCACTTCAAGAGCATTTAGCTGGTATTTCTATCACATGTCTGAGATTTGTTATATGGTCGAATATGAGTTTCATCAAGATGTTCCATCTTTGGGCATATCTAGAAAATGCTGTATTTAATCCCCCTGTTGCTCCAAAGCATCACCATTATTGACATAGTTGTGGTCATATATCCTAGAAACAAATTCAAACTATAAGCAGTATATGTTAGGTAGAATACTCCTGGAATTCTTGGCCAAAATTCTTGCTTATACATATTTCATTTACCAACCACATTAGCTCCATTACTACAGGCTTGCTTTCAACAACCTTCTAAATTAAGGCCTAAAATTGAAAGTTAAAAAAAAAATTCTTCATTTAATTCAAAAATTGTATTTTAAGCAGCAGATGTAGAGCCAACAAAATATTGATTGATTTAGACTTGTTTTTCTTCTTCAAGTAGTACAATAATACATATAATAAATGTTAGTCATTCAACATGTCTTCTGACCATGGTATAAGGTAGTTGAACTGAGTAATTATTTTATTTAAAAAATTTTATATATGATTTCATCTCTTACTTTACTTGCTATTAAACTAATAATCTGTTTGAATTCTCCATCCTAGATAGTGATCATTAGTTTCATTATTTTTGTCCTAATTACGTTTGGCATTTTGCCAAATTTTGAAATCATTTTTACTAAACCTAGAAAATTTCCATTGTTTTTTGTAAACATTGTATTGATGGCGTCATGAAAAGAATCATTTGGCTAAATATTAGACACATCATATTATTTTTTCAAGAACATCACATTGATGTTTTATATTGTTGTCTTTTTCCAGGAATATCAACTGTCTGTTTATTCAGCCTCCCGACCAATTCCTGTAAGTGCATGTGTGCGTTTTGTAATTCTTCACGATTAGCAATTAAATCTTCCTTTAGTAAAGAATATGAAGTTGCAGGGAGTTCATCTGACCTTAGTAAGAAAAGTTTCTTACTAATTTTCATTGTTTTGATAGGTAATGAAATCTTCATTTAACAAAGAATTTGTAATGTCCTGTTTGTGAATTTTACGTGGGTCATCCTGGAAGAAGACTGCTTACTTTTGTTGTTTCCAGTTTTTAACAATGCAAGCAGACTGCTTCTTTGAAGATTTTTACTTCTTTTTTCCTTTCAGTTTTTTTTCTTTTGTGAGCTCTACTTTAATATTCTTTTTCTATCAAGATCTTGATTTATACTCATTTTCAATAATCTAAGGAATTAGAAAGTAAAATGTCATTATATCCAAAGTATACAGAATCAGAATATATTTTATCAAAAAAAGAGCAGAAAATTGAAAAATAAAAGTAACTTGCAGATATAATTTCCAAAGGTTAGTCTGTTTTGTAAAACATTCAAAATTTTTATTAATGTTAAAATTAAAACATGAATTATAGTGAATATATTTTAAGTCAAAATTACATAAAAGCTAAAAATTTTAACATTTTTGAAATTAACTATATCTTTAAAATTTTTTAAATCAAAATAAAGCCATTCATAATTCTAATATTCAATGTCCATTTAGTTGCTAACATAAACAGTTGGTTGTTCATGTCTAGATCTTTGCTGTCCACTATAGTAGCTGCCGGCTACATGTGGTTACTGAGTGGCCACTAGCTAAATGTGGCTAGTCCACATTGAGATGTACCATAAGTATAAACTATATGTTAGATTTTGAAGATTTAGTATAAAAAGAGTATAAGATATCTCATATATAATTTCTTATATTCATTACATGTTGAAATGAAATTTTGGATGTATTGGGTTAAATAAAATATATTATTAATTTCACCTGTTTCCTTTTACTTTTTTTATGTGGCTACTAGAACATTTAAAATTACATAATGTGGCTCTCATTGTATTTCTACTGGACAGAAATACACAAATTTAAGAGTAATAGTCCCCATGCCCAACTCTTGCAGATACTGTTCTAATTCATGAATACCTTCGGAACCACAGATTGGAACATGTGCAGAGGCAAGAAAATGGATACCAGGCACTCCAAGTGTCCATATTCTGGGCTATCCACTTAAGTGGGGGTCTGGAGCTAAAACTACTTTGATAAGATTTCTTCCTTATTTTGGTCTGGGATTGAGCAACCCTACAGCCTTCTCTCCATCATTCCTGTATCTGTTCACACACAACTACCAGGCGGAGAGTCCTTTGGCCTTGGAAGGGTTCACCTTTACTTTCTCCTAGTTCATATAGAAGCATTATGTGATTGACACTGAAGTAAGACTTTGTGATGCAAGAATCGATTTGACCAGTTAATGAAGTTTCAAGTACTTTGTCTTTTTTTCTTACCTAAGTCCTTCTGCTGTTTGGATCTTCCCCATACTCCAAAGTAGCGTCCATGTCTGATGTCAACAGTGGCACAACCCACAAACTTTGAACTCAGGTGGCCTTTGCTTCCAAGACACAGAGCAAGAGATGTGGAGAAGCCTTTCCCTGGCAGCTGAATGGTGTTAGTCACAAGAGCGATGATTAGGGTTATGGGTCAAGCTGTGCCAATGCTGAGTGACAAAGGTACCCCATGTGTTCTGTAATAAATCATTTTGTGTATTTATGATATGAGGGCCCTTTAAAATGCAGGGGGCAGGAGCCCCTCTTGTTTATATGTAAGAGCAGCACTGGCTGGTGGAGATGTGTTGGTACAGAACTTTTGGAAAGCAATGTAGCATCATCTTTTAAAATAAACATGAAACACTGATAAAGCAACCCCCTTCCTATGCCTCTAGCCCAGCGGTCCCCAACCTTTTTGGCACCAGGGACTGGTTTCATGGAAGATGATTTTTCCATAGCTCTAGCCCACAGACACAACAGTACACTTGGTAAGGCTATCAACAGCTACCAACAACATCTGGCCAATCTTTTAAAACAGATTCTTAACCTGGGGGATACATCAGAATTACCTGGGAAACTTTTTCATAATATACCTGCCTGGCTTCTCTACCTCAGATCTATTTAAATCTGATTCTTTAGGGAAGAGGCCCAGACACGTATATTTTAAAAATGCTCCCTAGGTGATTCTAAGGTATACTCCTGGTTAAATATTACTACTCTAAAAAGTACGCAGCGTTAATAGATTGAATTCCATAGCAAACTCCCAGGCCATATTCAAATTTTATTTTCAAATTTTGCTTTAAGTCAGGGGGCTTTTATTTGGGATTCTGGAATCTATAACACAGAAAACTGTAATTCAGAACATATGATTAATTTGAACTTTTAAGAATTGTACTGATTTCTCTGCACTATGAAAGCGTGCTTAAGTAAGTTCATAAAATACGCTAGATCACAGAGTACCTGTTTTGTCTATTTAAGATAACGAACTCATCAAGAAGAATTCAGATAATTGATACGTTTTAATATAAGGCATTCTTCTACGAAATCACGTTGGACAAGGAACTCTGTTAGCCTAATTTGAGTTACTATTCAGAGGAGTAAAAAATGAGGTTAAATTTGAAACTCCAAATGGCAGGTTTTCCATTATTTAGTTTGAATTATTCAAGAAATGTAGATAATCAGATATGTGCCCAAGTTTCATCCTTTAATAACTCCCAAGAATGTGAGCCACAGGTGAGACTTACTTTTGGCAGTCTGACTTCTGGGCACCTTTCTCAAGCTTCTCTTTTTCCAGGCGCTTTTTATTTTTCTCTGTTACCAGTTGTTCTCCGGGAATCTCTGGAACCCCCATAGCGGCTGCAAATTTTGCTGCACCTTGGTCAGTCAGAAAGCAATGAGGTGTCTGAGTCAGAAAGAAAAGGAAAAATGGTCAGCTTTTGGAAAATTTTTAATCTTTTTAACTGTTCCAACTATGTGGAAATAATTATTTCTTTCTGGGTATAAAGGCTGAAAAATGAAAACTTCACTGGCTTGTTTTCTGAATGCTGAAAAGAGCCTGGCTCTCTGAGTTTCTGCATTTTCAGAAAAACCCAAAATTGATGGACTACAATCCATCAATGGGCTACAAGTTACTAGGGATGTGACTTACATATTATGTTAAATTTAGAGAACTTAATCCATTTTTATTTAACACATGCTATTAAATAGTTGGTCTGTTACGTCTGTAATGTGCTGTGTTACATGTGTTGAAAGAAGGATGAAGAAAATACAAGAAGGTGACTATGTAATCACTAGTCAAGATACACTAGTCAGGTTACATCGTCAACAAGAGTCAGAATCTTGGCTGATTTGAAAAACTCAAATAACATTGCTTCTGTTCTTGGATGTATTTTTAGGAGAACAGTGATCTCAGGTTTCTGCAGTCAGACCTCCTTTTTTTTTTTTTAAAACCACTGAAGTATGGCAGTAACAATTCTTTAGGGAAAAGATGCTTTAGTCACATATACCTTTTCCATGACAAGCCGAGCAAGTTTAATGGGATTTGCTATACACCGGACTGAGGACACTGCTCCTGCAGATAGGTCTTTTCCATCCATGATACTAGCATCCATCTCAACTTCACCATTTATATTCAGGACAGATCCACACCCTAGAACCAAGAAGTTGAAAAGCAAGAATTAAGAATTTAGAAATGGCTCCAAATTTTCCTCTAATCTGTCCCCCTTTAATTCATCTTCTATTCCAGTGCCAGAGGAACATTTTCAAAAACACAAATCTGACTTGGCACCCTATGACCTACCAAATAAAAAGTATGAAGCACTTCCTGATCTGGCCTCTGACCTACTTTTCCAGCTTCATCTCTTATCCTTGGCTACATTTTACTGAAATACTCGGTTTCCTTAATAAATGCCCAGGAATGTGATTACTAGGTTATATGACAGACAGCATATAGTTGGCTTAAATGTTTTTATCCACTCTATCTCTGTCTTCTAATTAGTGTATTTAGAACATTTACATTTTATATAATTACTGATATTTTAGGGTTTAAATCTGCATCCTGTTTGATCTGTTTTTCTGTTTTATTTTTCTTGCCTTCCTATGGGTTATTTGAACATTTTTTAGAATTCTGTTTTGTTTCATCTGTAGTATTTTTGAGTGTGTCTCTTTGTGTAAATTTTTTAGGTGTTGTATTGTGTTATACATACATAATTTATCACAGTCTAGTGACGTTGACATTTTGCCAGTTTAAGCAAAATGTAGAAACCCTCCCTCTCCTTATAGCCCCTTTATCCTCTCCCACTTATAATTGTCTTATAGTTGATTGGGTATATACATTGAGAACCACTTTAGACAATGTTGTAACTGTTGCTTTAACTGGCAAACATAATTTGGAAAACTCAAGAGAAGGAAATGCTATTGTGTCTACCCATATTTTTCCTCTTTCCTTTATTCTTTTTTCCTTCTTGATGTTCCAAGATTCCTTCTTTTATTGTTTCCTTTCTGTTTTAAGGACTTCATTTAGTCATTCTCTTAGGTTAGTTCTGCTGGCAAAAAATTCTTTTGGTTTTCCTTTATCTATGCTATGGACTGAATGTTTGTGTCCCTGCCCCTACCCCTAGTACTCATATATTGAGGCCCTAACCCCCAGTTGGCTGTATTTGGAGATGGGGCCTCTAAGGAAGTAATTAAGGTTAAGTGAGGTCATCAGGGTGGAGCCCTGATCCAATAGGATTAGTGTCCCTGCAAAAGACACCAGAGAGCTTGCCCTTTCTCCATGGGCACAAGAAGAGGTCATATGAGTGCACAGTGGGATGGTGACCAACCTACAAGCCAAGAGAATAGGCCTCAGAATGAAACCTCTTAGTGCCCTGACCTTGGACTTCCCAGCCTCCAGAACGATGAGAAATTTCTGCTGTGTAAGCAGCCTAGTCTGGGTATCTGATTATAGCAGCCTGAGCAAACTAATACAATCTGAGAGTATCTTGATTTCTCCTTCATTCCTGAGGGATATTTTTGCTGGATATAAAATTCTGAATTGATAGTTCTTTTCTTGCAGCACTTGAAAAATGCCGTGCCTCTTCCTTCCAGCCTCCGTGGTATCTGGTGAGAAATCCTCTGTCATTATAATTGGCTTTCCCTATAGTTTGTGATGTGTCTTCATGTGAATTTCCTTGTGTTTAGTCCTATTTGGGGTCTGCTCAGCTTCTTGAATGTGCAGATTTATACCTTTTGCCAAATACAGGGAATTTTCAGCCTTTTTTTGTTTAAATACTTTCCAGCCCCACTCATTTTCTCCTTTTCTGGGACCCTGATAACTTGAATGTTAGCTCTTTTGTCATGGTCCCATCGGTTCCTTAGTCTCCATTCATTTTTTTCCCCAGTCTATATTCTATCTGTTGCTGAGATTGGGTAATTCCTATTATTCTATCTCTTGAGTTCACTAATCTTTTCCCTTGTCTTTTCCGTCTGCTGTTGAGCCCATCCATTGAGATTTTTACTTTGGTTATTGTGTTTTTCACTTCTAAAACTTCCATTTGGTTTTTCTTTATATCTTCTATTTCTTTGCAGAAACTTTCTATTTTTTAATTTGTTTCAAGCTCATTGCTTGTTGAAGCATTTTTATGATGGCTGCTTTAAAGTCCTCATCAGGTAATTCCACCATCTGTGTCATCTTGGTATTGGTATCTGGTTTTTTTTTTTCCTGGCTTAAACAGATAAAAGCTTTTTGTTGTTGTTGTTTTGAGACAGAGTCTCACTCTCTTACCAGGCTGGAGTGCAGTGGTGTCGTCATAGCTCACTACAACCTCAAACTCTTGGGCTCAAGTGATCCTCCCGCCTCAGCCTCCCGAGTAGCTGAGACCACAGGTGTGTGACATGACGTCCAGCTAATTTTTCTATTTTTAATAGAGATGGGTCTCGCTGTTGCTCAAGCTGGTCTCAAACTCCTGAGCTCAAGCAGTCCTCCCACCTCGGCCTCCCAGAGTGCTAGGATTATAGGCATGAGCCACCATGCCCAGCCAGATATAAGTTTATTTGTCTTGTGGTACCAGACTCCCAAGAAAGGTAGTCCAGGGCTGGTACAGGAGCTTGAATAATGCTATCAGAGACCAGCCTCTTTCTGCTTCACCATCCTTAGCCTATAGGGTTTCATGCTAAATCTGATTGTCCCATGGTCACAATATGGCTGCTATATCTCTGGGTTTACATCTGCAGTCTAGGCAAGAAGAAAAGGAAGGTGCAAATGGATAGTGAAGGCCCTTCTATTATTTTTCCCTTTTATTCAGAAAGTGATGCCCTCCCTAAGACTTCTGCCTACCTCCCATTAGTCAGAACTGTGTCACTGGGTTGCTCTAAATGTATGAGAGTCTTTAAGAAATTAAATATTTTTAGCTAGGTAAATTGCAACCCTACCCCTAAAATTAGGGGTTCCGCTATGAGGAAGAAGAGGGAGTGGTTATTGAGTAGGCAGCTAGCAGTACCAGCCACCTGACTGACTTCCATTGTTAGGGTGTTGGCATCCATCAATTGTCTTTTCTCATTCAGGTTGAGATTTTCTTCATTCTTAGCATGATGAGTGATTTTTCTGTTGTATTCTAGACATTTTGGATATTGTGTTATAAGACTCTGGATCTTATTTATTTAAATCTTTTATTTTAGCAGGTCTTTTCTGACACTGCATTGATGGGACAAAAGAGGTGCCACTTTAGTACTGCCAGGTGGTGGTGGAAGTCCAGGTTGCCCACTTGGCCTTCCTTGACACCAGGGGGAGGGGGAACCTCATTACTGTGGGGCTGGAGTGGGAATTCAGGCTCCCCACCAGGCCCCTGCTGATACCACCCTGCCTGGGAGAGGGCTACTACTGATTTTTGTATTAATATATTGACTTTTGTCTTAGTTCATTAGAGCTACTATAACAAAATACCATAGACTGGGTGACTTATAAACAACAGAAATTTACTTCTTACAGTTCTGGAGGCTGGGAAGCCCAAGATCAAGGTGCGGGCCTGCTTCCTCACAGCCAGCCATCTTCTTATTCTAACCTCACAGGGCAGGAGGGCCCTTCAATCCTCTTTTGTTCTTCATTTTCCTTTCTTTTCTTTTTTTTTTAAATGGACTCTACTGTGGTTTAGAATGAAGCCTCTTTTATAAGGGCACTAATCTCATGAGAGCTCCATTCCCATGACCTAACACCTTCCAAAGGCCCTACCTCCTAATGCCATACCTTGGGGGTGAGGATTTCAACGTAAGAATTTGGGGGGCAAACATTCAAACCATAACAACTTTGAATTCTGTGACTTTACTAAATTTACTTATTCTAGTTTCATTTGGGGAGATTCTGTGGACATAGCATAGACAAAGGAAAACCGAAAGAATTTTTTGCCAGCAGAACTAACCTAAGAGAATGACTAAATGAAGTCCTTAAAACAGAAAGGAAACAATAAAAGAAGGAATCTCGGAACATCAAGAAGGAAAAAAGAATAAAGGAAAGAGGGAAAACATGGGTGGACACAATAGAATTTCCTTCTCCTCTTGAGTTTTCCAAATTATGTTTGCCAGTTAAAGCAACAGTTACAACATTGTCTAAAGTGGTTCTCAATGTATATACCCAATCAACTATAAGACAATTATAAGTGGGAGAGGATAAAGGGGCTATAAGGAGAGGGAGGGTTTCTACATTTTGCTTAAACTGGCAAAATGTCAACGTCACTAGACTGTGATAAATTATGTATGTATAACACAATACAACACCTAAAAAATTTACACAAAGAGACACACTCAAAAATACTACAGATGAAACAAAACAGAATTCTAAAAAATGTTCAAAATAACCCATAGGAAGGCAAGTAAAATAAAACAGAAAAACAGATCAAACAGGATGCAGATTTAAACCCTAACATATCAGTAATTATATAAAATGTAAATGTTCTAAATACACTAATTAAAAGACAGAGATAGGCAGAGTGGATAAAAAAATTTAAGCCAACTATATGCTGTCTATCATATAACCTAGTAATCACATTCCTGTGCACTTATCCCAGAGGTATAGAAATTTATGTTCATACAAAAACCTGTTCATGAATGTTCATACCAGCTTTATTTGTAATAGCCAAAAACTAGGAACAACCGAAATATTCTTTACCAGGTGAAGTAAATAAACTGTGGTACATCCATCCCAGACAACACCACTCAGCAATATAAAGGAATAAACTATTGATATGGGCAACAGCTTAGATAGATCTTAAGGGCATTATGCCAAACGAAAAAAGTCATTTCCAAAAGGTCACACACAGAATGATTCCATTTATAAAGCATTCTCAAAATGACAAAATTACAGAGATGGGAAACAGATTAGTGACTATCAGTGGTTAGAGAGGGTGTGATATTGTGATTTATACTAAAAAATATATACAGTTGTTCTTTGGTATCCATGGGGGATTGGTTCCAGGAACCCCCACCATGGATACCAAAATCTGTGGATGCTCAAGTCCTTATATAAAGTCCATCATATTAAAGGATGTGATAAAGGCTATAGATGAACAGCCAAATGAAGAGGTGCACAGGATGAGGTCAATTCAGTTCTGACACTATCAACCTTGAGTTAAAGTCAGAACCCACTGTCCATTTGTGTGGATTCAATGTAGTACTCGGTGTGAGGCAAATTCAAGTTTTGCTTTTTGGAACTTTGTGGAATTTTTTTTCCCCCAAATATTTTCCAACCGAGGTCGCTGGAATCCACAGAAGTGGAAGCCAGGGATACAAAGGGCCAACGCCTTTGGTCTTCCTGTTTCCTGACACACAGCTACTAAACCACTTAGAATCTGCAAAGTGAGGTGTCTTTTTGTATGCTAATGGGATGACCGATGGTTAGCAGCTTCTGGACAGCCTCAGGAAGGGGGTTTGGTTGTCAGGGAACCAATCATGTGATTAGAGAGTTGGAACATTCGGTCCTACTCCCTGACCTTTGGGGATAGGGAGAGCGGCTGAAGGCTGAGCCGCTAACCTATGGCCAATGATTTAATCAATCATGCCTATGTAATGAACCTTCATAAAATTCCATGAGGACAGTCAGAGAGCTTTTGGATTGCTGAATATGTGGAGGTGCCAGGAGGATGGTGTGCCCGGAGAGAGCACGGAAGCCCCATGTCCTTTCCCACATACCTTGCCATATGCCTCTCTTTATCTGGCTGCTCATCTGTATCCTTTATTATTCCACTATTAATATAATAAACCAGTAAATGTGTTTCTATGAGTTCTGTGAGCTGTTCTAGCAAATAATTTCAGCCTAAGAAGGGGTTGTGGGAACCTCAATTTATAGCTAGTTGGTCGGAAGTATTAAGAGACAACCTACTACTTGCAATTGGCATCTGAAGTTGGGGGCGGTCTTGTGGGACTGAGCCCTAACCCTGTGGGATCTGTCTCTAACTCCAGGTAGAAAGTGCCAGAACTGAATCGACCTCATCCTGTATATCTCTTCATCTGGCTGTTCATCTATATCCTTTATCACATCTTTAGAATAAATTGGTAAATATAAGTGTTTCTCTGAGTTCTGTGAGCTGTCAGAGCAAATTATCAAATCTGAGGAGGGGGTCGTGGGAATCCCCACTTTGCAGACAAGTCCGACAGAAGTGCGAGTAACCTGGGGACCCATTACTTGTGATTGGCATCTGAAGTGGGGGGCAGTCTTGTGAAACTGAGCCTTTAACCTGTGGGGTCTGCACTAACTCCAGGTGGTCGGTGTCATAACTCGTGTCCAGAGAGTCAGAGAATTGGTTGGTGTGGAAAAAACTCCCATATATTAGGAGACCAGAAGTGAGTATAGAGAAGAAAAACAATTTGTTTTTCCTATATACCTTTTCAACAATTGGTACTAGAACAATTATACAAAAAACTGAACCCTGATATAGACCTTGCATCATATACAAAAGTTTATTCAAAATGGATCATAGACCTAAATCTTCTAAAAGACAACATAAGAGAAAATGTTTGTAATTCTGGCTTATGCAAATATTTCTTAAGATAAAACATAAAAAGTATGACTCATTAAAAAAATTGAGAAATTGGACTTCTACAAAATTGAGAACACTGCTCTTTGAAAGACACTGTTAAGGGAAAGAAAAGACAAGCCACAGACTGGGAGAACGTATCTGTAGACCACATTCACATAGGTGATAAAAGACCTATATCTAGAATATAGAAAGAACTCTTAAAAGTCAATAGTAAGCAAAAAAAAAAAACAATTAAAAATTGACAAAAGACTTGAATAGATACTTCACCAAAGAAGAAATGCAGATGGCAAAAAAGTAAATGAAAAGATGTTAAACATCATTTGCCATTTAGAGAAATGCAAATTAACACTACAACGAGATTCTACTATACGCTTACTAGAGTGGCTGAAATAAAAAGTACTGACAATACTTAGTGCTGGTGAAGATGTGGAATAACTGGAACTCTCATACATTGCTGGTGGGAACGGAAAACAGTAGTCATTTTGGAAAAGTTTGGCAGCTTCTAACAAAGTTAAATAAATAGTTGCCATATGACCCAGCAATGCCATTCCTAGGTATTCACCCAAGGGAAATACTGACGTATACACAAAAACCTGTATGCAAATGTTTATAGAGATTTCACTTACAATGGCCCCAAATTTAACATGCCTTCAGCTCGTACATGGCTAAACAAACTGTGGTATATTTATACAATCAACACTACTCAACAATAAAAAGGGATAAATTACTGATACCCATGTCTGTGTGGATAACTCTCTAATGCATTATGTTAAGTGAAATATCCAGACTCAAAAGGCTATACATATTGTATGATTCCATTTATGACATTCTGGAAAAGGCAAAACTATAGGGACAGAAAATAGATTAGTTGTTGCCAGGGCTGGGAGTGAATGGACGTGCGAACTCAAAGGGATGTGGGAGAGTAATAGAACTGTTTTGTATCTTGATTATGGTGGTGGTTACACCACTATATGTCTGTTACAGTCATGGAACTCTGCACTAAAAAGGGGATTTTATTGAATGTAAGTTATACTAAAAAAACCATAAACCCATTAAAATTATATGGTATTAGGCTAGTGAATTTTAAACTCGGTTACATCTCAGAATCACCTGGAAATCTTCAAAACAAAGAAACAAAAACAATTCCTAGACCCCACCACAGATTTTTGCTTTATAGATGTCCCATTATAATGAGTTCAAAAAGAGGGTAGATAAATGAAACAAATCCTGTTGTCTCAAAGACTCAACAACTTATAAAACTGAATTGCAGAGAGAATAAAAAACTACCTAACGTGCTGTGTAAATTTTGCTCAACTCCAGTGAAAGCAAAAGGTCATTCTTTGGTTACCAATCTAAGTCTTTAAAGAATATTTCCAGCATTCAAATATAAAAGTTCAATTTTTACAGTGTTGGTACCTAATAAACTACTTTTTAATAAACTAGGTATTATGAAACAAACGATAAAGTGAAATCCATATTGAAACATGAATAGAATGTAAACATAATGTTTTTACAAACAGATAAGCTGTGTCACGAATGGTAATTATTGCCACCAAACTCAGTTATTGGGAGTCAGCTATTTGTATGAAGTTCTCAAATAGTTATTTTAGAGGATTATAGCAGCGGCTGCTGGGAATACTGTTTACTTGCCTTTAACAGGGAAAAGAAAATGGAAAAACAGAGCCAGGGTAGACAGGATGCTATTAAAAGTCCTACCTTTTCCCCCCTAAATCTTTGATTTCCTTCTTTTCAGCTTTATTCTTTTCTCCCTCAATGTGCTGAACAGCAGACATCTGGGTAATCTGGAGGGGAGATATTCAGAAGGCAGGCCTTTGGGTGCAGAGCAAAGAAATGAGAACTAGTTGGCTGCTCCCTCAGCTGGCAAAGTTGGTCCCTATCTGGTAAATTCTGGCTCAAAAAAATGCAGCCATAAAGCATACTGTTATGTCTCATTCTATGGTCAGGCAGACTTACGAAATTTTTCGTAAGCATTAAAGAGTGCTTAGTAGAGTCTAGGGGACATAACAAATACTTAGTAATATGTGATGATTAGTCAGTTAAGAGTTCCTGAAATTCTTTTCCCTGACAGATGTCAGGTGGGTGGTATAATTCCAAGAAGTATTTTAATCCCTAGATCTTAGGTTTTCTATTTTAAAACAAAGGGGAAATGAATGTCTTCCAGCAAGACATTTTGTGCCTTATTTTTCTCATCTAAGATATGAGCATAATAATTATACCTACCTCATAGGACTACAGCGTGGATTATATGAAATCATGCAAATTTCCTAGACTATTGCCTGATACATAGTAGATATTAGCTATGAGTATTATTATTCCAAAAAAGGGTGGACTGAGCGAAAGAAGCCAACCACAAAAGAATACACTCTGTATCACTGCATTTATATGAAATTCTGGAAAATGCAAACTAATCTACAGGCACAGAAGTAGATCAGTGGATACCAGGTGCTGGGGAAGAAGGCAGGGATTAACTGCAAAGTGGCATAAACAAACTTTTGGGAATGAATAAGGAAAAACTGTTTTCCTTCTGTATACTCACATTCACTCTCAATATTTCACTTCTAATACTAGGTGTGTGGGCTTTTTTCCTACACATAAATTCTCCGGCAGACACCAACTGGGTGTCTTATAATTCAATTCAATTCTGACACCATCTACCTGGAGTTAGATACAAGACTGCCTCCCACTTCAGATGCCATTCACAAGTACTAGGTTACCTGCAACTTCCGCCTGACTTGCTACAGATAGGAGGTTACCACAACCCCCTTCTCAGGTTTGATTCATTTGCTGGAGTGGCTCACAGAACTCAGGTAAACACGTTTACCAGTTTATTATATAAATAAAGGATATGATAAAGGATACAGAAGAAATACATAGGGTGAAGTCTGGAAGGGTTCTAGGCACAGGAGCTTCCATTCCCATGGAGTTGGGGTATGCCCACCTCTTGATACATGGATGTGTTCACCAACGTGGAAGCTCTCTGAACCCCAAAGTTGAGGGATTTTTATGAATGGCTTTAGCAGAGGCATGACCAATTGTTAACTCCATCTCTCCTCATCCTGGAGGTTGGGGGGTGGGGCTGAAAGTTCGAAGATTCTAATTATGGCTTGGTCTTTATGGAGACCCCATTTAGGAGCCACCAAGAGTCAACTCATTAGCATGAAAGATGCTCCTATCACCCAGAAAATTCCATGGGATTAGGAGCCTTGTGTAAGGTGCTGGGGTCAACGACCAAATATTAGAACAAAAGATTCTCCTAGCACCCCTATTGCTCAGGAAATTACAAGGTGCCTGGAACAGGGGGCAGAGACCAAATATATATTTCTTATTATATCACAATATCACAGGGGATGATAGAGACGTTTTACCTTTTAAAATTTCATTTATTTATTTTTTGAGACAGAGTCTTGCTCTGTTGCCTGGGCTGGAGTGCAGCGGTGTGATCAGAGCTCACTGTGACCTCAAACTCCTGGGCTCAAGTGATCCTCCTGCCTCGGTCTACCAAGTAGCTGGGATTACAAGCATGAACAACCGTGCCCCACTTTGAAAATGTTTTAAATCTTGATTGTGGCGGTGGTTACACAGGTGTATATGTTTTTCGAAACACAAAAAAGAGTATAGTTTATGATATGTAAAGTAGTCTACTTCCAATCCCCCTCTTGGTGTGTGAATTCTAGGAAGCAGGTTAAATAAAAAAGGGGGAATTAATGGACATCAACACTCTTAAAGTAACTTGATCAACTGGTAGGAAGAGAAAAATATTGCTTCTTTGTAGCATATTTAGTTGCACCACAAAGCTGATTAGATTCACTGACACTTTAGAAAGGTTCTATTTATTCAGGGTGGGGCGTGGGGCAGGGAGCTTGACCTGACTTGACATTGTTCACCAGCTGAAGAGCAAACTTACCTGCGTTGAACTCGGAATCATCTTCCAGGATGGTCACAGCTCCTTCCACAGCATCCACCGCGCTCCCGCCCTGCTTGAGGATGTTGTAACCCACGGTGGCGGCTTTGACGATGCCCTGGCTCACTCGCTCCTTCCGGTCCTTGGCGATGTGGCTGGCTCCGCCACCGTGGACGACGACGACGACGGGATTCATGTCAACCGACCCTGGCCATCAGGAAGACGAAAGCGTCAGTCGAAACCGCTCCAAGAAAACGGCACGGCCATAATCTCCTCCAGGGACACCACGGGGACAAAGTCCGGTTTCTATTTCGGGAGGCAGGGTTTACCGTCTCGGGCGATTTCTAGAGGCCGCGGCGGGGCGGGAGGAAGGGGCGGCTCGGTTTGGACGAGGCACGAAAAGCCCAGCGCGCCCGGGTCCGCCCCGCCCCGGCCTGGCGGGAGTCTCCGGGACCCAGAGCCCGCACTCCCTCACGGGCTGCCATCGGGCCTCAGTTTCCCCGGAGAAGCCCAGACCCCGTCCCAGGCTGGGCCACCGGCCGCCGAGGAGCTGGAACGGCGCCCGGGGCCTGAGCTCCCGCCCCTCCTCCCGGGCTCCGCGTCGGGCCTCGGTTTCCCCGGGGACGTGTCCCGTGCGCCCACTCCCCCCGAGGGGCCGGGGGTGGCCTCAGGGCTGGGCCTCGTCGGCGCCCTCCCCTCTCGAACCCCCAGCACCGAGGGAGGGTCCTTCCCGCCTGCGGTAAAACGTATCTTTTCCTTCATTTCGTTCACCGTCCCCGCGTCCCGGGCGGCTGCTCCGGCACGGCCGCCGGCTTACCGAGGACACCGCGGGAGGCGGACGCCGAGGCCTGAGGCTGGCCCGAGCCACCCGGCGGCCCCCGAGCCGCACGGTCCAGCCCCTCGGCGAGCCGGGCTCAGGATACGCGTCAGTCCGCAACCGCTCCGCGGGCAACGGCTCCGCGCCTGCGCACGAGGGCGGGGCTGCCGCCGCGGCGCTACCGTAAATCCCCGACGCCCGCCGTCCGCGCACTCGTCTCCACGCTCCCTGGGCTCTCCGCTGCCGGCGGGACTCGCGCCGTTCGCCGCCCAGAATCGGGACGACGCTGGAGCTTCCTCCCCCCGCGCGAGCTTCCTCGTGGCATGCGGGGACCCTCCTCCTCCCGATGAGGCTGGGGGCAGGTGGTTGGGTTGGTGGCGAGAAGTGGGAAGTGGTGTGTCGCAGTTTTGTAAGTGCAAAGTGAAAAGCAACGCTCCACGCGCTGACATCCTTCCTTTAGCCAAGATGTTTGGCAGGCTTGCTAATTATTATTTTGAATTCAAATATCTTCCCCTTAATTGTCTCTCCCCTTAACCTTTTGGAAAGAACAGAAAGACAAGCGGTCAAAATGTCTAATTGGTCTGGTTCTGTGCCTGGGTGCCCTGAGTCTGAAAACCCTCAGCCTAGTCCCTCCCTTTGAGCTTCAGGATCCCAGCTCTAAAATCCGTCCCCTGCCGGTGTCCGTATTTTTTGTTGACACTTTTCCTTCTCTCTGCCTCTGGGTGTTCCCTAAAAACATGACAGCCCTGGTGTCTGGACCAAACATCTGTATTCGCCCAGGGTTGTCCTAGGTTCCCGTTTAGTTCTTCCAGAGGGGGATGGAAGAAGTTTACATTAGTTCCTAGTAAGGCAACTGTAAGATACCGGATAAGTGACATGGACTGAAGGATACCTTACTCTGTTATGTCGAGTACCTTTTTGAATTATGATTTTATTATTTTTTTCATAGTCTTTATTTTTTAGAGCAGTTTTTGGTTCACAGCAAAAATATTTTATTTTCATTATTAATTTACTTTTAACTATTTATTGGCTGGATGAACCAATGTCAAAGATAGACTTTCTCTTAGTCCAACAAATGCCATTTACCGACCCCCCTCAACATGCACTTAAGGTACTGACAGCACAGGGATTCAGTCGGTCTGCTGAATATACAAAGGGACAAAGGCCAGACCTCATACAAAAATTGAACTCTGAACCACAACCTCTGCAGCAACCAGTCCAGGAAACCAAACCACAACCTCTGCAGCAATCAGCTCTGAATGGTCAGGACTTGGTCAAAAAGTAACAACTTCCCTAATTTTTGTCCTTGCTTCCAACTTAGCACCAACCAGAGAAAGCCAAATCTGTTCCCCTAACCAGCCACACAAGGTGACCACTTCCAGTTAGCCCCTCTCGCTTCCCTTTTTTCCACTGTAGAGCTTTCCCACTCTCCTGAGTCTCTGCCAAACGAAAGGGGTGGTGGCTGACTCCCTTGCAATAGCAAGCTCTGAACAAATAGCCTTTGCTTGTTCTCATTTAGGTGGTCTTCATTGGTTTTCACATTCCGTAAGTACAAGTTTCTGCCAGAGGGAAGGGCTTGTGCAAAAGGGGACCTGGAGGAGGGACCGGCCTTCTTCAGTTCTGGAAATCAGAGCATCAGGCCCTACTGTACCGCTGGCTTTGTTGACAACCTCGAGCCTTTCTCCTCCTCGGCGGAATGCAAAGTCTGAATGTGAGTGCCCGAGAGGGCTATGGGGAGGACTTCGAATCTGCTCTAATTTGTAAGAAAAGCTTTTATTCTTTATTCTTGATAGTAGCAAATTACTTTTGACTCAGCTGAGAAGTGCTGCGCTGCCTGGTGCGGGCATTTCCTTTGCGGTAGTTCTCAGACTTCTCGGCTGAAGAGGCCTACTGGTGGAGAGGGAGCGGAGGTGAGGGAATAAGAAACATAAAAACAATGGCATAGCAATACCAGCCCTTTATTAAGCCTCTACTGTGTATCAGGTTAATGCAAAGGGCTTTACCTGCATTTTCTCTTTGAATCTCCACGATAACCTTTTGAAGTGGGATCTGTTATTATCCCCAATTTCCAGACATTTGGTTTTCTGTTTTCACTCTCCATTGGAATGGTTCTGGCTAAGGACACCAGTGTCCTTCATATTGCCAAATCGAGTGAACTTTTCCAGGTTTTACCTTACTTGACATCCCTGCAGCGTGTAACCACTGCCGACCCTTCCCTTGTCATTATTATTTTCTCCATTCCTTTGTTTTTGAAACTCTGTCTTCCTGAATTCTGTGCTCTCTTGGGTTTTCTTCTTCTTATCTGGCCACTGCTTCTCAATTTTATCCACAGATTTGTTTTCTTCAGTCGTAAATGAGGATACTCCTTCGAGTTCTGTCTCTTGCCCTCTTCTTTATTCCTTCCAGATTCTCTTTCTGAGCAATTTCATCTCCACGCAGATATTACCTGTCCTCCATAGGACAAAAAGTCCCAAATTTATGTCTCTGGCTTTTATCTCTCTCCTGAGCCCCAGAACTCTTTAGATATCTGCACTTGACATGTCTGTGTGGCTGGTCCATTGTCACCTTAAATGCAGTACGTCTTAAACTGTCCTCACTATCTCTCCATCATGTGCCCCAGCCTGACTTGTTTCTTCCTGTCTTACCTTTCTTAACGGATGGCGCTTCATCCACCCAGTCATCTAAACCAGAAACCTTAGAGTCATCCGTGGACTACTCACCTTCAACTCCACCACCACTGGCATTGTCTTAATTTAAGCTTATACATGGTCTGTTGCAGTATTATTTTTTTTGTTTGCCCAGAAAGTGTTTCCATCCCCTTTTTTATGGTTACAGACCCTCAATCCATACTCTTAGGCATGGGCACTTAAACCAGGCCTGGCCAACCACAGGGTTCCATTTGTTTGGCAACAGCAATTGGTTCAAGAGGTGGCTGTGTGACCCAAGCCGGGCCAATTATATAACTTCTCTAGAATTGACATTTGGTAGACATTGGTGGAAAGAAGTTTTGCCAACTTCAGTTGCTAAATAGGGAGGCTGTTAATTTGGGGCTGTTGGTGGTCTTCTTTTCCACCACGTGGAGAGTTTGTCTGCAGAATGAAGCTGTGTAGTAAAGAATTAACTTCATGCAAAGAAAGATCTGGCCTTTGCCTTTGACTCCTGGGAGGTGATCTCTAAACCCTTGGAACATCCTGCTTGATAAGAGTGTCATCGTTTAACTGGGTGCTTTGGGCCATGCCAGATGGTCTAACAATATGATTATAAGAAAAGAGAAAGTTGGACACAGACACAGAGGCAGGACACCACGTGACAAAGGAAGCAGAGATGGTAGTGATGCATCTACAAGCTGAGAAGGCCAAGTATGGCTAGCAACCACCAGAAGCTAAGGAGAAGCAAGGAAGGATCTTCTCCTCGAGCCTTCAGAGAGAGAATGGCCCCACTGACACCTCGATTTGGACTTCAGAACTGTGAGAGAATAAATTTCTGTTGTTTTGAGCTGCCCAGTTTGTGACACTTTATTACGGCAGCCCTAGGATACTAACAACCACCTGGCTCTCATCCGACTATGGAGGCTTGGGATGCAGGTAGGCTCCTTACCCACACTGAGCCTGTCACTGGAAGACGTGCGGGAGTGCCTTGTGACACCTGAACCCCCACACAGGCCCCTTTCCATAAATCAGCTGCAGGGTGGTGCTTTACCTCAGTTGAAAGCTCACACAGCATGAAGCTTTGAATCAGGAGAAGTAAGCACCAGGCATTACCCAGAGAGAACCGTGTCCCTTCCTAAGTGCTGTCTTTTCTCAGGGACCACAGAGATAGGGTCCAGAAGGTATCAGCAACCAAAATTATCTTATTTACTTTGTGATCACCCTGGCTAAAACAGCCCCACATCCGGCAACTGCAATTGTTGTTTATGAAATTTCCTGTGGGTCACTATGAAGGTTCTCTCAACAATGGCATATATTACACAAAAGGTATTCTAGAAACATCTTCCTCCCTCTTCTCCATAAAGTTGAATTTCTGTGTCATGTTCAAGTTGTGGCTTATCTGTAGCCACTTTGAATCTGAGCCTGCATTCCCTGTATCACCGGGGTGCCTCCTGGGCACTTTGTCTGAAAGCACAAGTTGGGGAATACAGATAAATTCAACGTCAGCCTAAGGCCAACGCCATGGAAAGGAAGCCTGTTTCTGCCAAAAATGTGCCATACCATAACCCTGACCAGGAAAACTTCAGTTCATCCTGTTACAATTGTAATTCACCTAAATTAACTTTTTGAGAAAAGCAGTTAAGGTTTCATTCTGATAGGGCAATCTAATGGCATAGCTGCTTTTCCTCCCCTTCCATGGAGGGTCAGCTGCTCAGATAGTGAGTACATTTGAGCTCCCAAAGCGGGATAAATCAAAGCATAACTTTCAGGACCCAGTCAGGAGAATATAATGATTGATTAAACTGCCCCCCCCCCACCAAGTTAAGTTAGCAAAGTCAATAATGGCCTTAGGTGGTCTTGGGAGGAAACAAGGCACCAAGAGATGTAGGTCCTCATCTCCCCTTCTGCTGTATCAGCCTTGAAAGAGAGAGACTGCCGAGCAGTTGCTTATGCTCTGATGGGTGCACTGGGGGGAATGTCATGAAAGGTGTGAGCACCAGTCATGTCCTGGGGCTGCCAGCACTGATCCATCCTCAACGGCCCCCAATCCCCAGCCCTGACCCTCGGTCTCTCCCCGTGATGAGAAGGGTGGGACCCGTGCAACAGAGCTATGGTCTGAGCCAGTGGGTCTCAGACTTTAGCTGGCATCAGAATCACCTGGAGGTGAAGGACAGATTGCTAGGCCCCAGGCCCAGCATTTCTGATTCAGCAGGTCTTTGTAAACACGTTCAACCTGACGCTGACAGTCTTCTTCGTGGGATGCAGAGTAGGGGAATGGGAAGCTGGGAAATTTGTGCCACTTTTAGTTTTCCTCTGTCCACCCAAGTGCTTGCTGCATGATGAATGAGCTGCTTTTGTTTCTTAAGTGCAGAGTGTTAGAATGCTTAATTCAGTCTATCTGCGTGGGTAGGTTAGGGGGAGTTGAAATAGGCGAGGAATGATTAAAATGAGCTCCCAGAAGTAATTTTGCAGCCCTAATAGCAGTTCTTGAGAAAGAGGCAGCTATTCCAAAGGTGTCTACCCTCTAGGCTTCTTCCTGCATAGCACTGCCTACATCTTTTCCAAGGAGATTCTCCTTGACGACCGTGGCCATTAGTGGGCTCATCTGTCTACAGGCTAAGCCATGAACATCTTATAGGTAGGAGCCTTGAAAGTTCTATTTGTACCATAAGGCTCAACACAGGGCCTGACTCGCAGAAGGTTTTCATGAATATTTGTTGAGTGAAGAACAAATAGTTCAGAAACTCAAAAAAAAAAAAAAAAAAAAAAGCAATTTCCCAGAAGTCTGGGGCAACAGTTCTTAGGAGCTGTTGCAACTGGGGTAATCTGGATATTTGTGAGCTGGTCAGTGAGCATGACTATTGCCAAGAGAGAAAATGAGGTGCTAGGAACACATGTTCCTGGCAGAGGGCTGTGTCGGTGCCTATTTGGGGCCTGTGGTTATAGAAATAGTGACAGCCCAATGAGGGCACCATGTGGGCTGCTTTATCCCCTGTACCTGGCACAGGGCCTAGCACACAGTAACTGCTTGAAATGTTGGTTGAATAAATAATGGGCCAAGTTCAGACAGGAAGGCCTCAGCTATTGGGCAGGGGTTGGGCTGAGGATTGGGGGGTGCTACAGATACCAATGGACAGCAGCACTTATAATTCAAGTCTCTACATCTGAATAAGAGAAATTACTTATTTTATCTGCATAAGGAAAGATTTTTCTCTCTATATATCAATTGTAGGTATTCTAAATTGGATGCAAAAATATGTTTTCAAGTAAAGAAGTATATTTGTCATAAAAAAACATGTAGAAGTATAAAGAACAAAATAAAAATGCTAAAATTCTGCCTCTCAGAGATACAGTTACATTTTTTGTCTATTTCACCCTCTTTTCCTATTAGGATGCTGTGTTTTTTAGTTTTACACTTAGATAGCATTATTTGTGAGCATTTCCATGCTATTGAATGTTTTCCATGTTGTGCTATTAGAAATAATGCTTCAGTGAACATCTTTATACATAAATCCATATTTGTATTTTTTATTAGTTCTCTAAGAGAAATAACATAAAAGTGGATTTATTATTAGTATTATTATTTTTTACTTTTCTTCTTGCGTGTGTAGGGGGGTCTTCTGGTGAGGACCAGAAAACCTGCTAGACAAATTCTATAAGAGCTGTAACACTAAACATGGATTTTTTAGATCAAATGTTATGATACATGTTGTGAAGTGGAGGTAGGGGAATAAGTTCTGTTGCAGGACAACTGATGAATTATGGTTTTCTTCCTACCAATGATTACCAAAAAATATGAGAATTGTTCCTAAAATAGTTTCTATAGCTATTGTTTCAAAAATCATTTTGGGGAGCCACAGGTTTTAAATGGAGTCTATAGCTGTATTACTGGACAGTGTATTTTTTAAATGTTTTTAAGTTTATTAATCCTCTTGTGAAAAATCCACAATTGGCTGCAGATAATGTCATTGAAGAATCTTTACTCCTTCAGCTTCTTGCCAGCACTAACATTGGCCTTTGCAGCCCCCTGACGTTCTGCATTCTGTTCTTGCCTTCCTTTCACTGCTTCCTTGAGGTCTTTTTCTTTTCGTACAGGCCATGCCTTGCAAGTCTATGTTTGGGTTCATTTTTCTTTGCATAATTCAAGGAATCATAAATCATGCCAAAGCCAGTTGTCTTGCCACCACCAAAGTGAGTTCTAAATCCAAATACAAAGATGATGTCTGGTGTGGTTTTGTACATTTTGGCTAGTTTTTCCCTAATTTCTGTCCTTGGTACTGTTGCCCTCCCAGGGTGAAGGACATTGATGAGCATTTGTTTCCTCTGAAGTAGTCAATTGGTCATGGACTTCCTGGTCCGGATAGTTACTGTTCATGACGGTGGTCGATCCTCAAGAAGCCAGGGAGGAAAACAGCCTGGACAGTGTATTGAGGGATATATATATCCTATTCTGAGATATCTACATATCTCTCTCTCTCTCTCTCTCTCTCTCTGTGTGTGTGTGTGTGTGTGTGTATAGTCATCCCTCAGTATCTGTGGGGGATTGATTCTGGGACATGCTGTGGATACCAAAATCCACAGTGCTCAAATCCCTGATTTAAAATGGCATAGTATTTGCATATAACCTACAAATATCTTCCTATATACTTTAAATCATCTCTAAATTACTTATAAGACTTAATATGATGTAAATATTATGTAAATATTTGTTACACTGTATGGTTTAGGGAATAATGACAAGAAAGAAAGCCTATACCTGTTCATTACAGATGCAATTCTTTTTTAAAAAATATTCTCCATCTGCAGTTAGGTTGAATCCGCTGATGGGGAACTCATGGATACGAAGGGCTGACTGTATATACCTATATAAATACGACTTTTTAAAAGGAATTGGCTCACATGGTTATGGAAGCTGAGAAGTCCCACGATCTGCTGTCTGCAAGCTGGAGACCTACAAGAGGTGGTGGTGAGAACTGTTCTGAGAACCGGAGGCTGATGGTACAAGGCCCAGTCAAGGGCAGGAGAAGACTGATAGCTCAGCTCAAGCTGGGCAGGGAGAGCAAATTCCCCCTTCCTTTGCCCAACCCCCTGGGGGAGGGTAATCTGCTTTACTCAGTCCCCAATGCTAATCTTATGCAAAACGTCCTCACAGGCACACCCAGAAATAATGTTTAATCTGTGCACCCTATGGTCCGGTCAAGTTGACACATAAAATTAACCATAATAGACAGGATTCCAATCATCAGTGTCTCCCTTTGGAATATGCTCTGTGTGTAATATGCACACAGAATGAAAGCTGACAAATTTAGAAAGGAAACAACAGGTAAATAAGCTCCCAAAATGGAAGGCCCTTTAAGAAACCAAGTAACCTACACGATGCTCGCAGGAATTAGGCAACTCTCAAGATGACAGGCCACTCAATTGTGTTTCTAGGGACAAAGAGGCACCCTGTTTGGCACCTGTTTTGGGAAAAGTGGAGAAAGCACATAGGCAACCAGCCAGAAGTTCTACTGCCTCATTGAAATTCGGCTGGGAGGGGGCATCTGCCATTGGATTGTTTTGTTCTCTGCTTATTCCTGTGCCTTGTAAGGGGCCTGGCACACTGTTGGCTCCACAGTGCTACACTCTCTCCGATTATGCTTCCCCTAATTCCATCAGGTATAATTTGAGATAGTGTAGACTGTATGGTCCATGCTGGGAAGGTGCTTAGAGGAATATAAAAACTCTCAGAGACCAAACTGCCTGTAAGGAAGTTATCAACTGGCTTTTGTAACAAGACCAGTTGTATCAAAGGTTCTGGTTGCAAACAAAACCCATCTGGCTAGATTAAGGTGAAAAAGGATTTATTAGAGAATATTAAGAAGTCCACAGAATCTCTAATTGACTCTAAACCCACACAGACAGGAATAATCCCCAACCATGCTATGGGCTTGCTCTAGACTCTAGAGAATATACCTTCACCACCTTCATGAAGCACCTTTGCTGGGCATCTTCCCTTGGGACTGCTAACTCAAACCCCATCGCTACCATTTTCCCTGATTGATCTGGAGTTTCAGTATCCGGCTGAGGCTGGGGAAGGTGGCTGATGGCCCAAGGGGCTAGTGTGTTGGTTTCCATTTGATCCTCCCATCTCAGCCTCATGCTTTTACCCAGTTCTCTGATGGGCCTCGTGTCCAAAGTCTCCTAGATTCATTCTCTAGAGATAAACTTCTGGTCTTTGAGGAGGAAGGAGGAAGCATCTTTTTGTCTGACTCTGTGGGATGGGAGGAGGAATCGGCTATGTTTAACTCCTCCACAGGCAACGTTCAATCAACAACCATTATGTCGGTTAGGGATTGTGTTCACCTGACCCTGAAAAAAACCTGACCACAGTGGTTTCACCAGATAACTTTTGATTTTTAAAAAAATACAACAGGAAATCTGGTGGTTGCTGCCCAGGCTGGTGCAGCAACTCCAAGGTGACACAGACGCCCCATCTCCTTCTCTTTCTCTTCTGCTGCTCTCAGCATGTGGCTTTCACATCCATGGCACTCCTAGGCACTTTGGTCACTATTGGGGCAAGAGAAATGGGGAATGACAATAGGAAAAAGGCTCTTGCCAGCTCAGTTTGACCCTTTAATTCAGGAAAGCTCCCTAGCTTTCCTGGAAGTCCTACCAAGCTGACTTTCATTGGCCAGAACTGGTCACATGGCTGCCTCTAGTGGCAAGAGGGTCTAGGGGATGGAGTTTTGATTTTAGCAGGGTATACTGTGGCCCTGGATAAAATCAAAATCTCTTGATGAGAAGGAAGGGGACAGGCTATTGGCTAGGCAACTGGCAACGCCTGCCAGGCTGTCTTCCCACTCTTGACGATTCCTGTGCTTCTAAGCACTGAGTTTTCAGGGGTTCTCCAGGACAAATCGATTCATCCCTCAAGTAGATTGTAACTTCCTTTAATTTGCCGTTTGCTTTTCATCTTCCAGAGTGACCTCTTTTATCTGCTATTGTCTTCTGTCCCACTCTTCCTGTCCTTGTGGGTAATATACTTTTTAATACCATTTACTATCATTTTAGTGGGATTTGGAAGGGAGGGGTGACTCATTTGTGTGATTAATATCTGCCATTTAAAATCAGAGGTGCACTAGAGCCCCAAGGAGGTGATTCTAACCACAGCGGCTCTGGAGCTCCAGGAGGAGGAGACCTGGGGTGGGGGTAGAGGGCCAGGGCCAGGAAGAGAAGGTGGGACCAGTGCAGGGAAAGGAGGTGGGATCAGAGGAGGAAGGACTGGGCAGGGAGGGTCTGGACCAGAAACAAAGGAGGCATGTTCGAGAGACAGAGGAAGGGAGCATGGGGGTTGGAGGGAGGGAGGAAGAGAAGAAGAAAAGAAGGAAGCAACTAGCATTTTCTGAAGGTCCATTAGGGGCCACAGGCAGGCTGCCTTTACGGCGTTCATCTCATTTAAACCCTCAACCACTCTGGGAACAGTCTGAGTTCTGCCTGGTCTGTGCCCACGCCAGCCGGGGGGCATCTGTTTCATCCTCTTATCTGTGTTCAGGACCTCGCAGGCCCACTGGCTAGCAACTTCCCATCCCCACTGCTCCCTGCTGTGTGGGGAAAAGGCTTTTGGCTGGCCCCACTGGGGGCACAGTGGGCATCTGTGAGGCTCCCTCCATACTCTAGTGCGTGCAAAAGTCTCTTGGGCTTGCTGCCTTCCAGAGCTTTCAATTCTGGGATCCCTGAACTTATTTACGAGCTCTAGTACCCACGAGTTTGTCCAGTAACAGGGCACAGGACTGTTTTTAGGAGGCCCACCTAAGCATTTCATGCACTAGCTCTTCTTTCTAACTTTCTTCTCCTCCCCCCTGACCGGAGAGTTGTAATTCAATAATGTTTGTGCTGCAGCTAACAATGAGGATGAGGAAGCGGTATGGTGAGAGCAGGATTTGAATCTCAGCTCTTTTCTGATGGGATAAACGAAACAGTCCTTTGGCTGGGAATCTGTAGACTGGGCTGGAGAGACTTCTTTCAGAGCACCGCTATCTCTTACTGTCCTTACCAGAGTAGATGAAACAAAGCAGGTGTCCCCCAACGGCAGCCTTCGCCCGCCATCCGCCCGCAATCCACAGGCACGGGGTGCAGTTGCAGCGCTCTGGCCACAAGTGGGCGCTGTTTCCTCAAGGATCGGCTGGCGGAGGCTTTGCGATAATAAATCGGCCGCTGGTGGGAGACTTCTCCGGCTGCGGCTCCCTTCTTTGATACAAATAGGATCGCGCCCCGCTTAACTTCCCCTGAAACCTGTGTTAGGTCGGAGCCGAGAGGAAGATACGCAAGCCTGGGGTCGTGGTAAAACGCCGTTTATTTTGGGCACCTGCGTGCAGGTGGGTGGAGGCCGAAAAGGGCGTCCACACCGAGCAGGGGGGAGTGGCGAGTTTTATGGAAGGTTTGGATGAAAGTTTGGGGAGGCGGAGTGCTTCCTGGACCAGCCGCCGGTTTCCGCTGGCTCCATCCCCGCCTTGGTAGTTCCGAGTTATCTTTACAACCTCGGGAGCCTCCGGGCCCTTATCTGACTTCTTCATCTACCCCATGCCTTTCCATACATTTTTCGCCCAACATGTAGCTTCCCCTTGTCACTCAGTGATTTATCTTGGACTCCATTCCATGTCAGCGCACGTATAGCTACCGGTGGTTATTTAGATTGTTCACAATTCCTGGCAATCGTAAACATACTTGCAGTGATCATACCAGCACCTGCAGTGCCCTGAGCCAGGCTGAACCCACTCTCCACCTATTGGCAGGAGAGGGTTCCTCCCGCTCTCAGAAGGAGGGCTGACTTACCCTGCTCCAAAAGTGGGCAGTGAGTTATTGGGCACGTGAAGCTCTGTCCCGCCTTGGCCCTCCCAGGGGCTGGCCTGCCTGCAGGTTACGTCTTTTCCCCTCTCTGCTTCTTCCTCCCCCAGGGGGCTAACCTCCAGGGTGTGAACGCCTGCAATTGTTATAGCACTCCAGAATATAGTTAAGAGAGTTCTTAGTCTTGTTTTCCAGTGGGAGCATCATCTGTTCTGCTCCTGCTGCCTGTCTCTAAGCTCCTGGGGCAGGCCTGGAGATGGAGGCCAGTGTGTCAGCCGTTCAGAAAATTCTTATTGGCCTGGAATTTGGCTTTTTAACGGCTATTTTACTCCCATACATATTTTTCACTATCAAGTGAAATTCAGAATTCAGAAGAGACGTGATTACTTCACACCCTCAAAGCAACAGTGTGGGCTATAGAGGCAGAAAACCCAGGTTCGAATTACCATTCTTTGATTCATTTACTAGCTTTGTGACCTTTGGCAAATTACCCTCTTTGAGACTCAGTTTACTCATCTGGAACATGGACTGTTTAAATAGTGGGGATAAGGAAATTAACACATTGCCTGACACTGTAAATGCACAATAAATGTTAGCCATTATTGTTTTGACCTATGCTCTGAAACAGTTAAAATGACATAGAAATTGTCTGCTTCTTGAAGGTTTGTGAAAATTAGTGAATATATCAAGCCACAGAGGCTGGCAGCCTTTTGTGATTTAGATCAGGGGTCTGCAAACCATGGCTGATGGGCCAAATCTGGCCCTACACCTTTTTTTTTTTTTTTTTTTTTGGGTATAGTCTGAAAGCTAAGGATAGATTTTATATTTTTAAATAGTTAAAAAATAATATTTTGTGACAGATGGAAATTATGTGAAAATAAAATTTCAGTGTCCATAAGTAAAGTCTTATTGGGAAACAAACATGCTCATGTGGAAAGAAATCCAAAATGGAGATGGTTATGTCAGAGTTCTCTAAAAAGAAGCCAGGATGGCAAGAGGTGTCGGACCTCAGTTAGGTACACACCCAGATGAACTTGATCTGTTGAACTGGGCCAAATTGTAAACGTCCTGAAAAAGCAGCTACATTTGATTTAAATTGTTTATATTGGGACTGATCACAAATCTCCCGGGGAGACAGCTGTGCCAAAATAAGCAGATCACTGCCTGGAAATATTCTAAGTTGTCAATCAGCCATTATCAACCATGGACTGTCATTAATTCTTCCACTTGTGTAAACTTACAGTGCACCTTTATAAGCTCCTGCTCAACATCACCTGGAGGGAACATGATTTAGCTGCTTGCTAGATTTGTGTTTCTCAAATTGCAATTCCTAAGACCCGGATTTAAAAACTTTCTCTTTTGTTTGCTGTCCTGCAGTGTTGGTTTTATTTCTTGTTAGTTGACAGTCCTTTGTTATATGGTCTGTAGCAGCTTTCACGCTACAGTGGCAGGGTTGAGTGGTTGTAACAGAGACCGTACGGCCCACAAAGCCTAGAATATTTCCTACCTGGCCCTCTGAAGAAAGTTTGCTCGCCTTGAATTACTGACTGACAGTTTTTATTTCTTCTACGCTTAGTAACCTTTTCAGAAATGTGCCTAAAGAGAGGAGGATTCTCTGCTTTGGACGTTGGTCTAGCAGTGGCAATGGCATATCTAATTAGAGATGGCAGGTAGCTAGCAAATACTTTGATTAGATTGCCACTGAGATGTCCATTAATGTAGAGCTGTGGAGAGGAGAGTATTAGGGTCCTCCAGAGAGACAGGGCCAATAGGAGATTATCCATCCATCTATCTATCTATGAGAAGATTTATTAGGGGAATTGGCTCATGTGGTTATGGAGGTGGAGAAGTCCCATGAAATGCCATCTGCAAGCTGGAGAACCAGGGAAACATGTAGTGTGGCTCAGTCCAAGTCTGAAGGCCTCAGAACCAGGGAAGCTGATCTTATAACTCAGTCTGAGGCTGAAGTCCTGAGAAACCAAGAGCCAGCTGATGCAAGTCCCATGGTCCAAAGGCCAGAGAACCTGAAGCCCTGATGCCCTAGGACAGGAGAAGAAGACAGCTCCAGAAGAGAGAGCTAATTCACCTTTCTTGTCTTTTTGTTCCGTCTAGGCCCTCAGCCTATGGAATGGTGCCTGCCCACATTGGGTGAGGGTGGATCTTCTTCAGTCTACTGAGTCAAATGCCAATCTCTTCTGGACACAGTCTCACAGACACACCCAGAAATAACGCTTTATCAGCTATTTGGGTATCCCTTCATCCAGTCAAGTTGAAACCTAAAATTAAGCATCACAAAAAGGGAAACCTTAAAATGAAGCCCGAGTTTTCCATTCCTATGCACATTGAAGTCCCTGTGTTTTACATCTGCCTGGGGCCACCCTGGCAACCTTACTTGTCTCTTCTGAGATGGACTGACACTGTTATCCTTTCTCTGTTCAAGTAAATTTAGATTAATCTCTTCCAGGAGACACTCCAGAATGTGTTCCTCACCATTAACGGGAAGGTATAATGTATGCGACATGTACTTTGTGACATGTAGACTAGAGTAAAATGTTGGATATTGTTATTTTATACAAATAGGATTGGCTGGGTTCATTTAGTTTGCTTGACCCTGGGGCAGCCTTTCCTGCTGCCAGCTGAAGTCTTCTTCCTGGTTATGCTGGGTGCTTCTCTGTTGCTGCTCGTTGGTTCTGCCCTTTGAATGGAGAAGGGCATGCTTGCTGACCCAGAGTGGCCGTTCATAATCAGCATTCTTGTTTTATTCTTGTTAAGAGAATCCATCTTCTTTGTCTGATGGCAACCCAGCTTCTTCCTACCAATGTACAGTGACCCAAGGAAGTTGTGATGCCTTTGGGAAAGGGTGTATAGGGGGTGCAACAGAAGCTAGAGTGTCAACGCCAAGACCCCATGTTCCCATCCTCCTATATCCAGGTTAACTGCTAAACCCCTGGGTAAATGTCCAAGTATCCCAGAGGAGTTGTCCTAGATACCCATTTTGCTCAAATGCTTAATTCTAGGTGTCAACTTGACTCCCTCAACTCACAGGCCACTGACTCATTGCCAGAACCATCAGCTTTCAGTGGGAGCTAGGATGTTAGTGTTGACTTAGCCTCAGGTGACCAGGTACTCTCCATAGCAGCACGGTCAAGTGAAGTTTAACATGGGCCTATTTTACACTTGGGCAACTGAGATTTTGTGCCAAAATTCAGGATTTTACATTATTCTTATGTCCATCATTGTTTTGGGACTGCAAAGTTATGATGATTTAATCCCTCAAGGCAATGCCTTGATAAGGTCTAGAAAGTTTGCCAGATGTGTTATCTTCTCTCTATATACCTTTCTCTCCCTGTGCCCCCACCTACTCACCCCTCAACCCACTCCATTCCAGCCACTGGCACACTTGTCACTGAACTCTTCTTTCCAAGGTCAACAGTGTCTGCTCAAACTCTACATTTCAAAGACACTTTTAAATTCCTATTTTGCTTGGTCTCTTAGTAGCATTTGAGTGTCTTTACTTCTCTGTTCTCCAACCCCTTTCCTCCTTACCTTCTGTGATCTCCTAGTTCTCTTCCTACCTCCCTCTTTGGATCTTCCTCCTGGGTTTCCATTATGAGCCCACCTGACCTGTTTGGTGTTTTTCAGGACTCTTTCCTAGACTGGCTCTTTTTTCCTTTTTACTCTAATCTTTCTCCCTAGACTGTTTCATCTACTTCCACAGCTTCGGTAGTTATCTGTATACTGACAACTCCCAAATAGTTACCTGTAGCTCAGACCTTTTATCTTATTTGTAAATCCATATATATTACTGGTTTCTTGCTATCTTATCCATTCATTCAATGGGTGTTGAGCTTCCCTCATATGCCAGGCTATGTTGTAAGTACTGACGATACAGCATTGAACAAGACAGGGTTGCTCCCCACCCATGTGGAGCTTATCTTCTGGGTGAACTTAGGGTGGGGAGACAGAAATGAACAAATGAGTGTACAAGAAAATTTCAGAGGGCAAAAAGGCATCTGAAGAAAACAAAACAGGGTGATAGGATAGGAATAAATTTTGAAGTTAAGAAAGGTCTTTCTGAGGAGAGAACATTTAAGTTTAAATATGAATAATAACAGAGAGTCGATTGTGCAAAATCTGGGGGTAGGTCTGTCCAGGCAAGGAGGAGCAGGCTTGGTGTGCTCAAGAAAGGGAGAGACAGTTGCTGTGGTTTGGAGCCTAGTGAGAAGAGAAATAGGAGATGAGGTGGTGAGGTTGGCAAGGGCCACACCCCAAAAGTGCGGCTTCCACTCTAAGGGCACTGGGAACCCCTGGGAGGTTCTAAGTAAGGAACAATTTAAACGATCACTCTGGCTGCTGTGATGTCCTTCAGGTGCCTCGAGCTCAGCACATCCCAAGCGGAACTTGTTATCCTTCCTGCAAACCTTCTCTGTCTCTAGGTTCCTCACCTCATAAATGGCACCACCGAGTGCCCAGTTGCTAAGCCAGAATCCCCCGTTTTTCCTCACCCCGCCCATGTCCATTTCTGCCACTGTGTTTATTTTACTTCATCTTGTTAGGTCGGAGCCGAGAGGAAGACAGTCAAGCCTGAGGCATAGCAAAATGCCATTTGTTTTGGGCACCTGGGTGCAGGTGGGTGGAGGCCGAAAAGGGTGTCCACCCTAAAAAAGGGAAGAGTGGCGAGTTTTGTAGAAGGTTTGGATGAAAGTTTGGGGAGGGGGAGTTCTTCCTGGAACAGCTGCCAGTTTCTGCCAGCTCCATCCCAGCTGTTTGTAGTCCGGAGTTCTGAACAGACCCAACACATCTTTCATGTCTAGGTTACTTGCACAGGACATAGCAATCCTTCCAGGCCAGGATAGGTCCCTGTTAGATGCGTTCATACAACCCGTATTTCTCATTTGTAGAAAATTTCCCAACTGTGATAAGTAATTGCATAACTGGAGTCCATTTTCTCTGTCCTCTGCTGCATTGTCAGCTCTGTGACTGTCTGGCTCCCTTGAGCATCCACGGTGCTTAGCACAGTGCCTGGCACAGGTGGGAAGGGATGTCGGTTCCCCTCCACAGGTGTGTCCATTTTCCCTTTTCTCTCGCTTTACATCCACTTTCTGGTGTATGTCTCATTGTGGACACACAGACCTTTGTTCACATCCCATCCCCCTTTTGGGTCTGCGTCTTCTCTCTTCCCAGGTTGGAGGATCCATGCTGCAGGGGATGACTCCCCATGTGGCTTGTTAGGGGCACTATACCAAGGACCTGGCACAGTCCCTATCTTCAGAGACCTGCCTCTGCAAAAGTGACCACACGGAAGGTCTCAAAGTGCTAATCCCTGGGTTAATGGACCACATCTTTGAAGGACTCAAGCACCCACAAACAGATAGGCCATCAGACTGTGGACTCCTGGAGGACAGGGGCCTTATCTGTCTTCTTCACTACTACAGCTTTAGAGTTCAATATAGGACCTAGCCCATGGTAGATATTCGACAATTGTTTGTTGAATGGAAATAGGCAGAAATATGTTACATGAAAATTAAGGTGACCATGGCTTTGACATTGTGGCAGTTATAAGCCCTTCATTGGAAAGAACAATAGAAACAAAAGTCACACCTGTGCCTTTACCTCTGTCCTGTTTTTCCTAGTGATTTATTACCCAGAGCTTTTATGGCACCCTCTAGGCTTTGCAGATAAGTGTTTTGGAAAATTTGCGCACCTCCTTAAGAGCAAGCAAAGTCAAACTGCCTGAGGGTGCAAAGGAAGCATCAATCTTGATAATTAGGAGTTCTAATTTACAAGCAGAGAGCTATTTTTCACTAAATGAAAGAATGGAGTAGGCAGTGAATAAATTTCCATGATGCCAGATGCTTTCTAATGATGGTAGGCTACTGTTTATCTTAATTACTTTCCAACGTACCACTACCAGCAATTCAACAAGCATTTATCAAATATTAATAGTCTGCCCAAACCTGGGATTTGTAGACATTGTGGAGGACACAAAAGGAACATGACATTTCTGCAAGACATTTTCAGTCTAGTTTGGGAAGCAAGTGTATGTACCCACATGTATGAGGTTGGGCCAAATTGGCAAGTGCAGTTGTTCTGCAGCCATAATTATAATGAGAATGGCTAATATATATTCACTGTTTACTAAGGACAAGGAACTGTGATGGGTGGTTTTCAAGCATCATCTCATTTGACCCTTACAACAACTGTATGAAGTAGCTATTATTTTCTCTGTTTTAAAAACGAGGAAACCAAGATTAGACAGGTTGAGTAACTTGCTGGAGGTGACACAGCAGGGGATTGGAATCAAGAGCCTGTGATGCCTGAGCTTATGCTTTTAACCCCAGCCCTGTATTGGTTCCCCCACTCACCCCCCTACTCCCATCAACTCCTTACCATTTCCTTAGGGGGGCAGGCTGCCTCTCCCAAAACTTCCCAGTAAAGAATCTTTAGACCAGAAGATTATGGGAATTCAGAGGGGAAGGATTGTATTGAGGTGAGAGGACTTTGTTGATAAGGAGGCTCCTTAGATTATTCTTCAAGGGATCATGCAATTTACCTGGCAGAGGGAAAGGGAGAGTCAAGGAGGGGGCATAAAGAAAACAGTATGACCAAAGTCCAGGTGTTTGAGCCATACTTCCTCACCCTTGGGAGCTCCGTGTGCTGCCTTTACTGTACCAAGAAGCCATCAATGACCCATCTGTGGGGTGGAAGCTGGAGATCCTCATCCCCTGGGTCCTTGTGAGGACCGAGTGGATGTCACGCTCCTGCCTCTGCAGCTTTCCAACTGTGGTGCTTACAGCAGGACCAGGTACCAGAAACCAAGAGAATGGCAAGGCTCCATTCCCAACCTCCAAGTGGATCTGTGAAGGTTATTGTTGGCGTGAAAGGGGCTGGGGTTGGTGACACTTCTACTGTGTCTTCACCTTTCTTTGCAAGCCAGCCATAAAGGGACATATGCTGTTCTTGGGTCAGAATTGTGAAGGAGGCTGTGTGCAGTGGCTCACACAGCCTCCTAGTACTCTGGGAGGCCGAGGCGGGAGGATCATTTGAGGTCAGGAGTTTGAGACCAACCTGAGTAAGAGGAAGACCCTGTCTCTATGAAAAATAGAAAAAATTTAGCTGGGTGTCGTGGCCCATGCCTGTAGTCCCAGCTATTTGGGTGGCTGAGGCAGGAGGATCACTTGAGCCCAGGAGTTTGAGGTTGCAGTGAGCTACAATGATGCCACCGCACTCTACCCAGGGGTGACACAGCAAGACTGTCTCAAAAAAAAAAAAAAAAAAGAGAGACATATGTGAAGGGAAGGGCTGAAATCATCTCTGTGGAAACAACTTCACCTGAAATATATAATACAGCTACACCCAGACAATTCCAATTCTGTTAGTAGCAAAATATCCACAGAGCACCTAAAGTATGTGGAAATGAGAAATAAAAATAAAATCCTAAGCCCCCCAACCTAATGAACAGACCCCCTCTTGGCGAAGGGACCCTGAGAGAAACCTTAAAACTGAGTTCCTGGCCATAATGGGATGAGAGGTCAGATGTGCCTGGTTACACCTCCTCCCTTGCTAACTGTCATTAGTCTTTCTTCCCTGAGGGTTAAACAGAACCAGCCTTTGGAAAGAACTTGCTCTACCACTGATTTCAACCAGCTGCCGAATCCTGCTCTTCCCTTTTTGAGGTTTGGGCACAAGAAGCAACCAGCATTTCTTCCAGATAAGAGGCCACCGACCATGGAGTGGTTTTGACCAGTCTATGGAGGATGCCAGTGGGGGTTTTTGTGTCCTCTGCTTCACCTTTTGACGTCAGATGGCTGAAAACTCTACCCTTGGATCATGCTAAGGCCGCCATTTTTGTCCGTGTGATCTATGAAGGGCATGAAGCTCAGTTGTGCATGCGCATGTTTCTCCTTTCATATATATTCATGACTCCTCCTATAGTTTGTTAAATATGTACATTTGGCCACCCTGCTCAGCATACATTCCTGTTCCCCTTGCCCTTCCCTCAAAGTGCAGGCTCTTGCCTTCTGCCTAAGGCTATGCTTCCCAGCCTGTCAGAATGGCCACCTTGCAGGCTGTAACCCTTTATGAGAAACAAAGCTTGTTTCCAGTTTTATGAACCTTGTCATTTCTTCAGTTGACAGAAATATCACCAGAAACACTTGGATATATATTAGTGTATGCATGTGCGTATGTATATAGAGACAGTGTATATCTATATACTGTTATGTATATATTATTATATATAATAATATATTACTCTAATTATGTAATAATAATTACATACTAATTTTATAATAATATAATTGTATTTGTATATTATATACATAATAGTGTGTATATAGTATATATGTAGTATAGTGTATGTATAGAATATATAGAGATTATATATAGCATATATAGTTACTTTGGCAACAGCCCCCAATTGGTCTCCCCACCTCCTTATTCCTGCCGGAAGAATCTTTCCCAAATCATGTTTTCCTTTGATTTCCTTAACAGAAATGCTCCTTAGTAAGTATAACAAGTTGCAAAAATGTAACCTATATTACAACTTTGATATATAGAAAAATATAATTAAAAATTTTTTTTCCTAAGTCCCCTACCTACTAGTTAGTAGGAAAAAACATTTAACTCAATGTTCAACCCAGTTTAAAACTTAAGGCCTGATTGTAAATCATAGAGTCCCTTTAGGCAGGGTTCACCCTCCTTTGGATAAAATTGTCTGCTCTCAGCTGGCCTCCTGTCCTTGGCTTCTCTCCCTGGGATGCTGTCCCGTGTATGGGAGGGGTTGGGGTGGGGCTTACATGTCCTCACCTGGCAGGGACGAGCTGGCATGGCCTGAGCATAGCGTCCTCTGCCTCGTTCAGTCATCACCTGCCTTTTCCATCTGAAACTGGTTACCCTTGGCCTTCCCAGATCACATATTCCCAGAAATTTATATTTTTGTTGAGATATGAATTATAATTTTGGGAAAAGATGGAAGATGAAAACATGTTTAAGGATAACAAGTTGCATTAATTGGCAAAACAGATTGTATGGGGCAGAGTCTAGAGGAAACGAAACTGACTTGGAGGTGGCTGTAGTGACCCATATATGAGACAATGAAGACTTGCAAAGGAAGGGAGCTTTTTGAGAGATACTTTGAAGAGAAATCCACAGTATCTGATACTAATTGGAAATGAGACAAAGGAAAGTGGGCTGTCAAGGAAGAAGCCCAGGTTTTAAACTTGAGGTCCCTGAAGGACAGGACATAAAGCTGTAGGGGTGGGAGGATGAGGTGTTGGACAGTTGAGTGGGAGACACCAGCGAGCTGTCCAAGCGGAGGGAGTGCTGTGTTGGTTGGAAACGCAGGCCTCCAAGCTCGAAGCTCGCTGAGAGTGGGACACTAGAAAAGGAGGCAATAAGACTGAACTGAATGTGGCAATGACAGTGAAAGTTCTCCCACATCTGCTGCCCCTGGGAGGGTCTTCACTAACACCCCGAGTGCGGTGCAGTCACACAGCCCAGGATATAAGGGTACTTGTCAGTTGGAGGGAGTGGCAGGGGCCATTTTTTCTTGTTATCCTCATCATTTGCCAGGACACTTTGTGGAGACAGCTGGTTTCCAGCTATTCACAATCCACTGCTCAGGAACAAGGGCTAGACCACACCCTCAAAGCATTTAGGGAGGAGCTTTAAGCAGTCATCAACCCCTTCCAGCCCACTAGAACTGAAGACGGGCTCCCAGATGGCCTCTGCTCAGGTTGGTGCTCTCCATTCCACCTAAAGAATGAAATGACATGTTTGAATGTGTCTTCCTGAAGTTCCCTTAAGCAAGAAACAATCAGCAGTTTCTAAAGCCTTACTGTTACTATGCTGTTTTGTTGCAGGTTCTTTCTGACGTAAGATACTCAAGAGAAAGCATAGAGGAAGATGTTTGGCTATCATTTCTTATGTTTGAGTTTTTGGCTCAATATTCATTTTCTTTCATGATAGGATGGTTTATTTCATCCACAAGCAAACAAACGAATCCTCCCCAATTTACAATCCAGATTTGCTATCATAGTGTGGCCCTGGTGTCTCAGTTGTATAATCTTGATGGAAAGAGATGAATGTTGCCTGAGAACTGGAGGGGTGTCTTTTCTAGAGCTTGTGAACTTACAACCACACATTTACTATGTACCTTTTAGTATCAGAAATATGTCTCCACAGGTGACCTCATACTCTGATGGCAGGTGAGTGAATTAGTAGAGCTCTCTGGAGGGAGATTTTGCATGATCCAATGTTGTAAATGTACATCTCTTATGATATAAATATTTCATTTCTAGGAATCTATGTTACAGACATCCCCCATAGGTATGTAAAGATGTATTTATAGAGTTTTTCACAGTATCATTACTTTGCAATAAGATAAAGCTGTAAACAACCTAAATTTTCAGGGGACTTGGAAAATCATTTCTAAAATTCCTTTGAAAGTGTAAAGTTCTGAGAAAAGTCATGACAATTTTCAGAAAGAAGAATAAGGAAAGAATTTGTCTTATTAGGAGATAAGACTTATTTTAAAGCTCTAGTAGTTGAAACAGTGTGCTATTAGAGCAGTAGTATAAACAGATCAATGGATCAGAATAAAAAAGCCCAGAAACATGCATATATGGCAGCTTGGCATATGACAGGGGTAGCATTATGTATCCGTAGGGAGAGAATAAGCTATTTAACATACCGGGACAATTGGCTATCCAGATTTAATAAATAAAATTCAGTGCCTACCTCACACCTACAATAATACCATTCTGATTATGTTGAAGACCTAAATTTGAAAAACAAGATTAAAACCATAAATAAACTGAAAGAGAAGCGATAGACCACCATTATATTTGCAATATATATCCAGAATATATAAAGGACTCTTACAGATAATAAAAATAGAAAACCCAATGGAATAACAGGCAGCAGATATGTGAATAGGCAATTTACAGAAAATTCAATACAAAGGCCAATAAGCAAGAAGAGACACTCAACAACTTTTAATTAAAAACAAGAATAAGATATCACTGTCTATGCCTCCTGGGCATGTATTTCCCACCTCCTTTGGAGTTAGGGTAGCCATTAGACTGAGTTTGGCCAATGGAATGTGGAAGGAAGTGTTATAAACCACTTCCAGGCCTGGCCCCTTATAACCTCCCGTGTGTCCCTTTGTGTACTCTCTTCCTTTCTTGGCCAGATGCAGGGGATCCAATGGAGGATGTGAAGTCATCAGGGATGGTACAGCTTTTAGATGGAAGGTGTCTGGATCCCTGGGTTGAGTAACTACTTGGAATAGAGCCACTTACAAGGATCCCTTATCAATAATAATATCCTAGTTGATTACTGTGTGATTTAGGAATTAATTTATCTTGTATTAAGTTACTGAAATTTTGAGGATATTTGTTATAGCAGCTAGCATTACTTAACCGAATACACAGGATATTTCTGGAAGCATACATAAGAATTTATTTTTTATTTTTTATTTTTATTTATTTATTTTTTATTTATAAAAATAAAATTAGTTAGAAACTACCAGTGAACACAGCCCATCAATAATTAATAACCTACAACATTAATAAACCATTGACGTGTTTTTAGATTATCTTTCCTGAAAGAGCCTTTGATCCCTATAATGAATTTATTGATCCCGTTTTTTTCTGGCATATAAGACTGGAGTAAGGTGAAAAAAAGACTTGTTTTTCATTATATATCCTTCTCTTTGCTTTGGCTTTTTTTTTGTACGCAGGGAAAAATTTAGAGCAAAATAAAAAAAATAAATAAAGGCCTCTGCCATGGCATGATGCCTTTCTTACTCATGCATAATAGCCACAAATTTAAGATCCTCTCACACACAAATCCTCATTAGATTGTGTCTTTATTTATATCTCAATTTTTCTTTCCAGAAATTCTTTTCTGTAGGTCTGGCCTCACATTGAAATTGCTCAATCTATGGGTATTTAATACCTTGCTTTGGATTTTGGGGTTTTTGTGTTTTTGTGTTTTTGTTATTGGTGGTGGTGGTGTTGGGTTTTTGGTGTTTTTTTTTTGAGACAGAGTCTCTCTCTCTGTCGCCTGGGCTAGAGTGCAGTGGTGTCATCACAGCTCACTGTAACCTCAAGCTCCTGGGCTCAAGTGATCCTCCTGCCTCAGCCTCCCAAGTAACTGGGACCACAGGGTGTGCACCACCATGCCTGGCTAATTTTTCTATTTTTCGTAGAGACGGGGTCCTGCTCTTGCTTAGGCTGGTTTCAAACTCCTGAGCTCAAGGGATCCTCCTGCCTCAGCCTCCCAGAGTGCCAGGATTACAGGCGTGAGCCACCGTGCCCGGCCTGCTTTAACTTTTTTAGTTCAGAAATCATTGCTGTGATTCCCTGCTTACAGAACCTTTGACATTTCATCAAGTAATTTCTGGAGACATCAGTACTCTTCTCTGAGTGCTTATGTTCCCTCTTTCTCTACTTGTAACAGAAGAGATGGGGAGAAAAAGTGCATAAACATAGCTCCATACTGAATTCTCTCAAAGAGAATGATTTTCATCATGTTTTTTTCATCTTTGAGAGAGGAAAATCCTTTATCTATGATCAGAAGCTGCTTGAGTTGATTCACTTTGTGGTTAATTGGTTAGAAACTACCAGTGAACACAGCCCATCAATAATTAATAACCTACAACATTAATAAACCATTGACGTGTTTTTAGGTTATCTTTCCTGAAAGAGACTTTGATCCTTATAATGAAATAAAAAATTTTTTATTCTGAAACGTAAACTGGATTCATGGCAGACTTGAACTGTGTGTGTGGATATAGGCGTGTGTATAGTAAGTTGATATATGAAGATGTTTTGGGGAAGTGGGCTGACATGAGCATTGGTTTACAAAAGAGTGTAAATTAATGAGGGAGCGTTTGCATTCAGGAGGGTGGGTCTGAATTCAGGACAGAGGATTTGGGCTGCGTCATTGAGTTAGGGGAGAGATGCTGAATTTGAATTTGGGGTAAAGAATTCAAGGACAGTGGATTTAAATCCTGATGGGAAGGCTGTGAGTGTCCGCCACACTTCTGGGGCAGGGATCTAAGAAGGGAGCACAGTCTGAGGGAGACCCTGGGGGAAGGGCACAGTGGGGTGAAAGAGAGACAGAGGAACGTACTCTCTGACATGGGCCAAGCACATATATATTCAAAGCTATTTCAAGCCGTGGTTGAGGGGTTCAAGCTTGGCCAATATGTGCGGCTGGTACGTGTGGTACTGTGTTGCCAGAGGCCTGGCTCTGGCACATACAGATATCACACAGGACACAGACTTACTATGACCCTGAGCAGAAGACACTCAGGCCAGCTGCTATCCCAGACACTGTGTAAGTAATGAGAGCTTCCTTTATTTATTATTCCTATTATTATCACCTATAACTCCAGTGGAGGAAAATCTGCATACTGTGCCTTCTCTTTCTACCTGCATGTAGAGGAGACCAAGGAAGTCCACAAGCTGGGTAACAACTGGAGCTGGCATGTGGGTCTGTGAGACTGTGCCTACATGACACCCAGAGCAGGGAGGGAGAACCAGGCTGAGCCCACATGGCGCAGGATGCTGGGCCTGCATAGTACCTGCCGGTGCAACCAAAGTCTCTTTCCTGTTCTCTTGGATGGTAGACGAGGGCGCAGGCAGGACTGGCCTCAGCCAGGTGGGCCTCCTGTGAGTCTTGGAACGAATAGCACCCTGGGGCTGATGGTTATTTTCTTCCTCTCCTGTTATTTGTTGAGTTTCTTAGTGATTCCAAGGTCTGACCAGTTGGAAGTAGATTTTCAAACTCACTTGGCTGCCATGTGAGCACATTATTTGGAATTCTACTAACTGGAACAGAAGAAGGAGCAACGCAGACGCCCCACGGAAGTTAACAGGATCATCTCTAGGGCTGTTGGTGGACATTAGTCATGAAGGGGATGGGGCGGGAAGTGTTGCTGAGAAATAACAAAGCCCAATTTACTTTATAGGAGCCACCATGAGAGCTTCCTGCTCATTTTCCTTAATATCGAAAGTACTGTTGAGCGATCATCTTCTCCCCAACGAAGTCTCATTCATTTTAATTTGGGGGGAAAAGTAGCGAGCAATGAAGGAATTCATAAATACGTGCCATTCAACAATCCACGGGGTTTGGGAACCTAGAGATTTTGAAATGCTAAATATCAGTTTCTCTGTCTCCCAACATTCTGCTTCATCTCTCCTTGGTCCGTCACTGGACTTGACCCACTGTCACTGGGCTCATCCTTTTAATTTACACACACACAGGAGGAGGGTGAACTGGAGACAGAAGCTTCCGTGGATTAGGCAGGGCTTGCCCCTGAGGTGACATCAAAGAGCCCCATATGGAGGGAATAGGAGCAGGACCAGTAGTCACATAGAGCCAGACTGACCCTTTGGCCGGAAAAAGCAGGGAGCAAAGCTGGCAGGGGTGGAAGAGTAGGGGAGGGAGGGAGGAAAATGCCCATGTCACATTTTGATTCTAGGTCCCAGGCTGGCCCAGGCATTGCTGGAATATAAGCAATGACCCAACACACTCAGCCCCTGCCTGGGCTGCAGACCTGGGTCTGGAGATGCTCCCAGGGTTCCAGAGACGAGCAGTTGATCAGAGATGAGTGTGTTGGAATGATGGAAGCCTCAGGCAGGTCCTGGCTGTATTCCTTCTCCCCCACAGTGATACAGGACACTCTATGATATTAATAAAACCCTAGGCCCTAGACCTGATACTGTTCTCAGAGGGGGTTTTGTTGACTGACTCTCTCTCCAGAAGGTGTTGGGAAGGGAGGAAGGACAAAACAATGGCCCAAGAGAGGCCTTGGGCTCAGTGACCCGTACAGATTTTTATTTCTTGTGTATGTAAATATGAAAGAGGTAACACAAAATCCCTTAGATGTGGACATGGGCTGAATGGAGTCACCCCAGGTGATTCCCTCAATTGTGCAGAGGCTCCTGAACCTCTTTAGAAATAGTCTTGTTAGTACTTAATTTCAAGAAAAAGAATCTGTAGAGTTAAATGCTTTTATTGATGATCTTTTTTTCCAAAGGAAGAAAAGGCAGACAGTAAATCTGAAAGCATTTCTGGGAAGCAAAGAAATTTAGACCAAGGATAGTATGCCAAATTACATGACCATTATTTAGCAAGGTTTAGAGAGCGGTTTATCTCCTACATTCTACGGGGGATAAGATTACTCTCTTGGACTCTTGAGGGTCCACAAGAAAATTCTTAGAACTAATATCAGGAGATATTCAGCTGATTATGGGAAAAGAACAGAAAGAATGTAAGCCATAATGGATATAAATCTAACAACTGGCCCCTTTCATAAACATGGTCTGATTTTATTTTCAATATAGAGTCCTAAAGAAATTTCTTAGCTTTAAGGTTAATAATCAAATATTTTAACTGCTACATTACTTAGATCATAGCATTGGGAAAATAAATAGCTAAGTCACATAATTAAAAGCACTCAGATTCTGGCTCTACTCAAGATTTATTAGCCAGGCTGGGTATGGTGGCTCATGCCTGTAGTCCCAGCTACTGGGGAGGCTGATGCGGGAGGATCCCTTAAGCCCAGAAATTTGAGGTTGCAGTGAGCTATGATCATGCCACTGTGCTCTAGCTGGGGTAAGAGCGAGACCCTGTCTTTAAAAAAAAAAAAAGATTTATTAGCCAGCACTCAAAAAAAGAAATATTTAGATGGCTTAGAAAAAAGGCATATAGAGATTATGCTTTTTTATATTAAGAAAATGTTGGGTTTGTACTTTTCTGTTTCCACAGACTCCTCTTAGGAATCCCATCATGCTCCAGGGTGGGATTATTTGTCAAGAATGAGATCATGTGACAACCCCTATCCTAATTGTCCTATTGTCCCAACATGTCCTATGTAGCCCTACTGGCACACTCAAGGGTGGGGCCTCAAAATTTGTTGGATTCCCTTGTGTTCCAAAAACAATCCCAAACCTCTTTGCTTATAGCATTTGAGGCAGTGGCTAAAATGGAAGGGTTTTATTGTTGAATTTTAGATAGCTATCTTGCTCTTTGATGTCTAGTGCTGATAATTGTGGCACCTATCATAGTGACTAATAGTAACCATCTCCTGTAAATACAGAGACTTTTCAATCCACCCTGATTTTGTCCAAAAAATATTAAGACTCCTAGAGATACTCCGGCCTCAAAACAACCCATGCCCCACAAGTTAGGTCCTGTACAATCAGTGCCACGCCTAAACTTACGCCCCCTCTCTTTCCTTCACGTTATAGCTATATATGCTGGTGCCTTCTAATTGCACAACCTAGGAGCTGCCATCTTGTTTGGGAGGCAATGCCCACAGGAAAATAGGAAGGGCAAGAAAAATTACGTACTTATTATAAATGTTACAAATTATATATATGTATGTAAATATTTATTTACTTATGTACTTATTTACCAAGCCCAAGCTCAGGTTTTGGGGGCCAAATGGTCTGGTGATAGATCCCTGCTCATGGTGTGCTGCACATCATCTATTTTATGGGGTCGGTGAGAAAATTACATGACACAAGACATATTAATTTCATAGTACAGTGCCTTGGAAGGTGGGAGTCACTCAAAGGTGGCAGCTGTCATTTTTATTATTAATAATAATAATAGGAGGAAGAAGGAATCAAAGGCTGCATCATTTCAAGAAGGCCTCATGGGGTGGGAAGAGAGTGGCCTGAAGGATGAGTATTTGAATATATGGGGAGTGGGGAGCACGCCAGACCAGAGGACAGCTTGCTCACAGGCCTGGAGCTGGATAGGAATGTGGTGCATTGCGGGGCTAAAGAGGTAGGTGAATCTGGCTAGGACAGAGGTGACGTGGTGGAGCAGCAAGCGGTAAGACTGAGTCAGCAGCGAGGGGCCAGGAAATGGAAAGCTTTGAACTCCAGGTTAGGGAACTCCCAGCATAGTCACACTGAAGCTGAATGTGCCACCATAAGTGTGTTCCAGGTGGGGCAGGTAACACAACAGCCTCTGCTGCTGCTGTAGCTTGCTATGGGAAATGTCCTCCAGCAGGTGTGAGAAAGAGGGAGGAGGGCAGAGCAGACACTGGAAAGGGAGGGGGGATGTGGTATCTGCAGGGCTGCAGAGACTGTAGTGGTTAGGTGGTGGTTCTGTCTTTGGGGTACTCAGAGCATGACTGTCGTTTTTAGACTTCCTTAGACGTCTCTGGAGGCCTAGACAGCCTATAGAAGCAGCTACAGAAGCTGTGGCACCCCTGGTCTGAGACCCAAACCACTTGCTTTCTATGATTGTCTAGTCCATGTCTCTTACCAGCAAAGTTAAATAAGTAAATAAATATACACCTACATGTATATAATTTATAACATTTATGATAAGTCTGTAATACTTTACCAAGTATAGACAACCCTGATTTAGGATGGTTTGACTTAGGATTTTTGGCTTTACAATAGGGAGATGGTGTAAAAGTGATATGCGTTCAGTAGAAACCATACTTCAAATTTCGAATTTTGATCTTTTCCTAGGCTAGTGATATGCAGTACAATATGCTCTCGCAATGCTGGGCAGCAGCGGTGAGCCGCAGCTCCCAGTCAGCCACGCAACCACGGGGGTAAACAGCCCCTACTCCGCAGTGGACTGTGTTGCCAGAGTTTTCTGGATATTGTGTTTTGTGTCTTCGAATCCCATCATATCTACAAGGTGCCCATCTGTGTACAGTATTCAACACTTTATCATAAAATAGGCTTTGTGTTAGATGATTTTGCCCAAGTGTAGGCTGTCAGTGTTCTGAGCACTTTTAAGGTAGGCGATGCTACGCTATTATGTTCAGTAGGTTAGGTGAATTAGACACATTTTCAACTCATGATATATATATATTTTTTTTATAATTTATTTTTTTAATTTCAGAATATCATGGGGGTACAACACTTTGGCCATACACATTGCCCCTGTTCTGCCCGTGTCAGAGCCACAATCGTGGTCATCCCCCAAACTGTGCTCCCCACATCCATTCAGTGAGAGTTTTTCCCATCCCTTCCACCCCCCTCCCGCCCGCCCGCCCTCAGATGAATGTTCTTGCCCTGTGTGATGTAAGTGTTCATCAGTTAGTACCAGTTTGATGGTGAGTACCAGTGATGCTTGTTTTTCCAATCCTGTGACACTTCGCTTCGAAGAATGGGTTCTAGCTCCGACCAGGATAATACCAGATGTGTTAATTCACTATTGTTCCTTATTGCTGAGTAATACTCCATGGTATACATAACCACATTTTATTGATCCACTCGTGTATTGATGGGCACCTGGGTTGTTTCCACAACTTTGCAATTGTGAATTGTGCTGCTATGAACATTCGAGAGCAGATGTCTTTATTATAAAATGTCTTTTTTTCTTTTGGATAAATACCCAGTAGTGGGATTGCTGGGTCAAATGGTAATTCTACTTTTAATTCTTTGAGGTATCTCCATATTCTTTTCCATAGAGGTTGTACTAATTTGCAGTCCCACCAGCAGTGTATGAGTGTTCCTACCTGTCCATATCCCCGCCAACATTTGTTATTTGGGGATTTTTTGATATGAGCCAATCTCACTGGAGTTAAGTGATATCTCATTGTGGTTTTGATTTGCATTTCCCTGATGATTAGAGAAGTTGAGCACTTTTTTATATGTTTGCTGGCCATCATTCTGTCTTCTTTGGAAAAGTTTTTGTTCATGTCCTTTGCCCATTTTTTAATAGGGTTGTTTGATTTTTTCTTGTTGATTTTCCTAAGTTCTGTATAGATTCTGGTTATAAGCCCTTTATCAGAGGTGTAGCATGCAAATATTTTCTCCCATTCTGTAGGTTGTCTGTTCACTCTAGTGATAGTTTCCTTGGCTGTGCAGAAGCTTTTCAATTTGATCAGGTCCCATGTATTTATTTTTGTTGCTGCTGTGATTGCTTTGGGGGTCTTCTTCATAAATTCTTTGCCTAGGCCAATGTCCATAAGAGTTTTTCCAACATTTTCTTCGAGAATTCTTATGGTTTCATGTCTTAGGTTCAGATCTGTTATCCATTGTGAATTGATTTTTGTGAGAGGTGAGAGGTGTGGGTCCACTTTCAGTCTTCTACATATGGCCATCCAATTTTCCCAGCACCATTTGTTGAATAGGGAATCTTTTCCCCAGTGTACGTTTTTCTGGAATTTGTCAAAGATCAGGTGACTGTATGAGGTTGGTTTTATATTTGGGTTCTCAGTCCTGTTCCATTGGTCTACGTGTCTGTTCTTGTGCCAGTACCATGCAGTTTTGGTTACTATAGCCTTGTAGTATAGTTTGAAGTCTGGTAGACAGATGCCTCCCAATTTGTTCTTTTTGCTTAAGATTGCTTTGGCTAGACGGGGTCTTCTCTGGTTCCACACGAAGCGTAGAATTATTTTTTCTAGATCGGCAAAAAATGATGTTGGTATTTTGATAGGGATTGCATTGATTCTGTAAATTAATTTAGGTAGCAAAGCCATTTTTACTATGTTGACTCTGCCTATCCAAGAGCATGGTAAGGTTTTCCATCTATTTACATCCTCTGCAATTTCCTTTCTCAGTGTTTCATAATTCTCTCTATATAGGTCTTTGATCTCCTTAGTTAGATATATTCCTAAATATTTAATTTTCTTTGTTGCTATTGCAAAAGGTATAGCATCTTTAATTTGTTTCTCGGCTTGATTGTTATTAGCATATATGAAGGCTATGGATTTGTGTGTATTAATTTTGTATCCTGAGACTTTGCTGAATTCATTTATCAATTCCAGTAATCTCTTGGTTGAATCCTTGGGGTTTTCTATGTATAATATCATATCGTCTGCGAATAGTGAAAGTTTGACCTCTTCTGCCCCTATCTGGACGCCCCTGATTCCTCTGTCTTGTCTAATTGCTGTGGCCAGGACTTCCAGCACTATGTTGAAAAGAAGTGGAGATAGTGGACACCCTTGTCTGGTGCCAGTTTTAAGGGGGAATGCCTTCAATTTTTCCCCATTCAGTATGATATTGGCTGTGGGTTTATCGTATATGGCTTTAATAGTTTCTAGGAATGCAACTCATGATATTTTCAACTCACAGTGGGTTTATTGGGACATAACCCCATCATAAGTCAATAATTCCCAACTTCAACCACATGCTACTCCTTATACTCACCTAGCCAAAACAATCTATCCTATTTGTTAGAAAAAGGAAATTCATTCATTTAATTTTATTTGTCAGTGGGGGTGTATTGTCTTAAAAGAGGCCCTTTTTTTTTTTTTTTTTACTAGTCACAACACTGCCTATGGCATGTCTTTATTATAATCATCTGTTGGGCAGAACTTTACTTTCAATGATGCTTACCAAAACTTGTAAAACTCACAATCTGATTATCTCATAGACACACGCTGTCTTAGTCAGCTCAGTCCCTCATAACAAAATACCATAGACCGGGTGGCTTAAACAACAGAAATTTATTTTGTCACAGTTCTGGAGGCTAGAAGTCTGAGATCAGGGTGCCAGTGTGGTTGAGTTCTGGTGAAGGCTCTCTTCCTATCCTGCAGGCGACCGACCACCTTCTTGCTGTGTGCTCACGTGGCCTTTCCTGGGTGATGGAGAGAGACAGATATCTCTCTCTTTTGCTTTTTATAAAGCCACTATTCCTAATGGATTAGGAAGCCACCCTATTACTTCATTTAACCTTAATTATCTCCTAAAAGCCCTATCTCCAAATACAGTCATATGCAGGGTTAGGGCTTCAACATGTGAATTTTTTTGGGGGAAAAAATTCAGTCTGTACCAAATACCAAAAAAACAACAAGTGACCCGGCTGCCTAGGTATTTCTGCTCTAGTGCCTTATTTTTAAGATATAAAAAGTTAAAAATACATGATAAATCTCAAGATAACCATTTTGAATATAGGAAGAGGGGGTATTGAAACTTGAGGGCTATGACAGTCATTTGGAGCTTGATCTCCAGGTCTGGCTCTTGCCTAGGAAGACCAAGTGTGGAATCTGTCCCAGAGAGACCCTACAGGGGTGTCCTGTAGGGGAGGCTCTCCAAACTGTGCTCTGAGGCTCTTGGTAGGTAGCCTGTCATGTTTGCCTCTCGGATGTTGCAAGACAGACATACCTCGCCTTTCAGAAGCCGTGTAGTGCTGGGGCCAGCAGATTGAGGCTGGGTGTTGCTGTGGCCACTTGAGCAGTGGTTCAAAACAGGACGAGACAGTTTAAAAGAAGGTACCTGACATGATCCTCATATATAGTTAGGGAATTGTTTGCATATCTGTGTTTCTATTAAACTGAAAACTCATTGAGGTTGGTATCATGGCTTTTTATGAGAGAGAAAATAAATCAGATCGGATCCTGTGTGGGGATATATAAGGTCAGGGCAGCATTGCCTGATGATGGTTTCACTAGAAAACCCTTCAGGAACACATACGATTTCCCCTTGATGTACTGGGAAGGACCAGATTGCTTCTTAGAATGGCCTGTTCGACCCAGAAGAACTGTCACATTCCCCGCATGGATAACTTTGTGTTGGGAAGAGTCCGGCTCACCCTGTACCACGGTGTGCCCATTTCTTGTCTTCATTGTCTCAACCAAAGAGAAGGGCGCCCTTCTCGGTCCTCAGCCCCAGCCCTCTCCCACCATGGCAGAAATAGCTTTACCATGATGGCAATTGCAGGGTTTTTATTGAAAGGAGTTGAGCAAAAGGGGGCATTTGGCTTAAGAGTTGATGAGCTGGGTCCGGGTAGGGACGAGGCTCTGGCCATGAGGGGAGAAGCACGTTCACACTCAGGCCAGGCCCAGGGGGTGCAGGTGGGATGGCAGTTGGGGGGGACAGGCATGCTCCGAGTTCCAGGCGTCTAAGGCTGGACTCCTCTGGCCCTTTAACAGTCGTTTCTAATGTTTTGCTGGAACAGACACAGAGGAAAAAATGGTTCAGGCAGAGAACACAACACAGCAGGGTTCTCCTACCCTGTTAGGAACAAGGACATAGGGACACTCATGCAGGTCCATCTAACCTCTTTCTGGGGACATCATTGTTTACAGAGCACCTCCTGTGTGTGATGAACGCTGATTTTCCTCCCCACTTTACTGCACTGGGGAGAGAGGCTCAGGGTCACAGGGACATTCTCAAGGCCTGAGGAAGAGGGAGAATTTGAATCTGTGTCTCTCTGACCTCAGGCGTTGCTCTGAATCAGCACTCCCACAAGCCCTTCCAGATGACAGATGTCCTTTATGGTGTGAGAAGCACAAATGTGTCCTGGAAACATGCTGCAGTAGAAGCGAGAGAGCTGCAGCTTTCCTCAATCATAAAGAGTGATGGTGGGGGAGGGGAGTGGAAGCCGATTTCTGGGGTGAAGCCGTTGGCATGGTGGATGAGTGTGTGAGTCTGGCAGGGAAAGATCCAGGGAGGAAGAGGAGCCAAGCAAGGGTGTTTGTCTGTCTTTGCTAAGTGATCCTGTGCATCTAAGGGCCTTTTGAGCTCCAGCGACGTTGTAGTTGAGATCTATGTCATCATCTGAAAAATGTGGTGTCTCATTCATGTGCCTAGAGCCCCGGCTGTGTATCATCTATGTGCAGGGAAGTCTTGGTCCCCACATCCAAGTGTCACCCCCAGTGCTGAGCCAACTAAAGATACCCCTGTGACAGAGGAGCACAGAGAGACTCACCACTAGGGCGACTAGTGCCTTTATCTGCTCAGCTGGCAGGGCATCCACCTCCGCTTTGAGCTTCCCCAGGACACTCTGGAGCGGTGGAGGGAATTCCAAAGGAGTGGACACTTTTAGGAAGTTAGAAATGCAGCTCTCAAAAAAATCTTTGAAATACTCATTCATCCCTTTGCAAGCAAGTGCTGGAAGAAAGAATTAGAAACATCAATGTTCCTGTTGTAGAATAATACTCTAGGACACAGACAGATGTTCACAATTCACTTTCAAATGAAAAAATAAAATCAGGTAACAAATCAGCATGCACGCAGCATGATCCCACTTTAGCACCAAGAAATTTATATTTATTTGTGTGACTGGACATAGGGTACATGTTTGGATGTAAAAACAAGAAATATGAGAATTTTTATACCCCAACCTTTATTTTTGGTTTGAGGAACGCCTTCTTCTCTATGCTTTTCTTTATTTTCCAAAAATTTTAAACAGAGAAATCTTGAATTACGTAGCTCCCTATCGTGAGCCTTCTGAGAATGCATGTGTTATCACCAAACCTTCTGGGTAGTGGTTATGAAACCTCTCTGATGGCCACTGCTAGCTGGGCCTAGGGCATCAAGAGGGGTGGTCATTGCCCCTCTGTGGGAGTCTCTCTGGGAGGAGACAGTACCATGCTGTGGACAGTGGCCAAGTTGGTGAAGCCTGATGCAGACCCAGAGGCATTGCAAACACAGCCTGTGCCAGACCTGGGACTCAGAGGCAAAACTCATCCTAGTCAAGAAAGTGTCCACTGTGTGGCAGAGATGTCCCTGTCCAAGGGTCAGGAGCCGGGATCACATCATTGACTTTTCTGTAAACCTGCTCTATGACCTTTAACTCTCTTCACCCAAATTCCTCATGTGTTACGTGGGTGTAATCATGACTTCCTTATAGGTGCATCATGACTATCACATTAGATAATCAATGGGGAAAAGCCTGATACATTTATAAATCTTTATAAAATAAAACTTTTATAATACTTATTATGGGAGGTAGAATAATCACCCACCCCCAAAATGTCCATGTCCTTAACCCTAGAACCTATGAATATGTTATGTTACATGGCAAAGGGAAATTACAGTTACAAATTTAAGGTCAGCTAGTTAGCTGACCTTAATATAAACAAGTTATTGTGCATTATCTGGTAGGCCCAATATAATCTCAAGGGTCTTTAAATGTAGAAAGGGAATAAAAAGAGAGAACCAGAGAGACAGCAGTACGAGAAGGACTCAGCCGGCGTTGCATCTTGCTTTGAAGATGGAGGAAGGGGTCATGAGTCAAAGAAAGGAGGTGGTCTCTAGAAGCTGAAAAAGGAAACAGATTCTTCCCTAGAGGCTGCAGAAAGGAATGGACCCTGCTTGCACCTTGATTTTAGTCCAGTAAATTCATGTCAAACTTCTGATCTGCAGAATTGTAAACAATAAATTTGTGTTGTTTTAAGCCACTAAGTTTGGGGTAATTTGTCACAGTAGCAATAGAAAACAAATACACTTATTATGATTATTAATACTACCACTACCATTTATGTTTCAGGCATTGTGCTGGACACTTAGTGTACCTCAGCTCAATAATCCTCTCAAAACCCAGTGAGGTATGTATTATTATCTTCCTTTTACAGAATGAAACTGACTAGACACTATAAACTTGGCTGCATTTACAACAGGTTTGAGGCAGAATACCATGCTTTTAACCACCTCAATTTAATATACTTTCATCTTCTTAAATGAATGTTAGATATTATTTTTCTTGTTATGAGTATTAAGACAAGTTTAATCGTGGTATCTCAAAAATTTGCTTGCTATACAATTGGTTATGAGAAATTCTGTGTCTAAAACTTACCAACTGACTGAATAATGAAAAGCTTAGATTTATTTCCTCCAAGCCAACAACTGACCTAAGACCATTTCCTTAGAAGTAAAAACTGCATATTCTGTCCTACAGGTGGCATTTATACTGGCCCCAGGGAATGTTTGACCATAGACGACACTCACCAGAGGAGAAGAGTCCCAGTGAGAGCAGCAGAAAAGCCAAGGTCACCTTCATGGCTGAGCAAGGTGGTTAGGATAGTGTTCAAAGGCCAAAGCAGGATTTTGCCTCCCCAGTGCCTGCTTATATTCCTGGCAGCCCCACCTACCCAGATCTCACCTGACAGAGCTCTTACTTGGACTCATTGCAGGTAGGTCATAGCATACCCTGGGGGGCAGGCAGAAGAGAACACAAAGGACCCACAGCCAAGTTACTCACCCTCCCTCTGGCCACTTAGAGGCAAAAGGTAGAATCTTTTCCTAATTACACACACCTGCCCCTCATCCAGCCCTAAGGGCATTGAAAGAAATGTTAGGTTTCTCTGATCATACAGCCAAGATCAATGACCACTGCCTCCCTGGAGGGCAGAGTGGAAGGTTGGCTAACTCTGTTTGCAGGTGCTCAGGCCCAGTTCCTTCCCTGCAATGCCTGGGTTCCTTGAACCCATATGCAGAGAGCAGATTACCTTTGGAATCTCTTATTCCATTTCACTTTTGCCCCCCTTCCCTGAAATGGAGGAGCAGGGATCAGAACCACAGTCTTTATTGAGTCTCTGGAAACAATGAGTAGTTAGTGAGATAGATGAAACATTGCAACTTAGAGCAGTGGTCCCTAACCTTTTTGGCACCAGGGACCAGTTTCATGGAAGACAATTTTTCCATGGACCGGGGGTGAGGAGGTGGATGGTTTTGGGATGATTCAAGAGCATTACATTTATTGTGCAGTCAAACCTCTCTACTAATGATAATCTGTATTTGCAGCCACTCCCCAGCGCTAGCATCACCTCCTCAGCTCCACCTCACATCATCAGGCATTAGATTTTCATAAGGAGCACACAACCTAGATCCCTTGCATGCACAGTTTACAGTAATGTTTTCACTCCTAAGAGAATCTAATGCCACCACTGATCTGACAGGAGGCAGAGTTTATGTGGTGATGCAAGCAATGGGGAGCAGCTGTAAATACAGATGAAGTTTCACTTGCTTGCCTGCTGCTCACCTCCTGCTGTGCAGCCTAGGGGTTGGGGACTGCAGACTTAGAGGATGGAACTCCGATGTCCCCTTCATACAGAATTACAGAGCTACACCCAACAGAATTAATGAGTCCCCAAATATTTTGATTCTATTTAATTCACTATTAATTGAGCACATAAACTGTGCTTATGCATGGGCAACAAGGAAAGGGATAAAAAGCCAAGGTCCCTGCTTTCAATATATAAACTCAAAGAGATATATGAATAGGCACATTATAGTAAAAATGCTGAAAGCCAAAGACAAGGAGAAAAATCTTGAAAATAGCAAAAGAAAAATGACTCGACATTTACAACAAGATTAACAGCTGACTTCCCATCAGAAACAATGGAGGCAGAAGGCAGTGGGATAACATATTCAAAGTGCTCAAAAGAAAAAAAACTGTCATCCAAGAATCCTATATCCAGAAAAGCTATCTTTTAAAAATGAAGAAAAATGAAGACATTCCCAGATAAACAAAAACTGAGAGAATTTGCTGCTGGCAGACCTGCTTTACAAAAAAATACTAAAGGAAATTCTTCAGGCTGAAAGCAAGTAAAAAAAAAAAAAAGACAAAGAGCACTGGAAAAAGTAATTATGCAATTATCAAAGACAGTATAAGTGTATATTTCTTCTGTTTTCTTCTAACTGATTTAAAAAGCTATTGTGTGAAACAAAATGCATATGATGTATTGTCAAGCCTGTAACATATAGAAATGTAATATATTTGCCAATAACAGCACAAAGGAAGTGGGTGGGAGCAAGGCTGTATTAGGCTAAAGAAATGACTCTAGAGGGCAACTCAAATCCATAAGAACAAAAGAAGAGAACCAAAAAAGATAATAAGAAGGTTACTATAACAAAAACTGTAAATACTTGCTCTCTTTTCTTCTCTCAATTTCCTTAAGAGATGTAAAATTACGTACAGTAATAATTACAACAAAATATTATTGGGTTTTTAGCATTTATACATATAATGTCTATAATAATAATGCCACAGAAAGGAGGAAAGAGAATAAAGCTACATAGGAGTAAGGCCTCTATATTTCACTTGAATTAAGTTAGTATAAATCTAAATCTGATTTTGATAGTTAAAATGCGTATGGTAAGTCTTAGAGCAACCACTAACAAAATAACTCAACAATATAATGAGGAAAGCTTTAAAGACATTTAATATTTCATTAGACAATATTCACTTAATGTAAAAGAAAGTAGTAAAGGAGGCATGGAGGAACAAAAATATATGAGGCACATAGAAAACAAAAAGTAAAATGGCAGGCATAAATCCAACTATATTAATAATAATGTTAAAGATGAATGTATTAAATAATCCAATCAAAAGGCAGAGATATTCAGACTGGATAAAACACCCAAATATATTCTGTCTATAGGAGACAAACTTCATATTCAATATAGATACACATATATTGAACATAAAAGTATGAAAAAAGATATATTAAGCAAATAGCAACCTCAAGAAAGCTGGGATGGCTGTACTAAACACAAAAAAGACTTTAAGACAATGTTATCAGAGATAAAGAGGGATATTCTATAATGATAAAATGGTCATTCCATCAGGAATGTATAACAATTATAAACATATTTGCACCTAATAGCAGAACATATATGCACCTAATAAAATATGTGAAGCAAAGCTGACAGAACTTAAGGGAGAAATAGACAATTCAACAACAATAGAAACTACACTACCACACTTACAATAATGAATAGAACAACTAGACAGAATATCAAGGAAATAGAAGACTTGAACAATACTATAAACCAACTAGACCTAACAGACATCTGTAGAATACTCACCCAACAACAGAAGAATATGTATTCTTCCCAAGTGTATGAAAACAATTTTCCAAGATAGATCATATGATAGGTCATAAAACAAACTGCAATAAATTTAGAATAGAAATCATACAAAGTATGTTCTCTAACCCCAATGGAATGAATAATAAATCAATGACAGAAACAAATTGGGGAAAATGAGAAATATGTGGAAATTAAAGAACATACTCCTAAATGACCAATGGGTCAAAAAAATCAAAAGGGAAATTAGAAAAATACTTTGATAATCTGTTATGGAATTAGAGTTTAAAAAAATAGAAAAATACCTTGAGACTAAGGCACAATATTTCAAAAATTGTGAGATGCAGCTAAATAAGTGCTTAGAGGGAAATTCATAGCTATAAATGCCCATATTAAGATATAAGATCTAAAAATCAATAATCTAATTTTCTACCTTAAGACCCTGGAAAATAACATGGCTGACTATAAGTATTTCATGCCTGCCTCCTCCACATAGAAGAACCAGAATAGTGTATAGACAGTCACACTTTCAGTACATAATCCAAGAGAGAACACTGGAACTCAACAAAGAAGTGACAGGTGACACCAAAGTGGGGAAGGAAGAGGAGAGGTAGCCTCCCTGGCTGGGATTGGCTGGGAGCCATTTATGACTTCCCAATGCAGGGAAGGGGTGAGTAAGAGACTTCTAGTGGCCCACATCCCCACCATGGAATCATGCAATCCTCTCCACAGGAGAACCCCTCACTCCTCCCAACCCCTGAAATATAACATGGGAAGCTGCCAGGAGACCTGGCAGGAGAACTGGCAGTGGGACAGCACTGCTCCAGGAAGGGAGCTCACACTGGGTCCCACACCCTTTCTGAGACCCAAGTGGCTACAGCAAAGAGCCATTTTCAAAACTAGCCTCTGGACTCAGTGGTACTTCTGCTGGGGCATTATGGAAACTCAGGCTGTTGTTACTGGGATAGGGAAGCAAGCCAGGAGTGCTTCTACAGCTGGGGCTAGGAAGTGAGCAAGGCCTAGGTGGCAGTGACCAATGCCAAGAAGTAAGCACAGCTAGAATCTGAGATAGGGACATGAGTTGTTGGTGGGAATTGGTTGTGAGCTGAGTGTGGGCTCCTGCAGCCAGGATTGGTGGGGAGAGCGCTGCCAGGAGTGGGGCATGAAGGGGACATGTGTTCCCCACTTGCTGTCCAAACTGTGGCTACTGAGGACAGCAACACCCTCCAGTGGTGGGGCCTCAGGATGGCTGCTATGGCCCCTCACTTGAGCACTCCACCTGGGACCTGATGATCATCCTGCCCTTGCCCACCAAGGCTGGTACCTACTCTCACTGTTTAGGGTCCTGAGCACAAGCCTGCTGAACCCAGCTTCACTCTTCCCTCAGAGACAGAGCACATAGCCTGAGGTCTTGGGGATTGCCCAACCCAATCCACTAACTCAGGCACCTAAGCACTCCTCCTGGGGATCTGAGGTTGGACCTAAATTCCTGCCCGCTACCACCTCAGCTGGCATCTACCTGCAAGTGCCACCTGTAAGCCTGGAGACTGGCCCACCTGGCCCATTGCAGCCAACATTAACACACACTTCTTGGGACCCAGAGAATCTTTCCACCATTGCTACTCCCATTGTTCATGCCATGACAGCTCCCCAGGGGCCCAACAACTTACTTGTCTACCTGGTCCTCTGCTGCTACTACTGACTTCTGAGCAAGCCACCTGCAGGCCCAAGAATTGATCTGCCAGTAACCACCAACACAGGTGCCAGCATGCACTACCCTGGGGCACAAAGATAGCCAAGCTCAGCCTACCACTGCCACCACTGGGGCCTGAAGACTGGCCCATCTGGCATGCCAGTCCCCAGTACAACTGCACCACAGCCTCTACTAATAACTGCACCCTAACACACTGAGGAAATCACAGACACAACTAACGCTGTATATAGCCAAAGAAATCAGAGACTACACTACTACACACACCTAGAAGCAAATCCCTACCTAACCAACACCATAGACACATCCTCAGGAAAAATTACTCCCCTACAAAAGTGAATTTAAAAATAGGAAGAAGCAACTGTTACACCAGATGGGCAGATGTCAATGTAAGGACACAGGAACATGAAAAAGCAAGAAAATATGACACCTCCAAAGGTACATAGTAATTCTCCAGCATGTATCTTAATCAAAAAGAAATTTTCAAAATCCCAGATAAATAATTTAAAATATTGATTTTAAAGAAGCTCAGTGAGCTACAAGAGAATTCTGTAAACAATACAAAGAAATCAAAAAAACAATTCAGGATATGAATGAGGAATTTACCAAAGAGATATATATATTTTTAAAAAAGCCAAATAGAAATTGTGGAACTGAAGAATTCACTGAAGGAAATACAAAATATATTTGAAAGCTTCAACAATAGAATAGATCCACCAGAAGAAAGAATCTCAAAATTTGAAGACAGTTCTTTTGAAATAATCCAGTCAGATAAAAATTAAGAAAAAAGAATAAAAAAGAATGAGCAAAGCTTTTGTGACATTTGGGACAAGATAAAGCCATCAAATTTATGAATTATCAGTATCCTTGAGGGTGAAGAAAGAAAGAAAGAATTAGAAAACCTATTTAATGAAATAATGTTAATAGATAAAAACTTTCCAAGTCTAGCAAGAGATTTAGATATTCAGTAATAGAAGGCTCAATGATCCCCAAGGAGATACAATGCAAAAAAGTCTTCCCCACAGGACATTATCATCTGACTGTTTAAGGTCAAAGTTAAATAGCAAGTCCTAAAAACAACAAGATAAAATTGCCTAGTCACCTATGAAAGAAACACCATCAGACTAACAGTGGATTTCTCAGCAGAAACCATTAAAGGCCAGAAGAGAGTGAGATGATGTATTCAAAGTGCTGAAATGCCAAAAAAAGAAAAAAGAAAAAAAGAAAAAAACTGCCAGCCAAAAAACTATACTCAGCAAAATTATTCTTCATAAATGAAGGAGAAATAAAGTCATTCCTAGACAGACAAATGCTGCGTGAACTCAGTACCATGGGACCAACTAGACAAGAAATGCTCAAGAAAGTCCTAAACTTGGAAGTGAAAGGACATTTACCATTATGAAAATACATGAAAGTATAATACTCCCTGGTAAAGCAATCAAAGGAGTAACAGAAAGGACTCAAATGATAACACTGCAGAAATCCACTAAACTACAATGACAAAATATAAGAGAAAAAGAAAGGAAAAAATAATATATAAAATAACCAGAAAGCAATTAACATTATGACAGGAACAAAGCCCCACATATCAATAATAACCTTGAATGTAAACAGATTAAATTCTCCTCTTAAAAGATATGGAATGACTGAATGGATTAAAAAAAGAAACACGACCTAACTACATGCTGCTTTTAAGAAACTCAAGTTACTAGTAAAGACACGTAGATTGAAAGTAAAGGTGTGAGAAAGATATTCCATATGCAAATAGAAACTAAAAGTGAGCAGGAGTGACTATATTTATATCGGATGAAATAGACTTTAAGTCAAGAATAGGGAAAAAAAACAAAGTCATTATATAATGATAAAGGAATCAGTCCAGCAGAAAGATATAACAATTCTAAATATATATGCACCTAACACTGGAGCACCCAGATTCATAAAGCAAATATTACTGGATCTAAAGAGAGAGAGAGACTGGAGTACAATAATAGTGGGGGACTTCAACACCCCGCTGTCAGCATTACACAGATCATCTGGACAGAAAATTAACAAAGAAACACTGGATTTAAATGGGACTTTAGACCAAATGGACCTAACAGACATTTACAGAACATTCTATCCAACAACTGCAGAATATACATTATTTTCATCGGCACATGGAATATTCTCCAGAACAGACCATAGGTTAGGCCACAAAACAAGTCTCAACAAATCTTTAAAAAATCAAAATCATATCAAGTATCTTCTCAGACTACAGTGGAATAAAACTAGAAATCAATACTAAAAGGAACTCTGGAGACTATACAAATACATGGAAATTAAACAACATGCTCCTGAATGACCATTGCGTCAATGAAGAAATTAAGATGGAAATTAAAAATTTCTTGAAACAAATGAAAATAGAAACACAACATATCAAAACCTGCAGAATACAGTAAAAGCAGTGCTAAGAAGTTTAGAACAATAAGTTCCTACATCAAAAAAGTAGAAAGACTGCAAACTAATAATCTGACAATGCACCTCAAGGAACTAGAAAAGCAAGAACAAACCCAAAATAGCAGAAGAAAAGAAACAATAAAGATCAGAACAGACCTAAATGAAATAGAGACTAAAAAAAATACAAAGGGACCAATGAAATGAAAAGTTGGTTCTTTGAAAAGGTAAACAAAGTTGACAAACTGCTAACTAGACTAACCAAGAAAAGACCCAAATAAACAAAATCAGAAATGAAAAAGGACAACTATATGTTGACAAACTGGAAACCCTAGAGGAAATGGATAAATTTCAGGAAACATACAACCTACTGAGATTGAATCAGGAAGAAATAGAAAACTTGAACAGGCTAATAATGAGTAGCAAGATCGAATCAGTAATAAAAAGTCTCCCAGCATAGACAAGCCCAGGACTGGAAGCTTTACTGCTGAATTCTACCAAATATTTAAAGAAGAACTAACACTGATTCTTCTCAAACTATTAAAAAAAACTGAAGAAGAGAGAATTCTTCCTAACTCAGCCTGTGAAGTCAGCATCACTTTGATACCAAGACCAGACAAGGGAACAGCAACAAGAAAAGAAAACTACAGGCCAATATCCTTGATGAACATAGATGCAAAAATTCTCAACAAAACCACTAGCAAACTGAATCCAACAACACATAAAAAAGATAATTCACCATGATCAAGTGGGATTTATCCCAGGGATGCAAGGATGGTTCAACATATGCAAATCAATAAATGTGATACATCATATCAACAGAATGAAGGAGAAAACCGTATGATCATCTATTAGGTGCAGAAAATGCATTTGATAAAATTCAGCATCCCTGATAAAAACTTTCAACAAATTAGGTATAGAAAGAACACAGCTCAACACAATAAAGTCCATTTATGACAAACCCATAGCTAACATCATACTGAATGGAGAAAATCTGAAAACCTTTCCTCCAAGAACTGAAACAAGCAGTTGCCCACTATCATCACTCTTATTCAATACAGTACTGGACGTCCTGGCCAGAGCAATTAGGCAAGAGAAGGAAAGAAAGGGGATCCAAATTGGAAAAGAGGAAGTCAAATTGTCCCTCTTTGCAAGTGACAAAATCTTATATTTAGAAAAACCTAAAGACTCCACCAAAAAACTGTTAGAACTGATAAATGAATTCAGTAAAGTTGCAGGATGCAAATGCAACATACAAAAATCAGTAGCATTTCTATACACTAAGAACAAATTAGCTGGAAAAAAAAGTCAAGAGGCAGTCCCATTTACAGTAGCTACAAAAATACTTAGGAATAAATTTAACCAAGGAGGTGAAAGATCTCTACAAGGAAAATTACAAAACACTGATCAAAGAGATTGAAGGGGACACAAGAAAAATGGAAAGACATCCTATGTTTATGGATTGGAAGAATTAATATTGTTAAAATGACCATACTACCTAAAGCAATCTACAGATTCAATGCAATCCCTATGAAAATACCAATGACATTCTTAACAAACATAGGAAAACAATCCTAAAATTGGTGTGGAACCACCAAATACCCTGCCAGCCAATGCAATCCTGAGCAAAAAGAACAAAACTGTAGGCATCACGCTACATGTCTTTAAAATATACTACAAAGCTGTAGTAACCAAAACAGCATGATACTGGCATGAAAACAGACATATAGACCAATGGAACAGAATGGAGAACCCAGAAATAAATTCAAATATTTGTAGCCAATTAATTCTTAACAAAGGCACCAAGAACATGCATTGGGGAAAGGACAGACTCTTCAATAAATGGTGCTGGGAGAATTGGATAACCACATGCAGAAGAATGAAATTAGACCCCTATCTCTCACCATATAAAAATCAACTCAAAATAGATTAAAGACATAAATGTAAGACCTGAAACCATAAAACTACTAGAAGAAGACACAGTGGAAATGCTTCAGGACATTGGTCTAGGCAAAGATTTTATGGGTAAGACTTCAAAAACACGGGCAAAAAGCCAAAAATAGACAAACAAGACTATATCAAACTAAAAAGCTTCTTTCTGTACAGCAAAGGAAACAATCAACAGAGTAAACAGACAACCCACAGAATGGGAGAATATATTTGCAAGCTATTCATCTGACAAGGGCTAATATCCAGAATATACAAGAAACTAAAAAAACTCAACCACAACAACAATAATGAACCAAATAATTTGATTAAAAAATGGGCAAAGGATCTGAGTAGACATTTCTCAAAAGAGGACATACAAAAGGTCCACAATTATGTGAAAAATGCTCAATATCACTAATCGTCAGGAAAATGCAAATCAAAGCCACAATGAGATATCATCTTACCCCAGTTAGAATGGCTAGTATAAAAAGGACAAAAAATAACAAATGTTAGCGAGAATGAGAAGAAACGGAAATTCTCATACATTGTCGTTAGGAATGTACAGCCGCTATGGAAAACAGTATGGAGGTTTCCCAAAAAACTAAAAAATAGATCCACCATACGATCCAGCAATCCCACTACTGGGTATTTTTCCAAAAGAAAGGAAATCAGTATATTGAAGAAATATAATACCTACACTCCCATATTTATTGCAGCTTTATTCACAATAGCCAAGATCTGGAATCAACCTAAATGTCCACCAACAGATAAATGGATAAAGAAGTGTGGTGTGTGTACACAGCGAAATACTATTCAGTCATTAAAAAGAATGCAATCTTGTTGTTTGCAGCAACACAGACGAGCCTGGAGGATATTATGTTAAGTGAAATAAATCAGGTGCAGAAAGATAAATACTGCTGTTCTCACTCATATGTGGGAGCTAAAAACAAAATTGAGCTCATGGAAGTAGAGAGTAGAATTGTGGTTATTAGAGGCTGGGAAGGGTAAGGGGAGGGGAGGATGGCTAATGGATACAAAATTACAGCCAGATGGGAGGAATGAGTTCTAGTGTTCTATAGCACTGTAGGGTGAATATGGCTAACGATAATTTATTGTATATATTCAAAAATCTAGAAGAGAAGATTTTGAATGTTCCCAGCACAAAGAAGTGAAAATGTTTGAGGTTATGGATATGCTAATTCCCTTGATTTGATCATTACACATTGTATACATGTGTTGAAATATCACTCTGTATTCTGTAAATATGCACACATTATTATAAGTCAACTAAAAATAAAAGGAAAAAAAGAGTAAGTAGCATTTGGGCAAGGAGACAGAAGGGAGGGTATTGGGGTGGAAGGCACAGGCAGTTGGTTCCTGAAGACAGTGCAGGATGGTGGGAGAGCACAGGGACTTTGGAGCCCAATGGTCCAGAGTCCTGACTCCACCATGTCTTGTGCAAGGTACTTAACCTCACTAGACCACAGATTCCTCTTCTGTGAAATAAAGGAAATCACAGTGTCCACCTCCCAGGGGTGCTGTGAGAATTAAATGAGTTAATACAGGTGGAGTGCCTGGCACTGAGCCAGGGCTGTGGAATTATTAGCTATTATCCTTATTATAAGAGAACAAAGTGGTACAGGGGAAGTTAACATTGGAAAGTTTTCTTAGGGCTGTATCTCACTGGACCTGGGATCTAGGGTGGAGCAGTGTCTTTTCTCCTTATCACTGTGGCTTGTTTCTCTTTCTCCCAAATTCAGATTCAGTGGATACATCAATGTGAGCTCACCCTGGGAGACTGCTCTGTCCCTAAGCCTGGGCATCCTGCCCAAAGCCACTGATCCCATGTGACTGTGCCATGTGAGTGATGTAGGTCTCCAGTAATTACCACTGGGGGGAACTTAGAGATTGCCTGGGTTCCTCTCGGACCTACCTCCTATTCCACAGATGCTGAGCATCCTTCTCATGGCCTCCCTACTCCTCCTGCCCACATCCCTAAACCTCAGTAAAATATTCGTCGGTCTGAACTCCCGTGAGTGTGGTTATTTGTGTGCAGACCAGTGAACAGGACTTGTAGACATCTCTTTCACACCTTTTCCCACCCACCTTCAGATCTGCTTCTTCCCACACTGGTTGGATGTTTCCTGAAATTTGACTGTTATAGTCTTGTCAAAGAAAACCAGAGATGAACAGTAGTTAAAGTGGCAAAAGATTTTATTTAGGACTATTGCAATAGGGGAAAAGAGACCTTAGTGTAGAACTGGGCTCAATTCTGAATACAGCACGGGCATGTGGGAATTTATAGCCCAAAAAACAAGGCAAAAGGGATAGGTGGAGGGAAAATTCCTAAGACGAAACATCAGCGGGGAGGATAGATTCTGCTAAACTGACCAAGAGGATTTTTGCTGCAGGTGGGTCAGGGTGATCAGACATCACCTGGGGGGTGGTGGAGGATGAGGAATTCAAATGAATATCAAGCATGACCAGATATGGAGCATGGGGGATTCTGGCTAAACTGACTTAGCAGGATTCTTGCTAAAATTGGACAATGTAGAGATACCTAGTTGAAAAGGAGTTTAGGGAAGCCTGAGTAGCATTTGGTCAAGGAGAGAATCTTTGCCGGTTTCATTCCTTTATTCTTAGCCAAACAGATTCTTGGTCCTCAATTAAAATGCAGGTGCCCCCAGGAGATGCAGTGCACTAAACTATATCAGTCTTTACACTTGCATGTGAATAGATTTATTAGATTCTTTATAGAGAATATTTTATTCCATTGAAGGAAGCACCCAAATATTTTCAGTCCCACAATGCTTCTGATTGGTACAACTACGTTTCCTGGTAATCCACGCCTTCAAGAAGATAGGGATGGTATGGTACAGTGCAAACAAGATCATGTCATTCTCCTGAGTCGTGTGTGATTGGGGGTCTCCATCTCTTCTCCACGTCACCTACCTATGCTTTTGCAGTTGAGACCTTATCATCTCTGACCTGTACTTATGCTGGAACACGTTGACCCAGAGGAAATTTCTTAAATGCACTCCTTATTCTGCTATTTTTACTGACTGTTTAGGTTGTGTGCCAGAGTTACCTTGATTTTTACACTTACTGGCCAATGGATAGTAAATGATGTGTTGGTACTTAGAATGTGTGGTCTCTACTTCCTTCCTCCCTCCCTCCCTCCCTCCCTCCCTCCCTTCCTTCCTTCCTTCCCATCTACTTCTCTCCTCCATACAACCTCGTTTCCACACCACCATTTCACAGAAACTGCTGTCTCCATTGCCTACTGATCGCCAAACTCAGTGGACATTCTTTCCCCCTCATTTGACACTTCTTTTCTGTCTTACTCTTGACTTCTCTCAGCCTCTTGTATTTCCACCTTTCGTGTGTTTCTGTTTTGCATTTCCCGGTGTAAGCTTCTACATTGCAATCAATTATTTTTCTATCCTTTAAAATGATTCCTCTTCGACCCTGTTAATATTCTAGGGGCGTCTTCCTTGATTATCTTCTGTTCTCACTCTGCACCATCGTCCCTGGGTGGCCCCACACACTCTCATATTTTTAATTCTGCCAGCCTGCTAAAGACCCCCAAATCTGTGTCTTTTGCCTTGTCCCTTTTGACCAATGTCAGAGCCTCAGAATGTCCTGAATGCTGAACGGCTCCCCCTAGATGCCCCACTGGCACCCGTGGGCAAAACTCAGGGTGCAACGGCTCGGCGGCCCAGGGACCACGAACAAGCAGGTGAGCGCTCTCGGGGATATTCCAAAGTGACAATTAGGGTCTTTTTTAAAAGCTTGAATTCATCATAGAAAAATTATATTTTCCTTTCAGCTTTTCCTTCTCTCCAAGGACCTCTTCGTGTTCAACAAAACCCACTTCCCCTGCTCTCAGTGGGGAAAGAGGATTTCTTTCTTTACTCTTCTCTTTTATTTTCTTTTCCCCCTATATTTATTTAACCTTTAAATTGACATATAGAATTGTATGTATTTATTGTACACAACATGATGTTTTGAAGTATAGATACATTGTGGAACGGCTAAATCTAGTTAATTAACAAATGCATTAGCTCACATAGTTATCGTCTCTGTGGTGAGAACATGCACTTTCTTAGCTTTTTTCAAGAATATGATACATCGTCATGAGCTGTAGTTACCACCTGTGCAGTGAATAGATCTCTGGAAGTTATTCCTCCTGTTTCACTGTAAATATGTATTCTCGGATGAACATCTTCCCCCCTCCCCTTCTGCCTAACCACCCCAGCCTCTAGGAACCACCCCAGCCTCTAGGAACCACCATTTTACTGTCTACTTCTACGAGATCAACTTTTTTAGATCCCGCATGAGTGGGAGCGTGTGGTCTTTGCCTTTCTCTGCCTGGCTTATCTCACCTAGCACAATGTCCTCCCGTCTCTCTCTTTCTTGAAGAGCTGCACTGATCTAGAAACGGCCCCACATATACAAGATGGTGACCAAGCAATCTAAAAAAAATCCCGCAATAATATATTCATTTTTCTTGTTTCCTGGGCTTGTTCAGAGATTATCAATCGCTCTATCTCCTGAGTCAGAAACCCAGCTCCATCCTTGCCTTTGCCCCCTTCTACCCTCAGTACCCTGTTTGTCACGAAGTTCCATCACATTTTAGTGGCTTTTAGAGCCGTGTGCCCGTATTCCACCACTGCTGCCACAACAGCCACCGTCATTACTGATGCTGATGCCACGTTGTTACTGAATTCTCAACAGTGCTCAGTTGCACAGCTTCCCAGAAAAACCAGCTAATAAAGCTGCCTAACTTCAGGAATTATTTTTGTGTAAATTTCATTTATAAAAATAATAAATTCCCTTCTGTTTCTATACTTGCTATTTTTTTTTTTAATTCACAAAAGGGGTTTGAATTCTGTTGAAAGCATTTCTTTTTTCTAAGGAGAGGATCATATTTTTTTTTCTAGTTCAGTTTGATAGTATTGTTAATGGCATTAAGAGATTTTTCTAATCTGAAAATATCTTTGTATTCTTGGGATAAGGCTAACTTGGTCATATATATTTTTTTATGTGACGCTAGATTTGATTCGAATTGATTGCTTATTAGTTTTGCATAAAAGTTCATACATGAGTTTGGCCTACAACTTGCTGTCTCATACTGTCTTTATCTGATTTTAGCATTATAAGTTTGCTAGCTTCATAAAATGCAATGTTGCATGCTCCCCCTTTTTCTATTTTCTGAAAAAGTTTCTATATAAATAATTTTGTATATTTTGGGTCTATGTTTTTTCGGGGGAGTAACGCATTTAGAATTGCAAAATCTTCCTAATGAATCTTTTATATAATCCCTATTTATCTCTGTTAGTGCTTTCCTTTTTGCCTTGAAGTGTATTTGTCTGATACTAATATAGATTAATCAGCAGTTCATTTACTTATATTTGCTTATAATATAATTTTTTATCCCTTGATTTTAAACTTTTTTTTTACTTTATGTTTTAGGTCTATCTTTCATAGCACCATTATAACTAGATTTTTATTTTTATTTCCAATTAGAAAATAATTGAATTTGTATAGGTTTGGTTCATTTATACCTCATGTAATTACTGACATATTTGAATTCATTTTTATCATTTCTTTTTACTCTTTAACAAAAACTTTCTTAGGGAAACATAACTGAGGACAAGGAACAGAACATTCAAAGACTCCCTTTCACTTTTCCCAAATCGCTGCCTCTCTTACCTCCTCCTGAAAGTTAACAACTATTTCAACTATATAAAAATATTTTCTTCTTTTTTTAAAAACAAATGTTTGATTTTGCCTATTTTAAAAATGTATAATGCTGTAATCATCCTCTATGTATTGATACATTTCCAAATGTGAAAACAAACTGGCATTCTTGAAATGAACCCAACTTGGGGCTTTTTATATAATGCTGCATTCTTTTGCAAACAATTTGTTTAGGACCTTGGCATCTACCATCAGAGTCCAGAGTGCTCACCATTACACAATGGAACCACCGGGCATCTACAATCATGTGAGACATTGTTGTGTAATTTTTATTTCTTATAATGACCTTGTCAGGTTTTGGAATCAAGATTATTCTGGACTTACAACATGAAGTAGGCATTGCTTCTTTGTTTTCTATTCTCTTGAAGAGAGTGCATAATATTGGTATTACTTATTCCTCTAATGTCTTGAGGAATTCTTCAGTTAAGCCACATGGACCTGGAAATTTCTCTGTAGGAAGATTTCCATAAACTACATAGGACTATTTAAATTTCTTATTTCCTTTTGTGTCAGTATTTTATGTTTTATTTTTTATAGGAATATGTCAATTTCATCTGAATTTTCAAATATACTGGACACAGTCTTGAAATCAGAGTTAAAGTCCTCACTTTGATATCTACAAATTTAGAGTATTCACTAAGCTTCATGAATCTTAGTCAATTCATATATAAAATGTTAATAATAATACCCACCAACTAACTTGTTTTGGGGACGTCTAGCCACTTCTGGGAAGAGGTAAGGGCTGGTGGGAGTATGGTTTTATGTGGTCCTTAAGTAGTCACAGATAGTCAAGGCAGGGAGTTAATGCTTTGAAATGGCCCTCCCCCATCTACACAACAGAGCTCGGATAGAATTATCATATATTTGAAAAAATAAATTTAAAATCACATATTCATGAGAAAATACAATGAAAATATCTATGAACATAAATGGAAACACCAAACAGTGTTTCTTAAGTGAAGGATAATGCTAAATACCAGATGCTAAGTAATTTAACTTAATCCTCATGTAAGTACTGTAATATTGTTGTGCCTATTTTACAGATGATAAGATTGAGTTTTAGAATGGTAACAACTTATCAAAATCACACAGCTGGTATTCAGTGGCTCTGACTATAACCCAGACACCCCAAATTCTGCATTTTAACATAGTCCTGTGCCACTAACACCTGACAACTCACCAGAGGAATAAATCCTAATGCTAAAATTTAATCCCTCTGTAGACGAGAGAGAGAACATATTAAAAACGCACCAGAATCTTAGGTCCCCAAGGGCCAAGAGACCAGAAGCGATGATCCGAATGCCAGCCGGAACACACCGTGTTGAGCCCAGGCAGCCAAGAGCTCTCCCGAATCTGGAGCTGGAGGCGGGGGTGCCAGGGCTGGAGGGCTGAGGGGCCAGCTCAGCTGAGGAGCCTCCTGGCTGCTGCTCCCCCAGCATTGCTGCTTTTCCTGACATTTGAAAACTTGTATAACTTTAGCTGTGATGTACTCCCTTGGTCCCATTCCCGTGGACCAGCAGAAATATCTAACACAGCTGACGACCCTCAGATCATAGACTCATTCTTTTTCCTGGACTCAAGTTCACTGCATGAGACAGGCAGGACCATTCATTTCTAACCTGACTTAAGGAAAAGGCATTTGTTTAGCTCATATAGTTGAAAAAATCCAGGGGTAAATTTGGTTTCAGGGATAATGTGATGCAGGGGCAGTAACAGTGTCCAGGGCCCAGTTTCTGTCTCCACCATGCTGCTGCACTTCCTTCTTGTTGGCTCCATCCTCGCACAGAGTCTCACACACAGAAGGCATCTGAGGCTCAGACTCTCATCGTTGCGGGTACATCCAACTGGGGAAAGTCTGATTTCCCAACAGCCTGAAAATGAGCCCCTGAATTGAAACTCAGTAGCTCCAACTGGCCCATCTTGGTCCCTATGTCAGTTCCCGAATCAATTGCTAAGGGACCATGTGATGCAACAATTGACCACTATTAGGTCTGTGGCCCCCACCAGGGCCAGTGGGGGAATCACCTCCTCGAGAAGCACATGGACTGAGATTTGAGTACAGGTGAATGATCAAGCAAAAAAGCAAAAACAAAAACAAAAGCCAAAAAATAAAGTTGCTACATGATGTGACAGAATATCCCATCTATTTCAAGCCCTGGAGTTTTCTCTGTTCTGCGAGTGATGTGAGGGACTGCCTGGATAGTAGCTTCCCCACAAAGGAAGAGGAAAGACCAGGAGTGATGCAGAGCCTGTGACTGTCTAACTGCATCCTGACTCTAAATTAGAACCAGGGAACAATGGAGACCTGCTGGGAGTCAGGTGAGGAACTGATTCCTCAACAGTGAACCTGCCTGCAGGCCACAGTACTGGCCACGCAAGGGTACCCACACCCACCACAACCAGAGATGCATCAGTTATGCCTTTAAGAAAAAATAAAGATGCATTTTACCAAGATTTTTCATCAAAATTCATGATGCCAGGTGAAGCAATATCTTTAAACCAAGGGCAAAAACAGAATATCAATCCTTGATGCCCTGGAGGCAGAAACAAGTAAGAACAGTATATTCTGTACCTAGAAACTTGATAGTTATTTGTTGTTGGATGCACTTTGAACAACCTTTTTGGGACACAGGATCTTTTCTCACATATGATATTAAACTGCCTAATTTCAGAGAAGCAAAACCAACTGTAGCTATCAAAAATAGAAAAAGAACTCTTTGGAAAACCATGGGTGGATTGGGGCTGGCGTTGCTTGCAGAATCATCAACAAGCCTGAAGGGCCAGTTCTGGAAAATAAGAGGTAACACAGGGAGGCTGGGCAGGTCATGACCCAGTCATGGGATCCATCTGCTTAGCACATGCCCCTGTGCCATCACCACTAGACACTAATGGACAGACCACTATTATTGGATTGTCTTTCTATCAGAGGTACATGAGTAAACTATGACTGTCCTCGTATGTGTAAATGTGTCAAGATTTGACACCTTGAGACAGAACACCCCATTAGCTAGACCTGAGTCACATGACCATGTGTCTAAACCCCATTGCTGGAGGAGCAGGGCAAGTGACTCTCTGGCCCCTTCAGCTTCCATAGCCAGAGCAGGGGCCCTGCCTTCCAAGTCTCTCGAGATTCCTCCCAAATTGCGGGTATATGGATGCTGAGTGCTCAAAAGGACCAGTATCCACAACACCTGAGTAGCTCTACAGCACCCCTGAAGGGCAGGCAAAGTGTCTTGGACCCTGAGGCCAGAGCCCCACCTTTCTCCTGCCGGCTCTGCTCCTATGTGGCAGTATGTTTAGGTCACTTGAGATATAACCAGTGTTTCCATAAGCACTGCTTTATGCTAAGCACAAAGCCCAAGTGGAAGAGGCACTTGACTTGTTATTTTACTTAATTCTCACAACTACCCTGAAAGGGAATTACTTTCACCCTCCCTTCAAAGACAGGGAATGGGGACACACAGGCTGCTCATGAGAGACGTGTGACCTCTGTTCTCCATCTAGCTCAGCCACTGATGCTGAAGCCACACCCAACTCGGCAGCCGTGCTTCCAGCCTGCTTGACAAATTCACGTGTCATTCCACTCCCAAGATTATTCTTGTTCTGCATAATTCTGCATCCAGCCTGGTCTACCTGGACAACTCTTTTTCATCCTTCAAACCTCCATCCACTGGCACCATGTTTAAGATGCTGCGCTTGACCTTCTTGGCTCCTGTTTTAGAATAGACACTCACGTTTCTCCCCGCCCCTCCTTACTGTATCCCGGCATTTACCATGACAGGATAAAGAAGGGCTTTAGAATAAAATTTAAGTCTGGGAAGGAGCCAGGCACAATTTTGGTTTAATAACACTCAAGAAATGAACCAGCAGGAGGTTAAACAGTTTGAAAGTTCAGATTGCTTTCAAAGCCTCCAATCTAAAGTCTGAGGGTTCATGGGAGATGCTCTAATGTGTTGGTTCTCGAATAAGGTGTGCATTCGAATCACCTGGAGGTCTTGATGAACCACAAATTGCTGGACCCACTCTATAGTTTCATTCAATAATATGAGTTGATGTCTAAGAATTTGTGTGTCTAACAAGTTCCCCAGGGATGCTGACGCTGCTAGTGTGGGGAACACATTTTGAGAAGCACTGCTCTAAGGCAAGTGGGATCTCCCCAAGATGTGCCCTTGGAGTCCTAGGACGTGGCCATATGTCTGAGGCTGGAACTTGGGGGAATTTCAATGGACTTAAGAGACCACTCTCACACAATCATCACCACATTTGAACCTCAGCAAGGGATTGGTTGAGCATTCTCTCTGATTCCATGTGTGTGTTTGCCTGGCTGTGAGGAAGATTATTTTATTAAAGACTCCCTTGCCCTTCCCTTCCAAACAAATGTGGGTTTAAACATCATTTATGTTACTAAAACATATCTGATTTTAACACATTCACTACTTCTTTTTTCAACTATGGCTGATCTGTATTAGTGTTCTATTGGTGCATAATAATTTTTAAAAACCCAGTAGATTTAAACAACACAAATTTAACATCTCAGTTTCTGTAGGTCAGAAATCTGAGCTAAAGCTGGGTTCTCTGAGGGTGAGGTCTCACCAGGCTCTAATCTAGGTGTTGGCTGGGGCTGTGTACTCATCAGAGGCTTGACTGGGGAAAAGTCTAGTTGCATACTTCTTCGGGTTGTTGGTAAAATTCATTTCCTTGAAGTTGTAGAATTCTGAAACCATTTCTTCAAAGCTCTGGCCTGCTTCTTCAAAGATGTCAAGGAGATTCTCTAGCTCTAGTCTGCTAAGGTGAAATGGAATATAACACAACAAAACCACAGAAGGTATACTCTGTCACCTTTGCTATTTCTGATTAGTTAGAAGTAAGTCACAGGTCCTGCCTGCCCTCAAGGAGAAGGGATTACAAAATGGTGTGAACCCAGGGAGGTAGAGACCTTTAGGGGGAGAGTGTCACTGTAGGGTCTGTACATGACAGTCTTTCTTCTGACCCAAATGTGCCATGTCTCTTCCATATGCAAAATACATTCAGTGCCTAACAAGCTTCCCAAGAATCTTATCTTAGTATGCCTCCATCCTGTATGAAAAAAAATCATCTAAATCATGTTGAGATACAAGTGAGACTCTTGGGTGTAATCTCTCAGATACATCTCCTGGGACCCAATTCCTCTTTATCTGTATACCTATGACACTAAAGAGACAATTATCTGCCTCAAGAAACCCATACAGTACAGTGGTGAGACAGGCGTAGGATAACAACTGCAGATGTTCTGGTTCAAAAGGGGGGAACAGAATGTAAAGGAGTGGCCGGTGTGTGGTCTCCAGCTGGATACATGTTGGGGTTTCTTGATTACATTTCAAATTTGGGAATCATTCTCCAGGGCTCTGGGCTTACCCCTTGGGCTCTTTGTTCTGCCCTCTGAGTTATCCTTTCTTTTTCATGAAATGTAACACATGTTTGCTGCTGTGTAAACATGTTTTATCAACCTGCTCCTTGCCATTAGAATTTTGGGAGTCTGACAGTTTCCTTTTCTTTTGTTCCTACTCTGACCTTTTCATCCAGGCTGGCGGTGTTACTGCAGAGATAATTTTCTTAAGAACTTTGTGGGTCTCCTGTCAATTTTCCTGGGGTTCATCTGTTGGGCAAAAGCTCTATTAACAGATATTTTTCATATAAACACATATCTACCTTGGCCTCCTGCTGAGATGGCCAGGGGACAATGAATGCCCCCAAGCTGCCTAGAAGCTCTGGTTTGTTTGAGAGGAGTGAGACCTCGAAGCACAGCCATCATCTTTGAAAGGGCCCTTTGTATGATCTTTTAATATTTCTGAGGTTTTTGGAAAAGGTTATAGAGACACGCCCTTGGCCTTCTTTTTAGAGCATGCTTTAATGACAACGAATCTCTTAATTTTAGTATGTTTTGCCATCTAGAGAGGCTGGAATTTTCCAAAGGAATCAGGCCCTCATTTCTTTTTGTTGAACAATTCTTCCCTCAATTCATCTCTCTTCTCTCATATTTTCCCACAAGGAGCAAACAAAACAAACAAACAAACAAAAAACCACAACAAAACAAAATTAAAGGAAGAGCCACCTTTGCTTGGGAATCTCCTTAGCTGTATATCCAGATTTATCACTTATACTTTCTGCTTTCCTCATAACCACAGAAGACAATTTTGATAAGCTTCCTGCCATTATATGGCAAAGATTCCCTACACTCCTGTCTTAGTCCGCTTTGTGCTGCTATTAATATAACAGAATACCACAGACTGGGTAATTCATAGTGAACAGAAAGTTATTTGGCTCATGGTTCTGAAGCCTGGGAAGTCCAAGATTGAGGGGCCTTGTTGCTGTGTCATCCCATGTTGGAAGGCAGAAGGGCAAGAAAGCTTGATAGAGAGGCAGAAGGGGCCAAACTCATCCTTTTATAAGGAACCCACTCCTGTGATAAAGGCATTAATCCATTTATGAAGGCCCCCTCATAACTGTGGCCTAATCACCTGTCATTAGGCCCCACCTCTCAACACTGTTGCATTGAAAATTAAGTTTTCAACACATGCTTTTGGTGGGGGGCACATTTAAACCAAAGCACCTCCATTTTCTAATAACACATTCCTTACTTTCTCATGAGGTTTCAACAGAAGTGTCCCACAACTTCAGGTTTTTGCTAACAGTCTACTGAAGGGCATTTAGGCTCTGTTATGCTACTCAAATTCCTCCAGTCTGACTTTCTGGTTAAAAATTACTCCACGTTTTTAGGTATTAGTTATAGTAGCACCCCATGTAGAGGTACCAAAATCTGTTAAACCCAACTATTGTGTTCTTGAATTCAGTTACATTTTGTAGTTTGATAATTTCCATTTTTATAAAAATTTGCAGTAATCTGCCAAAATTCTTAATCTTGTCTATTTCTTTAAATATATTAAGCATAGCTATTTAAAAAAATTTCTCTCTGATTACTCCACTACCTGGAGTCCTTACAAGTCTTTTTCTTTTTTTCTGTTATTTCTCATGAACACGTATAGTTTTATCATATTTCCTTTTGTACCTGATTATTTTTTATTATGTTTGCATGTTTTGAGAAAAGTGTTGTAGAAATGATTTAAGGCCCAGGATAGTGTAATCTTTTTCTATTTACATTCTCGTCTTATAGCCAGCTACGGACACCTCGAGATGCCTGGAGACACTGTGCTCTGTGACCACCTCAACCCCACTTGCACTGAGCTGCAGTCCACTCCAAGGGTGGGTCTTATTCTGTTTCATTTTTTCTCTCTAGATTTGTGTCCCAACCCAAAGTGAGGGGATTAGAAATGGACAGCCCTCTAGGCAGACTTTGGACTCCAATCTTTATTTTCCCCTCACCTTGACTGTGATGGCCTGTCACCTGCTCCTGCAGGATTTCCAAATGCTCTCAGAGACAAACCAGTCACAAATGTGGGAGGGCAGCACCCATGCCTATGCTCTGCCTGGATCTAGGCCTAATAATTCTTTACACTCTTGATAACTCCCTGTATGTTCTCCCCTCAGCTTTTCTGGTTGTTTTCAGCAAGATATTTGCCTAATTTACTTAGTTTGCAATTAAGAGGGACCCAACACGTCTGTCATGCTTTTTCTGTGTTTTCCTCCTGCCTGTCCTCCTTACTTTTGCACCAAATGGGATGTTTTTAAAATCCATTTTTCCTGTACCAGTCTGAAACTTAAACGTGCTCTGACATTTTAATGCATAGATATCACTGTTTTTTTTTTTATTTTATTTTTATTTAATTTTATTTTTTGAGACAGAGTCTCGCTCCATCACCCTGGGTAGAGTGCAGTGGCCTCATCATAGCTTACTGCAACCTCCAACTTTTGGGCTCAAGCGATCATCCTACCTCAGCCTCCCGAGTAGCTGGGACTACAGGCACAGGCCACCATGCCTGGCTAATTTTTCTATTTTTAGTAGAGAGGGGGGTCTCACCCTTGCTCAGGTTGGTCTCGAACTCCTGAGCTCAAGCGAACCTCCCGCTTCTGCCTCCCAGAATGCTAGGATTACAGGTATGTGCCACCACACCCAGCCTTATTTTTACTTTTGGTTCTTTGGCTTCACTTCCAAGGTTAACATAACTCCACAGTTTATAATATCCTGTCATTATTGTCTCCTCCAAGGCCCCTTAAATTTTATTTACTTATAAATTATGTATTTCTTTTAATTCTCATTTTCCTTCCACTGTTCAATGGCTAAGAATATCACTGATTCCAGAAGCGGTTGATATTAAACTGTAAAGGATTGTGTGAACGTGGATATATTTATGCAACTGATTATTTCTGTTCTCATTTTATTCCAAGATCAAATGAAGGTCAGTGGACCAGATGGGTAAGGTAGCTCTGCAGCCTGGGTTCACAATTGCCATGTCTTGTTCTGTGGCCACTTAGGTGACCTCCTAGAATGTTGGTTCATTTATATTAAGATTCCCTTTCAATCACATGTGTATCCTTAACAGAAGATATACTCTGCTTTCCATTATGTAGCCCCCAAATAATTTATTTTGGAATTTATGTATTCCATTGTATATTTAAACATTCCATCTAAATTACATTTACTAAATTCTGTGCATTTCTGTCCCTTGATTTTATCCTTAACCAAGCTCACTCAGAACCTTGGCAGTGATCACTTGGGTTGAGTCACAATAACTGAGCCTCCTAAGAGGAACAATTTGTAAACCAGTGTTTGAACTTTAACTTCCAGGGAGAAATCGGAGTGCCAAGAGCGTCAGAATACTTATGTCCTTGAAACAGCTCATTTTCTTCTTTTTAGGAAAACTAATGTAGAAACTCAAATTAAGTTCATAAACTAGAATCTAGATTCCAGGAAAGGAGACTGAAATAAGCTTCAGTAGTATCAACTTGTGTAACAAATATATAATGAGCACTCGCCGTGAACAAAGCACGATCTTGAATTGTTTGGTGGCTGCAGAATTGAATCACTGATAATGTCCTTTCCTCTGAGCAAGGTTGTTGTTGCTAGCGATTATGGGCCAGTGGATATAATGCCTTTTTGTCCCTGCCTTGGGGTGAAAGTGAATCTGTGTTTAGATACCAATTAGTTCTTGGGCAATTGAGTATCCCCATATTCAGGAACATATTTGACATTGGTTGAAAGCTACCATTTCCTTCAGTAATTAGAAAAGCTTTGTTGTGGGATTTTTAAAGCCTGTTTATTTACACTGTGGTCAAAAACAAATAACATAAAATTTACCATCTTAACCATTTTAAGTATATAGTACAGTAGTGCTAAATATATGTATACTGTTGTGCAACAGATCGCTATAATATTTTCATCTTGCGAAACTGAAATTCTATATCCATTGAACACCTGTGCTTTCCCCCTCCCCCATCCCTTGGCAACCACTGTTCTACTTTCTCTATGTGAAAGTGTGACTATTTAGATACCTCATATAAGTGGAACCATGCAGCATTTGTCATTTTTTGACTGGTTTATTTCACTTAACATAGTGTCCTCCAAGTTCATTTATGTTGTCACAAATGACAAGGTTTCCTTCTTTTCTAAGGCTGGATAGACTTTCATTTCATCAATTTTCTTCATCCATTCATCCACCTGTGGACACTTAGGTTGATTCTGTATCTTGGCTATCATGAATTATGCTGCTATCAATATGGGTGTGCAAATTTCTCTTCAAGATCCTGTATTCGATTCTTTTGAATATATACCCAGCAGTAGTATTGGTGGATCATATGGTAATTCTATTTTTAATATTTTGAGGAACTGCCACACTGTTTTCCATAGGGGCTGCACAATTTTACATTCCCACCAGGGTTCCAATTACTCCAAATCTTTGCCAACCCTTTTTATCTTCTGACTTTTTCATAGTGGCCATCCTAACAGGTGTAAGGTGATATGTCATTGTGATTTTGATTTGCATTTCTTTAATAATTAGTGATGCTGAGCATCTTCTCATATGACTTTTGGCCATTTGTATATCTTCTTTGGAGTATTGTCTATTCAAGTCATTTGACTATTTTCAAATTGGATTGTGTGTGTGTGTGTGGTTGAGTTGTAGTGCCATTTATATATTCTGGCTATCAACCTCTTATCAGATCTATGATTTCAAAATATTTTCTCCCATTCTGTAGATTGCCTTTTAATTCTTTAGATTGTTTTAGCCACTGCCCAGAAGGTTTAAAGTTTGATATAGTCCCATTTGTCTATTTTTGCTTTTGTAGTCTATGCTTTTGGTGTCGTACCCAAAAAATCATTGCAAAATCCAATGCCATCAAGATTTCCCCATGTTTTCTTCTAGGAATTTTGTATGTTCAGGTCTTACATTTATGGCTTTAAGACATTTTGAGTTGATTTTTATATAGGATGTGTGATAAGGGTCTAACTTCTTCCTTTTTCCTGTGAATATCCAGTTTTCTCAACACCGTTGAAATGACTGTCCTTTCCTCATTGTGTAGTGTTGGCATTTTTGTTGAAGATCATTGGCCATATACATGGGGGTTTATTTCTGCGTTCTCTAGTCTATTCCAGTGGTCTCTATGTCTGTTTTTATGCTAATTACCATACCGTTTTAATCACTATAGCTTTGTAACATGGTTGGAAATCAGGAAATGTAAGTCCTTCAGCTTTGTTATTCTTTCTCAATATTTTTTTTTTTGGCTATTTGGAGTCCTTTGAGATTCCCTATGAATTTGAGGATTTTTTTAGTTCTATGAAAAATATCATGGGGATTTTGATACAGATTGCTTTTAATCTGTAGATCACCTTGGGTAGTGTGGACATTTAAATAATATTAAGTCTTCCGATCATGAACACTGATGTCTTTCCATTTATTGGTTTCTTCTTAAATTTCTTTCAGCAATGTTTTGCAATTTTCAGTGTATGAGTCTTTCCCCTCCTTGGTTAAATATATTCCTAAGTATTTTATTCTCTTCGATACTATTGTAAAGGGGATTGTTTTAAAATTTTCCATTTGGATTGGTCATTGTTAGCGTATAGAAACACAACTGATTTTTGTGTGTTGATTTTGTATCCTGAACCTTTGCTAGATTCATTCATTAGTTCTAACAGGTTTCCTTTGTATGTGTGTGTGTGTGATCTTTAGTTTTCAGTATACAAGATCATGTCATCTGCAAACAAAGATAATTTTACTTCTTCCTCTCCTATATGGATGCCTTTCATTTCTTCTTCTTGCCTGATTTCTCTAGCTAGGACTTGCAGTACTATGTTGAATAGAAGTGGCAAGAGTGGGCATCGTTGCCTTGTTCTTGATCTCAGAGGAAAAGGTTTTAGTTTTTCACCATGGAGTATGTTAGCAGTGGGCTTGTCATATATGGCCATTTTACGTTGTAATTTCCTTCTATTTATAGTTCCTTGAGTGTTTTTAACATGAAAGGGTGCTGAATTTTGTCAAATGTTTTTTCTGCACAAATTAAAATGGTCATGTGGTTTTTGTATTTCATTCTGGTAATGTGATGTATTACATTGATTGATTGATTTGCATATGTTAAACCATTCTTGCATTCCAGGGATAAATTTCACTCGGTCATGTAAAATGCTTTTGATGTGCTGTTGCTTTTGGTTTGCTAGTATTTTGTTGAAGAGTTTTCGCATCATTATTTACCAGGGATATTAGTCTGTGGTTTTCATTTCATGTAGTATCTCTGTCTGACTTGGTATCAAGGTAATTCTGATCTCATAGAATAAATTTGGAAATATTCCTGCTTCTTCAAATTTTTGGGAAGAGTTTAAGAAGAATTGGTGTTAATTCTTCTTTAGATGTTTGGTAGAATTCTCCAGTGAAGCTTTCTTATCCTGGGCTTTTCTTTGTTGGGAGGTTTTTGATTACTGACTTAATCTTCTTATGAGTTATAGGTCTTTTCAGATGCTTTATTTCTTCATGGTTCAGTCTTGGTGGCTTGTATGTTTCTAGAAGTTAATCCATTTCTTCTAGGTTATCCAATTCGTTGGCACGTAATTGTTCATAGTGGTCACTTATGATCATTTTATTTCTATTGCATCATTTGTAATGTCTCCTTTTTTGTTAAATTTTTGTTGCTTGAATCTTTTCTGTTTTTGTCTTAGTTGGTCTAGGTCAGGGTTTATTGGTTTTGTTGATCTTCCATAAAAATCAACTCTAAGTTTCATTGGTTTTTTCCTATTGTTTTTCTATTCTGTATTTCATTTATTTCTGTTCTATTTTTATTATTGCCTTCTGCTAACTTTGGGTTTAGTTTGTTCTTCCTTTTTTCTATTTCCTTGATGTGTAAAGTTAGGTCATTTATTTGAGATCTTTCTTCTTTTTTTAGATGTTTAATTCTTTTTATGTTTATTTGTTTATTTAAAAATGAAATTGTATATATTTGTGATACACAATGTGATGTTTTCATATATGTACACATTGTAGAATGATTAAATAAAACTGATTAACCTATCCATCACCTCACATCCTTATCATTTCCTTTTGCGGTGAGAACAAGAACATTTAAAATCTACTCTCTTAGCAATTTTCAAGTATACAATATATTATTAATTATAGTCCCTCATGGTGCACAATAGATCTCCAGAACTTACTCCTCCTTTCTAACTGTATCTTTGTACTCTTTGACCCATATCTCCCCGTTTTCTCCCCTTCTCCCACTCCCTGATAACCACCATTCTACTCTCTGCTTTTGTGAGTTCTCCTTTTTTTAGATTCCACACAAGAGTGATGTCACGCAGTTTTGTCTTCCTGTGCCTGTCTATTTCATGTAGCATAATGTCCTCCAGGTTCATCCATCTTATCACAAATGACAGGATTTCCTTTTTAAAAAATGGCTGAATAGTAGTCCATTGTATATATATGTCACATTTTCTTTATCCATTCATTTGATAGACACTTAGGCTGATTCCATACCTTGACTATTGTGAATAATGCTGCAATGAACATGGGAATGTGTTGTTTAATTTCCACATATTTGTGAATTTCCCAGTTTTTATTTTGCTACTGATTTCTAGTTTCATTTCATTGTGGTCAGAAAACACATTTGATGTGATTTTAAATCATCTTAATTTTTTTGAGTTTTTAAAAATACTAATATGTGATCATCTTAGAGGATGTTCCGTGGGTGCTTGAGAAGAATGTGGACTCTGCTGCTGTTGAGTAGGGTATTCTGTCTATATCTGTCATGTCCAATTGGTCTATATTGTTGTTCAAATTTTCTGTTGCCTTAATGATCTTCTGTCTTGCTGATCTATCCGTTCTTGAAAGTGGGGTATTAAAATATTTTACTATTCTTATGTTACTATCTATTTCTTCCTTCAATTCTGTCAATGTTTGATATATTTCGGTGCTCTGCTGTTAGGTGCATATATATTTATAATTGTTATATATACCTGGTGAATTGACTCCTTTACATTATATAATGTCTTACTTTGTCTCTTATTACACTTTCTGACTAAATGTATATTTTATGTGATATAGTATGACCACTTCCATTTTTTCTTGGTTATACTTTCCATGGACTATCTTTTCCCATCCTTTCTCTTTCAGCATGTACGTGTCCTTATATCTAATATGAGTTTCTTGTAGGTAGCATACAGTTAGATCTTGTTTTTTATATCCATTTAGTCACTCTACATATTTTGATTGGGGAGTTTAATCCATTTACATTTGAGGTAATTATTGATAGGGAAGAATTTACTATTGCCATTTTGTTAATTGTTTTCTGCATGTCTTCTTGTTTTTTTGGTGCCATTTTTCCTTTCTTGTTGCCTTACTTGGTGTTTAGTTGATTTTTTTAGTGACATTCTTTGATTCCTTTTTCATTTTCTTTGTACATCCTTCCTAGGTAGTTTCTTTGAGGTTACTGTAGGGATTACATAAAACACCTTACAGTTCTATTTTAAACTGATAACAGTTTAACTTCAATTTCATATATAAACTCTGCTTTTTTACATCCCCTTGCTTGATGTTACTGATGCCACAAATTATATCTTTTAATATATTATATCCATAAACATAATTTTGTGGTTGTGGTTTTTAAATGCTTTTATCTATTAAATTCTATACCTGAATTTACAAGTGATTTATGCACCACAACTACAGTATTAGAAGATCCTCTTTACTAGAGAGCTTTATACTTTCATATGCTTTTGTGTTGCTGTCTAGCATCCTTTCATTTTAACTTGAAAGACTCTCTTTAGCAATTCTTATAAGGCAAGTCTAGTGGTAATGAAATTTCTCAGCTTTTGTTTATCTGTCTTTATTTTTCCTTCACTTTTGAAGGATAGTTTTGGCAAATACTGTGTTCTTGGTTGGCAGTTATTTTTCCCCCAGCACTTGGAATACATCATCCCACTCTACTCTGGCCTGTAATGTTTCTACTGAGAAGCCTGCTGATAATCTTATGGAAACTCCCACGTACATGACCAGTTCCTTTCATAGTTTTGTGTTCAAGATTTCCTCTTTGTCTTTGACTTTTGACAATTCTATTATAATGTATCTTGGTGTGAGTCTCATATATCTCAGTATGAGCCTTTTCAGGTTCATCCTAGTTGGAGTCCATTGTCCCTCTTCAATTTGGTTTCCATTTTCTTCCTAAGATTTGGCAAATTTTCAGCCATATTTCTTCAAATAAGCTCTTTCCCCATGTTCCCTCTCTTTTCCTTCTGGGACCCCCATAATGCACATGTCAATTTGCTTAATAGTATTCCTTAAGTCCCGTAGGCTTTCTTCACCTTTCTTTACTAATTTTTCTCTTTGTCCTTCTTCCTCAATAATTTCAAATGACCTGTGTTTGAGTTTGCTGATTCTTTCTTCTGTTTGATCAGGTCTGCTCTTGACCCTGCTAGTGTATTCTCCAATTCAGTTATTGTGTTCTTCATCTCCATAATTTCTGTTTGTTTCTTTTTTTATATAGTTTCTAATCTCTTTGTTGATATTAGCATTGTGTTCATGCATAGTTTTCGTGATTTTGTTTAGTCGTCTATCTGTTTTCTCTTGTAGCACATTGAGCATCCTTAAGATGATTATTTTAAATTGCTTGTCAGGCAATTCATAGATCTCCACTTCTTTAGGGTCAGTCTCTGGAAATTTATTTTAGCCCTTTGCTGGGGCTATGTTCCTTTTTTCTTCATGTGCTTTGTTATTTTTTTGTGTGTGTGATATTTGCATTTGAAAAGACAGCCAACTTTCCCTGTCTTTTTAGACTGGCTTCATACAGGGGAAGACTTTCACCAGTCAACCTGGTTAGAGATTCTGGGGGCCTCTCAAACTTTTATGGGGATGCATTTTCTCTGGGCATGTGTATATAATTTCCCAATTAGAAAAGTTTGCTGGTTTCTTTTTCAGGAATTTGCAGTCTCTAACTCCCTCTCGTGTCTCTCTTTAGTACTGTAGGTCCTCTGGTGTTGCTTCAAGTTGCTGAGCAGCTTGTTCTCAGGCACTCCCAGGCATCCAAAGTATGGCAAAGTTCCCATTCAACTGTGGAAGTTGGCATTTTTCTCCTGATTGTGAACTCTGCCAGCTTGAAGAAGGAGCTGACATATTAAATAAAATGAAATTTCTTTACTGGTTTCAGTGTGGCTGTTCTTGGCTTTGCACTTGCCTGGGTATTGTCACTTCATAACTAGTTTCTCAAGTTATCATAAAAGCTTTTTGGACCACATATTGTTAAGTCAATGTTTCTGTAGGGGAATGAGGTCTGCAGCTACCTATACTACCTTCTTGCTGGCATCACTTCCCCCTTAAAAATTTTTTTATGTCATCTTTTTGGTTTTATGAGCATGAAGTTGATTTAAAGTTGGGGACAAGAATTGTCACTTTCTTTTGAATTTTATTTATATTTTCCTCTGTCTTTTTTTTTTCACTCTCCAACCCTGTAAGGAGACTCAGTCTCAGTCATGGGTGAGAATCTGCCACTTCATGAGCCACTGGAGTCTCCAGAACGATCTACAGTCCCTAAACCTGGTGTAGCAAATCGTCTTTAGGATATTTTTAGATGTCTTTACAATTTAGGATATCTTTAGCTGTCTTTACAACTGGCCATGGCCTGTCCTTTGTCTAAGCTAGAGGGATCATTCAAGTGTATGCTTGTATGTGGGAAGATGACGGATATGTTGAAGATGGTTAAGAGGAGATAGCATGACTTTTCAAAACACCATAAAAGTTTTCTTTTCTCAGTGGAGGTGGGGAAAGTATATTCTTTTTTCTTCTGTGGTAAACCACTGGCAGCTGATAATTACCAAGTACTGATCTCTAACAACAATCCCCTTTACTGCTGGTGAGCAAAGTACCAATTCCAGACCTTCCAGATTTCTGATGAATTCTTATTGACTGAGTGTCAAACCATTCATGGTTGCCTGTGTATAATGTGCTAAAACATGCCACCTGACCAACCATATTTCTAAAACTATTGCTATATTATTTTAACACACAAGATAGCTCCTGTCAGGGTATCTGATTAAATCTAGAACTTTCTGCTGGGAATATAGTCCTTTCTTGAACTTAGGATGCACAGGGCCCTTAGATCTTGCATAATTGTTGTCACCCATGTTCCCCACAGGGGCTGCATCCCATCCCCTCCGCAAAATTGGGGACTGTTTCCTCAGTCTTGCATGCACCTGCTTGCAGTCCCCACCTCCTTCCTCAGCATTCAATCCTGCTGATTTACCAGCATGCAATGAAATCAGTTCTTTCTCTATTTTGACCCTGTGAAAATTGTTGAAAGTTTGATGTTACTCCAGCCTAGATGTTCTTTATTTTCGTCCATATTATATACTCCAAGAAGTCTCCTGTGAATGTCCACCAAATTTTTCATTTTCCATGCTCATATAATTGCTTATGCACTCCTGTATTCAAGCCATTGCTCATTGTGTCAAAGCGGTATATTTATGTGTCTATCTCCTCCACAAGATGGAAGAACCCTGGATACATGAATGGGTCTTTTTATTCTTTTAATCAATGAAAACTAGCACAGGGACTGGCATATAGAAGGAGATGTCTAATGAGTTTTTCTTAAACTGAACACATCCCTAAGCCTTGAACCTCAAGGTGGCACCATTTCAGGTAGGATCTAGAATCTCCTTAAACACTTGCAATATACCATTGGTCACTAGGAGGCGCTCTTCAATTCCATTCCTGGATGCGATATTCAAAGTGACTAAAATGAAATGACTATTTCACTGGGTTTACATGAGTTCAAAACAATGGACCAGCTCTTCTATCTTTGCTAAAAGACGGTTGTGCATTATTATGGCACATGTATATAATGTCCATCTCCTCATATTTTACACCCAGGAAATAGGAGATGGGTAATTGAAGGCAATATAGGCTGATGAAATTATGAGACAGAAGATGAATAGAGACTATATTAAGGGTTGGCAATTGTGGGCAGAGGGAATAAAGAGGAAAGATATGATCATATTGGTGTTGTATGGAATTTATCCATACATTATCCATTTAACATGAACCATAAGTCCAGGAGCCATACATTCTACCTGAATTTATAGTTCATGTTAAATGGATAATTTAAATAAGGCACAGTGCTGAGTGTTTTTTATGGCTACTATTATTTAATCCCTATGACTTTCATGTAAGGAATGTGTAGTCTCCATTTACTGAGACTTAGAAAGATTAAATGGCTCTCCTATGCTCATATAGTCCATATAACCCATAGTTGGAAAGTTAGAGCCAGACCTCAAATCCTTGATTTTATGGATTGGCCTCTCTGCCTCTTCCTTGTTGATCTTGGGAAGGTATTAGGACACCCACTTACTGGTATCCTACAATAGACAAATTCTGCACTGAATTTGGAAATCTGGACTAATTTTCTATTTTAAATGATACTGGAACATCTTTCCATACTATTACTATAACTTTCTTCCCTGTAATTCTCTTCCTGTTTGTCACTACCACCAAATCTAGGAAGCTTAGGTCTTCTCAATACAGAGACAAATGTTACAAGGAGATTTAAAGGGAGTTATACTAGCTTTAAAAACCCAAACTGCAGTTGGGGAACCACAGATCTAAAAGGTAAAGTTGTATAGAAGAAGAGATTATCGTTTCATAGCATCGTTCCAGGAAAATGACCAGCATGAGTGTCTTACTTCATTGGACCCATATCTTGCTAAAGAGGAAAATAGTTCCCCACCAGGGCCTTCAATCACACCACCAGCTCCTTCATCTTCCTAAATCATCCAAATTTAAACTATTAATCCCCTACTCAGACCTGTCCCTGTCCTCAGAGCTGGGGAAGTTTTCCCCATTTGAAATAGAAAATTCCCTCTGCTTTGTCTGACCTACTAGAGCCTTCCATCCATCCCTCTCTCTGCACCTCTCCCACCCCAACCGGCCTTGTAGTTCACTGTGTGTTTCTTCTCAGGCCTCTCAGAGGTACAAAGGGACACATGTCTCTTCCAATGACTGAGTTAGTAAGAGGAAAAAATCCACTATAATGTGCATCTTGCTGTATGTGTGTGAGAGGGAGGAAGGTTCTTTCTTAGTTGCCCTGGACTCACCCTGGAGGCTTTGGCCTCTTTTTTTCTAAGCCCATTCCTGGAAGGAGACGCCAATAAGTGTTTATCAATATTCGTGCTGTCTTTAAAGGAATCACACCATCCTTTGCACTTGTCTCCCAACCCCTTGTCACCACATACATACACACACCCCCAAGGGAAAGTTGATCATCTGCAGTCCTTTGACTCCTTTGGGGGCACTGAGCTGTCATGGGGTGGAGTAGAGAGTGGGGGTGGCCAAGTTGGGGCTCTGCATCGAAAAAGGATAAGACCAGACCTGGAGGCTCCTTCCCCGGGGCGGGGAATGGGCCAGGCTGGGGAGGATGGCTTTCAGTATGGCTGGGACCTGTGTCCTTCCCCATGCAGTAACCCCAGAGGTGGCTGACCCTAAATAGAAAGAGGTGTGGACTGAACACTGAGCAACACAGCTGTGGAATCCCAGCCTCATCTTGGGCCAAGGCTGGTCTAGGAGAGGCCTCGATGATTTACACAACGGACATCTCACTGCCAACCAAGATGTCTCTAATACCAGAGGTTTCTCGTGAAGTTTCTGTCCTAGGGAAGCAGCTTCCCACCCCGCTTCTACACTTGGCATGTTCTTAAAGAGGAAGAATTTCATCTCCAGAGACAAAGCCCGAGGTTGATTTCCCAGCAACCCTGCTGGTTGAGTCCCAGAACCAGATTTGAATGAGGGAAACAGAGAAAATGTGGGGTATCCTGCCCCCAAATACAATGGAGCACATTTACACGAGTAACACAGTATTTTCGACTCTTGGTTCTCCTATTTCTCCCTGCAAATACTGGCTTTCAAATGAGTCTTTCCAGAGTAGAGTTATTGTTACGTGACTCAATAGAGAATAATCGCCGTCAGATCTGAATAAAACGTGGGGATGACAGAAAGCACAACCTCTTTAGCATGGGCACCATGCAGGTGATGCGGGGACGATACTGCTGGTGAGCCCGTGCCCCTGCGGGAGACAGGGCAGGCCCATAAGGACGCGGGCACCAGCCCCGTTAAGTCCTGGCCAAGGAGACAGTCTCCCATTGCATCATCAAAGTTCTCCACTTCACGTAGGAACGAAGGACGCCATCCATGGCCGACCCTGTGAAAGTGCACGCGCAAGTGCACAACCCTCCTTTTCCAGGCTCTTCCTACATCAATTTTGTTCTCTACTGAGAACAACTTAGTCTCCAGCGGAAAGACGGAAAGGAAGATACCACAAGGAATTCAGACAGCAAATGCATGCGGGGGACATTAAGAATGGACTTATCCTTCTGGCTTTTTCAGCCTTATCTTCCTTTTTTAAAAACATGAGCCGATCTTGTTTTTCTTGTTCCTATTGCCTTCACCTTGTCCCTAAATAAATGAGGTGGGATTTCTACCATATGAGGCTGACCTGTCTTCCTGATCCTGTGTAGCCACTTGCCTTGCCTTCCCTACCTCGCCAAGCGCCATCTGCCCTCAGGCCTCCGTGCTCACTCTTCCCCCTGCCTGAACACCCTTCCCCGATCTGTCCCTGGATGTGGCCGTCCACTCATCCAAGTCTCAGCTAAAGTGGCACCTCCTCCTACAGGCTGCCTTGGATGCTTGCAGGACACTGGCCCTGGGCAGATGGTCTGTGACATCATTCTGCTCCTGTGGACATTTTCTGTTCTTTCCAGCAATGACTACTTTCCAATATCTCTTTTATGCGTAAGGATGTTGGTTGCTTCCCTTATCCACAAGGGCAAGGATCTGGTCTAACTTGTCCCTATAGCTCAATCTATACCACATAGCTCAGCGCTCAGGCCATGGGAGAAGCTCAGTAGTTGTTTGTTGATCAATGGCTGCATGCAAGGATGGAGGCATGGATGAAAACTCTCATTTATTCGTGATCACCTTATGTTAGGCCGTGTGATAGAATCTTTACGTAGAGCAACTGTCATCTTTATAAAACCTAGCACGGTATCACCTTTTTGTGTGTCTGTTTGTTTTTTAACAAACGAGGAAAAGAAAGCTCAGAGGCCAGCACTGTAACCTGCCCAGGGACACATCGTGACTACATGCTGCCTCCAGGATCCAAACCTGTGTCTGCAGGAGCTCAAATCCCATCACCCCCCACCGTCCAGCACTGCCTGACCTGAGCCATCAGTTACTCTCCTAATTCACAGCATCCTGAAGATTAGTGGAAGGAAAACCCTAAGAGGTAACAAAGAACTAAACAAAAGTAATTAGTGGATTTATAGTAGAGTGAATTTGTGAAGTTATTAACTGAGAAAATTCTTATAAAAATAACTTTCAGTGGAGGGTGGATGTCGTTAAGTTTCTGCACGAAACTTTTTTCCAAATATTAAGGGGGTACAAGTATTTTTGTTACATGCATATATTGTATAATGCTTAAATCAGGGCTTTTGGTGTGCCCATCACCAGAATGGTGTTCCCCCACAAAACTTTAAAGTGCCTCTCAGAAAACCAGACGTCTATGGGTGAGAAAAGCCTGCCTCCCGGAGGCGGTGTGCGGTATTGCACCCAGCGCAGCTGTTAGGGTGAGCCGGCACAGACACAGCGTATGACTCTGTTAGCACCTTGAGGAAGGCCGGTGCAAAGGGGAAGAGCAGGAGGAGGAGAAATACGAGGAAGAGGAGGAGAAGCAGGAGGTCTCTACACACAGATCTCTGGCTGGCTGGGTTCCCCCTGGTGCGCACGACTGTTTCCTGGTCCCGTGCCAGATGAATCTCTGACTCATTCCCTCATTCCTGGGAGGGACTGAGCTGCCTGCCTGGGGAATAAATAGCGCAGTTCTGGGAGCTCACCTCCACAGTGACTTCCTTGCTCCCTGCCTCACACGACTGGACAGCCGACAACAGGGACCACCATGCAGCTGCTGACAGTCCTCCTGCTGGCGGCCCTCCCCCTCTGCTGCTGGGCAGGTGAGCCCGGAGCAGGGAGGGTGGCCTGTGGGCTGGGGGCGTTGCCTGTTCCCTCTGGAAGAACTCCGGGTCCCCAAGCCCCAGCAGGGGGCAGCCCCAGGTCAAAGGGTCCGGGTGCAATAGACCTTAGGATGACAATTACTTGCAGACAACCAAACAGGTAGTGCCCTTATAGACTTTGCCCTGCAGAGGAGCTGCAGGAAGAGTCTCATTGCGTTCAGGGTGTCCCAGCAGGGTCACAGTGACCATGAAAACCAACTTGAGTCTCAAGATTGAATATTGGAATTAGCTGTTTCAGTGGGGCAAGGGAAAGATGTGATCGAAGGCCCCGTGGCAGCTGCATCCAGAAACCGTGAGACGATCACGACTCTTCTGAAATGGGGAAGGGAAAGGGAAACCTCCCAGAGAGAAGGCTCGGGCTGCAGCGTGTGACCCAGTGTCTCTCCCCTGTGGATCTCACTCTGCATTTGCAGAGTTGATCTGAGCCCTTCTGGGATGCCCCAGCTCCCGGTTCCTGCCTGCTCAAAGCAGACCGGGAGGAGAATGCATGGCCTCGGGGGTCTCCCTCAAGCGATGAAGTTGGGTGGGGGAGGAAAAAGCGAGGGCAGCCGGAATGTGGGCAGCACGTGCACATCACACAGGAAGTGCGCCTGGTAGGGTTTACTAAGCCCCTTACACATCCCGCCTCATTTCTTCCCGGAGTAGGTGCAGATGGGTAAACAGGTGATATGCTCACAGTCAACTGCATAGAAATCGCACAGCCAAGAGTACAACCAGCTCACGTGAACCCAAGTCCTGAGCTCTTTCCCCTCCACCGCAGGGGTGGCCACAGCAGATCACTTCACAGACAAGAAGTTCTGTTTTATGTTCTTTGTCATTGCAGACAATATTGAGTCAAGTCAAGCTGGTGGACAATACTCTAGACCCAATACTTCTATGATGAGTAGAAATCCTGCTTGATGCCCTGAATGATAATAGGGGATCATTGCATGACTTTGAACCAAGGAAGACCAGATAATGTTTAATATGTTCCACCAAGTCCTCACTCAAGCTTCCTCATTAACCAGGGTTGCATGAGTTTTGGCTTTTGTTGGCTGGGGAGGGGAGAGGTAGATGTTGTAAGACTTATAGGAAAACCCAGAGCTTGAGTTTTTCTCCGAGAGTTGAGAACTTTAGAACACGCACCATAATCTTTCTGAATCTGTGTCTCGACTGGGATGTAAGAAGATGAGAAAATCACAGGGATATCCAACAAGGTTTCACACCTTCTGTGCTGAGCCCAGTTCCTCATGTTTTCTTCTCTGGTTCTGGCTGCCAGTTTCTCGAGGATGTGGTTACAAAGACAATCAATCCAGAAGTGTCTAAGACCGAATACAAAAAATTTCTTCAAGAGTTCATAAGGAATGATGCCACTGCAAATGCTGTAGATGTACTGAAACAATGTTTTCTTAACCAATCAAATGAAACTCTGGCCAATGTTGAAGTGATGATGGTAATTCCATCCTTTTCTTATGCACTTTTTAAAGCCACTGACCAGGGACAGGCGGATTCTTCATTTGTCACTAATAATGCCAAAACAACTAGTAAACATGCCTTTTTTATATCAGTTAATTGTATGATTAGAATAATGACTTTGACATCAAGAAAGCCATCCAAGGCCCCAGTGTTTATTTGTCACTTCACTTTGAGAATCTTTAATGGATGGTAAATGAATAAGACACAAGAGGAAAAAGAAAGGAAAAGTCTTACGTATCTCCTGGGCTCCCCAGTCCAAGTTCACAAACACACACACACACAGACACACGCTCACACACACACACACACACACAAACACATGTTTTCTATCAAGAGAGAAAAACATCTAATTCTCAAGAAGCACCTCACCTGTAGCGCAATCCACAAAGAAAAGTTCCCTTCTTCAAAAAAATAAATTGTAAATGTGTTCTTTAAAAAGCATTATTTCTGGATAGAGTCCAGAAAATGCCATTTGAGCAAAATTCTATACATCTTAAATGAAAACAATTTAAAATGCACTTCCAAACAGTCAAAATTTGTTAGTGTAAATGATTAGAAATCTTGGACTCTTTAATTGAGAAGCAGAAATCATGGCTATGAAACCACCACGGGTGAAGGAATTGTGTAATACAAAAACCAATAGTTGAACAATTTCTTTCTAATTATAAATATATATTGTTGAGAGTTTTTTTCTATCACTTATTCACTATGTTAAAATTCCATTTAAGTAATTCCATGGTAGAAAAATTTACAAATATATACCAAAAAACATAGGGATAAAAGTGAACCTCACCTAAGGAAATTCTGAGAGACGTTACATCATGGATGAACCTTGAGAACATTACACTAAGGGAAACAAGGAGTCACAGAAAGACAAACACTGCATGCTTCCATGTATGTGAGGTATCTAGGGCACCCAAACTCAGAGAAACTGAAAGGGAAACGGTGGCTGCCAGGGGCTGGATGCAGAGGAAAATGAGCAATTGTGGTTTAATGGGTACAGTGCAGAGAGTCAGTTTTGCAAGATAAAGAAGTTCTGGAGTTTGATTGCATACCAATGTGAATATACTTTAACACTACTGAACTGTCCACTTGAAATGGTGAGTTTTATGTATATTTTACTACAATTAAAAATTTATTAAAAATTAAATATCAGCTGCTATTAAGGATGATGGGGTTTTTTTTCTTTAAAAGCCTGGTCAGACTAGTCATAGTCTACTGGTCTGATACTTTGTAGGGCACAAAGGTAGCAGTGCAGGGTGTCAAACTACTTTCAATATTTCTAAAATGTAAGGACATACAAGAACTCAAAAATTTCACATTTCCTTGTATTTGAGCTGAAATTTTAATAATTCTGTGTGAAAACAGGTAATATGTGCACATACTTATTGGGCAAATTATTTCAAAGGACAGGAAACATAAAGAAAAAGTATTAAAGGATTCCATGGGGGAAACAATCTGGAAACACCAGCACCTCTTTGGCATCAATAAATGTCTTCTGAACGATAGTATAAATGAGGAAATTAGTTTGATCTTACTTCTAGCACTAACTTTCTTGGATGCCAGATGTTTGTGAACAAACCCAGGAAAATAACGAGAAGTTTCTGATTTTCAAGATTATATTTTGTAAGAGAAGGTTGAAAATCTAAGTGACGTTTCTGTTTTTGCTTTCCAGCAATCACTATATGACAGCATTTTGTGTATTCTGTTTTGACTTTCTACAAGACCTTTGGCTCAGAAGAATAGAGTATGGTTGGAAACCAACTTCTGATTGCTATGAACCACAAATTTTCTTTCTTGTTTTGTCTTTTCACTATAAAATGCAAGACAATTGTTAAAACCTGAAATACATTTTCATTTCAATAAATTAACTGCAAAACATTAAAGTTCCTTTTGATATCCCATAAAAACAAGGCTTTAGAGGGCTTCACGTATCACACATGTATGTGCGCACACACACACACACACAAGTATTCATTAAGGCGCTCAAGGGTGCCGGATTGAAGACTCTGCAAAGTACTTTGTTCCTCATCATCTCTAGCCCAAGCCATGGGCCTCCCTCTGGAGGGTGCTTTCCCTCCCTCATCCTACCACCTGTCCACAAGGCCCTCTCTGAGGTCCTCAGGCTCTTGGGTTCTGACGTGGGGTTGTGCTCAGAGTCCCTGTTCCCACGCCAGTCCTCCTGTCCATGCTGGGCCCTGCTGGCCGTGGCTGAGCTCCTCTGGCCTCACCCTAACCTCACCCGGGGGTGCAGGGCTGGGACCATGTCCAGCCCGTGAGGTGAGGAGTGCAAAGCAGGGTGGATCCCATGTTAATTTAAAATTTTGATTTTTGCTCATCATGGATTTGGGCATTAATTTTGATTTTCAAAAGTATTGCATTATAATATTACCCTGATTACTGAGTTTTGCAGCATGCCCTGAAATTGTGTGACATCCCCGCGTCCTGTCCCCACAAGTGGGAGCGGGCTCCATCCTCTCCTTCCCCACATTGAGCTGCACAGGCGATGAGGTCGAGAGGGTGTGTGTGTGTGTGTGTGTGTGTGTGTGTGGGAAGCAGGCACAGCGAGAGAGTTATAGATTGAACCTGAGGCTTCCTTCATCTTCCAGTCCCCGGCACTCCTGTCACCAGGGATAGGTTATTGCTTCCTCTTCTGCTCTCCCCTCAGCCTTCCCCTTTTCTTTCCTGGCCACCTTCTCAGCCGGGAGGACCCTGTCTATTTCTCAGGACAATCCAGCTTCCACCAGGGCTGACTCTTCCAACAGGCACAGCAGGTATGGGGATCCAGGCCGACAATATTACTAGGAATCCAAAAAAACGTTATAATTAAAAAATATATATATCCCAAAGTGAATATAATAGTAATGAATATATATTAACGGATCCAGCCTGGATTATACACACCATATTACCAATGAAGCTGTAAATATAATGTTTAGTATGTTTTTATGGAGACGTGATCTATGAAGGCGATAATACCAATGACCTACAAAAGTCACACTGAGGCGCTGCCCCAACCCCTTCCCAGAACCACGGCCACCCTCTTTTGCTTAGACACTGAAAGGAGAGGAGAAGAGAAGAGATTCGGGGCTCGGAACTGGAAGATGGGCGCGAGGATTTGCAGAAGACGTGGGTGTGTTCAGAGAAGGCCCCGGCCCACGTGGTGAGATGGCCGCATATTCTCCAGAGAAGAAACAGGCTGCAAGGGAAGGGGCAGCTCCAGAATGACCTCGCCAGTGGGGAGCATCCCAGGCACCAAAACCAGGTTTGCTCAGGTGGCCAAGCCTGTGGCTGACATGTCACATCTACGCAGTTGAAAGGGGACCCTGCCACAGGGGAGGCAATATTCCCCAAAACGTCTGAAATTGGTGATGAAATGAACATTCCCAAGAAAGGGTCCAAAGCAAGGGTGAGGATGATGGGAAAGTACAACTCGGGTCTTTGAGGCGTAAGGTACCCACACTCAGCACGTCCTGAAGACCACTGGGACACTCATGACTGTCCCCTCCAGTGTCCTGGCTCAGGGAGGGGCACAGGACTTAAGGTGGCTACGGTGGGAAAGTAGATGAGGCTCTGATTTGCTTAGAGGAACCATCCAGGGTGACTTTTGACAACCAGGAGGGAAGCTTGCCTTGGTCGAGGCCCAGGCATGGAAAAGCTGAACACTGAGAGCAATGCTCGGTGTCTTGGCTGATGAAAGAAATTCCTTCTGGACATCGTTTGATGGGAGCTTATGTCCTACAGGGGAATTCTCCAGTGGATCCAGGGGGAAGGGATGGGTGCTGAGTCCCCAAGGCAGGACTGGACGAAGAGGTGCAGAGACCAAAGACCAGGGCGGTGACCTGTGGGAGGGACACTGGTCACGAATGGCTCAGGCCCAGCACTGAGTGTGCAAGGAGCTCCCTGGGGAGCAGGAACCCGACACGGGGACCAGCCAGGGCCCAACCTGCAGCTTCAGGTGCTGGGTGTGGTGGTCTGCAGACCCCTGAATGAGATTGTGCGGGCCCAAGACTCCAATCGGCTGGGGTCACACAACCAACCTTAACAAGTTTAAAATAATTGAGATCATACACACTATGTTCTGTGACCGTAGTTGAGACAAACTGAAAATAAAGAACAAAATAATAACAAGAAAATCTCTGATCATTTGGTAATTAAGTAGCACATTCTGAACAATCAGTAAGTAACTAAATACTTTTAAAAACTATTGGTTAAGTGTCTGACTCCAGCACTAGGCTATAAGCTCTGTGCAGGCGGGGACAATGGAGATCTTACTCAACACGGGGTCCTCATTTCTCAGCGCACTACGTCAGCACTCAGGGTCAGCACTCAGGGACCATGACTGGCAGAGGGCAGATAGATGTCCGAGGCCAAAGGCCCTATGGCAAATACACTGGGAAAAAATCGTGCGGAAACAAACAGGAATCCTCGAGACCAGTTCGGAGATCAGGATATTAACATAGTCCCCAGAGTTTATGGAAACAGGAGGATGGGGAGAGATCCTATGGAATGTCTCTCCTACTTCTTCCCAGCACAGTCCCAGGAACACCCTTAGTGAAAGGTAGGGCCCGCATGGAGGTGGAGAGAGGATGGTGACGTGTCCAGGCAGAGATGCACTGTGCCTGCTGTCCTTCCAAGATGTGTATGGATTTCGGTGAATAGTGCATCTCATGGAATACAGTGACTTCTGAAGGAAACCACTTCTCTCAGGTTAAGTAGGCATGATGCAGTAGCCTGGGAACGGTAGTTGTAATAAATGTGCTTTCTTTTCTAGTTCTTGCCGAAGACGACAGGAATAGAAATGAAACAAGGATCAACAATTTCCCAAATAGTTTTTGGTCAAGCTAAGGTTATTAAAAATAGAGACTAGGGAGGTACTCACCAAGCCAATTTTCTTTTCCTCCTGGATACACAGGGAAGACCATGATTCCCAGGGAGTGTGGTTATGTGACTGAGCAAAAGCCTGTCTCGATGGAATTTGAGGGACGTGATAATCACCTCCAATCTGGCCCATAAAACCTCCCTCTCCCCTCATCTGCCAGTAGGTATAGAGATCCATTATAGCTTTAGGCCTAACAGATGCTGGAGCCACCCGTTAAAAGAGCCTGGGGCCCTGAATGACTGCGTGGACTGCATGGGGCTGGGGTGTATCAAAGACAGGGTGCTGCGTATGGTCTGCTCCAGGTCAGTGGTCACTGTGAAGTGGGTTGACTGTGCACTGGTTACCACTCCAACCCACTGCATTTCTACTTCTTGCCTGAGACTAGCGAGACAAAACACCCACACAAGTTGAGTGACGCAATTTTACTACTCACAGAGAGGCAGCAAAGGACGGTAGAAGCATAGGATTCACGATGAGCCAGGCCCCTCAAGGCTCAGGCAAGCTGCCCAGCGTACAGGAGTCTTGTCTGTGTGTGCCTCACTTGCTCCATAGCAGAGGGATCCTGGAAAGCAGCCCACCCTGGGTTTTAAACCCCGAGTTGACGTGACATGTTGGGCTCAGGTATTGCAGCACTTCCTGTTCTAGGAGGAACTGAAGCAGAGCCGGGGCTGTCTCAGCCAGTCCTGCCCTATCCAGGATGTTGCATTCCCAACACATTCCATAGTTATCCTTATTTATTTATTTATTTATTTGGCGACAAAGTCTCGCTCTGTTGCCTGGGCTAGAGTGCAGTGGCATCATCATAACTCACTGCAACCTCAAACTCCTGGGCTCAAGCGATCCTCCTGCCTCAGCCTCCAGAGTAGCTGGGACAACAGGCGCACGCCACTGCACCTGGCAAAGTTTTCTATTTTTAGTAGAGACAGGTCTGGCTCTTGCTCAGGCTGGTCTCCAACTCCTGAGCTCAAGCGATCCTCTCGCCTCAGCCTCCCAGAGTGCTAGGATTACAGGTGTGAGCCACGGTGCCGGGCCGAGGGTAGGCAATATATTAATGCAATATTTTTAAAAACCAAAATTAATGCCCAAATCCATGATAAGCAAAAATCAAAATTTTAAATCAAGATGGGATCCACCCTGCTTTGCACGCCTCACCTCATGGGCTGGACGTGGTCCCAGCCCTGCACCCCTGGGTGAGGTTACAGAGAGCCCAGAGGCGCCCGGCCACGGCCAGCAGGGCGCAGCGTGGATAGGATGACTGGCGTGGGAACACGGACTCTGAGTGCAATCTCAAGTCAGAACCGGAGAACCTGAGGACCTCAGAGAGGGTCTCACGGGCTGGATGAGGGCAGGGAAAGCACCTTCCAGAGGGAGGCCCATGGCTTGGGCTAGAGACGATGAGGAATAAAGTGCTTTGCAGAGCCCTCAGTCCCTCCTGAATCCTTCCATGCCTGTCCCTGTCGGTGTCTGCCCCCCACAGGCACCCTGACATTGGAGGCCCTGGAAAGCCTCTGTTTTTATGGGAGAACAAAAAGGAACTTTAGTGTTTTGCAGTTAGTTTATTGAAATGAAAGTGTATTTGAGGTTTCAACAATGGTCTTGCAGTTTCTGCTTAAAAGAACAAAAGAAAAAAGAAAAGTTGTGGTTTCTGGCAATCGGCAGTCAGGTTCTGACCATAGTCTGTCTGCAGTGTCTGAGCCAAAGGTCTTGTGGAAAGTTAGAAGAGCTTACACCAAATGCTGTTATATATTATTTGCTGGAAAACAAAAACAGACATGTCGCTTAGATTTTCAGCTCTCTCTTGCAAAGTCAAGTATTGAAATCCAGCAACTTTTCTTCTTGTGTTCTTGCATTTGTCCACAAACATCTAACTCCCAAGAAAATTAACACTGGAAACAAAATCAGAACTCTTTCCTCATTTATTCATATTTTTCAGGAGATATTTATTAATACCTAAGAGGTGCTGATATTTCTGGATATTTTCCCTATCGGGGACTGCTTTAATAATTTTTTTCTCCAAAATCTCTGTTCTTTGAAATAATTTATCCAATAAATATGCTGCATGTACTGTTTGTTGAAGACCTGCCAATTTGAACTGTTTCTGATACCACTTTTTCAACACAGAATTGTTAAAATCTCAGCTCAAATATGAGAATGTGATGGTTTTGAGTTCTTGCATGATCTTAAAAGTTAGAAATATTTTAACAGACTGAGGTTCTCCACCATTACCTTTGTGAACTACAAATTCTTGGAGCTCTACACTAAAAATGATTAATATAATTTTGGTTTAAAATAAAAAGTGTTCCCACCATCCTAAACTGCAGATGATGTTCCCTTTTATCCTTAAAATTTTGGGTATATTTCTAAATTTTCTCCTATGGATTGTTTCAAATGGAATATTGGGATATTAAATAAATGCTAAAAAAATCCCTAAACAACATATATATATATAACTAGACAGAAATATCCCTTGTTACAACAATTTACATTTCTTTTAAATAATTCCTTCATCCATGCTGGTTTCATACCTATGATCTACACTTTCCATTTTACAAGTTACTTAATTAAATGGTGCATGATTTCCGATCAAGTATGCTAACAAATCTTGGTTGCTCAGACCTTAATTTTAAATTCTTAGAATTGGAATATGTATAATACGCACAAATGGCATTTTCTGGACTCTAAAAAATTTTGAGATCATTTTTCTAATTTTTCGTAAAGGCTTAAGTTTTTGTTGATTTTTCCTACAAGTGAATGGCTCCTTGAGAATTATATTTTTTTCTCTTGATACAAAATGTGTTTGTGTCTGTCCCTGTGTGCGTGCATGTCTGTGTGTGCGTGCGTCTATATGAGTGTCTGTTTATGTGTGTTGTGCGGAGCCGAGGGGTGGGTCAGCCATTTCTGGAGGTTTCTTTTCTCTCTTTTGCCTTATCATTCACTGAAGATTCTCAAAGTGAAGTGGCAAAGCAACCTAGGGACACATTTAAATTAAGTGATATATTAAAAAACCTTGTTCACCAGTTGCTTGGCATAGCTGGTGCCAAATTTAGAGCCTACTTGTTCCTGGTCAGTGATGTTAAAAGGCACATAAGAAAAGGACAGAATTACCATCATCACTCCAAAATTTGTCAGAGTTTCCTTTGACTGGTTGAGAAAACACTGTTTAAATTCCCCAGCAGCCGCTGCGCTCTGTTCACCTTTTATATACTCTTGCAGAGCATCTTTGTATTCAGATACAGACAAATTTTGATTGAGCGTCTTTTCAACTATATCCTCAAGAAGGTGGCAGCCAGAATCTGAGAACAGAGCATAACAACATGGGTTCATTACCAGAAGTGTGAACCCATTTTAGAACACACTTATATCAGTCATCTTTGTACATTCCCGTCGAGACACAGATTCAGAAAGATTATGGTGCGTGGTCTAAAGTTCTCAACTCTCGGAGAAAAACTCAGGCTCTGGGTTTTCCTATAAGTCCTACAACATCTACCTCTCCCCTCCCCAGCCAACAAAAGCCAAAACTCATGCAACCCTGGTTAATGAGGAAGCTTGAGTGAGGACTTGGTGGAACATATTAAACATTATCTGGTCTTCCTTGGTTCAAAGTCATGCAATGATCCCCTATTATCATTCAGGGCATCAAGCAGGATTTCTACTCATCATAGAAGTATTGGGTCTAGAGTATTGTCCACCAGCTTGACTTGACTCAATATTGTCTGCAATGACAAAGAACATAGAACAGAACTTCTTGTCTGTGAAGTGATCTGCTGTGGCCACCCCTGCGGTGGAGGGGAAAGAGCTCAGGACTTGGGTTCACGTGAGCTGGTTGTACTCTTGGCTGTGCGATTTCTATGCAGTTGACTGTGAGCATATCACCTGTTTACCCATCTGCACCTACTCCGGGAAGAAATGAGGCGGGATGTGTAAGGGGCTTAGTAAACCCTACCAGGCGCACTTCCTGTGTGATGTGCACGTGCTGCCCACATTCCGGCTGCCCTCGCTTTTTCCTCCCCCACCCAACTTCATCGCTTGAGGGAGACCCCCGAGGCCATGCATTCTCCTCCCGGTCTGCTTTGAGCAGGCAGGAACCGGGAGCTGGGGCATCCCAGAAGGGCTCAGATCAACTCTGCAAATGCAGAGTGAGATCCACAGGGGAGAGACACTGGGTCACACGCTGCAGCCCGAGCCTTCTCTCTGGGAGGTTTCCCTTTCCCTTCCCCATTTCAGAAGAGTCGTGATCGTCTCACGGTTTCTGGATGCAGCTGCCACGGGGCCTTCGATCACATCTTTCCCTTGCCCCACTGAAACAGCTAATTCCAATATTCAATCTTGAGACTCAAGTTGGTTTTCATGGTCACTGTGACCCTGCTGGGACACCCTGAACGCAATGAGACTCTTCCTGCAGCTCCTCTGCAGGGCAAAGTCTATAAGGGCACTACCTGTTTGGTTGTCTGCAAGTAATTGTCATCCTAAGGTCTATTGCACCCGGACCCTTTGACCTGGGGCTGCCCCCTGCTGGGGCTTGGGGACCCGGAGTTCTTCCAGAGGGAACAGGCAACGCCCCCAGCCCACAGGCCACCCTCCCTGCTCCGGGCTCACCTGCCCAGCAGCAGAGGGGGAGGGCCGCCAGCAGGAGGACTGTCAGCAGCTGCATGGTGGTCCCTGTTGTCGGCTGTCCAGTCGTGTGAGGCAGGGAGCAAGGAAGTCACTGTGGAGGTGAGCTCCCAGAACTGCGCTATTTATTCCCCAGGCAGGCAGCTCAGTCCCTCCCAGGAATGAGGGAATGAGTCAGAGATTCATCTGGCACGGGACCAGGAAACAGTCGTGCGCACCAGGGGGAACCCAGCCAGCCAGTGTGTAGAAACCCAGAACGCAGTGATTTTTGGACCCATGACAATTTGGGGACTGTAGTAATGACACGTGGCTTTAGGTAAAATGGGTGTGAAAGTGTTTTCCAAACTCTAAAACAAATCTAACAGTGTGAGCCCGTGCTGTCACCACGGTTATTATTATGTGGTCTTCTTCTATTCCTCCTTCCCTCCTACTCTTTCTCCTCCTGCTCCTCTTCATCTTCTTCCTCTCCTTCTGCTTATTCTGCAAGGTGCTGGAAGCTTTGTAACCTCTGGGTCTGTCTGTCCTCTATAACCCAACATTTGGGCTGGGTGCAAGGCCTCAAGTAGCCTCTGGGAGGCAGACCTTCCTCACCCATAGACATTTCTTTTTCAGGAAAGGAGTTTCAAGTTTTGGAGAAAATTTATTAAGATCTAACCTCTAATGAAAGCTGAGGGTTTTGTTTGTTTGTTTCTTTTCTCTTTTGTTTTTTCTTCACCAGAATTACCTCATTAATTTAATTCAACGTTATAAATTCACTCCAGTATGAATCGATGCATTAATTTTTGTTTAGTTCTTTGTTGCCTTTTTAGGGTTTTCCTTCCACTGATTTCACAGGATGCTGCGAATTGGTGGAGTAACTGCTTGCTTAGGGCAGGCAGTTCTGGACGGTGTGAGTGGTAATAGGATCTGGGCTCATGCAGATGTGGGTTTGGATCCTGGAGGCAACATAGAGTCCTGACAAGTCTTTGGGCAAGTTACACTGCTGGTCTCTGAGTTTTCTTTCCCTCTTTTGTGAAATGGGTATAAATGACACCATGCTGAATTTTTGTAAGGATGATAGACACTGTATAAAAGCTTCTATCACATGGTCTAATATGAAATAACCATGAATAAGTAGCAGTTTCCATCCGTGTACCCTTCACTGTTGAACACAGAACTACTGAGCTTCTCCTGTGAGCTGGGCCCTGAGCTACTTGCTGCAGATTCACTTGTAGGAACGGGTTAGACCAGGTGCTTGCTCTTGTGGACCTTGCTTTCTAACGAGGAAGGCAATGAACACACCTCCAAATAAGTCAGAGATATCGCAAAGTGGTAATTGCTCCAAGGAACACAAAATATCCATGCAAGCAGAATGCTGTCATAGACTGACCACCGAGCATCCCGCAAGCATCCAAGACAGCTTGTGGGACGAGGTGCCGTTTTAGCTGAAGCTTGGATAAGCGGACAGCCATACCCAGGGACAGATCCAGAAAGAGTGTTCTGGGCAGAGGGAACAGCAAGTGCACGGGCCTGAGGGCAGTTGGCACTTGGCAAGGTAAAAAAAAAAAAGCAGTGAAGGTATGACTTTTGGGGGTAAGAGAGGGACAGGACAGCCTCACATGACAGAAAACCCATCCCAGTTTGATCAGGGACGTGGTGAAGGTAACACGAACAGAAAAACAAAGTTGGCTCAGGTTTATAGAAAAGAATATATGAAAGGGGCAGAGAGAAGCATCTGTTCTTAATCTCCTGTGAATGTGTTATTTGCTGTCTGGATTACTCGTGACATCATCTTTCCATCACTCAGCTGAAGCCGCAGTTGCCAAGAACATACCTGATTTAGGAAGAAGACAGAAGGCAGAAGAAGGCTGTGATCCACATGTATACTTTTATGCGGTTGGCCATGGCTGGCCTCCTTCACTCCAAACGGAAGAGAAGAACTTTGATAATGCAATAGGAGACCATCTCCTTGGCCAGGACTTATGGGGGGCTCTGCCTGGTGCCCCCATCCTTAGGGACCTGCCCTGTCACCTGCTGGCCAAAGGCCCCTTCAGAGGTTTCTTTTTCATCTAGGGAAGACCCTACATCAGGTACAGGGTACCCACTCTACAGAGGTTCTGTTTTCTTTAAGCTCCATGTTTATCCAGACATCTGATCATTCTCTGGAGAATCAATTAACAATAACTCGGCCCAGATTAGACTCCTTTGCAAACCACCCTTTACAGGGAGAATAAAAGCAAAAAGTTCAGAATACTGTTTTGCTGGTACAAATTTTCCTCTTCAAAAAGGGACTTTGCCTCAGGTCCCCGAAGGCAGTTCAGAAACCGGAGAAGTCTACAAAGTTCCACGTTGGTGTGACTGATATTTACTGATCCTCTGCTGTGAGAACACACTGCAAATATCCATCAGTCACAGGTTCTATCCAGAGCGAGCTGGTGTCTCTGCAGAGATATAAAGTATGTGGTGAGAAAGAATGATATTTGACCTGCCCTCAGGCTCCTAGAGACCTCAGATATGGGCACGTTAATATTTTTTGGCATTTGAAAGGCCTTGCCATGCTTAATATTAAATAGCAACTTTCTTAGAGAGCCCTGTTTCTCAGTGATGTGAGCATTTGCACAAAAAACCCAGAGAAGATTTTTTTGAAGATTAGATACTCACTTAGTTTCTCTTTTTTTAATTCTAAGTTGCGGCTATGAATCTGCTCCACAGTATGTGGGGGCAGGGTACCGCACATTTCTTTTGTTTTTTAACCTCATTCTGTTCATCCAAGTTCTACCCTCACCTACCAGGCTGGTGGGAAATCAACTTCAGCCATGTCTTTGGATGTGAAACTCTTCTTCTTTGAGATTATGCCAGGTCTAGACAAGGGGTGGGGCGCTGCTTCCCCAGGACAGAAACTTTAGGAAAGGTCTCTGGTCTTAGCAACATCTTGGTTGTCGGTGAGATGTCTGTTACCAAGTCAGCAAGGCCTCCCCTAAACCAGGGGCCTCCCTGGCCTTGGCCAGAGGCTGGGGCTGGGATTCCGTGGCTGTGTCGCTCAGTGGTCAGTCCACACCCCTCCACCCCACCACATCCAACCAGTGACCCCAAACGTGTCAGAAGCCTGCAAAGACCAACCTCCCCTACATGCATGTGTGCGCGTGGTGACAAGGGGTTGGGATTCAGTGAAGGGGACAGCATGATGCCTCTACGGAGACAACAGGCACTGAGGAACACTGCCCAGCCTCTCCTTTCTGGAATGGGTTGAAGGAAGAAGAGTCCAGAGCCTCCGTGGTGAGTCCACGGCAACAGAGAAAGAGGCCCTCGCCTCTCACACATGCACGGGAAGACACACATCATATGAACTTAATTGTCAGAAGAGACCTGTGTCCCTTTGTACCTCTGAGAGGCCTGAGGAGATGCGCCCAGGAAGCTCCGAGCCTGGTGGGCAAGGAGAAGTGCAGAGAGAGGGACGGGGGCTCTGGGAAGCCAGAGGAGGGAGAGGGAAGGTCCCTTAAACAGGAGAAACTTCCTCTGGCTCAGAGGATCAGGGGAGGCATGGGTAGGGAACTGGCAGGTTACATTTGGATGAATTCAGAAGACAAGGAGGAGAGGGTGTACCCAGAGAAATCAGAAATGTGAAAGCCAGGAAGGGATAAAATCCCTTATTCCGTGGGTGGTCCCACCCCCAGCTGAATGTCCCCATGGCTCCCGGGGAGGACCAGGAAGGGAGGGCCCAGAGCTGCGGCTGAGAGCTGGCTGTGCGGTGCCTGCCGGATCACATCCCTGCAAGTTCCGCAGCCCTTTCCCTAATCCAGCCGATGGCAGATGGGTCGTGGGTGAAGACCCGGGCCAGATCGCCTGTGCTCACGTCCCGGCTTCCCCGTTTGCTGACCGTGCAACACTGGGCAGGAGACTCAATGCTCTGTGTCCCTTTTAAAATGGGAACAGTCCTCGAATTGTTGTGAGTCCTAAATGAGTTAAAAAGTGTAAAGTCCTGAGAACGGTGCTTGGCACAGAGTGGGTGCTGTCTAAATGTCAGCTGCTGGTCATAATTTTCACATAATTAACAAATGTGTTTATGACGAACCTCCAAGGACCACTAAGAAGCGTTAGTGGTCAGCTAACCACTGAAAGCTCAGCTTGTACTTGACATTCTCTAAAATTCAGAGGAACCGTATTTGGATACCAGCTAAAATGTTCAAGTTTGAAAATAAAGCACTGTATTTTGATCCGTGTTTACTTGATTTTTTCTGAGTTTGTCTTTTTTCAGGGAGTTTTTAAAAATATAATTAAAAAATAACTTCTCTCCCAAGCATATTCTACATTCTGTTGCCATATCAATCTTGCCAGAACCCTGCTCCAATTTATTTACACTTCTAAAATTGCTCATTTTTAATATTTTTACCCAACTTTATTAAGGTATAATAATTGACCAATTAAAATTGTATATACTTGCAGTGTACAGGACATGTGCCCATATATGTGTATGTTTTGAAAGAATTCATTCAAGTTAATTAACGTGTCTGTCACCTCACATAGTTGTGTTTGTGATAGGAACACTTAAGATCTAACTTCTTGGCAATTTTCATGAAAATGTTCAATAAAACATGAATGAAAAACAATTATAGACCAATTACTAAAAGACAGGCACTGTTGTAAGCCTCTTTTAACCTTCACAACCACAACCCTACGCCCATGGTGATCATACTATTCACTGTGACAAGTATCAAGTAGGGTACATTGCAGGGTCAAAGGGAAACTAAATGGATGGGACGGGGACAACAATACAACCCAGAACTGTCCTGAGCAAAGTGTGGTGTGTGGTCACCACCCTGAGAGGAGGGCAGATCATTTCACTCCAGGTACAGGACATGGTGTTACCGGTGTTACATGAATTCTTTTACAACGTGTACACATATGGGCACATGTCCTGTACACTGCAAGTATATACAATTTTAATAGGTCAATTATTAGACCTTAATAAAGTTGGGTAAAAATATTAAAAATGAGCAATTTTAGAAGTGTAAATAAATTGGAGCAGGGTTCTGGCAAGATTGATATGGCAACAGAATGTAGAATATGCTTGGGAGAGAAGTTATTTTTTAATTATATTTTTAAAAACTCCCTGAACACCACGTAAACGCCTTGATGTGAACACCTCGGTTCTCGTCTCCTCACGATGGAAGAATGGAAGCAAGGGACACAAAAGTTTAAATCAGAGAGCAGTGAAGTTTATTAGTAAGCAGTAGTACACGCCTAAGAGGGGAGGAGCGGGCACACGGTCAGTTTGGCCTCTCCTTTGTGACCCTGCTCCTTTCCCTTTTTTCTTGGCCAGTGGGGCTATTGTCTCCTCCCTGCCACTGAGGGGGGGAGTTCTTCACCTTGTGTAGTTAGACCCAGATGTGTCGTGGCACCCAAAGCCCACTGTGGAGGGGCAAACTGCACTGTGGTATAATGTGCCCTGTGTTGTTTCTGTTATGTTTTTTGTGACACTGCGGTTATCCTCGTGTTGTTATTGTTATGGTATGTTCTCTTACTCAGCATCTTGTTTGTTTACATTGTATATTTTCATATTTTCTCTACTCATGTCTTACTTTCCTACCTACACTAACAATGGGACGAGAGATTAAACAGAACTTCCTGGAACACAGCTAGTGAGTGGCCAAACAGGGTGTGAAGCTGGTGCTCTGGCCCCAGAGACAGCTCTCAGCACCGTTCACTGACTCCCACTCTTGCCCCGCGTGGACAAGCCCCACAGTTTTCTGCCTCAGCCATTTGCTCCTGTGGATGCCCCTCCTTCCCTGTCCCCCCTCAGTCATTCTGCATGGAAACACTTAATTCATTCCCAAAGCCACATCAAAGACGGCCCATGCCTTGTCCACCTTTCCTGTTCCCTGAATCTCCATAGATGTTCCTGTTCATGGGACCCCGTGGGTCCCGTGAGCAGCTCTCTCCTGACATCTCCAAGACCCTGAGCATTGATGCTTCCTCCCTGTCTATGCTCCTTGACAGCAAGGCCTGTGCACATCCTGTCTTTTTATGGCACCATCATACAGTAGGTGCTTAAAAAATAATTTTGAAATTAATTTTCTGGAGCAAAATTTGATGCTTTATAAGAGTTCACTGATTGTATTCCATGTTTCATTACTAGGTCTACTTAGAAAGAGAAGCTCCATCTAAATTTGAATTTTTATAAAGGCAGGGATCTGACCCAACACTAATCCAGACATCAGGGACACCCTGGGCACTAACACAGACTTTGTACTTTCCTACAAGAGGACTTTGGGGTCAGGGTGGGAGAAGGTAGGTGCAAGGAGGAGGCTGGGTGGGGCCTCTGACAACCAGGGCCTAAGCCTTCTTAGTCCCCTTTTCCCCCAGAAGTGCCTGTTACCCTGATACCATATAGCCTGGATACACTTAATGAGTTGGGACCAGGAGCCGGATTTGGAAACAGAGCCAGAGTCAGGTGTCAACCCCTGGCTAATTATCCTTGGCTCCTTTACCAAAACCCTGAACTTTACTCAACTTGACATTTGTCCTATACACGTGACAATTGATTTGGCTCATCAAATATCTACACAAAATTTTCTCCATGAAGTTAGTGATCTCCAGTTCCTTTCAATGCCCCTATTCCTCCAGCAACTATAGTGATCCCACAAGGGGCTTCTCACCAGGGACACATATACACCCCACTTCCACCCAGCCCCGGGGACGTTAGTGTGGAGAGTTTTTGGTTGTCACAGCTGGGTGGCAGTGGGAGTGTTACCGGCATCAAGGGGACAGAGGCCAGGGCTGCTGCTGAACATCCTGCAACGCACAGGGCAGATCCCATAATAAAGGATTATTCATCCTTGATGCCGATACTAACAAGGTTGAGAAACCCTGTGTTGAAGAGATATCTAAAAGCATTTGCTCTTGTGACATACTATTAGAAGTTGGAATAAGCCTCATGCTCAGTGAACAGTGAGTGGCACCCCTGGCATGGCAAATGCTGGCAGGAGTGTGGGCATCTTTGTCCTCCAGGAGGCTGGGCTCAGCCTCACGTCCACGCCTTTGCCCAGGCTGCTCCCCGCACCTGGAGGGCCTTACTTCCTCCTGCCTGTCATCCTCGTCTTTCAGGTCCAGCTCAGCCATCACCTCTTCTACAAAGCCTTCCTTTGTTTTTCTTTGAATTTCTAGAGGCCTTTAATTTATATAATAAGATCTCATTTTGCTGATACACGTCATGTCTTTCTTCAGTTCTACATCTTGTCTTCTCATGCAACTTGATAATTAATTCTTCAAGAAAATCCATTAATTCTTCCAACAAAATATTTCCAGCTCCTCCACGGTTTGGTGGTTGCTTCTGAGTTGACCTGAGATCATTTGCAGCTTCTTAACCTCTGTCTGCCAGATTATCTCCTCTCTGCCCACTTTTTTGCATGTTTTCTTTTGTCCTCTCTTTCCTTTTCATTTCTGTCTTCCATCCTCTATTTTTCACAATTTTAAATTTTATAAGGTGATAGAGATGCATTGTTTGAAAAGGAAACTAGCACAGAAAGCCTGCCAATGAAAAGCCCTCCCCCCACAGGCCATCCAGCCCCACCCTCACCTTCAACTTCTTTCTCTGTTTCTTCTGGTGTTTACATGTTTTAATAATTTTTTGTTTTGTTTTGTTCCTTGTTTTTTGACACAGGGTCTTGCTCTGTTGCCTGGGCTGGAGTGCAGTGGCATCGTCACAGCTCGCTGCAACCTGAAAGTCCTGGGCTCAAGCGATCCTCCTGCCTCAGCCTCCTGAATAGCTGGGACTACAGGTGTGCGCCACCACGCCCGGCTAATTTTTCTAATTTTAGTAGAGACGGGATCTCGCTCTTGCTCAGGCTGGTTTCGAACTACTGACCTCAAGTGATCCTCCCACCTCAGCCTCCCAAAGTGCTAGGATTACAGGTGTTAGCCACTGCACCTGGCCCTAAATAATTTTTTATTCCTATTCTCCATTGATTCATCCAGTTAACTCCCATGTTAATCCCTGTTTAGGGAATTCCACGTCTTTTTCTTTCTTGTTCTACTCCTTTTTGGTGGAGCGTATCCTCCAAGACTTTCCTGAGAAAAAGTTCATTGGCGATAAAAGTTTTGGGGATTTGCATACCTGAAAATATCTTTATTCTATCTCTATGCTTGAATGTTAGTAGCTGGATATAGATTTTCATCTGTATAGAATTATAGGTTGACAATCCTCTGAATTTTGACCATTGCTCTTCTGCCTTCCAGTTCCTGTGTTGGTTCCATTATTATTCCCCATCCTCTGATATGTCTTATAGTTTCTTTCAGGAAGAAAGACTTTTTCTTTAGGATGATGCTCCAAAATGTCATCAAAATATTTTTTGGCATGGGAAATGAGTGGATGCTTATAGATTTTTAAATCTCATCTGCTTCTTTTATGGGAACTTTTCTTGGATTATTTTTGTGATGACTTTCTTTCCACCGTGGTTTCTCTCATTCTGGAATTTTATTAGTTGGGTGTAATGGATTCATCTTCCAGCCTTCTCTTCTCTCATTTTTAAAAAATGTCTTCCTATTTTATTCTACATGTTTATTTACTACTTTTTGTTCCACTATTTTAATTTTTCCTTCCAAATCTTTTATTACTTTTCACAGCTGTCGAGTTCTTTGTTGTTATTTGAATATTTGTTAAACCATACAAGCAATGAAAGATTTTAGTAATCTGGGCTTTCAGAAACTGTTCCAGGAAACAAAGCATCTGTCAGATTCAGACAGCCTGAAGCAATCCCAAACAGTATGAGTCAAGTAAGAACTTTCTTATTTTCTTCTCTCTCCTCTATTCCTGGGCCCTAACTTTGTCAGAAACCATGGTTAGTCAGTCGGCACAGAAAGAAGTATAAGGAGAGAAACAAAAGAAAAACATTGATTGTTTTAAATGTGAAGTTCTGGCGTCCTTCACAGCTGCTGCTCCGCTCTGGGTCCTTGCCCTGCTCACCCCCACGGGGACCAGCAGCTGCAGCCCTAGCAGCTGAAGGGGCTCAGCCTGGCCGGCAAGGAGAACACGCACCTGGCCCTGAGTGGACCGTGTCCTGGTCTGCAAGACCACAGGAGGATCTTCCAGAAGCCCGGGAGCCAAAAACCAAAGCATCTGCCCCCAGTGTGGAGGATGAACCACTGCTGAGAGAAAACCCCCAGCACTTTGTCATCTTCCCTATTGAATACCATGATATTTGGTGAATGTATAAGAAAGCTGAGCCTTCCTTTTGGACGGCGGAGGAGGTGGATCTTTCCAAGGACATTTAGCACTGGGAAGCCCAGAAGCCTGAGAAGAGACATTTCATATCTCGTGTTCTGGCTTTCTTTGCAGCAAGTGACAGCACAGTAAATGACAACTTGGTGGCGCATTTTGGCCAAGAAGTTCAGAAGCCTACTGTTTCTATGGCTTCCAAATTGCCACAAAAAACATGCATTCTAAGATGTATAGTCTTTTTATTGACACTTACATTAAAGATTCTAAAGAAAGGGAATTTCTCTTCAATGCCATTGAAACGATGCCTTGTGTCTAGATGAAGGCGGATTGGACCTTGTGTTGGATTGGGGACAAAGAGGCTACCTACGGAGAACATGTTGTAGCCTTTGCCGCAGTGGAAGGCATCTTCTTTTCTGGTTTTTTTGCATCGATATTCTGGCTAAAGAAATGAGGACTGATGCCTGGCCTCACATTTTCCTATGAACTTACTAGCAGAGATGAGGGTTTACGTTGTGACTTTGCCTGCCTGATGTTCAAACACCTGGTACACAAACCATTAGAGCAGAGAGTAAAAGAAATAATTAGCAATGCTGTTAGGATAGAACAGGAGTTTCTCACTGAGGCCTTGCTGGTGAAGCACTTTGCGATGAAATTGCATGTTAATGGAGCAGTACGTTGAGTTTGTGGCAGACAGACTTAGGCTGGAACTGGGTTTCAGCAAGGTTTTCCGAGTAGAAAATCCATTTGACTTTATGGAGAATATTTCACTGGAAGGAAAGACCAACTTCTTTGAGAAGAGAGTAGGCAAATGTCAGAGGATGGGAGTGATGTCAAGTCCAACAGAGAATTCTTTTACCTTGGATGCTGACTTCTTAATGAACTGAAGATGTACTCTTAATTTTGCTGATTTTTTTTCCTTCTCATCAAAAAAACAAGATCAGCTAAAGTGTATTAACCAGCTACACCATGAGTTATCCATCATGTTCATTAACAGCATCTTTAAAACTGTGTAGCTACCCCAAAATCAGTCCTGTTTATTAAAAATGCTAGTGGTATCACCTAGAAGGAAAGGATATTTAAGATAAAAGTTACTCAGATTCTTACGAAAGATCTTGTCCGATTTTGGCTTTTGCAAGCAGGCTGGCCGGCTGTGACTTCACCATAGCAATAACAGTAGCAACCTTGGCCTTTTAGTGAGGGGGACCCCTAGTGAATTTGGCCCATTGGGATTCAACATTCGCTTCTTGCCACAGGGCAGTTGAAAGCAGCAGCCTCACTGCTTCAGAGCAGATTTTAAAGTTTCCTTAACTTGTTTGTATATAAAACTTGTACCTTACAAACATAACATTGTTTGCACTGTCAAGGTAATAGCCTGAATTATTTGGTTTCTACACCCAAGTATTCTGTTTACCACTAAGAGGAGCCAATTCGAAATTTACCAAGTTACTAAAATAAGTTAAACCTGTGTAGACTAAGCATGTCATGTCTAAGCTTTATTTCTTTAATGAATTGAAATACTCTTTAATCAACTTTAAAGTCAATCCTGTGCATACCTAGATATTAGTCTCTTGGTGCCACAAAGAAGACAGGTTGTGTTTTTTATCCCGTAGCCTGGGTACAGTGTCATGGGATAAGGGATAAAGGGTCATCTTTCAGGGCAAGGATCTTCTGACTTAAATCATTGGGAATTGAGGCATGGTCAATTCCCAATTGTGCCTTGCATTGTTAGGTACAGGGGCTGTGTCATTTTATTTCTCAAATTGTATTTTCCCCAACTTCTAGTTGATATGAAGAGATCCTTGAAGAGTTTTTTTAGGTGGGATTTAAGGTAATGTTGTAAATTTTCAATTCATCCTTGAATAGAATGACTCACTTAAGTTCCTGCTCCTGTTAAGTGGTAAAACCAGGATTGAAATTGGCTCTCCTAAAAGTTGTGTTTGTTCTGATTTTGTTTAATTTGTGTGTAAGTAGGTAATGTTGAGAGTTAATTCATTTATATTTACTACATGTCTTTTAAATTAGAAAATAATTTTTATTATGCACGTCCTTTTAGATTTTACCTGTAGTTCACACTCTGAGATAAAAGACCCAGTAGTGTCTTTAAGTTCATAATTGACTAAACGTTGCTCAGTGCAATTCCAACATTTGTCCAAACCTGAGCATCATGTGGTAGATTCTTATACTTCAGTAGAAAACTAGTGTTGTATGAGTTATTAATAATCCATTCAAATTAATTTCAGAAGAACATATAAGCTAATAGATATGCTTGTAGGACTAGTTTGAATTAATCTGCCTTTATATTTGGGGGGGAAAAGGCAGAGACTTTGCATGGAAGATGATGCGTGATATACACGTTAGTCTTTTGGCCCTGTTTGTTAACTGAATGTGTTGTATATTGGCTGGTTTGACCCCTGACTTACTGTTCTATCATTAGTTTTCTTCATCATTTATTGTATAAATAGTCAATTTTTAAGTTCCTGTAACATGGCCCTTTTCTATCTTTTCAATTATTGTTACTTAAAGTTAATAAATCCAGATTATATGGTCCTTATACTTGTGCAACACTAACACGAATAAATGCTTTGCCTTGCATTGTCAGGTACAGGCAGAAATTGGAATCAGATTTTAGGATTCTACCTCCCATTAGCTGAGTAGTGTGAGGACTAACTTCTGCCAACTCAGATTTTGTTTCCTAATCAGTTGAAAGGAAATCAAATTTTTAGTGTAAAGCATTTCAGTCTCAAAATTGAATACTGTACAAGTGGTAAGTGATTAAAAATAAAACTGTTCTTTAAAAATGTGAAGTTTTGATTATTATACAAACTTGAATATTCTAATTTCTGAATTGAAATATTGAGCTTTATTTCATAAAAGTGGAGATTCATTGAAGGTTTAATTTAAAGAAAACTGTGAAAAAACCAGAGCATTGTTTTCAGAATATTGAGCTTATCATAAAGTGTAAGATGGATTTTAGGGAGAGAAGATATTTAAGGAAAAGGGCCTCGGCAGAGATTGATCATATTTGTCCAGGGGGGGATATTATGAGACTCTACTTAGCACAGTGGTCATGGGAGAGGCCTCAGGGGTAAAGTCAAGAGACCCTGCATACATTAATCCTTTGTCCTTGCTAAACCTCAATCTGAGGTTTCCGAACTAGAGTTTCTTAAAAATTAATGATATCTTCAACAAAGAAAAAACCCAAGAGATGACTCCATGAGAGCATGAACACCTAGAGATGTGCTGAGGCTGGGATACCCGTAGACGCAGGACAGTGTGTCCAGTGGGGATTAAAGCAGAGGCCCAGCTCCCCCGTTTTCCTGTTGCCTCACAGATGGTGAAAACTGGGTAGTCTTTTTTTTTATTGTAGTAAAATATATATAACATAAAATTTATCATCTTAACCATTTTTGAGTGTACCATTCAGTGGCATTAAGAGCACGCACAATGTTGTCACTCTATTCATTTCCAGAAAATTGACATCATCCCAAACAGAAACCCTGTAGCTCTTACGCAAGAACTTCTAATTCCTTCTCCTCCCTGCCCCAGCCTGAGCCGTCTTGCTTGATCCCGTTTACACTCTTTAACAGCAGCTCATGAGGGAAAATCTCACCATATGTGACCCCAATGTTGCTAGTTTTATAATGGTGAAACTAACAAGCAATGTGCAATCCCCAAGCTTCAAAGTAGCTAAGGAAGAGGCCTCAAGGTGATAACCTCGGTGATGCTGGGAGTTCTCTGAGTGTCATGGGGAACTCTTGTCTTCCAGCTACTGCCTCCCTGATTCTCTGGATGACTGCACCTCCTGCAGGAGTGGGAGGTGCAAGGGTGGGGACTGCATGGGCTGCACTTGCAGACAGATTTATATACGTGTCCTGGGTAGAGCCTGGGCATCACTTGCTTTTGAAAGCTTCCCAGGGGATTCCAAAAAAAAAAAAGCAGGGTTGAGGACCACTAGGCAGAGCATTTGTCATTCTCATGTTAAATTGTGGTAATAATCTTTGACCTTCTTGGCTAGTAGTGAGCACTAAGTGAGACAGAACTTGTAAGTCTTCCAGCAAAATGTATATACAGGGTGTTCAATAAATAGAAACTTCTGGCAGTTGCAAGCATTACGATATTGATTGCTAATATTTGTTGAGTGCTTTGTAGTATTTATTTATTGTTGGGAGAACAACTCCACGATACGTATCCTATATCACAGAAAGGTAAACTGATGATAACAGAGGGATGTCTATGTGTGGGTGCATGTGTGTGTTAAGATTTAATTTCAAGTGTGGGTACCAGAGAGGCCTTCACAGAGCAGGAGACCTGTGTCATGGATTTTACGGATGAGGTTGTCTGGTGTCGTAGGCAGGCAAGGCTATGGAGGCAAAGGGAAACCCCTATGCCCTTGTGCAACGGTGTGACTCAATGTGATGCATAAACAAATGACATGTAAACAACTATAGCTGAGTACAAAGTACCCGGGGGAGAGGGAGATGAGGCTGGAGGGGCAGGAACAGGGTCCTGGAAGTCCTCATATGCAACACCAGGGTGTGGACATGCTCCTCCAGCAATGGCTCCAATCTGAGTTTCCCAGAGTGTTGCAAGAGCTCTGTGAATGCTTGTGTCCACCAAGCATAGCATGTAGACAGAACTGGTAATAAATGTCACACATTTAGGTACTATTTTCAAGTGTACATATTTTCCAATGTGACTAAAAATACAAATTTATTTTAAAAGCAATGTTTAATTAATAATAAGTGTTATATACTATTTTCCCAATTGTATAAAAACAGCTTTTATCATATGAAGGTAGGTTTAGAAGAAAAAAAATAAGTCCTCTTCTTGAACCACTTCAGAACAAGTGCCCTCTAGTCATTTAAGGTTATTGAAGAGAAGGTCAGGATCACATTTACACTGCAGGAGGCTCACTCCGGTGTGAAGGAGGAGGATGGATTGCAGGAAGGGTTCACGGAGGAGGGGACACAATTTAGGAGCCTTTGGTCTGAGCCGGGAAGGATGCAGACTAGACTGTGACAATGGATGGCTGTCTGATTAGAAGGAGGGACTGGCAGGGGGGATGCTCTGGCAGTGGAGGGAGTGGAACTTAGTGCCCTATGAGAGGTCAGGAGGGGGAGAAGCTGTAGTTGGCTGACTAATGGCCCCTCCCCAAAAGTACCCATATTCCATCCCTGGAATCTGTGAATGTTACATTACACGACAAAGAAGTACTGTGCAGATGTGACTTAAGTTAAGGATTTTGAGATGGGGCAATGATTCCAAATAATCTGGTGGTCCCTAAACCCAACCCATGTATTTCATAATTAAAAGGCAGAGGGGATTTGACTCGGAAAAAAAGGAGAAGGGCATGTATCATGGAGGCAGAGGTTAGGGGGATTTGGCCCCAAGACAAGGACAGCCCCCAGCCCCCAGAAGCTGTAGGCAACCATTAATGAATTCTCCCCCTACAGCCTCCCTGCAGGTCCCTTGATTTCCCCACAGTGACACTAATTTTGGGCTTCTGACCTCCAGAAGTGGGAGAGAAGAAGTTGTTTTCAGGCAACAAGTTTGTGGTTGTCTGTTACAGCAGCCACAGCTCTAAGCTGGGAACCTACAATGTCTCCATGTTTTCTGAGTCAGGTGACCTGCTAGGCGGTGGGTCCATCGGCCAAGATGGGGCTCACGGAAGGAACAGGTGCGGGGGTAGACAGTGTGTCCAGTTTACATCGTGCTTCTGAAATGACTGTGGAGTGCATGCATGGAGGTGGCCAGTTGGCAGCCTGATGGTTTCTGGGGCTTCGGGCGGAGGGGGAGGGGAAGCAGGAGCTGAAGGTATTGGACAGGGTGCGACACTGAGGGGCTCCCTAAGTGAGTGCACGAAACAAATGGTAAGTCAAGGCAGGAACCTGCACATGCACCTAAAATTGTGATAAATGTATAAATAATTTATACTGAGCAAGGCATAGCAGTGAAACCACAGTGGAGAGGGGCCACCAGGCAGTCTGACAGTGGCTCTGAGGGGAGGTCACACTCGAGCTGCTGCTGGACATCAGCCCCGTGCCTGGCCAGCCAGCGGGTCTGGGGGCTCCCTCAGTGCACGGCCAGCAGCAACGTTTGAGCTCCGGTTCACCCAAAACCATCCTTTTCACGCATCCTCTCATGAGTGGGGACTCTGTAGGGGAACGTGGGTGATTCCTGACCAAACATTTCCTGTTGTGAGGCCTGGACCTCAGGCCACTGTTGGCAAGAGGATGTTGGTTCTCTGGAACTGATTACTACCCACATCAAAAGGGCACTTCATCATGAAAACCACCCTCGATTCAAGGCCCAGGATGGCGGATCATGACAAGACCAGTGCAGAAGTGCAGGGCAAGGAATTTATTAAAGCAAGACGTTGAAACCCCACATTCTGCAGTGAAGATCATTGAAAGATGGTGAAAACCAGGGTAAAATAGGTTTTACATCTCAGAGATCACATTTCAGCACTATTCTCCCCTGAAATAGAAAAAGAAAGAAGAAAGGAAGGTGAGGGCGGTCATGCCGCTCCTGGAGATGACGTGTGAACACAGCAGGTCGCCATGGAATTCTGCCACCAAAGGCAATTGGAAGGGCAGAGGCAGGAGCCCCCTGTGTGGGGGACACCAGGGCCTGGACCATCACACACACCACGCAGGGAAGGGACAGCCTTTCCCCGTCAGGCCAATGAGCCCTGGGGTCACCTGAGTGTGTGGCTCAGGCTTGTAACAGAGGGGAGGTGGACAGGGCGGCCCGGGCTGATTTTCTCCAAGGTCCAGGACTGAGGACTCTCCCTTTCCCTGCAGTGGGGTCATGGGGCCGAGAGGACTCGCAGGGCGGGGAGGGGCTCTGGGAAGCCCTGCTTCCAGCGCTGCAGCCTCCCGGGTGGGAATTTGGCCTCACAGGACAGTGCGACTGTCAGCATGCAGCCTCCAGCTTCCATGGCCCTCTGCAGCTGAGCCTCATGACCTAACCCCAGGGGGAGATGGGCCCAGAAGCCTCTGGATAGCACCTGATTTCTTGAGAAAGACATAATGGAAGCGCTCCAGCTGCCCATGGCCCTGCAGGAGACAAAGCAGCGAGGCCTCCGCCCTGTGATGGGGGAGGGCACTGTGGACAGGGTGGGGACAGTGGGTGTCAGGGTGGGAGTGGGCTCCTGGCTCCGCAAAGGCCGCCAGAGAAGCCCAGCCCTCCAGTGCTGCGTCTGCCCGAGGGCTGGCTCTAGGTGCCCTCGCCTTCACCTCCCTGTTCAGTGCTCCCAACACGCCCCACGAGGCTCCATGGTGATGGCGCCCCACTGCGTGAGTGGGCCTCGGCCTCAGGAAGCTCCCAGGCAGGGAGGCTGCAGTGCTTGGCCCTCCAGCATCCCTGCCTGGGGCCTGGCTGTCCTCCTAAGGACACTACAGGGAACACAGCAGCCAGGCAGGGCGCCTGAGGGGGAGGAACATGCCCAGGACGCTGTGTGCAGCTGAGTTGAATTCGGCGGGTGTAATGGTAGCACCCACCTCGTGGCGCCAGGTCACCCTATCAAGAGGTGACCAGCAAGGCAGGTGCCCCACCACCTGTGTTCCCACAGGGCAGCAAGCTGACCTCATTTCATGCCGTGCAGCTGATCAGAAGCCTCTAACTATGCATAAAGAAGAAAGAAATTACCAGTATTTTTTCAACTTCAATTCTGTTCCTCAAGGACATCTGATCTGTGCATTTCTTCACTTCCAGCTTGGCTGCAACAGCTTCCTCAGGTGGATCAAATTCGTCAAGTTGTAACTTCAAGATAGCCTCTCCAGCAAACAAGAAGCTTGTGATTTCAGAAGCCAGGGCTGGACAGACCTTCGCGTTGGCTGGAGCAGAAGAATAAAAATATAATTTTGCAAAGGAAATCAATTTTTTTCCATTGCTCCCGTATGTTGAACCAGACAGGATCCCCAGGGTTTCATGTTTCCAGCCCATAATAGTGCCAATGAAAATGTAAGACCCTGGAGATTGTGACTTCCTTAAGATCTCACAGCAAGGGGCATAGCTGGGACTAGAAAACTGGTTTCCTGATCACTCATTCAAGTCTTGTTTATTTAAGGCATTACTTCCCAAAGCTTCTCTGGTTTACTGAAATTCCCTTTTCCAGATGTGAAAATATTAAATTTTCTCTGCCAATTGAATGATGCCTTATTAGTCTTGGGTATTGGTAAAGAGGAGGTTTGGGGTAATCAGATTTTGAACTGAATGGTCGAGTCAGAATCCTACCGGAGATCAGAGAAGTGAGAATAAATCTAGAGAAGAAGAAGTAAAGTTGTTAAAATGTTGAAGGTGATATTCTGAGAATAAGTCGGAGGATTTAGGATTATGCCATTGGATGCAGACAGAGCTAAAACGAACATGAAATAAAAGGAAGCGAATCAGTTTTCACCCCCATCAGAAGCTTGTACAGGAAATTGGGACTGGCCCCTTTATTCTGCAGTGATGTCCAGAATCCCTAGAGGGGGTGAGAGGAGGAAACTGGGGCTCATTCTTGGCCCCACTGGGAATTGTGGGGAGACCTGCAGCACCCACTTAGCCCAAGTCTTTTGCAAACACCCTGCACCCAGGAAGGGCCCCACCAGGCTCTGATATGACCCCTGACAAGACAGCATCGAACTGGGGGGCAACTTTGGAGAGGGCAGGACCAGAAGCAACAGAGAGAAAGAGGAAGAGATTCAGAAAGTAGCAGGAAAGAGAAAACTCAGAGGGACAGGATCTGTCCTGAGCGAGGACATGAGGACATGCGAAAGAATTGCAGAAAGAATGGCTAGAATTAATTCTAGAACAACAGAAACCATAACGCTAACGATTGTACTAGCTCTACTACCAATACTGGTAGGACCCCTAGAAAATGAGTCGTGCCCCGAGATGTACATTGAGTGCTGCTTATTCTCAGAATTCATTTGCAGGTTTATTTTTCAGAGACTCTGAGAGCACCCCGATCTTCTTGCACTGGGAGCTCTCCAGGGTCCTTCCGGCTGTAACACTTTATGAGTCTGAATTTATGACTTAGGAAGCGTGAGCTCAATTGGCACCCAAAGGCTCTGGGAGGATAACTACAGGTATCAGCTTCCTGCTACCGCTGCACTCCTAATATGCTTAATCTCGCTCCACTCCCAGAGCCACTCCTGGCGGAAGCTCTAAGCACCAGTGGTAGGAGGAGGCTTGGAGAGGGTGAGCATCTTGCCCGAGGTCAAAGGGCTGGGAAGTGGTCCAGATTCCCCCAAACCTGCCGATACATCCTGCTGCATCTGGAGCACGGATCACAGTCAGGGCATGAAGCTCAGGCAGAAGAATTCCTAACATTTGCCTGCGATGATTTTCTGTAAAACTTCCACGGTATTGGGGTGGATAAGATGAGCCCTGGGCTATTTTAGGGGTAGTTCAACAAGCACAGGAAAGGGTTCTGAGTTTGGGTTTGTGACCTATCCAACCCCCACCCCTAACAGGTTTACCTAGTGCTCAGAGGAGGCGACTGGCCAGGGGCTGAGGTGAGACTCATGACAATCAATACTCACCCTCGTAGCAGCAAAGGGCCAGAGTGACCAGCAGGAGACACACTGACAGCCTCATGGTGGCTTATTTTGCTTAGAGCTTTCAGCTTTAGCAAACGAGAGATTTGGACTCAGCTGCAGGAGGCTGTGGAGCCGTGGAGCCCAGGGCTATTTGTACCTCGTGAGCCTTGCTGGTCCTGCCCACATAGGCAGACAGCAGGTCACAAGGTCTGGCTTCCAGCCCTTCCTTCCTCAGGGAGGGCTGACGCCATCATCAGTGTCACGTCCCCACGCCTCCCTGCATCCTGAGTGGGTCAGGGCACAGGAGGGCGACCCCATGGGAGCTCTGCTCTGTCCTCCAGGTATGCATGCAGGTGCCTCTGGAAATGTTCCTGGGTCCTCAGTTGGCTTCTGGGATTTGGGGGACTATATCTTTGTTCTCGTGTCAGTGCAGAGGCACAGGTGGGTTCTAACTTCAGGGGGACAGACCCTGGGGGCACAGGATCCTGGGGGGCTGGGCTTTGGTTGTAGGAGAGCAGGCACATAAGAAGACCCCACTCTGCTCTCCCATGTGTGTGTCTGGCAGCCGACTAGGTGTGTCTGAGCTGCACATCGACCAAGTCTGAACAAGACGTATCCTCTCCTTGGTACCTTCCATCACCACCATCTTCACCATGGAGGTGCCTTAAAGCATTGCTGAATACACCCCACCTTTGCAGAATTTGTTTGGGGATAACTGCCCCACCTGTTCTCCTGCCTGCCTCACTCCTCAGCCGTGGGCTTTGTTTACGGGTGGAAAAGGCCCACAGGGACTCCTGCTCTGCCTCTCCACAGTCATGAGCAGAGGGCACTACAGAAACATGGCAGAGGCATGGAGTCAAAACCACATGGGCTTTCCACACCCATTAGCACAGCTACTATCAAAAAAACAAAATAGCAAGTTTTGACTACAGTATGGGGAAATAGGAAACCTTATGCATGGTTGGTGGGAAAGTACATTGGGGCAGCTACTAAGGAAAAGCGTATGGAGTTCCCTCAAAAATTAAAAATAGAATCACCATATGATCAAGCCATCCTGCTTCTGGGTATATATCCAAAAGAATTGAAAACAGGGTCTAGAAGAGATGTTTGCAAATCCATGTTTATAGAAGCAGTATTCACAATAGCCAAGAGGTGGAAACAACCTAAAGGTGCATTGACAGATGGATGGACAAAAAGAATGTGGTGTATACATACGATGGAATATTATTCAGCCTAATAAAAGAAAAGAAATTCTATCGCATGCCACAACATGAATGAACCCTGAGAACACTTTGCCAGTTGAAATAAGCCAGTCACAAAAAGATAAATACAGTATGAATCCACTTATATGAGGTAACTAGATAGTCAAATTCATAGAAACAGAAAGAGGAATAGCGGTTTCCAGGGACAAGGGGGAAGAGAATAGAGTGTTCAGTAAAAATCAAGTCATCAAAATAAAAGTGAATGTGGAAACATACAGCTGTCATCCTGCACACAGGTCCTATGGGTCGCAAAACTTTTGCAGCTACTAATAGTAGTGGTAGTAAAGAAAAAAGTAGCAACAGTTTTTGATTACTACTATGGCTAGGCACCGTGGAAAACAAAACTTATCATATTCAGTCCTTGCTACAAATATACAAGCTATAAGCTATTACATTTCCCACTTTACAGTTGAAGCAGCTAACTCTCAGAAAGTAATAAACCTGCTTCAAGTTGCACGGTTTTGTAACAAGGTGTAGCTCGGCCACTGGGCATCGATGGTATGTCAGTTGTCAAGTGACAAAGTGGCATTTTCAGTCCATCCGTCTGGCAGGGGTGACGATCAGATGGGCTGGTGGTGGATGCAGATTAAATGCTGCCTCAGCTGCTCCTTGCATGTCAGTTTCTGACTCAAATGAAGCCTTCTAGTCAATGACACTTCACCCTCGTTTTTGTTTTGTTTTGTTTCTTTTTTCTTCTTTTCCTTTTTACAAAAGATCATATACTGACAGCACTAAATACTGGTGAGATGCAGAGCAACAGGAACTCATTCATTGCCGGTGGGAACTCAAAATGGTACAGCCACTTTGGAAGACAGTTTGGTAGCTTCTTACAAAAGTAAAGATATTTTCACCCTACAATCCAGCAGGAGTTTTCCTTGGTATTTACTCAGATGATTGAAAATATATGTCCACAGAAAACCTGAACACAGATGTTTATAGCAGCATCATTCGAAATTGTTCCAACTTGGAAGCAAACAAGATACCCTTCATCAGGTGAATGGATAAATAAACATTCAGACAACAGAATGTTAGTCAGTGCTAAAAAATGAAATGAGCTAACAAGCCATGAAAAGACGTGGAGGAAGCTTAAATGCATATTACTAAGGGAAAGAAGTCAATCTGAAATGGTCACATGCTGTATGATTCCAACTATACGACATTCTGGAAAAGGCAAAACTATGGAGACAGTGAAAAGAGAAGTGGTGACCAGGGGTTACAGGAGAGGGAGGATGAATAGGCAGAGCAGAGAGGATTTTTTTTTCTTTTTTTTTTTTATTTCAGAATATTATGGGGGTACAACACTTTGGCTATATATATTGCCCATGCACTGCCCGTGTCAGAGCTACAATCGAGGTCATCCCCCAAACTGTGCTCCCCGCATCCATTCAGTGAGAGTTGTCCCATCCCCTTCACCCCTATGCCAGCTGCCCGCCCCCTGATGAATAATATTGCCCTGTGTGATGTAAGTGTTGATCAGTTAGTACCAATTTGATGGTGAGTACCAGTGGTGCTTGTTTTTCCATTCCTGTGTCACTTCGCTTTGAAGAATGGGTTCTAGCTCTAACCAGGATAATACCAGATGTGTTAATTCACTATTGTTCTTTATTGCTGAGTAATACTCCATGATATACATATACCACATTTTATTAATCCACTCGTGTATTGATGGGCACCTGGGTTGTTTCCACATCTTTGCAATTGTGAATTGTGCTGCTATGAACATTCGTGAACAGATGTCTTTATTATAGAATGTCTTTTTTTCCACTGGGTAAATACCCAATACTGGGATTGCTGGGTCAAATGGTAATTCTACTTTTAATTCTTTGAGGTATCTCCATATTCTTTTCCATAGAGGTTGTACTAATTTGCAGTCCCACCAGCAGTGTATGAGTGTTCCTATCTGTCCACATCCCCACCAACATTTGTTGTTTGGGGATTTTTTGATATGAGCCAATCTCACTGGAGTTAAGTGATATTTCATTGTGGTTTTGATTTACATTTCCCTGATGATTAGAGAAGTTGAGCAATTTTTTATATGTTTGTTGGCCATTATTCTGTCTTCTTTTGAAAAGTTTCTGTTCATGTCCTTTGCCCATTTTTTAATAGGGTTGTTTGATTTTTTCTTGTTGATTTTCCTAAGTTCTGTATAGATTCTGGTTATCAGCCCTTTATCAGAGGTGTAGCATGCAAATATTTTTTCCAATTCTGTAGGTTGTCTGTTCACTCTAGTGATAGTTTCCTTGGCTGTGCAGAAGCTTTTCAATTTGATCAGGTCCCATGTATTTATTTTTGTTGCTGCTGTGATTGCTTTGGGGGTCTTCTTCATAAATTCTTTGCCTAGGCCAATGTCCATAAGAGTTTTTCCAACGTTTTCTTTGAGAATTCTTATGGTTTCATGTCTTAGGTTTAGATCTGTTATCCATTGTGAGTTGATTTTTGTGAGAGGTGAGAGGTGTGGGTTCAGTTTCAGTCTTCTACATATGGCCATCCAGTTTTCCCAGCACCATTTATTGAATAGGGAATCTTTTCCCCAGTGTACATTTTTCTGGAATTTGTCAAAGATCAGGTGACTGTATGAGGTTGGTTTTACATTTGGGTTCTCAGTCCTGTTCCATTGGTCTACGTGTCTGTTCTTGTGCCAATATCATGCAGTTTTGGTTACTATAGCCTTGTAGTATAGTTTGAAGTCTGGTAGATAGATGCCTCCCAATTTGTTCTTTTTGCTTAAGATCGCTTTGGCTAGACGGGGTCTTCTCTGGTTCCACACGAAGCGTAGAATTATTTTTTCTAGATCAGCAAAAAATGATGTTGGTATTTTGATAGGGACTGCATTGGTTCTGTAAATCACCTTAGGTAGCAAAGCCATTTTTACTATGTTGATTCTGCCTATCCAAGAGCATGGTAGGGTTTTCCACCTGTTTACATCCTCTGCAATTTCTATTTTCAGTGTTTCATAATTCTCTCTCTATAGGTCTTTGACCTCCTTAGATATGTTCCTAAATATTTAATTTTCTTTGGTGCTATTGTGAAAGGTATTGCATCTTTAATTTGTTTCTCAGCTTGATTGTTATTAGCATATATGAAGGCTATGGATTTGTGTGTTAATACAATTTTGTATCCTGAGACTTTGCTGAATTCATTTATCACTTCCAGTAATCTCTTGGTTGAATCTTTGGGGTTTTCTATGTATAATATCATATTGTCTGCGAATAGTGAGTTTGACCCCTTCTGCCCCCATCTGGACGCCCCTGATTCCTCGCACAGAGGATTTTTAGAGCAGTGAAACTATGCTGTATATTATGATGGTGGATACACGTCATTAAATGTTTGTCAAAACCCATAGAATATACAACACTAAGAGTGAACCCCAATGTAGACCGTGGACATTGGGTGATGATGTGTCAATGTGGGTTACTCAATTGTAACAAATGTACCACTCTGATGTAGGATGTTGATAGCGTGAGGTGGGGATTGTGTGGGAACTCTCTGTACTTTCTATTCAATTTTGCTGTGAGCCTAAAATTTTTCTAAAAAATAAAGTCTATTTTTTTAAATGGAAAGAAGAAAAATGTTGATCAAAGGGTACAAAGTTTCAGTTAGACAGGAGGAATAAGCGTTAGTGATTTATTACGGAGAATAGTGGCTATAATAAATAATAATGCATTGCATATTTCAAAATTGCTAAAAGAGTAGATTTTAAATGTTTTCACCACAAAAAAATGATAAGTATTATATGCGAGGTGATGGATTTGTTAATTAGCCCAATTTGATCATTCCACGTTGTAAACATATATCATTATATGCCATAAATATACACAATTATTATTTATTATTTAACATAAAAGTTACAAATAACAGAGGGAAGCATCATGTTAACAATAGTCTCTTCAAACAAAGGAAAAAATTCATATGAAAAAAGTAAATCCATGAGTTGGTCATTATTTATAGATAGTTATTCAACTCTCAGGGAAATCTAAAACAATCTACTGAAAAAGCTGTTAGAACTAATAAGAGTACATCAAGTTGGCTGAATACAAGATCACCATAGGGAAATCAATTGCTTTCCCATAATCAGCCATTGCTATCACATAACATAATGGAAAAAAATTATTCCATTGACAGTAACAATAGCAACAACAAAAATATGTTGAAATATATGTGTTTGGAAATACGTAAACCTTTAAAGATGAAATCGTGATACTCCACATGAAATTTACACAAAGATAAAAGGGAATCTAAATAAATAGAGACATACACCTTGTTTGGAAGCAAATACTCGAAAATTTAAAGATGTCAACTATTCTCAAATTATTCTACGAATTCAAGTGGCTCCCATCAGAAGCATCATAGGGTACTTGTATGCTTTGTTTTGAATTCTGAAGTGTTGTTTGGATCTTTCAAAATTGGAATGTATTCACTGACTGAGGGGTAGGAAGATGTTCAGCTCTGGGGCCAGACCACCTGGGCTCCAGCTCAGCTCTGGCATTTTCTACTTGCGAGACTTCAGCAAGCTGCTCAACCCTGCAGCCTCAGTTTCCTCATCTGTGAAATAAAGGTGATAATAGTGCCTACTTCATTGGATTTGTATAAGGAATAACGAATTAATAGAGAAGAAATACTCAGCACAGTGGCTGGCAGTAAATGCCAGTTATTTCAATTATGTAACAAAAAGGGGAGAGAAGTCAAACAAAATAAATGGCCTCATTTGCAAAGTAAATATCAAACTGAATCTAACTGAGTCTGTCAACAAGGAATGTTTACTTATCCTAAATGCTACCAAAGTGATTCATAATCTGGCTGTATTTCCATTGGCATTCCTCACAGTTGACATTACTTTGCAATAATTTTATTACTTATGGTCACGTCAAGTGATGTTATTGCGGTTTAATATCCTTAATATTGAATATTGGAACTGAAAGTATAGGATGGTGGTGGGTGGGGATAGTTATTATTTATCTCCAAGGCACACGGAGTCTCTGGACACTTGTCCTCAGCAGGATGTGCCGGTCACACATGTCCTTTTGGCTGAGGATATAACCCCAGGGACTCCTTGGGGACTCAACGTTCCCACATGCCTTAAAAGATCACTTTGGGATCGTAACATCCACATGTAGTTTTACCATGTGCATATCATGTGGTCACACCGGTTGCTGTTCCCACCTCCCCTTCAGGATCATTCTTGTTCCATTTTACCAAAGACGGAAGGCGTTCACATCCTCCATCAGAATCTTAACTCAGAGCATTGACTCTGCATGTAGAAATCTCTAGCTTTCAAAGAAAAAATTTAAAGTATTACTTTGTGGTAGCAAAGTTTTTTTCTATATCAAGTGGTATCTAATGTACTGTTTTTAATAAAATCAAAGGAAGTCCTAATTTAGCAGTGGCCAATAAATCATTAAAAATAATTTTGAGGCGAGGTGTGATGACTCATGCCTGTAATCCCAGCACTTTGGGAGGCCAAGGTGGGAGGATCACTTGAGGCCAGGAGTTTGAGACCAGCCTGGGCAACACAGTGAGACCCCCTTCTCTACAAAAAAAATGTTTTAAAATAATAATTTTGAAAATGGGCAAAAGGCCTTAATAGACATTTCTCAAAAGAAGACATACCAATGGCCAACGGGTATATAAAAAAATGCTCAACATCACTAATCATCAGGGAGATGCAAGTCAAAATCCCAATGAGATGTCAGCTCACACTTGTTAGAATGGCTGTCATCAAAAAGATCAAAAATACAAAAGATTAAAAGTATTGGTGAGGATGTGGAGAAAAGGGAACGCTTGTATAATGTTGGTGGGACTATAAATTAGTGCAGTCATTATGGAAAACACTATGGAGTTTCCTCAAAAAATTAAAAATAGAACTACCATATGATTCAGCAATCTCACTACTGGGTACACAGTCCTCCTTCAGTATACTCAGGGGGTTGGTTCCAGCCCCCCGCCCCCACATATACCAAAATCTGTGCATACTCAAGTCCCACAGTTGGCCCTGTGGAATCCCAGTATATGGAAACTCAGTCCTGTATATATGTGTTTCGCATCCTTGAATATTTATTTTCAATCCATGTTTGGTTGAAGAAAATCCATGTATAAATGGATACTCACAGTTCAAATCCATATTGTTTAAGGGTCAACTGTATGTCCAAAGGAAATAAAATCAGTATATCAAAGAGATATCTGCAGTCACACGCTTATTGCAGCACTATTTACAATAGCCAAGATAGGGAATCAACCTAAGTGTTCATCAATGGATGACTGGATAAAGAAAATGTGGTGTATACGCAATGGAATACTATTCAGCCACAAAAAAGAATGAAATCCTGTCACTTGCAACAACATGGATGAACACAGAGGACATTATGTTAAGTGAAATAAGCTAGACACAGGAAAACAAATATCACATGTTCTCACTCTCATGCAGAATCTAAACCAGTCGATCTCATAGAAGTAGAGAATAGAACAGTGGTGACCAGAGACTGGGGAGGGTGTGGTATGGGGACAGGGGATGGGGAAAGGTTAGTCAATGGGTACAAAGGTACAATTGGAAGGGAAGAATAAGTTTTGGTGTCTTATGGCATAGTTGGGTGACTGTAGTCAACAATAAGGTATTGTGTATCTTAAAATAGCTAGAAGAGAGGATTTTGAATGTTCTACCACAAAGAAATGATAAATGTTTGAGATGATGGATGTGTTAATTACCCTGATTTGATCATTACACAATGTTTACAGGTATCAAAACATCACATTGTACCCCATAAATATGTACAATTTTTAGGTGTCTATTAAAAATTTTCAAAATAATTTTGAGTGATAGATTACTATGTCATTTTAAGCCTATAGCTCAGAGGAATTCAAAGAATCGAGTGACGTCACTACCACAATATTCATTCTTTTCCCACCTGCCCATTCACGCAACAAGTATTTACAGAGTTTATATCTATAAAGATGAAAAACACTAATAAAATTGCATCATTTTGGCAATAAATAATATTATCCATGGATATATAAAATCAAAAAGGCTTCATTCAGCTCATTAAGAGATACATTAACATTTTGCTTCATTTATTTCGTGATCATCAAAAATTGAAATGTACATGTCAGGTCGTTAGTCAAAGCTTCAAGAATCTCTGCTGGTACTCAAATCACCAATGTACCATATGTTACAAACTCACACATATGCAGAATTCTTGCTGCAAGCTCTGAGTTGCAAGTGAGTCCCATGATATGGAAAAGGTCACTGGACGTCTGAGGTTGTTTCCTTCACTCTGTTTACCACATCTTGCCATGACCAGATGGTCCTACGATGTCTAAGTCCTTTTTCCGGGTCATACCCTAGGAAGAATAATAAAGGAAAAAAAATAAGAAATTCTTAGTTTGTTCCTGATTTTTCCAAGATAACAGCTTCTCATTGTGTGTACTTCCCTATTTGTGTTGTTCATAAGGCTGGAAGCCAGTCCAGGTACTATTTGGGACACAACCTAGAGTTTGGGGACCCTTCATCCATGTGAAAATTGACTTCATGCATTATTTCCCATTAGCAGGGTACTCCCGTAACCCAGCTATAATATGTACACTCTCTGGATGGCCCGTGAGGTACCACCCACACAAGTGGAGTCTGAGACCACCAAAAAGAGGGAGTTTGTGGCCTCTGCAAAACACGTGCACCACTTAGGATGATGAAAATAAGATTTTTTTTTTCACCTTTAGCCTAGAGAGGAAAGGGGTTACCCATTAGCATCCACAACAAGTTGAAGGTTTTTAAAAGAATTCTAGAAGAACTGCACAGAGAAGCAAGCCAGATAATCTTAGCACTTGTGATGGACCAGGAAATTGCTGAGCTAATACTCAGCATCCTTGAAGGTATTTGCTTTGTTTAACCTCATAGTTTGCTGTTGCTGACTGTACAGACCTCTCCTCCCCGAGAGTCTTTTGCACTGAAGGGGGCAATTAAAGCCTTATGTGAAAAACCACATATTGAGGAAAGTCAGAGGGAACTGGAGTGAGGCAGCTGTCTGCATCTGGATGTGTATTTCTACTCTTCATCCTTTCCTGTGTCCAGCTTCAATAATTATCCAAGTCCTACCCTAATCTTCATTTGCTCTTTCCCACAAAAAGCTCCTCGACCTAAAGCTTATTTTCTCCAGCTCGTGTTGGGACTTCGGTTTCCTCTCGCCTTATTTCTCTGTAGACTTCATCCTATCTGCTGTCCGTCTGTTGGGAAATCTCAAACACTTCTTATCAGATATTGTCACTTATTTCCATCACACTGAGAGTTAACTGCTTTGTTCTTTTCTTATTGTTTTAGCTTGTTATTTTTTAAGATCTCTAAAGAGGACGGACAGAGATTAAACTCATGCTCATTCTAAGGTTTTGATCCAATCTCAGGTAATGTGTTTTATTTGTTCATGTCTATTGTGGTCAGGTGCTTTGACTGACAGTTAACTGTGATGATCATGGGCTTGTGATGGCAAAGGGCGGTATTTTTTTAAAGCAGCTGTAACTGCCTCTAAATCTCCTTTTGACATTTGCTTCTGTACTTAGCAATGCTAATCCTTCTAGATTTGTGGTAGTGTCAAAGAGGAAAATAACTCCAGGGAAATGAGCTGGAGCAACAGCGGGGAAAGATGTTCCAGTATGAAGTAAGAACAGTAGTCAGCTTTTCATAATCCAGTTTAGAATTTGTCTATCTGCTGGACACCACCAATTAGGTGTCGCAATGCCTTCCCAGGTTCAACAGGGAAGAAGAAGAGAGACAAATAAGTAAAATCAAGGCTTTGAGGTCTGGATATAATTTTCTATCTCTAGCTTATATAGACTATGTGAGCTTGAAAAAGCCATCTAATCGTTCTAAGTCTCAGTAAATGAAGACTACGCTTTCTTTACATCAAAGTCCTAGTGATAAAATAACAGTATGTGTAAAACACTCAGCACGGTGCTGGGATGGTTGCTTTAATATGAACAGGCAGACTCATGCCTCTCCAGACAAGTCGAGGTTGAGTCATTTTCACGTCCCCTATAGCTTCCTCCAGTTCTTCCTCCCTTTCTATTCCACAGATGGCCAAAACAGCCCTGTCTACACCCTTCCTCCCTCTCCCTCAATGGACAAGCCCTAATCTAGTTTCTTCTCAGCTTCTGTCTCATATTTTCATCAGTCTATGTTGCCCTCGATTTTCTATCTCCTGCTCCTGTCCCTGTGAGTCTGAGGAGATAGCTGTCATATACACCTGCCAGGATGATGCAGAGTCCTCTTTTGTCAAGGAGAGAAGAGATGGTCAGTTGTTTGCAACTAATGCAAACTCTCGAGTAAAATTTTTATTTCCTTCTGATTACTTTGAGCAGAGCATCCAGGAATGGAACTTAGGGGCGCCTCCCAGTGACCAATGGTATATTGCAAATGTTCAGAAAGATTTCAGATTCTACATGAAATGGTGCCACCTTGAGGTTCAAACCTTATAGTTGCCTTCAGTTTAAGAAAAACTCATCAGACATTTCCTACTATATGCCAGTCCCAGTGGTAGGCTTTGGTAATTCAAAGAATAAGAAAGACCTATGCATTCACCCATCTTGTGAGGGAAGCAAACAAATGAATATATTAGTTTAATACAATGAGCAAGGGCTTAAGCAGAGGTGTGCTTAAGAAATATGAGAATATGGAAAAAGGACGCCTAAACCAATCTACACATTCGGAAGAGGCCCTTTGGAGAGCTTGATGAACAGAGAAATGAAGAAAATATATAGGCTGAAGTAGCAGTCAACCTTCAGCTACTTTGCACGGGGTCAATGCAGAAGACCCGATTGTACCGCATGATGGGAAATCAGTGAATGGACTCCTGGGAAGAGAGTGAGGACAGCAACCAGGTGCACCAAGACTGGGGAGACCGCTTCTGGTTTTGCACAGAGGATAAGATCCAGCCCCCATGGGGAGGGTAGATGACAATGACTACGCATCATATAAGTGCTCTGTGCACCCTTAGTGCAAGGCAGGGCTGTAATCCTGGCAGAAAACTTTGAATTTATACATAAATCCATACAGGACCATCCTTGTGGGTCAAGACAATATAGCAGCAGTTTGGGAAAGAAGGTGACTCAGGGGACACTGTTCCCACACATTGTAGAATAGAAATCCTGAGACCTTTGGCATTTGGTCAGTAAGAAATCATCAGAAATCACGAAAGTCTGGAATCAATGGCTGCTCACCAGCTGGAAAGGAGGATAGGGTGAGTTAGGGATCAATAATTGGTAATTATCAGTTGCCAGAGATTTACCAGGGAAGAATAAAAATTCCCCACCTCCAAAGGGAGAAAAATAAATTTGTACTGTATCTAAAGGTCCTTCTGTCTTCTTTTAACCATATTTGACATTCTGACCATCTTCCCACATACAAGCGTACACTTGAATGACCGCCTGTAGCTTGGACAAAGGACAGGATAGGACCATTTTTAACATCCTAAAGACCAGAGTGTTGTACCCGAGCCCCTTGAGATTTTAGAACGCTGGCATTTTTTAAATGACTGAAATGATATAAAATTTGACTAGACCCTTGTTTGCTTGCACATCTTAACTTCCTGCTTCTTGCCCAGCACCCCTTGTTCTCACAGTAAGTATTAACTGCTGATGTACTGTTTCTTTGTCAAGAAGGAGGAGATAACTCCGGGTCACAAGGAAAATCTATGAGTTTGTTTTGCAGAAGGAATAAATGCCCTTGAGAAAGTTGCTGACGCCCAGAAGTCTGGTCACTCAGGGTGTTATCTGAGACTAAAAGCAACACAGACTATCGCCCTTCGGTTCCCTGAAACTCCTACTCCCTTCCTACCTAGTGCACTCCCTCTCCCTCCCTAGCTGCATAAAAGCTCCCAACTTCATCCTTCTGTTAAGACAAATTGGAGATTTTGCTCTCCAGTCTTCTCACTTTGGCCAAATCAAATAAACCTGTCTTTATCTCCAAGCACCAGTGTCACAGTGTTGGGCTTTGACTGCACATCGGGTGCTCGAGCCTGCATCTGGGAGTTCCACAATAGGGCTTCCAGGGACTGTGGATGATCTGGAAGACTCCAGTGGTGGTCCTGGAAGTGGAAGATCTTCAGCCATGACAGAAATTCACTTTCTCCCAGGATGGAGGGCAAAGGAGGAAGGCAGAGAAAAATATGGAGAAAATATGAAGAAAAACGGAAAGAAAGTGAAAATTTTTGTTCCCAATTTTGGAGCAACTTCATACTCATTAAAGCAAAAAAGACAGCATACAAATACAAAAGAGTATCAAAAACCCCACAATAAGGCTTTTCTAATTACTGAGGGAAATGGTAGCTTTAACCCATGTCAGGAATTACATCAAAAATGATAAGGATATTGCTATGGTTTGAATACGATTTGTTTGCCCCCACCGAGAGGCATGTTGAAATGTGATCCCCAGTGTGGCCGGTGTTGGGCTTAGCGCTGGGCTTAGTGGGAGGTGTTTGGGTCACTGGGTGGATCTCTCACAAAAGGCTTGGTGCTGTTCTTGTCGTGGTGAGTGAGTTTTCCCTCTGGTGAGATGAAATTAGTTCTTACGGGAATGAATTAGTTCCTGAGAGAGTGGGTTGTTATAAAGGGAGCTTCCTCTTCCAGTTTGGTCCCTCTTCACACGTGCCTGCTTCCCCTTTCACCTTCTCCACCATGTTTTGATGTAGCAAAAAAGCCCTCACTGGAAGCCAAGCAGATGCTGGTGTCATGCTCCTTGTACAGCCTGCAAAACTATGAGCCAAATAAATCTCTTTTCTTTATAAACTACCCAAACTCAGGTATTCCTTTATAGCAATACAAAACAGACTAAGACATATATTTAATTGCCCCAAAACTAACTGGCATCTAAATACAGATCCTCTTTCAACCTGAGGCAGTGACCAAAAAGCATTATGTTTACTGATCTACAATCACTATGAACCAAAACCTCATTCAGAGGATGGACTTTATCAGTGATTCAACTTTGTAGCCACCAAAGAATCCAACATTAGGCTTGCTTATGATCGGTGTTCATTATGTATTTGTTAAACAAATCAATGTCATTGAAGTTTATTTTAGTCTCTTTGCCTGGAATCTAGATTCGAGTGTCTAGACTTAATTGGGCACCTAAGTTAGTTTCCCTAAAATGAAGAGAATGAGCTGTCTAAAGGACATGAATGTTCTGACCTTCTTGGCACGTCCATTTCTCCCTGTAAGTTAAAGTTGGAACACTGGTTTACAAATCGTTCTTTTTGGGGGCCTCAGTTATTGTGATATAATCCAGCCAAGTGATCACTGCCAAGGATGTGAGTAAGTTAAGGAAAGGTGAAAATCAAAGGTCAGTGGTGCACAGATTTCAGCAAATGTAATTCAGATGAAATGTTTAAAAATATAATGGAGTAAGTGAATTTCAAAAAAAATTATTGTGGGGCTATATAATGGAAGGCAGAACGTACCTTCTGTTGTGTATACACACGTGACCAAGGAGGAATCTTAACCTAAAGGAACCAAGATTCCAAGAGGTTGCCTAGGTGGCCACAGAACATGACATGACGATTGTGAACCCAGGCTGTAGAACTGTCTTACCCTCCTGGCCCATTCACCTTCATCTGACCTTGGAATAAAATGAAAACAGAAATGATTAGTTGCACGCATGGGCCAATATGGACACAATCTTTCACCACTTCTGGAATCAGTAATACTGTTATCCATTAATAATCTTATTGAAAGTGGAAGAAAAATGGGGATATAAAGGAATACGTAAATAAACTGGGAGGACCCTTGGATGAGACAATAATGACAAGAGAACATAAGCTGTGGAATGGTGCTAACCCTGGACACTTGAGTCAAAGAATAAAAAAATAAACAAAACAAAAATAACAATGATATCTGTGCATGAAAATATCAAGAACATGTATTAATTTCAGTTTAGTAGAGGAGAAACGGACAAAAAACATCCAGTCAGTGCAAAAGAAGGAAGACAGGCAGGGAGAAAACAGGAATATTCTCAACACAGCATTCCTGGCAAAAAGAAAAAAGAAAACATAGAAATAGCATAACAGATGCATTGGGCCCCTGTTAGTTGCAAACTAGATACATTAGACAAACATCTTGCTGAAGACAACTAGAAAAGCTGGATAAAACATCCCGAGAGCCATCAAGAGCATGAAGAATTACTAGGCCCAGACCTAAGCAGGACATAGGCATGGGGAGCTGGCCCCACATTTGGGGTCTTGTTGTACTCTGAGAGCATTTGGCAATCCTGTAGGAGTGGATGGCAGGCCATCAAGTTCAAGGTGATAGGTCAATTAAGACTGGAGTTCTAGGCTGGGCTCAATGGCTCATGCCTGTAATAATCCCACTTTGGGAGGCCAAGGTGGAAGGATCACTTGAGGACAGGAGTTTGAGACCAACCTCAGAAACATAGTGAAAGCCCATCTCTACAAAAAAATTTAAAAAATTAGCCAGATGTGGTGTTGTGCACCTGTCTCAAAACAAAACAAACAAAATACCATCTAATTTGTACTTAGTTCTCTGCTGGGAACCTTGAGAGCCATCTACCTGGGGAGGAATAACAAAGTGAGAGAAAGCAAAGAAAAGAAATTAACAACTGCTGTGGCTAAGCACTGTGCTGGGAACTTTCCCGTATGTTTTTTCCATTGAGCCTCATGTCAAATAAATGTCTGTATGGACAAATGACTTGCCCAGCGTCATAGAGCAAGGCAGTGGCCCAGTCAGGATTCTGACCCACGTATGTCTGACTGCAAGCCTAGAGTTAATTCCTCCAAATCTGGTGGTGAAGGTTCTTGCCTCCTGACAAGAGTGTTGAGTTTCTGGCCATGAGGTGAGGGAAAAGGACCAGGTTTCACACTCAGCTTAGCTCAGGCTTGGGGATTTGAAGCAGGACAAGCACATCCTGACACTCAGGCATCCTGAAGTCGGCACTGGCCCCTGCTGGCCCCTTAACAGTCTTGTCTGATGTTTTGCTAGAACAGACAAAAATGGTAATAGGGCTGTAAACTCCTACCCTGTCAGGACCAGGGACACAGGGGCTTTCATGCAGGTTCATCTAACCTCTTCCTGACAGCATCCCTGTTTCTAGAGCACCTCCAAGGGGATTCGAAGGGGTATTAGGTTTCTCTGGAAGTCAGCCAAGCTCAGTGATCACTGCCTCCCAGAAGGTGGGATGCAGGTTGACTACAGCTCTTTGCAGGTGCTCAGCACCAGTTCCTCCCACCCCAATACCTGGGTTTCCTGAGTCCCTGTGTAGGAACCTTCCTGGAAGTGACGTCAAATTGTCTTTGGTGATTCTTTATTCCATTCTTCTTTTGTCTTCCTTCCCTAGAAAAAAGGAACAGGTATAAGAGCCCCGGTTTTTATCGAATCTCTGGGAACAATGAGCAGCGAGTGAGAGAGCTGAACCAGCCGCAGTCAGAGCATGCAACTCCCCCATCGCTCCCTGCAGAACTAATGAGTCTGCAACTTGATCCTATTAATTCGCCATTGATTGAACGCATAAACTGGGCTTGTGCAGAGTAACACGGGAAAGGATGAAAATACCAAGCTTCCTGCTCCCAAGATGTGCGGAGCTGAGAAGAGTTAAAGAAGTGGAAAGGTGTGAAATTGTTCAAATTAGATGCATTTATTAATAGGAACATAAAGGAGGTTTAAACTCATTCATTTGTTTGGATGGGAGGTGGGATGGAGTCTTTAATAAAATAGCCTCCCTCTGTCAACCAGGCAAACACACGCACGGAATCAGAGAGAATGTTCAATCAGTGTTTTCCTGAGGTTCAAGTGTGGCAATGATGGGGGTGGTTTTGTGAGTCCATTCAAATTCTCCTGAGCTCCAAGCCCAAACATGGGGCCAAGTCCCCAGAGTCTCACGGCACGTGTTGGGGAGAAGCCCAGGTTGCCTTAGAGCCGCGCTTTGCAAGGTGTGTTCTGAGACCAGCAGTATCAGCACCACCTGGGATCTTGTTAGAAATGCAAGTTCCTGGATCTCAGCTCAGACCTACTGATCAGAAACTCAAGGGGTGGGCCCAGCAATCTGTTTCATCAAGCCCTCCAGGTGATTCTGATGCACATTGTGTTTGAGAAGCACGTCCTTGTAGTATCTCCTGTGGCCCCTCAGACCTGAGATTGAAGGCTGTGAATGCAATCAAAATGCTCACCTTATCTAACCTCCTGTCCCTCATTTCTCAAGTGTTAGCGCGCTAAGATAGCACCTTCGTGGCCATGTCACATTCTCTGTTAAATGCCAGGATACAACAGAGAAAGGGGCATGGAGAAGAGTAAGAGTCACACAGAGTCAGGAAGGTCAAGCATGGCTTCCTCAATGAGGTGCCCGTTGATTGACCTTGAAGGAGAAACAGGATTTGTCCAGGTGGATCAGGGTGGATGCGATGCAGACTTTTGCAGAACAAGGACGTGGAGTCTCCGCCATTTTCCTCTGGAAGGGATTTAGAGATGGTCGGTTCTCTCCTGCCACTCCCACCTAGTCCACAGAGGCTGAGCATCCTTCCACGTCCGCCCTACTCCTCTGTGCCCATGTCCCTAACCCTCAGTAAAACATGTGTTTGTGTGTGCTCCTGTGAGTGTGGACATTCATGTGCAAACCAATGAACAGGACTCGTACACATCTGTGTCATCTCTTTCACCCTCCCCCAGATCCATCTCTGCTCCACCCTTTTGGCTGTTACGTGAAATTTCATACCTATGGCCTCCTTCCTTTACCGTAAGCCATATACTTCTTGATCTCCTCTGGAACACAAGTTCTTCTCAGAGTGATGCTGCATTGAGCCCCAGGGCCAGTGGGATTGTTGGTCCTGCCCTAAGAAGTCTTTGCTCCCCCAGGGAGTGAATCACTCCTGTGCTTCCCGCCTCTGGTGCATCTGTTCTGCTTTCCCCCACTTCCGGGTAGTCTCTAACCCAGACAGAAAACATGGCACAAGGTAAGTCAGATCACACCTGAGCTCCCTTCGCTTTGCTGATCAGGTCTTGTTGTGCACCAGGACTCTGGAATCCACCCTCCCTTCGGTTCCATGGCCACTTCCTCGTCATCTCTGACCTGGCCTTTCCCGGAACCTGCTTCCCTCACTGATGGTCTTTTGGGCCCTCTGAATGGCAAACTGTTAGTCCCATGGCCATCCCTTCCCAAACCTCTTATTGAACGTGTATTTTGTACCAGGCACTGTTCTTGGCACTGGGGATACATCAGTGAAAAAAACAGACGAAAATCTCTGCCCTCATGAAGCCTATATTTTGTTGAGGGAAGAGAAATAATGAACCAAATAAAGAGGTAAAATATTAGTATGGTAGAAGGCAATAAGTCCTATAAATAAAAGGAAAGAGTAGAGGAAGGCTGGGATTGTGGTTTTAATTAGGCTGGACAAAAAAGGCCCCTCTGACGTTTCAGGCCAGACCTGAAAGAGGAGGGAGAGCCGCGGGCGTCCGGGAGAGGCGCACTCCAGCTGGGTGGCTCTCCAGGGGCTGCTCATTGAACTCTCCTTAGTGTTCACATAAATGTGTTTTGTCCTCTTTATTTTCCATTTATTTATTTATTCATTTATTTCAAAATATTACAGGGATACAAATGTTTTGGGTTACATGGATCACTTTTGTAATTCTTGTATCACGGCTCTAAGTGAGCCCCTCACCCGGATAGTGTTCATTGTACCCGTTAGGTAGGTTTCCACCCATCCCCTCCTCCCCGCTTCCCCCACTTCCCTCTGTGCACGTGTGTGCTCATCGGTTAGTTCCAATTTAATAGTGAATATTCTAGGGACAAAGATTGCAGGAAACACACTTAGGTTCTGTTGTTTGGAACAGAACATACGGAGCAACCACCACAAGACCCTGAAGGGTGACTGTCTTTACGCTTTACCCTTCCAGTGACTGGACTCTCCTTTTTCACCTTCCAGGCACCCCTCCTCCCCTTGCAATCTGGTTTCTACCCCAACTTCATTACTGAAGCTCTTTACTTCTAATATTTTAACCTGGAATCCGGCTGGAATTTGTTTTTTGTGAGTTAAGAGGTAGGAATGTCACTTTCATTGTTTCCAGGTAGTTAGTCAATGATGTCCAAACCATTTATTAAATAAACTTTTACCCACTGAATTGTAATATCATTTATGCCATATATTAAGTTCTACATATATGCAGATACATTGGTGAGCTCTCTATATGTTCCCCACAGACAGTTGTCTATTTCTGTGCCAACATTAACCTTGATTGTGGTGATACTAGCAAAAAAATACTAGCAAACCAAATTCAGCAGCACATTAAAAGGATTACACCCCATGACCAAGTGGAATTTGTTCCTGGAATGCAAGGATATTTCAATATACAAAAATTGATCAATGTAATATAGCACATTAACAGAATGAAGGGAAAAAATACATGATCATTTCAATTGTTGCAGAAAAAACATTTGACAAAATTCAATATCTTTCATGATGAAAACACTCAACAAACTAGGAATAGAAGGAAAATACCTCAACATACTAAAAGCCATATATGAAAAACCCACAGCAAATATCACTCACAATGATTAAAGACTGAAAGCTTTTCCTCTAAAATCAGGAATAAGCCAAGGCTGTCCCCTCTCACCATTTCTATTCAACATGGTACTGGAATTTCTATGTAGAGCAATTAGGCAAGAAAAAGAATTAAAAGTCATCAAAATTGGAAAAAGCAATAAAATTATCTCTGTTCACAGATTATGTGATCTTAGATGTAGAAATCCCTAAAGATTCTACCAAAAGAAATTGCTAGAACTAATAAATGAATTCAGTAAAGTAGAAGGATACAAAGTCTACAGGAAAAAAATCAGTTGCATTTCTATACACTAACAATGAACAATCTAAAAAGGAAATTATAAAAACAATTCCATTTACAATAGTACCAAAAATAAGAAAATATTTAGTAATTAATCAAGGAGGTGAAAGACTTGCACAATGAAAACTAAACATTGCTGAAAGAAATTAAAGGAGACATAAATAAATGGAAACATCTCATGTTCATGGATTGGAAGACTTTATATTGTTAAGATGCCAGTACTACCCAAAGTGATCTACAGATTCAATGCAATCCCTATCAAAATCCCAATGATGTTTTTTGCAGAAATAGAAAAAAATTCTAAAATTCATATAGGCCATGTGCGGTGTGGCTCACACCTGTAATCTGAACACTTTGGGAAGCTGAGGCAGGAGGATTGCTTGAGGCCTGGAGTTCAAGACCAGCCTAGGCAACATAGCAAGATCCTGTCTATACAGAAAATTTTTAAAAAAAATTAGCTTGGTGTGGTGGCACTCACCTGTAGTCCCAGCTACTCTAGAGGCTGAGGTAGGAGATTGCTTGAGTCCAGGAGTTCAAGGCTACAGTGAGCTATGATCCCACCACTATGCTCCAGTCTGGGCAACAGAGTGAGACCCTGTCTCTAAAAAAAATTTTTTTAATAAATAAAATATTAATGAAATTCATATGGAATCTCCAGGGACCCCAAGTAGCCAAAACAATCTTGAAAAAGAAGAACAAAGGTAAAGAACTCACACTTTCTGATTTCAAAACTTACTACAAAGCAACCGTAATCAAAACAGTGTGGTACTGGCATAAAGACAGACGTATAGACCAATGGAATAGAATAGAAATCCCAGAAATAAAGTAAAAATAGAGTTACCATATAATGCAGTAATTCCACTTCTGAGTATACCCAAAATAATTGAAAGTAGAGTCTCAAAGAGATATTTTGTACACCCATGTTCAAAGCAGCATTATTCACAATAACTAAAACATAGAAACAACCCACGTGTCCATCAACAGATGGAAGAATAAGCAAACTGTGGCAGATCCATACAAAGGAATGTTATCCAGCCTTAAAAAGGAAGGAAATTCTGACACCTGCTACAACATAGATGAACCTTGAAGACATTATGTTAAGTGAAATAAGCCAGTCACAAAAAAAGACAAATACCATGTGGTTCCACTTACATGGAGTACTTAAAGTAGTCAAAATCCAGACAGGAAGTAGAGTGGTGTTCGCCGGGGCTGGGGGAAGGGGAGAATAGGGAATTATTGTTTAACAGCTACAACGTTTCAGTTTTACAAGATGAAAAGAGTTCTGGAGATGGATGGCAGTGATGGTGGCACATTCCAAAATGTATTTAATACCACTGAACTGTACTCTTTAAAATGGTTATGATGACAATTTCCATGTTATGTGTATTTTACCACAATTTTTTAAATTGGAAAAAAAATTCATGGGAATATTTTTTCATGTAACAGCTTTTCACTTAGCGGGCAGGGTTTTTTTCAGAACAAATTAAAGTTGTTATGCAAGGCTGTGTGTCTTGGAGACTTTATTACTTAGAAATTTTGAAAAATAAAGAAAAGCCCACGGGAGATAATGGAAGTCACCCAGATACAGCTAGTGTTGACTTGCTGGGCTCACAGTGTTGTCTTGCCCCATCTACCCTGGCACAGTATCCACACACTGGCATCTTGCTGCACAGGTGGAGTCATGTTATGTGTGTGTTGTTCCCTTAACAAGGCATGATGACCATCTCTCCACCATGATAAATGTGCCTAACTCTTTTCTCCCACCTCCATGTGCAAACAGACGGATGAGTACATCAAAGCTCCCTTTGAGGGCTCCACTACTGGCTTCCTGGCAGCTGCTGGTCCTTTTGGATCCTCACCGGTGACTTCGAGTGTCTTGAAGAAAGTCAAAGAGGAGGTAATACTCTGCCAGCTCAGCAGACAGCAGCAACAGTCAAGGGCTCAGCTCTGGGCAGGGCAACCCCACAGGGAACTGACCCAGAGGCCCAAAGGTGGGCATGTCCACTTCACTGTACATTGTCAATATGCAGCCAAGGCTGAGATGTGAGGATCTGACCGTTGGGTTCTTGCCATGACCAGCAGAATCCCAACACCTGAAGCCACAGAGCTCCAAAATGTCCCCTAGGTGCCTGGAGTCATTTAGCAAAAAATAAAAATAATTTTTAAAAATCTGTGTTTGGCCCTGATATACTCTACAGCTCCTTTTATCACGCCCTTTCCCTGCCAAATACCAGGATGTCCACCCCATGTACACCGGCTGTGCCCCTGCTCACCATGAGATCTCTCCTGGCCTAACAGGAAACTGGCAAAAGGGAAGTGGGACAGGACAGACACAGGGCAAATGTGAATGATGATTACTACCACTTCACACCCAGCCATCAAGAGACACTGTAGTTTGCTTGGCAGGTGGGACTTCTCCAGATGGGCTGCAAGGAGAAACTGTGCCTGGGAGTTCCCCACAGGAGAGAGGAGGTGGCAGGATTCATCTGCCCAGCCCCCTCCTGCCTCCCGTTTCCCATTGGTCAAAGTCCACCCCACGAAGACTTCAATTCCCCGTGCTTCTGGGATATGTCATCTGCCCAGCTCCTTCAGTGGTACCAGATACCATGTCCTGCAGCCAGGAGCCAGAAGCTCTGGGTGAGCAACAGTAGTCTGGGGAGGGGGCCCAACTTTGCCAGGGCAAGGACTGGGTGGTTCCCCCTGGCATCGGAAAAGTGCTTTTGGCCAGCAAGAAGCATTGGAGGGCATCCTCTTACAATCCTGATGTCTAGACAGGCATCGTAAACCAGCCATGGTGGCTCACACCTGTAATCCCAGCACTTTGGGAGGCTGAGGCAGGAAGATAGCTTGAGGCCAGAAGTTCAGGACCAGCCTGGGCAACATAGTGAGACAATGTCTCTACGTAAAATAAAAAAATAAGAAAAAAAATTTTTTTAAAATAGGCATTGCTGCAGAGTTGACTTAGAGGAGTATCTTTGGAGTCCAGTGGCGGAGATTCCTAGCTGATTGCCTATTCTGTGCAGCCTTGGGCTTGAGGTTACTTTAACTCTTTGAGTCTCACTTTCCAGGAGCTTAAAACGAAGAGGAAGATAATATCACCCCGCAACTCAGAGAACAGATGTGATTGAGGGATACAGCCAAGGCAAAGCACTTGCCCAGCGCCTCGCACACAATAGGCACTTTATGATTAAAGGTCGTTGTCCCTATTCCCAAAACATTCCCCGGGACGTGGTCAGATGGAGCTGGCGTTCACCGCCACGTTGTGTTCTTGGCCGAGTTGCTCTTCTCAACCTGCTTCAGTAGCACAGGAGATACGACTGCCGCAGGGCCAGCCGGCGGCACCTGGTCCTGGGGACAGCAGCACGACGTGGATGCTTTTCCCACCCGAGCCCGGACCAGACCTGAGTGGGAACATGCTTCTGCTCCCAGGAGCGCCACTGTCTCAATCTGGACCCACCTTGCTGCTGTCTCTTCTTTGCTCCTTTCATAAACACTGACTGCAATCGCCTGCATGCCTTCTTTGCTCCTTTCACAAAAACACTGCTGGGGTCTCCCATACAGGTGAGTGAGGGCTGGGTGCTGCGGTGGGAGAGGGTGGCGTGGTGCTGAGAACACCGAGGGGACTGGGGTGAGAGGGGGAGCTTTGGGGGCCACACAAGTTGTCTATCTAGGCAATGTGGAAATCACCCAAGTAGCTACTGAGTCTGATCTTTTTTAGCCCCAAGGGGTATCTCTGATGAAATGCTGACCAGAGGACGCCACCATCACCACCCTGAGCTTACAGACTGCCTGCACAGCCTCAAATCACTCCTCCTCTCTTTCTCTAAGCCATAGTGCCTGCTCTCCATCAGTTTAGTCCAGGGCTGTCACAAACGTGCAAATGACTACACGAGATAACTGGGCAGGAGCCTTCTAAGCTGCCACCCGCTTCCCTGCTAACTCCCGCAGTGGTGGCTGCACGTGCCAGCCCTGTTGCTGCACCTGTGGGGCACTCTTGAGTTCAAGCAATTAGTTATAGGAACCTTCACTGGGGATAATCCAGGCTTGTTTTGTTGCAGTATCCCAGGGGCAAGCAGGGCAGGAGCCCCTCGGAGAGCCCCTGCTTCTGTTATTCTCAAGTCACAATGCAGAGACACCAAACACACTCACATTGCCCTGCTCCGATTCTCTGGGACCAGTTCCCCACCCGAACGGATCCCTCCAAGCCAAGGGCAGAGCTGGCAGGGAGAATAGACAGAGATCCAGAAACATGTCATAGCACCCATGGGCTATTGCTTCTCTTCTTCCATAGGTAACCCTAGGATGTTTAACCTGAAATTAATCTGATATGATCAACTTTCCTTTATCTTAGTAGCAGAGGAATGGGGAATATTTAAAGAGAAAAGTAATGTAGGTAGGTGTGTTTGTGTATATATCTGTGGGCAAATAAGATTAAAGTTTTATGGATTTAGGCAACTCAACCTGAATCAAAGTGTCTGCCTTCGTGTCCACTCACTCTCAGGCTTAATAAATTGCAATAAAGGCAAGTACCCAGTGAAGGTGTGACTACTTAGAAAACACTTTAAAAGTTCCCCTTTGCAAGAAACTGAGTTTACTTTCTCCTTCCAACATGAAAGGTGTTTTGCTTTAGTTGCGAAAATCCAAAATTTTGAATTTTGGCGTGGGGATATGGTTGGGGTTGGCCACGTAAGTTATTTTCTATTTTGCCGGTCAGGGGCAGTGAGCACAGTAAGCAATACAAGGCAGGCACTTCAGGCCTCGGGTAAAGCAGCTTAGCCCTGGCGCTGCTGTCCAGGCAGCTCCAAGAGGCTCAGATAGGACAATAACCTGGGATCTGGGTAGTTTGCAACCTCTTGCTTCCCTTCTCATACCTGCTCTTCCTTCTCTCCTAAACCTTTTGGAGGAATGTTTGCATCACAGAAGCCCAGAGGAAGCAGAGGCTGCTGTGGCTCTTAACCAAGCAGGACTCACCCAGTGTTCACTGTCGCTCAGCAAACTAAGCTGCAGGGGTACCATGTCTCACGGCCCATGACCCCATGCAGCACAGGGACTTAGGCTTGTGCTGTTAAAAGCCTAGATGGAGTCAGAAAGAAGCTGTGCCTTAGTTTACCTGAGGGAGACAGGGAAAGCCTCACAGTGCAGGTAACCAGCTGGGGCTTGACAAGCGGAAGAATGTCAGGTGTGCAACAGGGCAGGCCACGGTGAGGGCTGGAGACAGCATTCGTGCATGCGCCCGACTGAAGCAAGAGAGTCTGGATGAACCTGGTTTGGGGTTTTTTTCGTCTTCATTCTAACCAGGTGGTGAAGATCAAGCCCAGATCGCTTCCTGAGAATATGATACCATCCCTCTCACGGGGGAGAAAGATGCTGAGTAACAGTGACTTTGAAAGGGCAAAAGTTTTTAATTTGAATAAAATCCAGTTGACTGACTTTTCTCATTATAGTTCATACTTTCTGTGTCATAGGTATGAAATCTGTGCCAAACACAGACACTAGGATTTTCTCCTGTTTTCTTCTAGGAGTTTTGTATTTTTAGCTTTTACATTTAGGCCTATGATCCATTAGGAATTAACTCTGATATATGGTGTGAGGAAGGAGTAGAGTTTTTCTTTTTAATATATTCAACTGTTTCAGGACAATTGTTGAAAAAATTATGCTTCCCACACTGAACTGCCTTTCTACCTTTGCCAAAAAGCCAAGTGATCATATATGTATAGTTCTATTTCTGAACTCTATAAAAGTCCATAGATCTATGTCTATCTCTATACCAATACCATACTATCCTGATTACTGTAGCATTGTAATAAGTCAATCATGTAACGCGACTCCCACAAATCTGTTATTTTTCAAAATTGTTTTGACTATTGTATGTCCTTTGCAGTTACATATAAATTTTAAAACCAGATTTTTCATAAACTTCTACCCAAAAAGGCCTATTTGAACTTGATTACGATTGGGTTCAATCTTTTTTGGGGAAATTGACATCTTAAGCATACTGAGTTTCTGATCCAAGAACACAGTGTATGTCCCATTTAAGTCTTCATTAATTTCTCTCAGCAATGTTTTATAGTTTTCACTGTACTATATAGGTCTCTCAGACCTTTTGTTAAATTTATTCCTCAGATTTTGATAATTTTGGACATTATTATAAATTGTATTCTTTAAATTTCAATTTCTGATTGGACATGGCTAGTATATAGAAATACAATAGATTTTTGTATATTAATCTCATATACTAAGCTGATTTATTATTAATCCTAATAGTTTTTTGGTAGATGCTATCAGATTTTCTATGTCATCTCTGAGGAGTTTAATTCTTCCTCTCCAATGCCTTTTATTTTTCTTTTTGCCAGTTTAGCACTGGCTAGAACCTCCAGTAAAATGCTCAGAAGTAATGAGAGGAGCATCCTTGCACTGGACCTGGTTGTAGGAGGAATACAAGACACTCACCATGAAGTGTTTGCCAGAGATTTTTTGTACAAGTGCTTTATCAAACTGAGGAAATTCCATTTAAATCTTAGTTTACTTAAAGCTTTTGTCATGAATTATTAGTTTTGAATTGTCAAATTGCTGAATTTCTGCATCTATTAATTTAATCATACGGTTTCCCTCCTGTATTGTTAATATGGCGAATTACATTGATTAATTTTCAAGTGGTAAACCTACCTTGCATTCCTGAAATAAACCCCATTTGGTCAAGGTGTATTATCCTTTTTATATAAGAATAATTTATTGGATTTGATTTGCTAAAACTTTAAGAATTCTTGTGTTGATGTTCATGAGGGATAATTACCTACTTTTCTTTTCTAGCAATGTCTTTGTCTGATTTGGGGATTAGGGCAATGCTGGCCTCATAGAATTAAGTATTCTTTTCCCTTCAATTTTCTGGGAGAGATCATGCAGAATTGGTATTATTTCTTCCTTAAGTATGTGGCAACATTTATAACTAAAGCTATCTATGCCTAGTTTTCTTTGTGAGATTTTAAACTACAAATTCAATTTCTTTCATACATAAGAGCTATTTAGGTTTTCTATTTCTTTTTGAGTGAACTGAAATCATTTGTATCTTCTAAGGAATTTGCATTCATTTCATCCAAACTGTCAAATGTATTGTCATGAGTTGTTTGTAAGTCTCTTATTATTGACACTTTTAATTTGCTCTTCTTCTAGTTTCTGCAAGTAGAAGCAGAGGTCATTGATTTGAGACCTTTTTGTCCTAATGTAGGCATTTAGTGCTATAAATTTCCCTCTGAGTACTACTTTAGTTGCATCACAAGATACCAGGTCAACACATAAAATCAACTGCATTTCTATATACCAGCAACGAACAAGTAGAAACCAAAATCAGAAAAACAATGCCATTTACAATAGTTCCAAGAAAATAAATACTTAATTATAAATCTAACAAAATGGGTATAGGATCTGTATGCTGAAACTACAAAATGCTGATGAAAGGAAGCAAAGATGTAAATAAATGGAGAAACATGTCATGTTCATGGATTAAAAGACTCACTATCATACATATGTAAATTCTCCCCAAACTTATCTATAGATTTAATGCAATTCTAATCAAAATCCCAGTAGGACTTTTACATAGATAAGCTGATTCTAAAATTTATATGGAAAGGTAAAATTGATAAAAGTCAAAATAATTTTAAAAGGAAAAATAAAGTTGGAAGAATTACATTGTCAAATTTTAACTCTTATTACAAAGCTACAGTAATCTTGACCATGTGACACTGGCAAAAAGGAGAAACACACAGATCAACGGAAGAGAATAAGAAGAGTCGAGAAACAGGCCCATACCAAGATGGCTGATTCTTGACAAAGATGCAAAATAAATTCAGCAGAGAAGAGAGAGTTTTTTTCAACAAATGGTGCTGGAACAACTAGACATCCAACCCTATGTCTCCAAACACAAACTAAAAACATAAACCTCACACTTTTTAAAAAGTTAAAATAGATCATAAATCTAAATGTACCATGTAAAACAATACAGTATTTAGAAGAAAACATAGGAGAAAATCTTAAGAACCCGGGACTAGACACAGCTTTCTTAGACACGACACCAAAAAAGCACACTCCATAAAAGAAAAAAAAATTGATAAACTGGACTTCGCCAAATTAAAATTTTTACTCTGTGAAAAGACAGTTAAGTAAATGAAAAGCTGCAGACTGGGAGAAAATACTGCAAAGCACATATCTGACAACAGATTTGTGTGCATAATATATAAAGATTCTTAAACTCAACAGTAATAAAACAACCCAAACTAAAAATGAACAATCAATGCTATTTATGGAAACTGAAAAAAATATAATAAAAAAGATTTGAATAGATTCTTTGCCAAAGAAGATAAAAAGATGGCAAAAAAGCACATGAAAAGATGTTTACCGTCATCAGCCATTAGGGAAATTTGAGTCTGGTGAGGATGCAGAGCCACTGGAATTACCTTCCTGCTGAATGACTTTTTCTGAAACACACTATATAAATATGCTTACAAGAAGTAATATTTCAGTATTGTGGTTTTAGTCAAAAGACACACTTGCCAGTTTACTCAATACAAGTTTCTAGCCAGAAAATATGTGGAAAAAAATTTGAATTGTTCACCATATTTGAATGAATCATGTTTTTCTTTGCATGGGTTGAGTCTTCTAGACTTCAGTCTATTGTGTGTGGCCACCATTTCCTCATTTTTTAAAGCACCCTTGTGTTTAGCCTTAATTTTATCCTAAAGCAGAAGCCAGTAAACTTTTTCTGCAAAGGTTCAGATAGTAAATATTTTCAGCTTTGCAGGACATAGGCCTCTGCTGCAAGATTTAACTCTGCCCTCAGAGCAGAGCAACTGGAGACAGTAGGTAAACGAACGGGCGTTTCTGTCGGGTATGTGCCAATAAAACTTTCAAAAACTGGGCATGATTTGGCCCATGGGACATAGTTTGGCCACCCCTGTCCTAGGGCTAGAGCAGCAGCTGGTGGACATTCAGAAGGCAGCAGGCAGCTTGCAGGCAGGCCCAGGACCAGCTTTCACGGGCGCTGAGCATTCAATGAGTGGTGCCAGGTTTTGTCGGGGGAAATATCCCACTGTTTCCAAGCACTGGACCCAGGGTGGTTTCAAGGGACATCCCTTTTCTATTCAGATCTCAAGTCCATTTGCCACCCATGTGAGCAGGGTGGAGCCTAAGGAGTGCAGAGGCTGAGGGACTAAGTGGCAGAGCTGTGTCAAGACTCAGGTCTTTCCCAATGAACAAGCTCCCCTTTACGAACAGGGAGCGCCCCAGAAAAACAGGAAGCAGCTTCACCTGCCCCATCATGAAAGTAACTGAAGTATTCCTCAGGGGTTGTCTAGGCAGTGGAACCACCCACTGTGGCAGCACCTCTGGGGGTGGGACCCCTGCACCAGCTGTCACCCCGCAGGTGACAGAATAGTGCCTTGGTTCTTCAGCCCTTCTGGTGGCCCAAGACACACAGCTGCAGGGCCAGGGGCCAGGGCACCATGCTGAGGCCCCTTGTCTTCGTGATATCAACAGCAGGCTTAAAGGAATATACTTTATTAATCTAGCTCTCAAACACCAGAGACAAAAATACTAAAATGCAGCTGGAATTATAACAGTCTATTTACAGAGTGCTGTCTGTGGGCTGGGGGGCTGGGCCTGGTTCTTCCCCAACCACCCACCAAGCCCTCCTTCCAAACAGGTCCAGGGCCACCTGCAGCAGAAAGGCCCAGCACACAGAGGACATATATATACACCTGACCAAGCCCCCAGCAGTGGCATACCAGGCGGAGGGCACCAGACCAACACAGAGATGGACAGACAGACACAAAGAAGAGCTGAGACCGCCAACAAGGCCGTGGGCCTGCCTCAGTGCTTCTTCAGGCTGTAGGCCAGGCTGCCAGGGACCCTGGCGCCCTGCAGGGGCGGTGAGTTCCAGACGGCGGAGCTGGTGCGCTTGTGGTAGCGGGGCTTGCTCTTCTTGAAGATGTCCTCCAAGTCCAGCGGGAGAATGGTTCCAAAGAGCTCCAGAAGGTTCGGGGGGTGGTAGTACTGGTGGATGATGGCCTGGCTGAGCGGGGTGCCTGAGGGGGATGTGGGGCTGGTCACTGCCTTGGGGCTCTCCATGAACCACCCCATCCCCTGTCACCCTCTCCAGCCCAGCGTGCCTCTTTCAGGGCCCTCCTCCTGCCTGCACCAGCAAACACTGCGAACACTCTTACTCCACCTTCTCACTGCCTCTTCCAGCAGCTTAACTTGCACAAAGTCCTCAAGGGCTCATGTGGGCCAGGCACACGCTTAACACTCAACTACGTAAGATCACTGTCCCCACCACCACCTGGGAGGCGGATACAGATTCTCCCCATTATATAGATGGGGAGATTTGCCCAAAGGCACACAGCTAATAATGGCAGAGCCCAGGTTTGGAGACAAGTCCAGCTCCAGAGCTTAAGCACGTGACACCATCCTCAGCCACCTTGGTCAGCCGCCTCTCACTAACCCCACAGGCCCTGCCAACAAGGCTGAGGAAGACGCTGGGTGATCGGGGGGACATGCATTCAGCCCTTGCTCAGCACCAGGTGCCACTCTAAGGGCTCACATCACTCTCAAAGAACCTTCCCAGATGGGTCTTCTCATCTCCCCCACCTCACAGATGAGGGAGGTGTTGACGTAAGCCATCTAATGTTAACTACCATTAGGTGGCTTCCTACCCCCTGCTCACTGCCACCTCCCACGTGACTTGACACTAACAGTTAAGGAGACTAAGTCAGATTCCAGATACTGCGGGGTTCAAATGAAGTGAAACTCACAAAAGCAGGTTGTCTTCTGTAGAGCGCTGACCCGCTATGGGATTCCAAGCCCTTCTCTCTGGGGAATCTGTGCCCCATGCTGACCCCCAGCCCAACAAACACTGCAAAGCACCCACTGTACCCACTGGTCCCCGTCCACTCCAGCAGGCCTCACACCCTGATCTGAGGCAGCACAGTCACACTAACCTGCACTCCTGTTTAAATGCTGGGGCCTGTAAACTCCAGGTCAAATCCTGCTCCAGCGCCCATGCCCCTCCTCAGGCCTGTCCTGCCTTCCCCAGCTGGCTGGAAGCCCCAGCTCCAGGTCTAAGCACTCTCCCTAAACCCTGTTACCACTCTCACCTCTACTCCAGGCCCCAGGTTGCCTATTTGGGTCCAAGTCTCTTCGGCCCTGCTGGGTGGGACTCTAAGCCCAGTGGCCGCTGCAGGGTGCCCCACCCTCCCCTAGGCACAGGCCCAAGGCCAACGCCTCAAGCCACTAGCCCATAGCACAACTTCCCAACACCTGCAGCAGCCCACCCTTACTTCCAGGGCCCTGGAAGGTGAGGACAGGGAGGACCCAAGTGTCCTGGGTAGCCTGGGCCCTGCTCACCTCTAGCCCAGGCGGGGATGGGCTTCCGGGGGTGGGCCTCATCATCAGTGGAGTCGTCGCTGTTCAGATCCATCCCGTAGTCGTCCGGGTTGATCTTGGGAGGCGCCCTGGGCCCTTGTGGAGTCATTTGATAGGAGGTACAATCTGGAGACTGGAAAAAATAACCCTCCGCTTCATTCCTGCATCTCACCACTGAGAGGCACCAGTCACCTCCCCCATCTCACAGGAAAAATAAAAAGTTTCAGGGGTCACTTTTTATTTTTAAAAAGTCACAGAACATATACTACTCTGTATCTTTCTTTTTCATGGTAAGGTATGATATATTGCAAACTTTTTTCCAGGTCAGTGTGTCTAGATTCACCTCCTGGGAACAGCCCTGGGGACTCCATGATTTGCAACTTAACCATCCATCATGGATGGACATCACTAACTTCCAAGTTTTTAACATCTTAACTATGCTGCGATGAAAACGATTCCTCATACTATCTTCTGTTTGGTAACAGCACTGAACTGAAAATAGATTAAATGCACATCAACAGGAGGTAGCTAAATTCTAGCACAGCTGCCTGGTACACAGCCACCAAAAATAAGAAATTTACGTATGTGGAAATAGATGTCTACAATAAATGGGAATAGAAAGGGAAAATAATCAAGCTGCCAAATTTTACGTGCCCATTTAAAAACATGTATGTGTATAAGTACTCGAGAGAGAGACTGAGAATCTGTGTGCATGCCTGCGCATAAAATGGTTATATATGTAGAAATCAAGAAGGATATACACCAGCTTGGTTTTCCTGAGGGTCCCTCCCCGTGTTTTTTTAACTTTATACTCTTTTATAAAGTTTACTTTCTTTTTTTTTAACAACAAATTCCACTTTTAGAATAAGAAAGAATATACACATCAAAAATAGTAAAAACAACTGGGCCAAGCATAACTTAGGGTCCTAACACATATGGTCTGTGCCTCCAGCTATTGGAAAGAGAGTGATCAGAGCGGGGGTCTGTCTTCCCCGGGGGCCTGTCTGTGGGGCCCAGGACGCACCTGCACGTCCACGGTCATGTTCAGGCCTTTGCTGGCCCCTGCTGCCTCCTTGGCTTTCTTCTCCTGCTCTTCCTGCAGCTGACGCTCAGCCAGACGCTGCTGCTCTTCCTAGAACCCAGGCAGCAACAGGGTGTTAAGGAGCCGTGCCCTGCCCTCCCCTCCCCACGCAGCCCCTGCAGCTGGAGTCCAGACCAGCCCAAAGTACAGACCCCACGGGAGCCACCACCCCCGGAGCTCCCCTCACCTTCTTCTTCTCCTCCAATTCCCTCTGCAGCCGCTCCTTCTGCAGCCGCAGGGCCTTCTCCCTCTCCTGCAGCTCCCTGAAGACCAAGCAAGAGCCTGTCAGGGCAGGAAGCAGAGCCCCGGCCCTGTTCTCATCCCTGCTGGGGAAGCCAGGCCCAGCAGCATGTGCCCTAGATGGTGGGATGGCATAATGCACACCCAGCTTAGAGCCAGTGGCTGCACTTTTGCCCCAAAGGCCAGGCGTGTGCACACCTGCGGGCACAGGGAGCGCGACCTTTGCAATCTACCAAAATTTGGTTCCCACTCTTCCTCTCGACTTAAGTCTAAGCCTCACTTCACTCCTACACAATGGAGATCATAACGTGTTTCCTCCAGGGTCATCACAAGAATCAAATGGGATGATCCAAACTTAACAGAACAAATCCCTTTATTAAAAGGACTTGTTCTGTAAAATTTGGATTCAGTCAAAAGGCCACACTCAAGGATTCAGAAGGCCACATGTGGTCCTAAGGCCGCAGGTTCCCCACCCCGGCATGCTACCTCTATTCATCCTAATCCACAGGACAGACACCTGGCTCCAAGCGTGAAGCAAGGGAGGGGCTGCTGATGGGCTTTGGAGTCACCTCCTCAACGCACTAGTTCATGACATTGAACAAGTCACTGAACCCCTCTGAACCCGTTTCCCTGTCTGTGAAGTAGAGCCGATGGGTCCCACACCACAGAGGGCCTCAAGTGAGGATTCAACAAGGAAACGTGTGTAAGGCTGTCGCTCGGTACCCATCAAAGCTGCCAACATTATGACTGTCACACCGTCACCCTCAAAGTCCTCCGCCCTGCTGGGCACCATGCAATTCTAAACCACATACATTAACTGACCTCTGCACTTTCTCCCCTTCCCAGACTTCTATGTCTGACTCTGCCAGAGGACCAGGAACAACTTTGTGTCGATCAGATGGCCCTGATGCAGTCCAGCCCTCTGGCTGTAACTCCTCACTTCTCCAATAAGCCTGCAGCCACCCAAAGAAGGACACAGAAAAAAGTGCTGCCTGGTGTTTCCCAGGAGACACAGGCAGGAGAGAGGACAGCTGCCAGGCCTGTGTGTCCACACACAGGCACGGGATCCCACACATATCTCCTGGCCAACAGTGAGTATGGTTTACCCCCTTGGTGTCCCTAGGACTCAGCAGAACCAGATGCAGGGTCGGCCCTGGATAAATGCCTGTAGAACTACACATGGAATTCTTGTCTACTGCACAAAGACCACCGCATCTGCAGAGCTGGAAGACCTCAGGGATCCCTGGACCCACAGTTCCCAATGGGGGGCAGTCGGAAATGTTGGCAGGGCAACCTGAGTTATCACCACCACCAGGGGTGGTATATTCATTCAGTGGGGGCAGGGGCCAACGATGCTAAAGGTCCTGCAATGTACCACAAAGATCTCTCCTCCCAAAATGCCCATGGGGGCCCTGTTGAGAAATACTAGCTCATCCTACGATCCCTCCAGCCCTGTCAGTTGAGGAAAAGACACCAGAGGAGTCAGCACATGCAGCTGGAGGTGGAACCAAGACAAGCCCAGAGCGAGCCTGCCCATCACTCCTTGAATCTCCTGCAGCCAGTGGGCAGCCTAGCCAAGTAGGCTGCCAGCTGTGGGCCTCTGGGTTTGGAGCCAAGGAAAGCGCCTGCAAACCCCCAAGTGGAAGCGGCGGCTGTGTCTAGGTGAGGGCCACACACAGAGGGCAGGCGCTGCCGGGCCAGCAGGCCCCTCACCTCTCAGCCTGGAGCCGCTCCTGCTCGCGCCTGCGCTCCTGCTCGGCCAGCTGCCGCTCCTGCTCGCGCCGCTCCTGCTCACGCTGCTCCGCCACCCGCTTGGCCTCGGCCGCCTTCCGCAGCCGCTCCTGCTCCTCCTCCTTCTTCTTCTGCAGCAGCTCCTGGTGCCGCCGCTCTTCCTCCTCCTGCGATGGAGCGCAAGGTCAGGCGCTGTGACCAGGCCTGGGCCAGCGAGGCAGGGCGGTGGCCCACGGGAAGGGGGGAGGCTGCCGGGGCCGGGGGCGGAGGGCCTGCCCCGAGATAGCCCAGGCACCTCACACCGACCAACACAGGGCGGAGCCGCGGGACACCCCAAGCAAGGCTCCGCAAGAATCACCACCATCAGCCTGACTTTTCATCTTGTGACAACTTCTGCTGCTACTGCAGCAGCGGATCTAGCAGGTGAGGGACTCTGGAGCCAGACTCAGCTGTGTGACACTGGCCAAGCCGCTTAACCCGTCTGGTCGAGATTTCCTCATCCACAACACGGGGACAACGGTCATACCTACACCACATGGACTTGCTGAGTTTATATGCGTGACACACTTAGAACAGTGCCCAGCACAGGGTAAATAAGAAACCTTAGTTATCAGTAACAGAAACCCTAATGACAGATCTGCGTTCCCGAGAATCATAAGACTGACAGCCCCCAGGAAGAGCTGGGTGGAACATTCCAGGGATGGATCATAACAGCAATCATGTAGAGGACATTTAGCATGTCAGGGCACTACCTGAGCACTTTACATACATTAAACATTGAATCCTCACAACAACCTATCATGTGGACACCACTGCTACTTGAAGTAATGGAAGCACAGAGAGATCTAGTAGCCTGCCCATGGTCACACAGCTAATAAATGGCACAGCTGAGATGGGAAGTCTGGCTCCAAGTGCCCGCACTTAACCCTCAAACTGCCGCTTCTATGAAAAGCAGGTTCTGGTTCTGGTCGCCATCTCCCTCCTGGAGGCATTTGCCGAACCTCCTTGGGGGCTTGAAGTGGGGTGCACCCAGCAGGTCCCCTTGATGCTGAGACAGTGCCCGACCCACCGACCTCCTCCCCAAGGCCCTCCTCCCGCATGCGCACCTGTTGCAGCCACCTGAGCCTGCGCGCCTCCTCCTCCTGCTTTCTACGCGCCTCCACCTCCTCCATCTTCTTGGCCGCCGCCTTCTTCTTGGCTTTCTCCTCCGCCAGCCGCTCCTCTTTGGCCTGCAGAGCCCACCCACATGCGCCCACTGGAGCAGCCCCGCACTCTACCCTGCAGTGTGGGCCCAGAACCCCGAGTGACAGGCACGCCCTGGCCCTGCGCACCGGGCTTGTTCCCCACCGCCCAGGGGAGAAGATAGCAGAAGCCGGTCCTGCCCAGGAGTGTCAGGCCACCCACTCGCAAAGGGCTGCCGGGAAAACCCACAGCTGAGAGCTTCAACCCTCGGCTTAGCTCCGAGCAGACTCCAGGGCCCATGGGGTAAACAGGAGAGGGGCACAGGGCCTCAAACCTGTCACTTTCCAAGGGGTCCAGTCCCAACCCTCGGGCCACCAAATCTGAACTGCTCACGCCCCACCGGAGCCCAACCCACCCGAGGCTCGGCCACCCCAGCCCAGGCTCACACCTTCTCAGTCTTCTCATCGATCTGAGCAAACTTCTGCTCGATCTGCTTCTTCTTCTCCTCCTTCATCTGCTCCACCCGCTCGCGGGCCTGCAGCACCTTGCGGAGGCGCTCTTCACGCTTCCTGCGGGGCACAGGGCAGTCACAGGGAGCCCCGCCAGGGCGGGGGCAGGCTGGGCCGGGAGGCAGGCCACTTACAGCTTCACCTCCTCCAGCCGCCGCCTCTTGTCCTCCTCCACCTTCTGCCTGCGCAGCTGCTCGGCCTCCTCCTTCCGCCGCAGGTTCTCCAGGCGCTGCCGCTCCTTTTCCTGGGGGGTGAGGGAGGGACAGGACGTGAGCGAGGACAAGCCCTCCGACCCCAAAGGCTGCTCACAGTCCCCACACGGGCGGCAGCATCAGAATGGTTCTTAGGTTCTTAACCTAGGTTCTTAGATTAGGGATAGTTCTTAGAGGTGGAGACGCCCCAGCATGGCCTCCATCCCCCCCAGGCCAAGGCCGGCGGCTCTGCTCTCTCCTCCCAAGAGCACCCAACTGCCTCCCACCCAAGGGCCCGAGCCACAAGTGCCTCAGCTGAGCCCTGCCAAGCTGTGGGCAGCATAAAAATCAGGCTCAAAATTGGATTTATGTGCTGATTCTAACTATATAAACAGTGCATTTGAAAACAGAACAAAGAAAATAGAAGAACGTCCCTTAGGAAAGGTCAGGAAGACAGCTCTGAAAGTTAGTTAATGTTCTATTTAAGGGGATGGTGGCTACACAAGCGTTAATCTATTACAAATTTATACCTGTATACTATGTGTGTACACACAGACACACATTCTTTTGTATATATCAACATATTTCATGATAGTTGAAATAAAGAAAAGAAAAAGTTTCCAAATGCTAACGGAGCTTACTATAGGCTGGTGAGGTAGATTAGGGATACTATTCATTTCCTTATTTTCCAGACTTCCTGTGATATGGCTATGTCAATAACTTTAAAAACAACTTTAAAAAGTACCAGTTGGTTGCACAGAAGATCGATGCTGGCACCTCCTCCTGGCAGACCCAGAAAGCCCCCGGGACACGGCCATAGCAGTGGACAACCAGTGGGGACGGGCAGGGGCTCCAAGCCAGCCCTCCCTGGCCAAGGACAAGACTGGCGCTTGTCCCAGACTGAAGCCCCACACCCATCACCCAAACCTGGCTCCCACCTGGCTCCCAGACTCCCACTGCTGGGTTCAGCGTCAAATAGCTGCCCCCATCTCCCCGTCCTGGCTACTGTCAACATCCCTTGGCCCCAGCCCTGACCCCGACTGGAGGAGCACGCCCACCTAGAAACCCTCCTAAAGAAGAAGAGAAGGGTCTCTGGTCGTGGGTAGGATGGAGCAGACACACTCTACCTATTTCCCCCACCGAACGCAGCTACGAAACCTGGACAGAACGCAAGGAGCAGCCACTCGAGGCCTCTGCAAAGTGAAAGGAGCAGGCACACGGGAGAAGACCAGACTGCGAAGCGACAGGCCACAGCGCTGAGTTGGCCATTACCTTTCCTCCAGCCTAACTGGTGGGGCCTGAAACCCCAAAAGAGTCACCAGGGCACAGACAGAGAGAACTCCAGGAGAAGCCCTCCAGTTCTGACTCAAGGGGCGGAAGGGGAACGTCCGACGCCCAGAGAGGGAAGAAACCTCTTTTTCGTTTTTTTTCTCTTTTCTCCTTTCTCTTGTGCCCCAGGCCACGGGCAATCCCGGGGTAACCAGGAGCAGCAGCAGTTATAAGAATCTTTTGAGTCAAATCTCTGAGGAGAACCTTCCTCTTCAAACTATGGAGCTGTGATCCAAAAACTCTCGGCCAAACTCTATTTATTGCTCTTTTCTTTCTCTGTCCCCCTGCCAGGTGGCCCTGGACACAGTCGTGAAGCACACAGCAGAGCAGGGTAACCAAAGCCCCAGTTTCCCAGCTGGAGGGCAGAAAAGGGGAGCCCCAGAGAACCAGAAAGCACTGAAGAGCTCAGGGCAAAAACACCACAGGTTAGTGATGAACTCCTGGGCACAACTCCAAGCTGCAGACACTAGGATCTGACCCTAGTTATCACCCCAAAGACTTTGAGAACTAAACTAACAGACCACCCTCCAGGTTCCAGACTGACTGCAGGCTGGCACACACCCAGGACAGAGCTGAAGAACACTGCAAAGCCTCTGAAATTGGAACTAACACTGGAACCATGTCCCACAGAAGGCAGGCTGGAACCTTCAGCCTGAACCGAACCAGGCCGATTGCTGCTAAACTGCAATGTTGATAAAAATATCAATATTCTCCATAGATTTAAATGAGACCCAGAGTCTCACAGCATAATATCCAGGCTACAGTCAAAAGTACTCAGCATGCAAAGAACCAGGAAAATCTCAATTTGCACAGGAAAACACAATCAACAGCCACCAATGCCAAGGTGACACAGGTGCTGGAACCACCTGACAAAGACTTTAAAGTAGCCATTACAAAAATGCTCCAACAGTCATCACAAACATTCTTGAGACAAATGGAAAAACAGAAAATCTCAGCAAAGAAACAGAAGATATAAAGTACCAAATGGAAATTTTAGAATTAAAAATACAATAACTGAAATTTTAAAACTCAGTGGATGGGCTTAACAGCAGAATGCAAAAGACAGAACAAAGATAGTGAACTTGAAGATAAATCAATAAAAATTATCCAATCTGAGCACAAAGGGAAAAAATATTGAAGAAAAATTAACAGAGCCTCAGGGAACTACGAGACAATACCAAAAGGTCTTCATTCATGCCATCGGCATCCCACAAGGAGAGGAGAAAAGGGAGGTACTGAAAAAAATGTGAAGAAATAATGGTTGAAAATGTCCCAAGTTCAGTGAAAGATATAAACCTATGATTCAAGGTCAGTGAACCACAAATGGGATCAATCCAAAGAAATTTACAACCAGACACACTATAATCACACTGCTAAAAACTAAAGACAAAGGAAAAACGTCCAAAGCAGCCAGAGAAAAAAGGATCCATTAGCTGTAGGGGAATAAGAAGTCGAATGACTAACGACTTCTCATCAGAAATCAGAGGCCAGCAGGAAGTTTTTAACATGCCGAAAGAAAAGAACCTTATATCCAGTGAAAATATTCTGCAGAAATAACAGGTAAACTAGGTACCCTCATTCATTGCCAGCACACCTGTTCTAAAAGAATCACTAAAGTTCTTCAGATAGAAGAGAAACGATACCAGAAGGAAACGTGAACATCAGGAACAAAGGAAAAGCAATAGTAGAGATCTGGGTAACTAGAAAATTCTTTTCTTTCCTTCTTGAGTTCTCTAAAATGTTTGACAGCTGAAAGCAAAAATTATAACATGTCTAATGAGAAAGTCAATGTATATAGAGGTAATTTATAAGACAACCATAGCATACAGTGGGGAACAGGAAAGGACAGATGTGGGGTGAGGTTTCTACATTCCAAGTGAACTGGTAAAACACTGATTCTAAACAGTTTGTGAAAAGTTAAGTACGGAATGCCCAGAACAACCACTGAAAAACTCTCCAAAATGATATAGTCAAAATCACAACAGACAATTAAAATGAAATCCTAAAAAATGTTCAGGTAACCCCCCAAAGAAAAAGACAAGAAACAGACGTGAAAACAAAGAGAACAAGCAAACCAAAAAGAAAGGTAGACCAAAATCCAAACATATCATTAAACATAAATACATCAAATAAAAGATACTGTCAGAATGAATTAAAAAAAAAAAAAGAAAAAGAAAACCTGACCCAGTTATATGCTGTCTATAAAAAACCCACTTCAACTACAATTATTTAGGTAGATTTGCAGGCATTATGCTGAGTGAAGGAAGCTAATCTCCAAAGGCATTGTTGAGTCAATACAATTTATGTGACGTCCCCAAAAAACCAAAACTACGGAGACGGAGAACAGGGGTTGGGGGGGGGAGGGTGTGGCCATAGGGAGTAGCAGAGGGTATCTTGTGGGTGATGGAAATGTCCTGTACCCCAATAGTGGTGGTGTTACATAAATTGATACATGTGTTAAAATTCATATTTAACTGTACCCCCCAAAGAGTCTACTTTACTGTAGGTACAATCATTTTTTTTTAACATAATACATTTTTTAAAAGAAGAGAGAAATGGAAGGAAAAAGAGACACCAGGAGCCACGGAAGCCAAGCTGGGCACAGACACTGGCCTTCGGGGGCCCCACGTAGAGGGAGGGGGTGGCCTTCAGCAGGCCCCTCACTCTCCAAGGACCCAGACCCAGGGAAGAGTGGCAGGAGGGCGGGGCCCCAACACGCTCCTCCCACCAAGCCACGCCCTCCTGCTCTCCTGCTGGGAAAGGCCCTGGCAAGCAAGGCCGTGTGGCAGCAGGCGCACTTGCCCTCACCCCTACCCCGCTCCACGAGCCAAGCAGACTCCAGCTTTCAACAAGGCTCAGCAGGGCAGGTTTTCGTCCCAAAGCTGGAGTGTCAAATTCCCTGGCACAGGTCAGAGAACTCATCCTGTTGCATTACCAATTTTACAGAAGAAAACTTGGTGCTCTGGAGTCTTGCACATCACAGAATCTGTGTTTCTCCTCTGTTTCAACCCACAAAAGTAGGTTATCCCTGCTCTCCAGAGGCTGCCTTCAAGGCCAAAGCAGAGGGTGAGAGGAACCACAAGCACAAGCAGCCCCGTCTGCATCCAGGCCCCCCTGCCGCCCCAGCAATCTCTGCCACTCACTCATCCAATGACCACTTGACACAGGCCCTGTGCTAGCTGCTTGACACTGCACTCTCTGGTTCACTACAGCTCCACGAAGTACCCAACTGGTCTCTTCATTTGTGGCCCAGGAAACTTAGGCCCAAATGTTAAGAAACTTATCCAAGGCCCCAAGGCCCCTGAGACCCTCCTGGGCCTCAGTTTCCTAGCTAAGGACTGTCCACACCCACCAGATGCCTATGCAGGGACCTGGGATCTCCAAAGCAGGAAAGGGCAACTTCCTGGGCCTCTCAGTCATGCCCATGAGACCTGCAAGGCTCTGATCAGACTGGGTGGGGCACAGGTGGCCCCTCATAGGAGGAACAAGTCCAAGTCTTCTGCACACTGTGGGCCCAGGTGCCTAGCAGGGGCCTGGCGTGAAAATAGGTGCATAAAACCACACAGCCCACTTGCTGGTGTATTGCAAATCATGCTGTCACCTTGTCCAACCAGAGGTGACAGGCCTCTGTGGAGAGGCAAGTTCAGGGCCCACCTGGCCAGCTGCTGGGAAGCTCCTCATCTGGAGGCAGAGGCCCTCCCGGCTGCCACAGGGCATCACTGTGTGGCCGGGAGGAAGAAAGCCTGCAGGAACTAAAGGAGCAAAGTGGCTGCAGCCTTGGCAATGGCACAGGGAGCCGGGATGTGGAGCTCAGTGGTCCCAGCTCTCCAAGGCTCCTTGCTCATGGCCAGCGGCCTGGCTTAGATCAGCTCTGAGGTGTCTGAGGAGAGAACAGCTCCTGTGGTTTGTTTCCAAACGCCGCCACTGACAGTTCCTCTGTCACCTGGCATGGAAAGACCTGGCCTCCAGCCTTGGCTCAGACTCTGACTTCCCCTCCCCTACCACCCCCTCGACCTGAAGGCTACTGCACAGGTCTGAGACCCAATAAATCTCAGTGTCTCTGGGAACCAGAGATGACTTGTCTGTTCTCTTCACAGACCCACAGACCCTGAGGGGCGGCCAGTGCTGGGGAGGTGGTGACCGTGGGGGACACTTCAAGCTGTGGCCCTGGTGAACAGCCACAGGCCACAACCCCCTTGCTTCCTCCTGGGAGCAGAGTCAAGGGCAGAGAAGGCAGGCGCTGTGCAGGGAGGACGTGGGCCCCAGAACTGCTGAGCACCTCCAGCCAGTGCACCCCTGCTGCCCAAGCTCCTAATGCTCCCCTCCCGCTTACGATGTTAGTGCATCTATAGGTGCTGTCAGTGGCGCAGGGACAGGGCTACCGCAAGTAAGTGCTAGTGGGGCTAGGTTACCACACAGGAAAAGGCTTTACTTACAACGAAGCTGCACTGTGGAGGAGAGAAGACAAGGAAAAAGCCAAGAGTTAATGCCATGCAGGAGGCATCCTGGAAGGCACGCCACATGCCCGGCTGTGCCAGCATTTCAGGGCTTGCACCCTCTTGCCAGCAGCACCCCCCACCTCTTCTCTCACCTAATCCTCAGCCCCAACAGTGAAACCCACATGTACCCCTCACTGTGCCCACTCAGACCCCAGGGCCATGAGGTGGCTGGGCAGTGCAGGAGTCTTCTTCGCCAATCCTGCAACTTCTCAGCCCAGGACCCGAGACTCAGGGCTCACACTGAGCTGGCCAAGCTTCTGGGCTACAGTCCAGAGCCCATGAGGTCAGGACAAGGTCCCCAGATGTCAAGGCAGCTGTGGCCAGAGGCTTGAGCTGGCCATGCCTGTCTCTGCCCAGACCCATGCTACTCCCAGCAGCCTAGGGGACAGACTGGAGCCTTCAGCCACATGGCCCTGGCTCCTGTGAAGCCCAGCCTGTGGCACAGGCTCCCTCACCTTGGGGTCCACACGCAAAGGAGTGTTGCGCTTAATGAAGGACTTCATGACACTGCTGCGGGGGGCCGAGGTTGGGGTCATGAGTATCTGGTTCCTTTGCACCGTGTGCAGGAAGGTCCGGAGGGGCCGCACCACCTGCAGACGAGGACCAGTGTCAGGACTCAGCAGGCAGGGCAGGGAACACAGGGAGGGCGGGTTCTGGCTCACCTTGCTGGCTGGACAGGGTGAGGAAGGGGTCTTGCTCCTGGGGGGCTGCAGCTCCTCGTCCTCCAGGGGCAGCTCCTCGTCCAGCTCACTCACCGCCTGCTTGTAGCTGCGCTTCCTCCTGCCAAGGCAATGCAGCAGCATCACAGGGCAGACAGCCACAGCCCCAACACACCCTACAAGGTCACCCCTGTGAACAAAACTGGGCCCAGGCCATAGGCCTCTAGACTGAAAGGGACTACAGAGCTGGGGTCTCCCTGACCGACTCTCTGCTGCCTGCTCAGAGGAAGGGAGGTGACCAGTCCAAGATCATGGCCAGTAAGCTACAGAAGGACAGGGTCAACGATCGGGTGCCCCATTCCAGGCCGGCACTTGTCCTGAAGCATGGAGCCGCCTCCTTGAGAGCACAAGGCCATACCCTGGCTGAGAGGCTAGGGAGCCCCTGACCACACTTCCATTCTCCCTGAGTGAGGACTCAAGGTCACATCCCTATGGGCCCCTTGGAACTCAGTCACCCACATGCCCCTTCCTAGATGCAAACCTGACACTGTGAGGTGGCTCTTTGGGCCCATCTGCTTGGTCGGTCTTGGCTTCTGTGAAGAGAGCAATTTCAGCAAGGCTGCAGGAACAGCAGCGGGGTGGCCATGGAGGGGTTAGGGGAATGCCCTGGCAACTGCAGCCTTGCAAGGGGCAAAGCTCCCTTCCTGGCAGCCCCCAGGGTGGCCATTCACAGAGACATCAGTCTTAGCACTGACTGGCCTTGAGGAATTTATGGACATCAGAGCCCAGCTTGCTACCCCCAGCCCATGAACCGCTCCCCCCAGGCCTGGCCTCTATGACAAGCATGGCCAGGCAGGACAGTCCTATCTAGGAGGACCCAGCCATGTCCCGCCCACCTCTAACGCTGAGAGTTGTGTGTAGATGCCTCACAAAGGCTGAAACTGACAGCTCCTTGCACAGCTTCTAAATCTAAGGCCCTTCCAGCTGGTGCAGCAGTGATAAGAGGAAGGGACAGCTCCCACTGCAGGGTCAGTACATTCTGTTTCACTGCTAGGAGAAAGCACCCCTTACCCCAAAGGTTCCTTGCAGCAGCCCTGGGGACTGTGGGGCTGGCATATCATTGTCCCTGACCCCATCGTAAAGAGGAGGAAGCCGTGTCCAAGATCTCAAAGCTACAGTCCTCTTCCCACCAGTGAGAGAAGCGCCCTTCCCAGGGAGATGTGAGCCAGACCCCGGGACACCCCCAGCAGCCTGGGAAGCCAGGTAGGGCTCCAGACCAGCTCCCAGAGCCCACAGCTCTCCTGCCCTCTTTAGACAGGGAAGGACCTACAAAGGCAGCAGAGACAAAACAGGAGGCCAGGTAGGTGTTCGGACCCTTGACCCACAGTTCTTCCCACTGCCCCTTGGAGTCGGGGACAAGGCCTTGACCTGGTACCTTCACGTTAACGCCCCAGTTCAGGCCCCTCCCCTGTGTCCTACCCCAACCAGTCATGGACACTCGTGTGGCACTCAGCAGCTCCAGCCCGAAGGTGGGAGATGAAACCTACAGACTCAAAGGAGATCTATGCACTCCCCAGCCCGGGTTTCATCTATCTTTGGCCTATTAGCCCAGAAAATGGGGCTTCCTTATCCCCAGAGAGAAGGGGAGGCCAAGGCCGCCACCTGTTGCAGCTCTGGGGATCTGCCAGAAAGACTCACCTTGCTGCCCTTCTGAGGGCGTTTCCTGGCCACTGGCTACAGATTTTGGGTTGGGCGTACTAAGGGCAGTCTTGGCAGCACTGTGGAGCCTCAAGTTATTCCCATCGTTCTCAGGGGCCTGTGGGAAGATCCAAGGCTTTAGGGTTCCCACCTGGAACCCGAGGCCCAGGATGGCTGCAGTGCAGAGCAGGAGCCCTGGATGAGGCCTCCCCTCCCCAGCCTACTGCCTCTTACCTCTGGCTCCGCTGACTCCACAGGCTCAACCTCTGTGCTGGGCTCCTTCTGCTTGGGGCTGAAAGCAGAGCAGGGGCACTATGGGGACCACCCAGCCAGTCCAAACCCTCCCCCACAGGGAGCACCTCCCCCATTCCCTGGGGTAGGAACCCAAGAGATCAACACTCGAGGCCCTGGCCTGGCGACAAACCCACAGCCCCCTGCAGGATAGGAGGACAGCTTATAGGTGGTGGCTCCCTGGCTTCATGTCACCCCCAGCACAGCTGATTCGGGACGTGAGCCCTATATCCAGCTCTGTCTCAACCTCTCAGGCCCACATGAGCCGTGTCTCTTCTGAGGGCTGCTCTCCATTCACCATGGGGCCAGCAAAGCCAGCAAGTCTTCCCAGTCACCCCACTCCCCCATCCCAAGCACTGACCCTATGCTCCAAAGGAAGGAGGGAGGTGGCAAGTTTTAGTGATGGCAGGACGTGGCCTCTAGGAAAAGAAGTCAGTGTCCTGGCCTGAAGCACACTGGGTATAATCCTGGAGCACCCCCATTCTACCCCACCCCAACTTGAACATGGCTCCTCATGGCTGCCCTGCCCCATTCACAGCCTATGGAGCCCACACCCCAGAGTAAGGACACCAGGCTCAGAGGGTCCAGCCCGGCGAGGACTGACCAGCAATGCTGATGGCGCTGCAGGGAGGCCTGAGAGGCCGGTCACTGGCTGCCTGGTTGGAGAGGGAAAGGAGGAGCCCCTGGGAAGTCGGGGGAAGGCTCAGCCCCAGGGAACGCTTCCAGCCCTGGCACTCACCTCCACTCCCTGCGCCCTACTGTCCCTGCCCACAAGCCCTGGAACTGAACTCACCCAACTTTCTGGGGCACCTCAACATTCAGGAGTCTCTCTAGGTAACTATGACCTGAGGGAGAAAACAAAGGAACAAAAGATGCCATCAGAAACCAGACAGATGCTACTCTAAGAAGTCTGGGGAATCAGGTTCCAGCGGGGACTTGGCCACTGTTCCCCGCATTAGCCTCAGAGGCCCCTCTGTGCCCAGGGCCCTCACCTCAGCACACATCCTAGTGTCCTCAACAGAGCTGCTGGCTTTATGTCCCCTGCTACTTCCTAGCTGGGAACATGCCAGTCTGAGGGCACATCTCGGCTCCTTCACTGGGCTGGGAGTATCTTGGGGAGGGGGACAATGTCTAACACAGCTCCAGGCCCCCAACTCCCAGCATGGGACCCAACACAAAGCAGCTCATTTATTCAACAAATACTCACTGATTGTCTACTGTGTACTGGGTCCTGGGCCAGGCCTCAGTGACCCAATGGTGAGTAAGACAGACTTAGTCATTACCTGGTCTTGATAACAATAATCAAATAATCCTATCAATGACACTGTGATACATGCGACGATGGAAGAGAGCAGAGGATTTTGGAAGCCTATAACGGGGGGACCTGAGCTGGCCCAGAAGATCTGTGGTAAAGAACAGAAGTTTACAGACAAAATGGGAACATTGGGAGGGAGAAGGATGTCCAGGCCAGCAGTTCTCAAGGTGTATTCTCTGACCCTAAAAGTCCCCAAGACCCTTTCGGGGGATCCATAGGGCATAACTGTTTTCATTATAACACTAAAATGTTATTTTCCCTTTTTGCTGTGTTGACATTTGCCCTGAAGGCTAAAAACAATGGGGTAAAGCTGCTAAAGCCTGAGCACCAGTCAGAGCCACAGCAGCAAACACTATCCTCAGATCACACACTCACAGGGAGATGGCCAGTTACACGGACGAACGTCCTTGATAAAGGCATAAAAAGTATTAACTTTATTAAATCTATATGCAAGTACACGTCTATGTACTATCCTGTGTGATAAAGTGGGAAGTATGCAAACTGCCCTGCTAGTGCACATCCAACTCTCCATGAAAAGCACTTGCCTCTAAGTTGACAGCTGAACTAGCCACTTTTTTTCATGGAACACTATTTTTAATTAAAAAAATGACCAACAGGCCAGGCACAGTGGCACATGCCTGTAATCCCAGCACTTTGAGAGGCTGAGGTAGGAGGATCACTGGAGCCCAGGAGTTTGAGGTTGCAGTGAGCTATGAGGCCACTGCACTCTAGCCCAGGCAGCAAAGTGAGACCCTGTCTCAAAAAAAAAAAAAAATGAACCAACAAACTATGGTTATTCTATCTTGGGTTTATGGAAGACATTTTCTTACAAATAAATGAAGTTAGTCTGTCACTTAAAATAAAACTAACATACGTGTTGACAACAATAAAAACTTGAGCCAAAAAAAAAGCCAAAGTAGAATTTTGAGGCAGGGCACGGTGGCACACGCCTGTAATCCTAGCATTCTGGGACGCCGAGGCAGGAGGATCGCTTTGAGCTCAGAAGTTCGAGACCAGCCTGAGCAAGAGCGAGACATGTCTCTATTTAAAAAAAAAAAAAAAAAAAAAAAAAATTAGCCAGGTGTTGTGGCCCGCGCCTGTAGTCCTAGCTACTCAGGAGGCTGAGGCAGGAGGATCGCTTGAGACCAGGAGTTTGAGGTTGCAGTGAGCTGTGATGGAAAAAAAAAAAAAAGCAGAATTTTGAAAATGTGTATCCACCACCAGGAGCATCACAGTTTCCAAGTACCTAAAGACTTTTCTGATAAGGTCAGAAAACAAATGTGTTTTTGATATTATACTAATGTAATGAAGTGTGTCAACATTTGGAAGATGTGCATAACTTGGTGAACTGATATTTTCCAAATGACCAATGTAAGAGGCACAGCTAAAAGATCCACTCAAAATGCAAGATGGACCAATGTGGAATCGACGACACTGAATTAAATATTTCAGATCCCACACTGCAATGAGCCCTCAAGCACTTTTTGTGTCAGGTGTAATAACAAAGAATACACACAACTATCTGAAAAAGCGATTAAGATACTCCTCTGTTTCCTAAATACACATCTTTTGGAGACCGGATTTTCTCCAGATACCTTAACCCAGCAGTTCCCAAACTTTCTGGCACCAGGGACCGGTTTCATGGAAGACAATTTTTCCACACACTGGGGTGGGGTTGGGGGGAGAGGGGGACACAAAGCTCAGGTGGTGATGCATGGCCCGGTTCCTAACAGGTACCAGTCTGTGGCCAGGGGTTGAGGACCGCAGCCTTAACCCAAACAGCAAAATGTAACAAATTGAATGCAGAATCTGGCTGTCTTCTTTTAAGCGACACATTAAAGAGATTTGCAAAATGTTGGATAATGCCAGTTTCCTCACTACATTTTTGTTTTAGAAAAGTTATTTTTTCATAAAAAAAAAAACCTTATGTTAACAGGTAATAGGCTTGGTTATTTTAATTTTTAATATCAAAATATTAATATTTTAAATCCTTTAATACTGAAGTATTAAATCATATTATTAATAAAAAATAAATAGTATTTTAAAAATTTTTAACTCCTTAGTTTTAGTTTCTGATACACTATCAATAGACATAACCTCATAATCAAAAGCTTTTTGAGGCCCTCAATAATTTTAAAAACTAGGAGCAGGTGCTGAGACCAAAGCTTGAGCGACACAACACTGGACTAGGGAAAAGGAAAAGCTCCTGCCAAAGCCATGAGGCAGGGAAAAAGAGGCTTTTCTAGGGAACAGAAAGATGGCCAGCTTGGCTGGTGCACCTGAGCCACAGGAGCGTGGCCAGAGGTAAGGCTGAGAGGCAGCCAGGGTGAGGCCAGGGCGCCCATGGTCTCAGGGAAAGAGGGAAGACAACTGGCCAGCCAGAGAGAGAAGGGAAGCAGGACTTTTCTTGGGTGTAACAGTCAGGCTGGGGGGTGAGGGGAGTAGCTGCAGGGCCAGGCTGGTGGTTATGGGTGGTGACTGCCCCCACTTGAGGGCTTCCCTCATCTCCCCATGCCGCCCCCTCCCTCAAGCTTCTCCCTGATGAGGGGGCAGAAGGGCAACATGATACCCACAAGACCGCACAGCTACCCCACCAGCACAAGGACTGGAATGTTAAGTGCCACCTTCATGCCATTGAGGCCTCAGAGACAGTCTGGTGGCAGGGAGGAGGCCTAAGCCCTGGCAGAGGGACCGAGGGGCTGTTCCCCAATGCACAAGTGGCCAGGAGCCCCAAAGAGAACCCTCCAGAAGCCCTGAAGCAGCAGCCCTGTCCCCTGCCTAACCACTGCAGAACTGTTGCCTGGAGGCCCCCTCCAGCAGGTACACAGCAGGCCAGGGGCAGGGGATTCATGCCCCCCCCCACAGTAGTTCCTTGCCCCAGCATCCCACACTGGCTTCCAGACCCCCATACCCACCCTTAACTGCCAGCCTGTCTCACTTCCCCACTCCCCTGCTGCAGGTGTTTCCTTCCCCTCCAAAAGTAACAAGTTGCACTCAAATCCTTGCATCAAAGGCTTCTTCTGGGGGAACCCAAACCCAGATCCCACTTCAGAATTGCCCTGGAGCCATGCCCCAGAGCCTGGGGTCAGGAAGGCCTCTAGGAAGCCTCCTACCCCATCACTGCCCCATGCCCTTGTAGTTCCTTGTTCAGGGTCAGCCTGGCCACACCTACATTGAGTGCCAGGGACACAGCTGTTCCTGGGTCTTATTGTTTGTTTTGTTTAAATAAGATTTACTAAGCATGTACCATACTCAAGCACTAAGACAGATTCTCTAGTCACATTCAAAGCAGGTGTTATCACCATTTCACAGATTGGGAAACTGAGGTTGAGAGAAGGGGTGTGCCCAAGGTCACCAGGGTCTGTGTGACTCCAGATCCTGGATCTTGCCTCCTCCTCTCCCTCTTCCTTCCACCTCAAGGGGGACAAGACTGGGCTTGCAGTCAGATAGACTTGGGTGACACGTGCCAGTCAAATCAGGAGCCCACCCGTGGGCAAGGAAGGGGCCGAGGAGGAAGGCCCACTGGAAGGGCTTAGGAGCTGCAGATCTGGGTGTCCGCCCTGCCCGGCCCTCCCTCCAAGCTTAACTGCCCCCTGGGCCCCTTCCCAGGATCAGATTCAGGCCTGAGGAAATCTCCAAGGCAGATCTGAATCACCTAGGTCCTTCTGAGAATCCAAGCATGGATATTGTGCCAGACTGCACCTCTGCACATGCCCAAGCCCCGGAGCAGGCCCTGCCCTAGGCAGTGCAACTTGGCCAGGAAGAAACCTGCCAAGGTGGGGTGCCCTCACCTGCCTGATGGACCCTACCCAGGGTTTCCCACAAGGCCTCCTCTGCAAGTGCCTGCCTTTCTGGACAGAATGAAATATGTGGGGCTCAAGCCCCACTTCCCAACTTACAGACTCCATGGCCTCCTTAAACCTCAGTTTCCTCCTCTGTAAAGTGGGGGAATCCTAACAAACTAACAGTGCTGCTGCAAGGCTTAAATGAAATAACCTTTGCTTTTTATAAATCTTCAAGTGCCAAGCAGATGCCAGCTACTATTTAATACGGATTAATATAAAACCTGGTACATTTTATACTTCCCATCAGTCCACTGCTTTGCTCATGCTCTGGCCTGGACCCTTGCAGCAGCTGTCTACCTGGTCTCCCCACTTCCTTCCCTCCCTTCCTCTTGGCCATTTTTCACAAGGTGCCAGGAACCTTCCAACAACCGTCATTGGGCCACTTCCTCTGCTTCAGTGGGGTCGAGCCCAAGCTCCTCGTGAGGCATGCACCCCAGACACCCCATCACTTGCTGTTTCTGGCCTCGAGGTCTTTGTACAAACTGTTCCCTCTGCCAGGAATACCTATCCCCACATTTTTTCCACCTGGCAAAAGTGCAGCCATCCTTCAAAACCCTCCCAGCTCAGACCCCACCCACTCATGCAGCCAGTTTGACTCTCCTCTGTGGCTCGTAACACCTGCTCCCAGTGGGCAATGGTCCCCAGAGCTGAGATCTGATGGTGATAAGGGTAGCTAATGTTACCGAGCCCTTCCTACACGCCAGGTACCAATCTAAACATCCTGTGTGGGTTAATCAAAGAAAACCTCACAATGACCCTTTGAAGTGATGCTATTATCACCAGTTGACAACTGAGGAACCAAGGCCATGAAGTTTCTGAAACCTGCCCAAGGTCGCAGGATGGGTAAACAGCTAAGCAGGTACCCAAACCCAGGCCATCTGGCTCCAGAGCTATCTTGGTTCTCCCCCTCCTGCCTCTGATCAGATATTCAGTCATCTATTCTCCCAGAAGGAGCCTGCTGTGATGAGAATTCGCATCTCCATACCAGTTTCACTAATAGGAGGTAGCACACAAACATAGTCAATTTAAATAGCTTCTGCAGCATAGGGAAGGGGGAGGAAAACACTGGCCCTGGGGGAAAAGACCCAGGTTCTAGCCTCAACATGGCCATTAACCACAGGGACACTGTGGCCAACCTCCCCCAACCTCAGTTTCCCTTTTAAAACAAGAAGGTTGGGTTAGATCTGCTCCTTCCAATATGGTAGCCACTAGCTACATGTGGCTATTTAAATCTAAATTAGGTAAAATGTAATACAACTTAAAATTCAGCTCCTTGATCAGACCAGCCACATTTTGAGGACACAATAGCCAAACGTGGTTAGCTAATGGCTACCCCACAGGACAGCACAGATAGGGAACATTTGCATCATCACAGAAAGATCTATGGACAGCTCCTTGCTAGGTGGTCCCTCAGAAACCCTCCATTTGAGCCAGACACCAAGGACCACCCACCATGCCCCCTACGTGGCCAAGCCCCCAGACTCACAGATGATGCGGGCTGACGCCACTGGCTCCTCGGCAGCCTGCTTGGAGAGCCTTCTGCTTGCCCTGCGGATGGTACCCTCCTGTTTGGTCATCAGGGAGTACTTCTGGGCCAGCAAGACTTGGGAACCCGGGGAGGACGGGGCGATCAGGCTACGCCGCACAGTCCGAGTGTCCACACGGGAGCCCGTGGGCGTGGAGAAGTTATCCGGCAGGATGGGAGCCAGCACCCGCTCCCGCCATGGAGAGTCTGGAGAACCAGGCGAGTCTCGTGGGCCCGGGGAGATCCCTGCAATCCTGAGCTTGGAGGCGGACCGCCCTGTCCCGACCCCTCGACCCTTGGGGTGCTGGGGTGTAGTCATCAGGGAGCTCACTGTGATGGACTCCAGCCTCCCGGCCTCTATCTTCTTGGGCGTTGATTCTTCATCCGATGTCAGGACACCCTGTGAGGCTGGAGCTGTGACTGAAGCCATGGTAGGGGACAGAGCCCGGGCCGACTTAAGCTGGGTGAAGTGGTGCTCGGCATTCTGGCGCTCATTGACGCCTATCTCCACCACGGGCACCAGCTGGCCCTGGGCAAGGTTGTCCTCGGGCTTCTTAGTCAGCACCGTAGGAGACTCAGGGGTGGACGAAGGTGCAGCCAATGTCACGGTGGCCGCTGCAGCTGCAGCCGCAGCCCGAGTCATCCTCCGCAGGACGGAGCCATTCTCCCCCACCACCGTGGCTAGCTTCTGCACATTGTCCTTGCTGCGGAGGCGCCGGGAGCTCAGCTGGCTGCTCCGAGTCTTTCTGCGGGATAACCTGCAGGAGGCAGCAGAGCAGAAGCTAAGACAGCCCAGCAGGGCAGAGGGGCACCACGAAAATCAAGCTGGGCACACCAGTCTCCCCAGGAGCCACCAGCCTAGATGGAATACAAATTAGAGGGCTTGGAAGCAAAAGGTTTGAGTTCCAATCCAGGCTCTGCCACCTCTAGCCAAGGCTATTCCTGTCTGAGCCTTAGTCTTCCTAACTGCAAACTGGGGATAATGCCACAGTCCTCACAGAACTGCTAGGAAGATCAAATTCATACAAACCTCCCTCTAACTGAAGTCACATTCTGCCAAGCCCTGCTGAAAACTTTACACGTGCTCTCACTTAATCTGCAAGACAGCCCTGAAAAGTAGGCACCATTATCCCCACTTCAGGGATAAGGAAACAGACGCTCTGAGAGGTGGAAACTCAACCCAAAGACATACAGCTGCTAAGGGGCAGAGTTGGGGTTTACACCCAGGCCTGACCCCAAGACCTCGTCTCTTTCCCTGGTGCTCTGCAGCCTAATCATTCTGTGGGGAATTATAACAAGCATGGTGACAGGAGAACGGAAGACCAGCCGCCTGGTCCACACCTCTGGTTGCTATCACCTAAAAGAAGGTCAGCTTCTCTTTCTTGTCCCACCTCTGAAAATCTTTCCCATCCTCCAAGGCCCAGGTCAAACACCCCCACCCCCACCACAAACACAGATGCACACTCTGGACTCCATGGCCTTGGGTCACGATTTGCTTTCCCGTGCTCTCCAGCCCCTCAGCGTGACCCATGTGGTGCCCCTCAGTGTGACCCACGTGTGCCCATCACCAGCCCTGCAGGCTGCTACTTCCAATCAACACCTTTGGAACCAAACTCTCCCAGAGGGTACCAAGCCTCCGCGGAGTCCACCTGCCCAGCTCACCCTCCCCTGCCCCCTACCTTTTCCTTATGGGGTCTCTGTTTTCATCCTGAACATGAGAAACCCGTCTCTTCTTCCGTCGGTTCTTCTGAGAAGGGGTTTTGGGCATCAGCTCTGGCTCTTTGCTGAATTCTCTGTTTGGTACAAGGAGTGTGACACTCAAGGCTGCCTGGGAACCACTCTCCTACCTGACCTGGCCCCTGCCCATTTCTTGGCAGTGACAGGTCAAACTGGAGTCACCACCACCGAGCAAGCTGTCCAAGGCCATGTGCAAGTTCCCTGCCAGGCACTCAGGGTGTCCTCCTGGAGACATGGCAGGGAAGCAAGTTCAGACCCTGAGAGGCCCAGCCCAACCAACTATGGTGAGCCAGGCAAGGGACTCTAACCTCTCCTTCTTCCCATGACACTAAGCTGGGCCCCCAGCACACTGGGCACTGAGGAGGGATCCCTGACAGGCTGTCCGTTTTGTCTGTCAGGTGGGGAAATGGGGCTGTTCTGTCCCCAGGGCCACATATAGCAGCCCAGGCGGCCCCTGGAACCTCCACCCCACTGGTGTGCCCCTGCCTTCACCTGGTGAACATGCGCTCGGCCTCCTCCTGGATCTCCTCGAGCCACACCAAGTTCTTATTGTCCATGTTGCAGAGAAACTCCATGAGCTTCTGGTCACAGAGCTCCAGCAGGTGAATGGGCCCTGGGGCTGTCGTCCCCATGGTGGCTGTGTCTGGTGAAGGCGGGGACAAGAGGCACAAGTGTTCAAGGTGGAGGGCTGGTACCTTTGACAGGGGAAGAGGCTGCCAGGCCACATGCAGCACCCACCCCCCAATCACCACAATCACCCAGTGCCTGAACCAGGGCCTGCCCTGCACACAGCCACTCCCCAGAGCTGCAGAATTCCAAACACCAATCCCCTGGCCTCATTTCTACAAAAAGAAGGGCGTTTCTACTTAACCTCTTCAATGCCTCCCCGTTTCCCCCCCAACACACGCAGCATGGCTGTCCCCATAAATCCACATTTCCCAGCCAATCCTCATATCGATGGTCCTCCTTATAAACAGCCTTTTCTGGGCTTAAGATGACAGGCACTGCCACCTGCCTCCCTGGATCAGGGAGAAACAGCAGCTGCCACAGTGCCCCTCTCTCCCTGCCCAAACACAGTCCTACTCTTACTCTCCTGTGGGCTCTCCTCTTACTATTTATTTGTGGTTAAGGAAGGGCTAAGACAGCCAGCATGTGCTACATTCAAGCTGACCCCAGATGTCACGCCAACGAACATCAAATCCAACTGCCTTGGTAAGAGGCCAATGAATGGAAGGGGTTCTGTGTTACAAAGGAGTAAGAAAGTAGGGGTCCAGAGACATGCTCTCCAAGGGGCCCCCCACAACCCTCTCCCTTAAGCTGATATGCCCCATAAATGGATGAGGGAGCATAAAGGGAACTGATGAATAATGTCTTGCTTTTAAGAAAACTTGTCTAAAAGAATTGAGCACAGTGGTTTTGCCTGTAATCCTAGCACTCGGGGAGGCTGAGGAAGGAGGATCACTTGAGGTCAGGAGTTCAAGACCAGCCTGAGCAAGAATGAGACCCCGTCTCTACTAAAAATAGAAAAAATTAGCTGGGTGTCGTGGCCCACACCTGTAGTCCCAGCTACTCGGGAGGCTGAGGCAGGAGGATGGCTTGAGCCCAGGAGTTTGAGGATGCTGTGAGCTAGGCTGATGCCACGGCACTCTAGCCTGGGCAACAGAATGAGACCCTGTCTCAAAAAAAAAAAAAAAAAAAAAAGAATTGGGCAAGGAAAAACACAAAACCACTTTTTTCTTAGTTTCTTAAAAAAACTAGCCACTCAGGTATCCTCCTTAAGACTTGGTTATAAAATCACCACAAAAACCCCAAATAAGGAAGTAGCAGTCAGCCCTCCGTACCTGTGGGTTCTGAAACCATGAATTCAACCAATCTTGGATCAAAAATACTTGAAGGGAAAATTGCGTCTGTACTGAACATGTACAGATCTTTTTTCCTTGTCATAATTCCCTAAACAATACAGTACAACTATTTGCATAGTTTTTACATTGTATTAGGTAATGTAAGTATCTAGAGATGAGTTAAAGCATACAGGAGGATGTGTGTATGACATTTTATATCAGGGACTTGAGCACCCATGGATTGTGGTATCAGAGGGAGGTCCTAGAACCAATCCCCCGTGGATACCAAGGGATGACTATATTCTATTACATCACAGCACAGGCTCAACAAATATCCCAACTGGTGAATGAATGAGGGAACAAATGAATGGTGGTGGTTGTAAACCATAATAACAGACTGCACATCTCATGTCATGGCAGTGACCCACCGCCCTGATTTATACCTCTTGAAAACCAAGAACCACGCACAGCTTTGCCTCCCACCCACCATAGAAGGCGTTGGAAGGAGGGGCTAAGTTGCTGACCCCTTGATCTCTCAAGGAGCTTAACACCAGGTCAGGTTACAGCCTCATGGGACTTCCTGGGGCCTGATTTCAGGGGCACACTAGCCTTTGTTCCTCAATAAGCTCCACCCTCTGTCTGGAATATTCTGTCTCCCATTTTGTATGACTCGCTCCTCATCGCTTGGATCCTCAGGGGACCCTGACCACAATCTAAAGTAGCCCCAGCCAGGACCTCATCCATTGGTTTCAATTCTCTGCATGGCACTTGGGTGATTATTTACCTGTTTGCTTACTGTCTCTGCCCACTAAATGTTTGCTCCCTGAAGGAAAACCCTGTCTGTCTTGCTTATCACTGAATGCCCAGAGCCCAGCAGTGCCTGGCAACAAGGAATACTTGCTGAATAAATTAATTAATCCACCAACTCTACACCTAGAAATAAACATCCTACAGGTGCCCCTCGCCCCCCCCCACCACCACACAAGGGGCACCAAATGAACTCACTCTGCACAGGTTAGGACAGGCCAACACTTGCCCAAAACCTCTGCTCTTGGATGCCAAGCATTACTCTGGGCAGGGCCAAATGGGCAGGATTGCACAGGCTTCGGGCAGAAACCTCAGCTGTGCAGCCAGCCGGTCATAGGCAAGGCCTCTTCACTGCCACCCCTCTTGCTTCTCCCAGTCCCTCTGCACCCAGACCACAGCCCTGGCAAAGTGCAGGACCTAAGTTCAAGGCCAGCAAAAAGAAAATGTTTAAAGAAGACAAAGGTTTGCAGAGGAGCTGCAGAATGCAACAAGTGGCTAACTTTTTTAAAAAGTATTTGTTCAAACTGGCAAAGTGGGTGAGAACTTCTTTCATAAAGTCCAAAAAAAAGCATTTGGACTTCTTTCATGGGGAAGTTTTTAGCAGACCTTTGCTTGGCCATTTAAAAAGGGTCACCTAAGTTAGAACAGAGGTGATCCTGAGAAAAGAGGAGTCAGTGTTCCAAGAATCAGGCTCCTGGGAGGAGCAGCAAAAATCTCATCTTCAGCAGGTTAAGAACCTGCACACAGACCCAGAGCACCCAACATCCCACCAAGGGAGACCCTCTCCACAGTCTTCCTCCAGTATTTCTCCCACATCATACACCAGACTAGAGCTCTTACTGCCCTCCTCTGTGACTCCTGTTCTCTTGAAGGTGCAGCAAGTTGGGCACCTCTCTACCACACTTCGGTCGTAATAGCTGGTCCCGTTTACTGAGTCCTACTCCATGCCCAAGCCAGACATCGTCTCATTTAATTCTCAACACAACCTCGAGGATACCCACGGGCAGATGAGGAAACTGAGGCAAAGAGAAGTTAAGTCAAAGACACTCGGTAAATCAGGGGCGGAGCCTAGATTTAAACTGTTCTCTTAACCACACTAGCTATACCGCCTCCTGGTTATCAACCTCTGAAAGGCAGGGGCCAGGTCTTGGCTCTGGGCAGCCCCACGAGCAGCCCACGGTAGCTGGATAGAACGGAACCGCTGACAGCGAACAAGCTTTGGGAGTGACAAGATAAGGGGCGGCATCGGCCTTCAGAAATGGTCCGTTTAAAACGCTGCTCAGCTGGGGTAGGGGCGGCGGGCGAGGAGATTTACTGTACAGAAACGCCATCTGGCATAATTCTGCCACAAAACCTGATGGGTTTCGGGCTCCGTGCGCGTCCACGTCCACAAGGAGCCTCTGAGGCACAGAACAAGGAGCGAGGCACCCAGGAGGGGGAGGGGACGGGGTTATTCTCCAGGGACTTGGGGGCCTAGCTGGAAGGTGCGGGGTGGGGTCCCAGGGCCCCAGGACCAAGGCAGGTCACCTCGCCACTTAGAAGAGGTGACCCTCACATTCCCAGGCCGCAAGGGGCGGGGGTGGGGGGGTCACGCCCCTGGTCCGGAGTTGGCCGGGAGGGGGAGAGGGCGGAGGAACAAATCACTAACCACCCGCCCGCCGGCCGCTAGCGCGCACTCACTTGTCTACACTGCGTCTCCTGAGGGCTGCTCCGATCCAAGGCCAGCGGTCTCCCTAGCTGAGCCCCCGCCTGCCCAGACCCTCTCGGCTCCGGGCTTTCAGGGCTCACCACACCGGAGTAGCAACCAGGCTGTGCAGCGCGGACGAAGTCTATGATTTTCAAAACTGAAGGCTCAGCCAATCCTCAGCAAGTTTGTCTGGGCGGTTGCAAAACTCTAAGCCAATCAGGTAACAGGAAGCACCAATCAGGCCCCCTATTTGCTTCCTGGATTGGCAATCTGCGGGGCTAAGAGGCGGGGAAAGGAAGCGTAGACGCTTTAAGCCGCCTCAGCTTCCGGGAGCCGCGGTCCGCGGTGGAGGGAGGAAGTCGGCGGTCCGGGAGGTGCGCGCAAGGCCCGCTGGCCCGGAACTACCAGCCCCAGCGTGCATTGCGAAGGCCCCGCGCGGCGTTGGGGGAAGCGGGAGGCGGGGTGGGCGCCCCCGGCAGGCTGTGCTGGCCTGGAGCCTGCGCTAGTCTGGAGCCTGCCACTTGGCCGTTTCTGAGCCCAACTTTTTCTTGCTCACCAGGTGACAGCCTTCCGACCTCTGCCGCTTTTGAGAAGTAAAAAGAAAAGGCTTTGTAAATCGCAACGGAGTGTGTGTGTATGTATATAGAGCCTTCCGCCGTCTCTTGGGCGACAATAACCTGAGTCCCACTTACATTGGTCCGGGAGTTTCTTTAGAGCAGGGATTCTTAACCAGAGGCGGTTTTGCCCCGCCCCCCACGCCAATTTGGCAATGTGTGAATACATTTTGGTTTGTTGCACGTTGTGTTCTTTGCAGCATTATTCACTACAGCCAAGAGGTGGAAGCAACCTGTCCATCAACAGATAAAGGGATTTTTTTAAATATAATGGAATATTATTCAGCCTTTAAAAAGGAAATCCTGTTACTTGCTACAGCAGCGGTCCCCAACATTTTTTCACCAGGGGCCAGTTTCATGGAAGACTATTTTTCCGGGGGTTGGGGGAGGGGACACTCCGGGCAGAGGTGGTTTCAGGATGATTCAAGCACATTACATTTATTACATTTGCTGCTGCTCCCCAGCGCTCGCATCACCGCCTCAGCTCCACCTCACATCGTCTCAGATCATCAGGCATTAGATTCTCATCAGGAGCGCGCACAACCTAGAGCCCTCACATGCCCTGCGGTTAGTGCTCCTAAAAGAATCTAATGCCACCGCTGATCTGACAGGAGAGGGAGCTCAGGCGGTGATGCTAGTGTTGGGGTGATGCTAGTGTTGGGGAGCGGCTGTAAATACAGATGAAGTTTCTCTCACTTGCCGCTGCTCATCTCCTGCTGTGCAGCCCAGTTCCTAACAGGCCACGGACAGGTACTGGTCAGCGGCCCACGGGTTGGGGACCACAGTGCTACAGCATGGATGAACCTCAAAGACATTTTGCTAAGTCAAATAAGCTTCTCTCAAAAAGGCAAGTACTGCATGATCCCACTTATATGAGGTATCAAAAGTAGCAAATTCTTAGAAACAGAAAGTAGAATGGTAGTTCTACTTTCCCCAGGGCCTGGGGGAAGGGAGAAAGGGGAGTTGTTCAGTGGGTACAGAGTTTCAGTTTTGCAAGATGAAAAAGTTCTAGAGATCTGTTGTACAACATTGTGCATAGAGTTAACATTACTGTACCATACTCTTAATGGTTAAGATGGTAAATTTTATGTTGTATGTTTTTTACCACAATTTTTTAAAAAAGGACAGTAAAGTCAAATCATCTTTCCAGCTCCTACACTTCTGTGGTGTTGCTTTATTATTAATCTTTTTCTACACCTCTTGATAGAATATACTCAGTTCCGATCTAGTTCCTCTGTCTCCTTTTACCCAGGAACAGTAAGCAAACTCTGCCCTCCAGATTCTTTGTCTGCCCTCAGGTCTCTCTTACTGTAGTCTCCTTCAGAGACGGCCTGCACTGCCTCAATTTCACCCCCCTAATGAGTGTCAAGGCAGCCAATGATGTTAATGCAAACTTAGGGGCATGAACATGGAAAGAAAGCCCCTGAACCTAGGAGGGGAGTCTTGCTCTACTCTGTCCAGCCCTAGAGGCCTGTATGTATCCTGAACACTGACCTAGTGGAGCTCAACCTAGGGAGGAATAACCAGGATAGTAAGTGCTGTAACCTCTCCAAGCTAGCACTTCCTGAATTCCCACTCTATGGTCAGCCTTGTTCTGGGCACTTTTCCATGCAGTATCTTCTCTCAACAAGCTACAAGGTTTTATCTCTATTTTATCTGATATAAAGAGAGGATAAGAAACCTATCAAGATACCATAGCTAGAAATAATAGAGAACTGGAATCAAACCTCATGTCTTCAGAAGAAGAATTATTTAGGGGACCAGGGAAGATACATGGAGAAAAGAGATTTACTTAACTGCCTTCAAATAACAGAGAGGCTGTCCTATAAAAAGTGAATTAATTAGACTTACCCTTGGGTTTTACCTGAATTATCAGCCCATATCTCCAGCTCTGCATGTCCAAAACTAACAACTTCCTCTATAAAATCAGATACCCTTCTTAATTCTATTTCAATAACTTTTTGAGTGTCCCCGTGTTCCAGACACTGTGCTGAGGACACAATAGTGAGCCCTAGAAGATGTGACCCTGCCCGCGTGGAGTTTGCAGTCTGGTGGATATATGTATATTATTAGAATGTTGGGATATTAGAGATTGATTTCTGACATTGACGTAGAGCAGGACAAGTCACTGGTAGAGATTAGCATGAAAAAACATTCCACGGTGATGGAATGTTCTACTTGGAAGCAATGAGGAAGCCCCCTCCTTGATGGGCATTGCAGCCCTCCACTGCCAGATCCCTTGGAGACAAAGGTAGGTGGGACCTGAAAGGTGGATTCCCTGTGAGATTAGGGAACCCTCTTTAAGGAATCCACCATTAGGGATTAGGGGCTACGAAACATCTGTCCAAAAGGGGGGAGTTGACATCTGTAGGTCTCTGTGGCAAAGTGGGAGAAAGTGCAGAGGTCTAGAATAGCAGTCTTCAAATTGGTTTGTGCTAGAATTCAATAAGAAAATTTTAAAACCTAGACCTCTATTCAATGACTGCTAATAAAAAAAAAAAAACCCTAGACCTCTAAACTCTTTTCATCATTTAAATAATTGCAAAGGATGTAAATTTCAATGTGTTGTAATTTTTGACATTCTAAAATAAAACTCTTGCATCACTTTTAAATATATCAGTGGCATCAAAATACCATAGCAATTTGATTGTTGAAGTCAAAATAAAATATGAGACAAATCTCTAAAGGTTTTATTTGGGAATCACAGAATTGCAATGTGGGGCATACATGTGGACTGGGGTGGTCTTAGGTATGTCCAAAGAACAAAGAAAAGGTTGGGGGTTTTATTAGAGAAATGTCACGTATTGTTTTGAAAGTTCATTGGCCCTAGGAAGCTTTTGGGAGCTGGCAAGCTGTGTTAGGTGAGTGAGGGCAGTGGGTGAGGCTAGTCCTAGTTTCAGCACTAAGGTCGTTTCAGCAGCTACTAGGTAAAACTGATCTTAGGGTTACGCAGGCCTTTTCGGCAGCTGGGCTTGTGGATAATTCTTGGAGGACATGCTATTGTAACAGACGGAATGGCCTGAAAAAATGGCAAAAATATTTTCTTTCTCTTTAAAACATCCTCCACTCCTTTTTGAGAACTACAGCCTGTGTCCCTGCCTCAGGCCAGTGGTTGGGAAGGGCAGGGTAAGTCTTTTGTTATTTGTGCAACAAGAGATAGCCCAGCCCCAGCCCCCACACCTGGTAAAGGCAGGCCCTGGGTAAAGGTCAGGCAATTGGGACCATCAGAATCATCAACTGTATTTGAAACAGTAATTGCCTGAAGCTAAGAACCCATCCTTCAAATACTCCGCATTTCTGCTTAGTTGGAGGATGATAGCATTTCAGACAGGAGTCTCCATCCTCCGCTTTGCCAGCAAAGTAATAAAATTTCTCTTTCTCCCCAAACCACTTGTCCTCGGGCACTTGGTAACACTATGCGCCCCAAGTGCTTCTTCCCCTGGCCCCTAGACTCTGCCTTATTTGGGTATGACAAGAATGGCCCGATGTATATAATCAACTTTCACACCCTCATCATCCATTTTATAAATACATGAATGAGCCCTTCTTTTTGTGAGACAGAGTCTCACTCTGTTGCCCTGGGTAGAGTACAGTGGTGTTATCATAGCTCACTACAACCTCCAACTCCTGGGCTCAAGCCATCCTCCTGCCTCAGCCTCCTGAGTAGCTGGGACAACAGGTACACACCACCACGCCTGGCTAATTTTTCTGGTTTTTTGTAGAGACGGGGTCTCACTCCAAGAGTGCTAGGATTACAGGCACGAACCACCATGCCTGGCCTTGAGCTCTTTTTTAACAATAAAAAAACTTTATCTTATTCCATTTTCTTCTTGAACTCATATCTACAATCCAATTTACCACATAATTTTATCTTTATGTAATGTACCTAAAGTTTTGATTATTCTATCATAATGCTCTGAGACAAAAAATATATACATACATACATAAATTGAACATTTTTTTCTTTTGACTATAAAGTGCTAGTTAAAATTTTTTCTTCTAGACTGAGTCATCATTCCAATTATTATTTGTACAGAATTGATCAAAACAACATAGACATATTACACTGTGGGGGTGAAGGGGAAACTTCCCCTTTCCCCTGAAAGTTCACCTCACAATTCACGTATATTAATAACAGAAAGAGATTTATTTACCATGTGCACTCTGTGCACGGGGAGAATCACAGAGTGATTACCCAATATCCCAGTGGGATCCAGATATTTTTATACATTTTAGAGGTGAGGGAGAGATGAGAAGTATAGGTAATTCTGTTGGGGAAATAAATGCTTGCTAGGGAGGATGAATGGATACTTGGGGGAATTAATGGATGGGGGAAATAGAATGACTTGTTAATTAACCTGAGAGACAGGTATTATATTTAAAATGATTTGGGCCAAGTTTGGTTGTATTCTTGATTTTCTTTCCTGCAATGTATTGAGATGGGGGGGGAGTCGGTTGTTCTTTTGATGGGTCCCTCTAGTTATGCAGCTAGAGGGAAAGCCCATTCCAAGGGCCTGTTGATCTCTAAGGGCCTTTAATTCAAAATACTCTTTATACCCAGGAGTCACATTTTAGGGTGAAATTTCCTGAACTCCTCATTCCCCCTGTCTGGAACTTCCCTAGAAGTTTCACACATTAAAAGCTGAGTTGGTCTGGGCACAGTGGCTCACGCCTGTAATCCTAGCACTCTGGGAGGCTGAGGCAGGAGGATTACTTAAGGTCAGGAGTTCGAGACCAGCCTGAGAAAGAGTGAGAGCCCTGTCTCTACAAAAAATAGAAAAATTAGCCAGGCATGGTGGCACACACCTGTAGTCCCAGCTACTGGGGAGGCTGAGGCAGGAGGATTGCTTGAGCCCAGGAGTTTGAGGTTGCTGTGAGCTATGATGATGCCACTGCACTCTAGCCAGGGCAACAGAACAAGACTCTGTGTCAAAAAAAGAAAAAGCTGAATTGGTGGCTGTGGAGAGAGCGATATCTGGTTAGTAGTCAAGTAATAAGAGATCTGAAAGGGGAGACAAGAACATAGATTAGAATGAGAATAAATAAGTAGAAAAGAACAGATCTAAGCACATTTTCCCACACCCCATTATACCAGTCTCCCATTCTTGGAAATAGGTTTTCATTAATCTGATGGGGAATATATATCTTGTCTTTTAAGAGGTATAGATCAGTCTCTACTTGCCCTGAGCAGTTTATGTAGAAACAGCATTTTTGGTCAATAATCACACAGGCTCCTCCCTGTTGGGCTGTCAGGAAATCCAGGACATGGTGATTTGGAAATACAACAGAAGCTAGGCTGTTGGCTTCTAACTGAAGTGCTCTCAATGCTTGCATAGTGATATCGAACTCTTGTTCTACTGTTAATATTGTCACAGTTCAGTCCACGGTTGGACTTTGAAGTGTTGGCCTGGGCGCTTGGCCTGGAGGAATCACAGTCCTGGCCCACACTACACGGAGCTATGACAGACACTAAGCAAGTATTCATGAAGAATTTATTGTCAGGAAAGTTTAAGGGTGCAAAGCGGAAAAGCACAAGTACGTTCCCTAAGGGGGAAACAGGTCTGTCTGCAGGAGTGGAGAAGACCCTGTTTAGTTCCATATTTTCCTTTTTATATGCTTTATGTTTAGGTAAAAGTTAGTTATACTTATTCATAACTATACGTCACTGTTTTGAAGACTGAATTCTTTCCAGGTGTGGACACGGCTTAAAGGTCGTGTTATACATACTGTGGGGAAAGTTCCATCTCCGTCCTCTGACTGGTGGTCAGTGTTCCGTGGCCTAATCACCCCATGCTTTAAGACTGAAATAACTGTTTCCCCTGATATTTTTCTGTAACCATTTCCTCCTTACGGTTTTCTATAACTGCTTTCTCCTTTCTGTTTTTCTGATTTCTGTTACCTCTCACTTGTTTTTCTGTCCCTGACAATATCATGGAGTGATTCAAAACTGTCTTTTCAATCTCTTGAGTTCCAAATGCCGGGAAAAGAGTCCTAAGCACCGAAAAGAACTTATAATTGTGATATACAAGTGGGTGTTTATAATATCATGTCTAGTATGTTTGTGTGGTACCACTTTATGAACAAAAGAGTCCAAGTTTGTAATTTGGCTGGTATTTAAAGTGGAGTTCCTGGTAATAATGGGTGTCAGATAATCAAGTCCATAGCATCCTGACCATCTAGGTGGGAACCAATTGTATACTTTATCACCACACAAGATAAAAAGACCAGTGTTAATTTACAGATAAGGTCAGGTTGGAACCAGTGACTTCCCAGTCTGGTTAGTTTGCTGTGCCTCTTCTTCCCCATTGGTTCTTCCACATCTTCAGTTTCTATGTGTCCCTGCCAATCTGTGGGAACATGTTGTAAAATATTTGATATGAAAGGTCTTTGGTCCAGTTCTGGCAGTTATAGGGCTTGGTTTTGTCACCTAACCAAATCAGTCCAGACTTTTGGTCTGTCCATGTATAATCTTTAGTGTCTGGCAATTTAACAAGGGGAGCAAGTGAGCTACCCCAAGTTGCAGAAGCCTGGCTTGTGAGCCGTCCATGACATCTGGTGATTTGACAAGCATTGACATGATGAAGGTTAGTGTCGGCATCATCTAAGAGGTGCAAGAATGCCATTTGTGGAATCAAACCATAGGGTATGATCACAGTATTGCCCTAGTATGTCACCCACAAAGGATAAAAATTATTTCTAGTGACTTTACCTGAGCAAAAGATAGTTCTTGAGCTTCCACAGAGGTTTTTCTGTGTCCAGTTGACTCACCAACAGGGGAAGCAGCAAGATGTTTTTTCCTCTGGTTGTGGACTGGTTCCACAGGCACTGGTTCCATCAGGCACTCATACTGGCAGAAAAAAAATGAGTTTATGTTCCTTTACATGATCTAGATGTTGGCACAACCAGCAATTAGCCTGATTAGTCAGTGTGGCCAAGTTTTGAAACACTGGGGCAAAGTGATACAGGTGCGCCTGACCTGGTGGAAAAACAGTAAGGTTAGTAAGAGCAAGGCATAGTTTGAAAAAAGAGTCATAGTAGAAGATTAAAAGGGAGACTGGGATAGGTGGAGGTAATCTCCACTCAGCTTCCAACGTGTAATCCTTGAAAGGGGAGGCTTAAAAGAAAAAGTGTTTTAAAAGGACCCTTTTATTTGGGAGGGAGGAAAAAAGGAGTTTTTATATTAAAAAAATAGGGTTTCTTGATCCACGATCTTGGGAAACGCTGTCTAATTCGTGAAGACGTCTGCTTCAGGGGCCCGGAAATCCTAACTTTCAGTCACCTGTAGGGGTGGTTCTCCAATTGTCTCAGCATAGTTTGGCATGGCCCGTGTGAATCCAGGAGGATTTTCCTTTTATTTTTATGGCAGCGTAGGTAGTTAACAGTACTTCATAAGGGCCTTCCCAGCAAGGTGACACACGTGTCTTCTTCTAAAACTTTGATGTACTCATGATCTCTTGGTCAAAAAAGGGTGGCAAGGTGTCAGTTGGCACAGGCCATGCTCCTTTCACCTGTTGATGATACGCTGCAAGCATAGTAATTAGTGCCTGTATGTAGTTTGTCATGGTATGGAATTGTTTACTTAAATCCCCATAGTCTTCAGTCAGCCCAAGAATAGAAGGTTTAGGTGTCAGTAGGGTGACAGAACACTATTTTGAAAGGGGTTAATCCATGTCTCCTAATAGGAGTATTCTGTTTGGGTTTTTTTTATAAGGGCCAAAGGTAATGTTCTGGCCATTTAAGTCCAGTGTCTTGACAGACTTTTCCCAAAATCATTTTTGTTTCTAGATTTTTACATTCCACTTGCCCTGAGGATTGGGGATGATGATGGGGTAAGAAACTGAGATAGGGACCCCAGAGCCTTCTCAAGCAAGTGGCTTAAAATGAGTCCCTTGATCTGACTCAATCCGTAAAGGAATACCAAAATGAGGAATAATCTTTGTTACTAGTTTCTTTACCACTGTTGTAGTGTCACTAATCATGGAAACAATAACCAAACAGTGAGAACAGTCTAAGGCTGGAGGTAAATCTATAAAATCAATTTGGAGTGCCAAAAGGGACAGTCTGGGCATTTCGGGGCTTCCTGGAGAGTGTTAGTTTTATCCCGAGATTTGGTGAGATTTACAAATAGTGCCCTGGGAAATAATTTGGTCAGAGATATTGTAAATCCCAGAGCAGTACCAACTGTATATATATATTTTCTTGATTATCCCCCATTTGCATGTATGTCCCATCTGATGGGAAATAAGTGCAAGCCAAAAAGTTAAAAGAAAAGGGGCCACAGTGAGTCCGTTTGGCCCAATATACAATCCATCTGATAATTGTTCAGCACCATTTTGTAGCCACCTATCCATTTTGGATTGGTGGGGCATTAGCTTGTTGATCAATAATATCAGATAGGGATAAGTGCAGGGGAATAAATTGAGTGGTAAAAGAATAGGGAAGGCCATTTTGCTGCATATTTAGCAGTCCTGTCTGTTCTGTCATTTCTTACAGATACAGTATCAGTCTCCTTAGTGTAGGCTGGGCAATGAACAATAACAATCTTCAAAGGAAGGTGAATAGCTTGTAATAGGACAGCAATTATAGGCCCATTGGCAATAAGAGTGTCAGCAGAAGTTAAGAAACTATGAGATTTCCAAATTGTGCCAATCGTATAGCAGACTCCAAAGGCATATTTGGAGTCTGTGTAAATAGTGCAGCTTTTCCTGTTGCCAATGTGCAAGCCCTAGTGAGGGCTATGACAAAATTAACTCAAGGCATTTGGGGGTGAGGCTTTGAGTGCCCCGAGATATTTTATGTCCTAAGTAAGTAACAGTTGTCTGTATCCACTGGCTTTGGCTCTCAGATCTCCATGATCAACTCAGGTAATGATTTTTCCTTACCCAAGTGCACAAGAAAAAACAACAAACGGATAGAACAGGGAAATCTCTGAAAATTCCTGAAAGCTGGAGTTTGCACTCCCAGTAGTATTGTCATTTACTGTTAGTTTCTGCCTGACCCAGTCAGACATTTGAGGCCTCTAACTGGATCTAAGCTAATTAATTATCAGATCCAATCTGATCCGAGCCCTAGTTTAGTTTCTGTCATGACTTCTGGACCCAGTTAGGATCAAAAATTTGCTCAAACAAACTCAAAGAGCTCGAAACACAAATCTGTGGCACTTTGAAATCTGAGAGAACTTACCCACAAGCCCCAGTTGCAGTGAGAGAGCAGTGGACACAACAGGTTCGGCAGGTACCTTGCTTGGTCTCTCATGGTGCTCCTGGGGGGGGGTCTCTGGGAGCTCTATTTCAGAACCCACTTCAGACAAATTAAATTTAATAGAGTCTAATTGAGCAAAGAGTGGTTCACAAATTGAGCAGCTGAACAGAACAGGTTCAGAGAGACTCCAACGCTGGAGAAGATTCACGGACAGAAAAGAGAAGGTGACATACAGAAAATGGAAATGAAGTATAGAAACAGCTGGATTCGTTACAGCCCAGCGTTTGCCTTACTTAAATACAGTTTGAACCGTTGGCTGCCTTTGATTGGCCAGAACTTTATGATCAGCGAAGAGGAAGGCGTAGGGAGGAGCAAAGAGAACGGAGCAAACTTTAGCTAGGACAAACAGTGGACATTTTTGGTTTTGAACTTTTTAACTAAAGTATCCTTTTAAGTGAAACCAATAAGCGTTAACCAAGGTTATAACTTAATCAAAGAAGCAAGAGGTGTTTCCAAAGAGGTGGAGAACAGCTCAAAGAAAGAAAAAAGCCTGGACAGCCACAGATGAGGTGTAACCCACAATTTTTTTGTCCAACCCTATTTTCTAGGGTCCCAGCTTTTCAGCTGACCATTGATAAACAAATATCTAAAAGCCCCATATTCCCCTGCAGAATACAGGAAAGCAAACATTGTGTACAGAGGGGAAAAGGATGGCAAGAGTTACGCAAACATCAAACCAGAACAGGCTCGTTCCCTGCCCAGGAATCAAACCTGGGCTGCTGAGGGAAAAGCACAGAACTTTAACCATTGGACTACAAGCTCAATTGGCCTGTGTCATTATTCTCACAGGGGTAGTATTCAAAGGATTTTTACCTTTGTTTTAAATCAGATATTTGCTCTTCAATTTTGTCAAGAGAATTTTTAAGGCTAGCCACAACGTTACGTGGGTTTTTAATTTGATTATTAATACAAATATGGCAATGGTTTCAAATAAGAGATCTCTAAAATTTATTTTTTTAAAAATTTAGAAGTGTTTTAATTTAAAGGATCCATCTTTTGGCCATTAAATTAGAATTCTCAATGTTATATTTATTCCAAAAGTGACTCAATCCAGTGCCTCTTCATGGAAAGCCCAGGTGGTAATTTTTCAGGTTTAGCCTGGAGAGAGCACAGAGAAGGCAGTTCCCAAGATTCCCAAAAATTCACTCTCAGAAATAGACAAGATAGACCTTTTAAGACAAAGACTCCCCTAGAGCTTGACACGTTGGGTGCCAAGAATGTGCTGCTTGGAATCGTGCATGTCTTGGACCCCCTATCTTTTTCAGATTCCCCAAAAATCACGCCCCCTGGATGGTGGAGACTGAGGAGGAAATTCCCACTCAGTCACAAGACAAGGTCAGGGACATATAACAGGATGAGAGGGGAACCTCAGATGGGTTTTTTGGGGCAGACCTGCAGCGACGTTTGTCTTAATAGATGCCGGTCTAATCAGAGCCGTGCAGCTGGCTCCCCTGCAGGGCCGACTGGAACTGCGGGCTTGTGCAGGTGCCAGGCCCGTGTTCTACCCTATGGTAGCCCTCTTTATGACAAAAGTCACAGAAAGACAATGATGAGAAAGCAACAACAACAGCAACAAAAGGCTATTTCTGAGAGGAGAGGGAATTAGACAATATGAATATTGATCCTGCCTGGAATGAGTTGCCTGATGTTTTTTGGTCCAGTTTTACTGTTGTTTATGGCGGGAAAGCTAATTCCGTCCCAGTTACTCCATCATAGCGAAATAGCAGAAATTGTCCATGCTGTGTTTTATTTTGGGGTGGGGGGTGGTCTGTGTGTTGAAGCCTCAGAGACTTACTCTTGTTTTTTTGATGTGGTATAATAACTCTCTTTATGCTGACTCAAAAAGGTGCAGAAGGAATGTTAATAAAAGTGCCTTTTCTCAACTTGCGGTGAAGTCTTGGGTGTTACCCATGCAGTCTCCTTCCTAAGCGGGACACACGAGGGAAATCATAATCAGAAACTCTTTTATTGAGGATTTATTATGAGGAATCATGGTCATGGGTGGCCAGAGTTAGCCTGGAGGCAATCCAGTGTGTTCTTTCTCTAAGGCACAATAGAAGTCACATGTAATCGGAAGGTTGCTGGTGCTCAAGGAATCAAGGAATGGTAATGGCATCAAACTGTGACAGCCTGACACATCCAGTTTATAATAGGGAGAATCTTGCCAGTGGGACCAGAAATACATGAAGTCAGGCCAGGTGAGGTGGCTCACGCCTGTAATCCCAGCACTTTGGGAGGCTGAGGCGGGAGGATCACTTGAGGCCAAGAGTTCAAGACCAGCCTGAGCAAGAGCAAGACCCTGTCTCTACAAAAAATACAAAAATTAGCCTGGCGTGGTGGCGCACGCCTGTAGTCCCAGTTACTGAGGAGGCTGAGGCAGGAGGATCACTTGAGACCAGGAGTTTAAGGCTGCAGTGAGCTATGATCGTGCCACTGCTCTCTAGCCTGGGCGACAGAACAAGTAACTCTGTCTCAAAAAAAAAAAAAAAAGAAAGAAAGAAAAACAAGAAAAGAAATACATGAAGTCTGTTGGCTATGACTCCCTGCATCCATTTCCACCTTAAGAGAGAATCTTTTTTTTGGGATAGGAAATAACTTCAAATTTGGTAACTAAAACTCATTCTCCCCCGCACAGCCCTCCGATAGGAAATGCCAGCATATGCCTCTCTGACTTTCCTTTTGCTCTGTTCAGGTGGCCTTATATCTCCGCTCTGATCCCTTATAAGTGATCTCAAGAGTTGAGCTCCCAGGTGCAATTTCGTTTTCTATCTTCCTCATTTCTAGGTTTATAAGAAGCACCTCTCTGTAGCTCTAAGTATTGAAGGTAGTCGAGCACATTAATTCTTTGCTGCATTCTGAGTCTAATTTCTGTTACAGAATATCTTGTCTGGCTGTGGCCTGTGCTATTTTCTCTGTTTCTTCGCCCTACTTTCTTTGTGAGGGCACAGCATTCTTTTCTATCTTGGCTGAAGAGAACATTGTACAAGGAATTCCTACTGAAGCTGTGGTGCAATACAGTGGTACGGGCTCCGGACTTGGAACGAAAAGCCCTGGGCCGTGATTTAGAGAGCCAGTGTCCCCATCTGCAAAATGAAGGAATTGAAACTGATGGCTTCTTAAAGCCCTTCCAGCTCTAAAGACAAATTCTTTCAGCACCAGGGCAATCAAGGGTTTGTGTGTGTGTGTGTGTGTGTGTGTGTGTGTGTTTTCTTCTTCTGAGACAGGATTTCGCTCTTTTGCCCGGGCTAAAGTGGTGCAATGGCGTCATCATAGCTCACTGCAACCTCAAACTCCTGGGCAGCCTCCCAAGTAGCTAGGACTACAAGCACATGCCACCATGCCCTGCTAATTTTTCTGTTTCTTATAGAGACAGGGTCTTGCTCTTGCTCAGGCTGGTCTCCAACTCTTGATCTCAAGTGATCCTTCTGCCTCAGCCTCCCAAAGTGCTAGCATTACAGGCATGAGCCACCTTGCCTGGCCTGACTTCATGTATTTCTGGTCCCACTGGCAAGATTCTCCCTATTATAAACTGGCTGAGCAACCATGCCTGGCCAGAATCAAATTTAATTTCTGCATTTGGAGATGAGCCCCATGCTGTGGGTCCACTAGGAGGCAGTAACTGTCTGCATTTGGATCCACTGCCTTTAAAACAGGATGACACCTTTACTGGGAAAATTAAAAAGGCAGGTGGAGGGGGTAAGGAATCTCTTTTTGGTTTTCCCCTCTACCAAAATACCACGCTACCCTACAACAAAGCTTTATAAGTCGTGGCCATGTAGGGCAATAAGAAAAAAATGAGTATTTTGTTGTTTTCTGCATCAGCCTAAATTTCCCCAGACTTGACCCTTTACCCGTGAGGAACCATCTCTTTTTCTTAATATGTTACTTGTTAAGTTACAGAATTTCAGACCTGGAAAGGACCCTTTGCAGTTGAGTAAACAGTCCTGAGTGGTGAGTAGCTAGCTCAAGGTCACATGGCAAGTTAATGGCGAGATCAGAAATAGAAACCATCAAAGTGCATTTTCTCAGCTGTATGAGAAGTGATCTCTGAAGTTCCTTTAGGCCTAAGAGTCTGATGCTCTGGTCTTGATTATCCAGCCAGTAATTTCTCCTCCCCCATGGTGGGTCTAACTAAACATTAAACTGTGCTGGTAGGTTGACTTTTTGAATATGTGAAGGTTTATTCAAAACCTTCCTCATCAGAATGAGATTTAACAAATCTCATTAAATGCATTATCTTAAATTAAATCTCAGATTAAATCCATTAAAATGGTGATTCTCTGGAATCTTTTAGATTTCACAGAACAGTAAAATTTACAAAAATGTTTGGGCATCTACATTGGGTTAATTTAACCGAGTAAATATATATGTTTTTATTGTATACCTATCCCTTATCATCCTACTATTATAAAAGACCTTTTAACTCAAAAAGAAGAGGGCACACAATCTCAGAATACGTCACAGTGACATAAATAAATTCTTTTATGAATAACTCATTGCACTGTTCTTATTTTTCTCATTTTGTACAAATCAGTAAAATCCTTGTCACCCGCTGGAGCCAGCCTACAGATCAGCCTTGAGAACTTCTGCTGTAAGGAACTGCCAATGTTATCAAAGTTCCTCTGCAAAAGAGCTCTCTGCCTATGAACGGATCCCTTCAAGAGATGAAGGCGGAAGACATTTCCAATCTTGGTAAAAGACAACAGTGAGAGTCCAGAAGTATGTCTTTTAAAGCTGGACTTGCAAAGAACCTCCTGGGAGAATATTTGTAACTTCTATTTCTGGATGATAAGACACACTTGAGGCCTAAAATGTACTAAAAGTAGAACAGGAAAAAATGTGTGTGAGGTAGATGGTGGGGGCGGGGGGTTCCTTCTGTGAATGCAAACGTGATCAACCAATGAGATGCAGGTTAAATCCTAGAGCAATGGTGCAAGCTGCTGTTGTATGGGTCCCTCACACTCACATACCGGCAGATGCAGTGAAGGACATGGAGGGAGTGGGTGATAATCCTGAAAATAAATTGAGAAACCACGGCCAGGCTCGGTGGCCTATGCCTGTAATCCTAGCACTTTGGGAGGCCAAGGTGGGAGGATCGCTTGAGGCCAGGAGTTTGAGACCAGTCTGGGCAACATAGTAAGACCCCATCTCTGCAAAAAAATTTAAAAATTAGCCCACTCTGGAGGCTGAGGCAGAAGGATCCCTTGAGCCCAGGAGTTCAAGGCTGCAGTAAGCTATGATTGCGCCATTGCACTCCAGCCTGAGCGACAGAGCAAGACCCCGTCTCAATTGACAAACCAGAATTCTTGCTTTTATCTGCTCAGTGGCTTTTTGGCAAACTGTTTAATCGCTGTCTACAGTTTTAAAGGACCTGATATGATTATTAGCATTACCCACTCAGATAGTGCTGGAACTTCTCTTGAAACAATGTTCCAGTTTTGACAGACTACCTGTTCCTCAGAGCAATTTCTGTACTTAGCTTTATCTATTTGTTATATTCTACTGTCTGGGAAAAGATATACTTAAAAAAAATTTTGACCCTTTGTGGGATTTAGTAGGTATATACTGTCAACCCAAATAAATGACAGAGGCAAACATCTCAATCAATGGAGGTTTATTAAGCCAGAATTTTGAGGATGCGCCCGGGAAAAACACAAACCGCAGACAAGCTGTGGCTGTTTTCCCAAAGGGGAGGTTGAAACTTTCATCATTTTAAAGGCAGAAGAAGGAAAAAGGGGGAGAGGGGCTGATGAGGTAGTGGCTACATTCATACATCCTAATGAGGCCCAAAAATCTACATTTTCCATAAAATAAGGGAGTAAAGGAAGCATGAACTATGTAGATGTCCCTGGGTAGGTGGAAGAATGTCTGATTGTCTTATCTCCACTTCTGTTACCTGTAAGATAAACTTGTAATTCATTATTAATGTGGGATTGGCTTGGCTTTAATTTTAGGTGCTAGACATAGGTACGATTTGCATGTCCTTGCTTATGGGAGGTTAGCAAGAAATTTCCTTAATGAATGATCTGTGGGGCCAGTTATTCACAGGTGCCCAGGCTGTGATTTTCTTTCTACACTCCGGCCTGTTCTTCAAAATCTTCCAGAGAAAGCATTGTAGAAGACATGAGTTCCTAGTTGTACTTTTTTCTTAATTGAATCTCACATCACTATGGATGTTTACTTTTAGGAAATCTTGTCTCTCAGAGGAGAAAAAATTAAGTCAAGAAGGACCAATGTGGGCCAGGCGCAGTGGCTCACGCCTGTAATCCTAGCACCTTGGGAGGCTGAGGCGGGAGGATCACTTGAGCCTGGGAGTGTGAGGCTGCAGGGAGCCGTGATGATGCCACTGCACTCTAGCACTGGTGGCAACAGAGTGAAACTATCTCAGAAAAAGAAAAAAAAAAGGACCAGTGTCAAAAAATCAGAGGTAAAGAAAACTCAAAAATGATGGACAAGGCTAGAATCTAATAATGAGGTTTTTAAAAAATTTGTCTGAGACATAATTTTCTCCCTCTAGTTTCCCATTTTCATTATTATTTTAAACCCCTCCCTCCCTTTCTGGTTTAGAGCCCAGGAGACCTATCAGACATGAACTTGGCCGCAAGGTGACCCTTTCTCCAGGAGTAAATCTTGACCATTTATTAAAATGGGAAAAACAGATCGGTAATGACATAAGTGAATAGAATGCTACCTAGTGTATTTTCAATGCTTTATAAAGTTGCAAAATGTTTTTTCTAAATCACACATATGCCATGTATGCACCTAAAAACCTAACATCATAAGGCCACAAATGAACTGCCAGAATTCTACAGACTGTTTTTGAAATGGTTATGACCTGAGTAGTACAAGTACTGCACCCAAAGACACTGTAATCTGAGATACCCTTTTATCTCTGCAATCCAATCCCTGTGATACTTAAAGAAATGATTTACCTTTTCCAAGCCTTCCATTTTATCACTTGCCTCTTTCAGAGTTTGTGGAGTAATAACAATATTTAAAGGCTTTCAAGTAATTAGAATTGTCTTCTTATTGTTAGGTTGGCAATGGATCTACATGAAAATCATTGTATTAGTTGTCTGTTGCTGCATAACAAATTACGCCAAAATTTAGTGACTTAAAACAACAACAAACATTTATTATCTCACATAGTTTCTGTGGCTCAGGAATTTGAGAGCAGCTTAGCTGGGTAGTTCTGGCCCCAAGTCTCTCTTGAGGCTGTGGTTAGGACGTCAATCTGAAAGCTTGATTAAGGCTGGGGGATCTGCTTCCAAGGTGGCTCACTCACATGGTTGGTGAGTGAGTCTAACTGTTGGCAAGAAGTCTCAGTTCCCCATCACCAGTTGCTCCCCATGGGGCTGCTTGAGTGTCCTCAAAACATGGCTGCTGGTTTCCCACGGAGTGGATAGTTCAAGAGAGAACAAGGCAGAAACCACAATGCCTTTTATGGCCTAGCCTCAGAAGTCACACACCATCATTCCCACAACATCCAACTTGGATACACAGGTTAGCAGTATTCATTGTGGAGGGGACCACAGAAGGGCAGGAATGCCAGGGGACAAGGATCACTGAGGACCACGTTAGAGGCTGCCCTCCCACAACCTGGGAGAAGGTTTTGTTTTCAGCTACAAAACCTTCCCTATCTCATAGATGCCTAGAAATTCAGGATAGGAAAGAAATTCCAAGGCCAATTAGTACACAAACATCTAGCTTACATGCATCACTTCCTTAAAATCATAGCACTTAAAATCTCTACTGATAATTTAAAACAGAGTTTCATAAGCCTCATCTCCTTTACATTACAGTAGAGTCTCAATATCTCAAGAGAGTGGGCACGCCGCCTTACACTTCTGAAACCCTTAGAACATCTTGTCTGTTTCTTGGCACATAGTTAGGAATAGATATTTTTTTGTAAATCCTCAGTTATCGATTTGAAGATTAACTCATTAGTCGATATGCACTCAGCTCCTCCACCCCCTTAATTTGATGTTTCTCTGTGTTTTAAAAGCTCACAACAGTGGATTGGCTGCCTCTGGGATCCTAGAAGTCAGCTGTGTGGTGAACCTCTCCCTTCAAGCCAAGGTTGAATTTAGAATCCCAATAGGAGACAGATGGGGTATACAGAACAGAAAATATTGCCATTGTCCTAGTCCAGCGACGTCAGAGGGTAAAGCACATGAGACAGGTGTAGTGTTTGTAAGCAGAGAGGCAGACTGTCAAAGGCGGGGTAGACCATAGCTCTGGCACTGTACCCCAGCAGTGTCACTGGGGTGATTTGAGGCACATCCCCCAATCACCTATATTCTCTGAGCCCCAGTTTCCTTAACACTCAACTGTGATAATAATACCCATGTGTCTGTGAAAAAAACACCATCTGTGTTTTTCTCTCTGTCACTTAACGTGTGAGGTTTATTTTCCCCACACACCAAGTAAGCAATCAATTCTGCTGTGGACACCAGCAGGGTGTCCTCTGGTTTAATTCTGACACTATCTACCTGCAGAGAGCGTCAGATCCCACAGGTTGAGGGCTCACTTCCCAAGACTGCCCCCCTCCCTTCAGACACCAGTGGCAAGTTTGGGCCTCCGGAACTTCTGACTGACTGGCTTCAAGTTGGGGTTCCCATGACCCCCTGTTTGGGTTCGATTAATTTGCTACAGCGGCTCACAGACTTCACGGAAATGCTTACGCATTTGCTATAAAGGCTATTACAAAGGATCCATATGAAGAGTGTATGTATACACAGATGCACAGGGAGAGGTACGGGGAAGGGGTGCGGAGCTTCCATGCCCTCCCCACGCCCACCAACTTCCAGGGATCTCCACGTGTTCAGCTGTCCTGGAAGCTCTTGGAACCCTGTCCTCTTGAGCCTTTTATGAAGACTTCATTAGATAGGCGTGATTGACAACCACGTAGAAATGTGATTGGACAAAAAGGGGACTATCTAATGCTAATAGACCGAGAGGGGAAACCCAGCAAGGCCTGTCTGTTCACATTCTTCCTGGCCTGTCTGTGCAACATTCCTTTCTCCAGGGGATGGGCAGGACCTTTTCTGAAATGGGGGTCTTGTGACCTATAATCAGACAAGGTAGGTCAGGTAATTTCCTTACAGCCAGCTCCAAGACAGAAAGGCGGGAGACAATTCCTGCCTTGAGGAGAACAGGAGCAGGTGATAGGAGGGCAGAAGGGCAGAGGGAGAGATGCTGTTTTCTGAGGCTGCTCCTGAGGCCTAAAGCGCCCCAACATTGTAACAAAAGACCTTTAACAAGGGCTGTGGGCGTTATGAGGCAGGAACCCTGGACAAAAACCAATAAATAGATATCATAATATCATACCATGTGTTTTCAAAGATGTAAACCAACTAGAATTCTCCTACCTGAAGACCATATATAGTTATAATTCCTTTAGAGAGTTCCAGCAATATCTAGTGTAGCTAACAAAGCACATAACATACACCCCAGCAATTCTACTCTTGGTCTGACCTTCCAGCAGAGACTCTCAGCCCTGGCTGCATGTTACAAACACCTGGGGGAGTTTTGTTCTTGTGTTTTAAATCCGATGTCTCAGGTGCACCCTTGAAATTTTGATTTCATCTCTTCCGGGATGAGGCCCACGAATGGTCTTTTAAAAGCTCCCTAAACTATTCTAATGTGGACCCTGCCCAAGAGAAACTCACACATACAGACAAAGAAACATTTGCCTTGCACCAAATATACAAATACAATCAAGGAGAATTAAGCATCTAAGTGTAAAAAACAAATCTTTAAAATTCTTTCCAAAACATAGATGACTATCTCATGACCTTGGGATACCGAAAGTTATCTTAAGATTTAAAATGCATAAACCATAAAAGAAAAGATTGATAGACCTGGCTTTGAAATGTAAAAATCCCGTATTTCAAAAGACATCATAAACAAAGAGGAGAGAGAAGCCACAGAGTGGGAGAAGTGATTTGGGCATCATGTGACCAAACTAAAGATAGTGTTCAGAATATTAAAAGAATTGAGCCTGGCTGAGGTGGCTCACACCTGCAAGCCCAGCGCTTCTGAGGCCAAGGTGGGAGGATCGCTTAAGGCCAGGCATTCAAGACCAGCCTGGGCAACATAGTCAGACCCATCTCCACAAAAAACAAAATAAAATAAATTAGCTGGGTGTGGTGGTGTGTGCCTGTAGTCCCAGCTACTCGGGAGTCTGGGTGGGAGGATCGCTTGGGCCCAGGAGTTCAGGGTTACAGTGAGGTATGATCGCACCACTGCACTCCAGCTCTGGACGACAGAGCAAGATGTTGTCTCTCAAAAAAAAAAAAAAGAGAGAGAGAGAGAATTCAAATATGTTAATAAGAAAAAAAAACTATTCAATTACTATTACTTTATTACAAGGAGAATAGATAAAGTGGGCATAGTTATATAATGAATTTTTCAGTAGTAAAAATAATCAACTAGAAATATATGTATTAACATGAATAATTCTTAAACACAGTGTTGATCAATAAAAGCAAGACCTTCAGAATGATACAGTGTGACACCAATTTTTTAAAAAATTGAAACACAAATCAATACTATATGTGTTTACGGATACATATGTAGTTTTACAAGTATGAAAATGCACATGGGTCTGCAAAACACTGTCCTGACTTTTATTTTTACCTCCAAGGAGAAAGGGGAAAAAAATCTAAAAATTAGCTCTAGCGTCTTTTGGAGGCATAATCCTCTAGAGCTAATTTTCAGATTTTTTTCCAATATTTTAAATAATGATAAAAAGTGCAAATAATGACACAACGGACTCAGCTGATATTTATGACTCAGCTGAACACCTAAAATATTACAGATATGTTGGAAGCTCTGATTCAATTTTCTTTCACCTCGATTTGGTTATCCTGCTTCTGTGAAGGATCGCTTTAAAGAGAAGGCAAACGAACTTGTAGAGAAACCAAGGGACAAAATCACTAGTTCATCATAAATAGTCAACACCGTGGTTTTAACTTTCGACGTGTGATAACCTTAAGTGCCCGTTTGGGGGCGCCAGAGTACAGCACACAACAGCCGAGCCTGGGTTCTCCCTAGGAGGGGGAACCGTGAGTTCACCTGCTCTGCGCTGGTTAATAATCAAAGTACCATTGTATGGGGGCCTGTCTTCCTATTGGACACACACAAAAGCTACCTACTCCCAAAGTCTGTCTCGACAGTCGTGAGTTACCTGCTTCGCTTCAGAGTACAGCACTTGAAAGCAGATAATAAAATTTATCCTTGAGTAAACCTGTTTGTGTGTATAGCCAGCCTCTCCCCCTTTAAAACAGGCCTCCTATACTTGTTGAGCAGCTGTAGTGAGTGAGGCATCTAGAGGACGCTCCCTGTGGAGATACGGAGATGCATAAGGTGTGGTCCTTCCTCCCACGGAGCTTACAGCAGAGTGAAGACTTCAAAACAAAGAAATTATCTGATTGGTTAAAATGGAGCAGGTGCCTTCAAGTCCCTAATTAGAGATTAGTTGGCAGTTTCTGATGGGTTAACGCTTAAGTTTCATTTTCCTAAGACATGGCCCTTCACATTGAGCTGGGTTTTGGTTCACTTAGGCAGGAACTGAGGGCTCTAGAGCCGCCTCAGTCTAATGGCCTTTCAATTGATTATTTTAACACTATAAAGAGTAAAACACCAAAGCACTGACTGGCAGTTCAGGGCTCATGGATGAGGCTGCTCTAACCTGGGCTGAGTGTGGGGTGATCTGAGCCTCTTCTATTCTCTCTCTAGAGGGCATAAGCCCGGCCCCAGCAATCTGAAAGCTGAGTGAACAGAAGGCTGGGGGTCCCAACAGTCAGGTCTAAATCCCTTACTTAGCCCACCTAGTTTAGAGGACAGGACCCTTGCCCTGTCCTCTAAACACACCTCTAGTTGCTGGTGTGGCCCAGTTCAAGACCTCTGTGTTTACTATCTGCAGAGAATAAATTTCCAGGCTTCAGCTGGGGTGGAGAAAGGGGCAGGTGCCCATCTGCTTAGAATGGAAGAGGGGACCCAGGGATCCAATTACATCTTAAACACCCTTGTAGGCACTCCTCCTGTTTTTTTATACTAGCCAAAGTGTCTTCTCCAAAGAGTTGTATGAAATAATCAAGAGCTCTCCCATAACATGAGACACTTTATAAAAACACAAACACAAGGTGACTCCCTCTTTCTAAGAGATACTATTTTGGGGGAAAAAACCCTCTCCTTGTATTCAAAGAAATGAAAATTTAAAACACAATAAGATACCATTTTATACCCACTAAAATGGCTAAAAGCGAAAGAACTGATAATTCCAAGTGTTGACAAGGATGTGGAACAACTAGAACATTTATATGCTGCTGGCAGGAATGCAAAATGATACAACCACTTTGGGAAACATTTTGGCAGTTTCTTATAAAGTTCAACATATACTTACTGTATAACCCAGAAATTTCAGTCCTAGGTGTTTACCTAGGAGAAATGAAAATATGTATACTCACAAAGACTTGTCCATACATGTTCTAAACAGCTTTATTTACATTAGCCCCCAGACTAGAAAGAACCCAAATGTCCATCAACAGGAAAATAAATAAAGAAATTGTGGTATATCCATAGAATAGAATACTAGTTGCTATTATCTAAATGTTTGTGTTCCCCCAAAATTCATATGTTTAAACCTAATTCCAAATGCAATAGCACAGGCTGATTATCCCTTATTAAAAATGCTTTGAGCCAGAAGTGTTTCAGATTTCAGATTTTTTTGAATTTTAGAATATTTGCACTAACTAGTTGAGCATCCCAAATCCAAAAATTAGAAATCCAAAATGCTCCCAATGAGCATTTCCTTTGAGTATCATGTTGGTGCTCAAAAAGCTTTGGATTTTGGGTGCTCAAAATCCAAATTATTAAGAAGTAGGGCCTTTAGGAAGTGATAAGGTCATGAGGGCTGTACCCTCATGAATGGGGTTATTGCCCATATAAAAGAGGCCTGAGGGAGCTTGTTCACCCCTTCCACTATGTGAGGACACAGCTAGAAGGTGCCATCTTTGGAGCAGAGAGCAAGCCCTCACCAGTCACTGAATCTGCTGGTGCCTTGATCTAGGACTTCCCAGCCTCCAGAACTGTGAGCAATAAATGCATGCTGATTATAAATTACCCAGTCTAAGATATTTTGTGATAGCAGCACAAATAAACCAAGACACTATTAGTCAATAAAAAGGAACAAAGTACTGATAGATACATGTAATAACATGGAAGAGTCTCAAAATACTATAGTAAGAAAAAGAAGCCAGAAACAAAAGAGTACTTATGATTCCCTTTATATAAAATAGGAAAGATCTCTTCCAAAATAGGAAAAGGAAAATAGTGTTAACTGAAAAAAAAATAACAAGGTTTATGATTTGGAAAATGAAGAGAGCTGGGAACTTTTAAGGTTTCTCTGGGGTCCCTTTGACCCAGAGGATTCTGTTCAGTCAGCGGGGGTGGTGGAGGGGAGGGGCTTAGGAATTTATTTTTAGTTTATAATAGAAAAGAAAAAACTATTCCATAGTGACAAAAAGGCAGATCAGCTGTTTCCTGGCCTGGGGTGGAATGGGGGTGGGTGGATTGCAGAGGGACATGAGGAAACTTTCTGGGCTGCTGGAAACACTCTCTGTCTTGATTGTGTTGGTGGATACACGGTTGTTAATTTCTGTCAAAACTCCTCAAAGTGTTCACTTAAAATTGGGTACATTTTATTGTGTGTAAATTATACTTCAATAAAGTTGATGTTTTTGAAGTGAGGCACTCATGAGAGGATCGTGACTTCTGTCCATGGGCAGGGATTGTAGGAGGGGGCTTCATGTTAGGGCGAGGGAGTGGGGACACTGCGTTTTGATGATCTCTTTTATGGGCCTTTCGGTTTTCTTAAAGAAGAGGGCGCCACATTTTTGCCTGGGCTGGCGTTGGAGGAAACCTGACTGTGTAGATCCTGGCTTCAGCATAGGATAGAATGAGAGGAATTAGCATTCCGTGTCCAGGCCTTTAATTAGTCCCTCTCTTCTCTGTGCGACTCAGTCTTGCCCTCTGGCTTTCCCAAGTCCCACGGCTCTCCCAGGATTTACAAAGCAGTGGTTCCTTCCCAGTGAGTGGCAGACATCCTGGGCATGCTACAGGCTGCGGCTTCTTGCTCAATTCTTTCTCTCCACTACCCTTATCTAGTGGAACTCATGTGTCCTCTGATGTTCCCCTCCCCCGCCACCATTGTCCTTGTTTTACCTTTATAAATTATTGTACCGTCACTGTGGGAGAGGAGATAAATAGAACAGGTCAATCTGCCATCTTTGTTAGCTTTTCAAAGCAGGAACAATCTTCTACTTTGTTGTATAAGTCTTTACAAGGAATACACACGTGGAAGGTGTTCAAGCAATATTTAGCAACTCCATGAACGACAAACTTCAGACCTGTTCTCACGTGCACTGGGAAGATCCATGGTGAGGCTTTGGCCTGGCAGTGCTCACTTTAAAAAGGGATTTGAAACACAGACTAAATCTGAGTTTTTGGAATTAGTGACCATGATGACTGTGGTATAAATTCTGCTTCTATTTGTAGAGCTGACTGAGTTTCCTCATCTGTAGAATGGAGAGAAGGATGCCTGCTCTGTTTTGGTATAGAAGTAATGAAGTAGAGGAGCGGGGATAGGAAACCTCTGCCTAGAAAATATTCACCAAATGTTTGTTTTGTTTTCTTAAAGTGGTACTTCCAACAGTTTATATTAGAATAATGTATGACAGGAATTCTTTTTATGTTACTATTTTTTCTTCTGCATATGAGACAAAGAGCAGTTCAACAGACAAAACCTGTGTGTCAGTAATTAATTCTGTAGACATGCTCGGAGCTGGGTTTGTGGTAAAACCCTTAGAAGTCCCCAGTTTAGTGCAATTAAAAACATTCTCCTTGAGAAGATGACCCTTTCCTACCATGGGCTGCACAGAGTCAGCTTGTGGGTCTCTAAGACTCAAAAACTGAAAGCTTCTTCACGCCTTGGGGGCTGAACCGGGAGGCTCTGGGGTCCTCACTGTGCCACAAAACGAATATATTGGGTTACACTGTAAACACTATGGATGTGCGTCTGGATTACCATGAGAAAAAGGGAAAGAAGGAAAGTCAAGAGGCTCATGAATGTTCAAAGAAGGCCAAGCTCTACCATAAACAGTGCCATGCTGAGAAAATACAAATAAAAATGATGCCTGAAAAGAGAAACACCAAACAAAAGAATGATATGGAGACTCCACAGGGAGTAGCACCTGCCTTTCTGCTGGACAGAGGGACAGTCCTGAGCTAAAGTACTTCCTGATAGGATTAAAGAAAAACAAAAATAGAAAGTTGGAAAATGGGAAGTCCCTCTGCCCAAAGTTCATGCCTGTGGAGAAAAGAAGAATTAAAAGTTACTCAAACAGGAAAAAAGAAAGAAGAAAGCGTGGAAGAGGATGGTCACTGAAGTCTGTTTTGTTGGAGATGGCTTTATGCAAAAACCACCTAAATTGAAAGATTCATTAGGCCGATGGGCTTACATTTCAAGAAGTCCCAGGTAACACATCATGAATTAAAAGTCACCTTTTGCACGTCAATACCTGGCATATAGAAGAATCCCTCATTCCTACTATACACAATTTTGGGTGTTAATACTAAAGGTACTATCATTCAGGTGAAAGTGGGCCTTGTGACACAAGAAGGCAAGGTTATTTGGGGAAAATATGCCCAGGTTACCAACAGTCCTGAAAATTATGGATGTGTAAATGCAGCCTTACTGGTCAACAGTTTCAGACAAGTAACTCCTGATAATGACCGAGGCCTACACACCAATCAGCAAAAGCACCATTACTGTGATGTCTCTGAACACTACCCAGCAGCCTCACCCGTCTGCAGCCATCAACAACACTATTTATTTATTTAATGTAAAAAAAAACATTAGAATGACCCAGTTTGACAAATCGGTTTTTATTTTGTTGTCTCCTTAGGGTTTAGATGTTCATAAAATTGAACGACTAAAAAAGCAATTATACAAATTGCTTCATCAGTATCTGCGTTAATGGATGGGTACTCAGCAATGCAGATCTGTCATTACTGAAAAAGTCACCAGCGTAGTTGAAAACACCTTTTCCACACAGATTCGTGCACACTTAAATATGGGGCATAGGCTAGGAAACTGTCACGTCTGAGACCTTACCTAAAATCTCCTCCGCCTCACTGTCTGCTGTTAACCCTAAGAAATGTAGGATTATCACAAAGTAATGTTTGTTAAGTTTATAAAGTATTTACATTAAAAGTATGTGAGAGAAGGCACACTACAGTAAATAGAAAAACAATTCAGAAGAACTCTTACTTAGATAAATCTTTTCACCTCTGTGATTAATCCTTAACTTCTTTGTACAGTAAGTCAGTAAATTAGTATTTTAAACATTTTTCCCTTTCACTAATCATATATAGTAACACCTACTTGGAACTATATTTTCTGCTTGAAACATGAAAAGGTGAGAAAAATATACTAACATGTTTGTACTTTTAGCATTTTCTACATTCTAAACTTAGGGTTGTCTATTTGTACTTTCAGAATGGTATTAAAAATTGGTTTAAATCATCCCAGTTTCATTTTTAAAAGAAAAAGACTGTCCTGATGCCCTTAAGAGAAATTTATTTGCAATTACTTAGATAATATAAAAAAGGTCATGTTTTAGGTTTGTAATTTGATCAAAGCACTTTTGTGATCTGAATGATATGTTTATGGCTTTATGCTTTAGGATGTCTGTATATTACAATGATCTATAATCAAAAAATAAAAATAAAAACTCCTTATTTCTGCTTTTTTGATAGAAATTATGGCAGAATAGTTCTCCCAGCTCTCTCCAAAAATGTCCTTGTCCTAATGCCTAGAACCTGTGAATATGTTACCCTGCCTAGCAAAGGGCAATTAAAGTAGCGCATAGAATTAAGGATGCTAATCAGCTCTAGTGAGCCCTGTGGAATCACAGGGGTCCTTAATGTGGGAGAGGCAGACGGAAGAGGTCGGAGGAACAGGACTCAGCCCACCATTGCTGGCTTTGAAGATGGAGGAGGGGCCATGAGCCAAGGAATGTGGGCAGCCTCGAGGGGCTGGAAAGGCAAGGAAATAGACTGTCCCCCATTGCCTCCAGAAAGGGACAAGCCCTGCTGATGCCCACACTTTAGCCAGTGAGGCTTCAGACCTACGAGAGCTGTAAGAGAATAAACTTAATATTCTTTTAAGCCAAAAAGTGTGTGGTAATTTGTTACAGCAGCAATAGAAAACTAACACAGGAATTAGAACCACTTAAGCTCCTTAGAGCAGTAAAGGTAATTAACTTTCTCCTGTGACCTCTCAACTAGTTTGCTAACTTACCTACATTAGTTCCCCCTTACCCTTGATTTCACTTTCCATGGTTTCAGTTACCAGTGGTCAGTTACCCACAGTCAACCTCGGTCGGAAAATATACAATGGAATATTCCAGAAAGAAACAGTTCATTAATTTTAAATGACATGCCATTCTGAGTAGCGTGATGAACTCTCGTGCTGTCCTGCTCCATTCCACCCGGGACGTGAATCCTCCCTTTGCTTTGCGTATCCATACTGTAGACACTACCCCCATGAGTCACTTAGGAGCGTCTTGGTTTTCAGATCAATTGTCTTGGTATCTCAGTGCTTGTGTTCAAGAAACCCTTATTTTACTTAAATATGGCACCAAGGCACAAAAGTAGTGATGCTGGCAATTCGGATATGCAAAAAAGAAGCTGTAAAGTGCTTCCTTTAAGTGAAAAGGTGAAAGTTCTCAATTTAATAAAGAAAGGAAAAAAAATTTGTATGCTGAGGGTGCTAAGATCTATGGTAAGAATGAATCTTCTATTGGTGAAATGGTAAAGAAAGAAAAGGAAATTCACGCTAGTTTTGCTGTCACACCTCAGACTGCAAAAGTTAGGGCCACAGTGCATGATGAGCACTTAGTTAAGATGGAAAAGGCATTACATTTGTGGGTGCACAACATGAACAGAAAATATGTTTTGATTGACAGAAACGTGTTGTGCCAGAAAGCATTGAACCTATACAGAGACATCAGCGAGGGATCCCCCAAAACGCCAAGCCATTTACTGCAAGTAAGGGACAGTTACACAGATTCAGGAATAGATCTGGACTGAAAAATGTATAAATTACTGCCAATGAAGAAGCTACTGCCACATTTCTGGCAGAGTTGAAGTTGATTAAGGAGAAGGGGTACCATCCAAAGCAAGGCTTCAATTGCGATGGAACTGGGCTTTTCTGGAAGAAGATGCCTGACAGAACCTACATCCATAAAAGTGCAAAGCAGGCACCAGGGCATAAAGCATGGAAAGACAGATCAACTGTGGTACTGCGTGGCAATGCTGCAAGGCATATGATAAAGCCAGGCATCGTGTACAGAGTGAAGAACCCACATGCTTGCAAAAACAAAAACAAAAACAAAAATTATCTGCACATGTTCTGGCAACATAATCAGAAAGTGCGGGTGACAGCCATCTTGTTTATGGAATATTGCCACCGATGCTTCATTCCAGAAGTGGAAAAACGCATGGAAGAGGGAGGGTTGGAAGTCCTACTAACGAAAGACAATGTACCTGGCCGTCCTGAATCTGCTTGCTATGAGAATGGACGTGTCAAGCCTGTATTTTTACCTCCTTGCTTCAGCGCCTTGATCAGGTCGCATTGGGTTTGTCAAGGCCACATACGCCTACCTGGTATTTGATCACATCTGATCAGCAATTGACGCAGACCCTAATCTGGACATGATGCAGTGCTGGAAATTATTCACTACTGCTGGTGCAATAACGTTCATCAAGCTGCAATGACTGAATTAAAACCAGAAACTGCAAATGCCTGCTGGATGAACTCACAGAGTGAAGTCGTGGATGATTTTAAAGGCTTCCCGGGGGATGGATGGAGAAGTTAGGGAAATCATTCATGCAGCAAGGCAAGTTGGTAGAGAATGATTTGCCAACGTGCCTCATGAAGTGGAAGAACATACTGAAGGCCGTCGAGAAGTGTTAATAAACGAGGGATTAGAAGAACTTGTTGAGTCATCCACAGAGGAAGAGGAAGGTGAAGAAGAAACTGAAGCGGAACCAGCAATGTGGACATTACTGAAATTTGCAAAGTGCTTTGAATTGCACAGATGTTAAAGAACAAAATTATGGAATACGAGCCTTGGATGGAACACAACATTCAAGTCACCCGTATGATCACCAAGGATTACGACATCTGCAACAACACTTTGATTAGTTTAAAAGAAAGAGACAATAACTTCTGATTACAATTTCTTCCAAAAGATTTTGGCAAAAAAACACCCTTCAACTATCAAAAATCCCCAACAATTGGCATCATCTACTCCTGACATCCAACCATCGGCATTATCATGGCTCGATGGCCCAGGATCACCCGAAGCAGATGATCTTCCTTCTGACTATCCCCAGGAGGTCAGTAGTAGCCTGGTGCTACATCACAATGCCTACGTCACTCCTCCCACTCCGTCCTGTCACGCAGGCACTGCGTCATCGCAGGGAGAGGAAGGGCAAATGTGGTACAATATGACGTTGAGAGAGAAAGAGAGAGAGCACATCCCCAGTATATTGTTACAGTTGTTCTATTTTATTATTGTTGTTAATCTCTTCCTGTGCCTAATTTATAAATTAAACTCTATCATAGGTGTGTATATATAGGAAAAAATAGTATATATGGGGCTCAGTACTATGTGCAGTGTCAGGCATCCACTGGGGGTCTTGGAACATATCCCCCATGGATAAGGGGGCACTACTTTATATGATTCTTCCTCTTACCTATACAATACTCCACTCAGCTTCATCCAAGATGGTTATAAAATTGGAACCATTTAGAAAATAAAGATCTGCATGGTCTCAATCCTGAGTTAAACCATACAAGAAATTGTTACCAACTCACACACATCTCAGTGGAGCCCAATCTTGGGGATGGGATGGGAGGAGTTGAGGGGGTTGTATTCTTAGTCTATATTCTAAAGCTGTGGGTTCTCCCTAGGTGGCCCCAGGGTTAATTTAATCATTAGAACTTCTCTAAAGCCAGCTATTAAAGGCCAAAATCTCTACAAACCATGCCCACCCCCCACCTCTGCACTCCTCCCACCCTGTCTGCAGAACTCTGCAGTCTTAGCCCTTCTAGGTTTTCAGCTGGAGACATCAGGCGCTCTTTGTCTACCCTTCAGTGATCTTTGCTTTCCATAACTGATTTCCTCCTGTGGACTGGAGGGAGCAAAGCTTCAGGTTAGTGTCAAATGATTTTAATCCTCACTCCACTCAGAACCCTCTCATGCATGAGAAGGCAGGAAGGAGACAGTATTAGGACCTTCGTCCTAATTAAGGTCAAAGGAAATTATTCATCAACACCATGGCAGGATTTTTCCTGGGCTCTGCTGAGGCAGATGCAAAAGGAAAATGAAACATGGCGTCACCTTCCCCATCCCCAGGAGCCCACTGGAAACCAGGGGGGGAAACTGGAGCCCCCGTCAGAGATGGGTCTTCACATACATCAGAGCTGACTCCCAAGAAACTTTCCACCATCTCTACTTTCAACAGAATCTGAGCAATATGCAGGTTGGTCAGTGAACAAAACATAAACCCAAAAAGTTCTGGAGGTAGATAGTGGTGCTGGTTATGCAACATTGTGAATGCACTTTATGCCATGGAATTGTACACTTAAAAGTGGTCAAAATGGTAAATTTTATGTTACATGTATTTTACCGCAATTAAAACAATAACAGAAACTCAGTCACTTGCTTCTAAAATCTAAGATCCGTTCCCAACTCTCTTCTCTACTCGTCCCACACGACCAGTCTGTCAGGGAGTCTCGTCACCTCTCCCTGCAGAACTCACCTGGAATCCATCACCTCCACCTGCACAGCCTCACCCTGGTCCAAGCTGCTGTCACCCCATCTGGTTACTGCAGCAGTAACCTCCAGACGCATCTCCCTGCTTCCACCCTTGCCCTCTGCAGCCAGAGTGAGCTTTTAAACACATAACTGAGATTTAAGTGTTTCCATGCTTAAAACCTAGTAGTAGACTCATCTGGCTCTTAGAATAAAGGCTTCCTTGCTGGCCTCAGGGCCCCACGCCACCCGGCTTAGTCTGCCTCTCCAGCCCCATCTCCTGCCGCTTTCCTTCTGGCTATGATGTTCTAGCCACTCTGCCCATCTTTCTGTTCTGTGAACATGCTCAATTGACTCCCGCCTCAGGGCCTTTGCTTTTGCTGTTTCTTCTGCCAGGAACGCTGGTCCCAGGTCTCTGCACGGCTGGCTCCTTCCTGGCAGTCAGACTTCAGCCTAAGGCCTCACCTCCGCAGAGAAGCCTTTCCTTTCTAAGTCCCCAGCTGCCACACAGTCACTCCACCATGGGTCCCTGCTACATTTTCCTTGTAGCCTTATCATCCCTGAAAGTTTCCTTGTCTATTTATCTAATAATGTATTGTTTATCTCCTCCCCCTAGAAGAGAAACTCCATGAAGAGCAGGAACACACACTGCCGTGTCTCCAGCACCTAGAATAGTCCGTGGCACATAATATGTGCACAACAAGTATTACTGAGTGAATATGTGAAGGATGAAATCACACCTTCCACGCATGGGCAAGGGCACTTATAGTGAGTTGAATGGTGGTCCCCAGTAAGATATGTTCATGCCCCAGAACCTGCAAATGTACCCTTATTTGGAAAAACAGTCTTTACAAATATAATTAAAAGTAACAGGCCAGGTGCGGTGGCTCATGCCTGTAATCCTAGCACTCTGGGAGGCTGAGGCGGGAGGATCACTTGAGCTCAGGAGTTCAAGACCAGCCTGAGCAAAAGCAAGACCCCATCTCTACAAAAAATACAAAAATTAGCTGGGCGTGGTGGCGTACCTGCAGTCCCAGCTATTTGGGAGGCTGAGGCAGGAGGATCGCTTGAGCCCCGGAGTTTGAAGTTGCAGTGAGCTATCATGATGCCACTACACTCCAGCCTGGGTGACAGAGTGAGACTTTGTCTCAAAAAAAAAAAAATCTTAAAATGAGATTATCCTGGGTTACCCTGGTGGGCCCTAAATCCAATAACAAATGTTCTTATAAAACACAGAAGAGGAGAAGACACAGAGACACCAAGGAGAAGGCCATGTGAAGACAGGGACAGTGACTGGAATGATGCTGCCACAAGCCACAGAATGCCTGGAGCCACCAGAGTCAGATGGGGCAAGGAGGGAGTCTCCCCTGGAGCTTCAGCGAGGACTGTGGCCCTGCCAACACCTTGAGTTCAGACTTCTGGCTTCAACAATTTCTGTTGCTTTTAGCCACCAAGTTTCTGGCACTTTGCTGCAGCAGCCCTGGAAACTAACACATCACTCAAGTGTCAAGGACTCAAGATCCTGCCCCCAGGATCTTCAGGGTTCCAAGCCCCGGGGTACAATCCTATGACCTCTATGTTGAAAAATAAAAGTCACTTTGTCCCCTTTTTCTTACAGTATGTTAAAGTCTTAACCTCTGGTACCTGTGACTGTGATCTTATTTAGAAATAGGATCTTGGCAGATGTAATCAGGTTAATGCAATAACAGATGTCTTCATAAAAAGAGAGACAGAGACAGACACACATGGAGGGAAGACAGCCACAGAAAGATGGAGGCAGAGATTGGAGGGACGCTGAGGATGACCAGCAACTGCCAGAGGCTGGAGGAATCCTAATCTGGGAAGAGTCTTCCCTAGAGACTTCAGAGGGAGCACAGCCCTACCAACACCTTGATTTTGGACTTTTAGCCTCCAAAACTGAGAGACAATAAATTTCTGTTGTTTTAAGCCACCCAGGTTAGGGTAATTTGTTACAGCAGCCAAAGACGCTAATACATTCCCCAAATTTACCTTCTTTTGAACTCCTCTGGCATGTATTAACTGTGTGGTCACTTGGATGCTAAATTAACCATGTAAACCAGTGTGTGATTATCTTCCACTTGTTTGTCACATTTCCACCACCAGATCACTATAGAAAGGGCGTTATTGTTTGACTTCTTGGTGTCACCCACAACAGTTTGCAGGGTGCTAGTGTCAGAGAAGGCACTCGGTGAATAGGTATTGAATGAAGAGCAGGAATATCAACATATCAGCTACTCAGATGGGGGTTACGAAGCAATGGCCCAGGTGTAATGAGAGACCCAGGGCACTTGGCTGCCTGTTAAAGCCGTGAGTTGTTACAGGTTTGGGTTTAATGCATGCCTTCTCCGTACCTAATCTGCATCCCTTGAACCCAGCCTCTAGCTCCTGTTACCTGAGTACCCCTGAGCCTGGCCACTGTGGAAAGGGTTTTTAAGCCTTGTTCTCTGGCTGGTACTTCTGGTCTGAGTGCTGTCATGGGGGGGCCACCAAGGTGACGGGAGGTTAACCGGCTTTGTCCTCGGTTCTTTCATCTGCTCATGTTTGGTGCACATCCAACTCTGGCCATGTTCTCTGGGGCCTTCCCAGGCAAAGGAGGGAGGGAGAGTAGAAGAGAAAATTAAGGGAAAAAAATAGCCCACAAGAAAGGAGAATTAATAGACAGTCCAGGGGAAAAGTAAGAATTTCAGAATTGGTTAGTCGGTGTGATATTATGATATATATATAGGTTTTCATCCACAGTTCCTGCTGCGTAGCATCCACAGCCCTTGTTATGGTCTTTTGTTATAATGTCGGGGAGCTTTAGGCCTCGGGAGCAGCCTCAGAAAACAGCAGCTCTCCCTCTGCCCTTCTCCTGCCCTCCTATCATCTGCACCTTTCTCCCCAAGGCAGGAATGTTCTCCTGCCTTTCTGTTTTGGAGCTGGCTGTAAAGAAATTACCTGACCTACCTTGTCTGATTATAGGTCACAAGACCCCCATTTCAGAAAAGGTCCTGCCCATCCCCTGGAGGAAGGAATGCTGCACAGACAGGCCAGGAAGAATGTGAACAGACAGGCCTTGCTGGGTTTGCCCACTCAGTCTATCAGCGTTAGCTCATACCCTTTTTGTCTAATCACGTTTCTACATGGTTGTCCATGCTTCAGTCATGCCTCTCCAATGAAGTCTTCATAAAAGGCCCTGGAGGACAGGGTTCCAAGAGCTTCCAGGATAGCGCAATGCGGGGAGGGCCCAGAGGGTGGGCACCCAGGCAGGGCATGGAAGCTCCACACCCTTCCCCATACCTCTCCCTGTGCATCTCTTTGTCTGGATCCTTTGTAATGTCCTATATAATAAACCGGTAAACATTAGTATTTCCCTGAGTTCTGCGAGTTGCTCTAGCAAATTAGTTGAACCCACGGAGGGGGTCATGGGAAGTCCAACTTGAAGCTATTCGGTCAGAAGTTCCAGAGGCTCAGATTTTGGACTGGTGTCTGAAGGAGGGGCAATCCTGTGGGACTGAGCCCTCAACCTGCAAAATCTGACACTATCTCCAGAAAGTGGTAGAATTGAGTGGGAGGACACTCAGCTGGTATCCACGGCAGAACTGATTGCTTGCTTGGTTTGTGGGGAAAAACAACCCCACACATTTGGTCACAGAGACGTCTCCTGTGTTGATTGTTGTGGTGTAGGAGAACAGAGGAAACACAGTTTGGCTTTTCCACTCTATCAGTAAAAAGTGGTTCTGGACAAAAAAGATTGTGCTCTGGCCTTGGGGCACCAAATGAAGGGGACTCCGAGTGTGCAGAGTTAGGAAATGGCAGCCCTCTCAGGGGACAGTGACACTTGCCTTTTCCTAAGTCCATACCTCTGTTTTTATTTCCTTTTTGACTGTGGGATTTTGTTGTTTGTTTGTTTGTTTTTTCCCACTTTCTCTTTCCTGCCCAGGCTTCCCTGAGGATCTCTGTGCTCCTTTGCATCAAGCTTCTTCTCACCTTGTTGGAGAGAAGGCTGTGTAGACGTCCGCGGGTGCACAGGACCTGTCCCCACGGAAGGCGGCAGGACGCCTCCCTGCTCCCCCTTGCACCATTTGCGGGGTGACGTGGGCACAGGTAGACTCTCCTGCCTGGGACAGTGGAGGTCACGGTGGTCAAGGGGACAGCATGTGGGAGGGACCAGCGGGAGGTCTCTAATTTCCATGTCTCTCCTCCTTTTTTAATGGGTTTTTTTCTTTTCTTTCCAAATGCAGAAAGGAGCAAAAATTAGTGTGAAGCAAGAAGTGAAGATAAAGAGAGAAAAATAGCAGAGAAGGGTAGGAAGGTGGCGCTCGTGTGATAAAAATGCGAGGCTCACCTGATGATCAGGTTAAAAAAAAAAGTCTGTACCTGCAATTTAGAGAGTTCTCCCCAAGTCAGGCCGGGAAGATCCGGTCAGCAAGCAAATGAGGGCTGCTAACACCTTCCAGAAAGCCGCACTCACTCAGGTGGGAGTCCTCAGTTACCGGTAGATTTTCTCAACCAACCCCAGGCTGGGGGGATTGAGGGGCCACTGAAGACAATGAACTTAAAAGGATAAAGGCTTCCCCCCACCCCCGCCCCAGGAGGGACATTCTGAGAAGGGAAGAGGGAATTCGTGCAACTGGAGCCACACAGACATACACACACACACAGACACACACACATAGACACACATAGACACACACACAGACACACACAGAAACACACACACAGACACACACACAGACACACACACAGACACACACACAGACACACACAGACACAGAAACATACACAGACACACACAGAGACACACACACACAGGCACACACACAGACACACACACAGGCACACACAGGCACGCACACACTTTGCCTTAGAATAAGTCTGTTAAGACCTTGGCTTATGTCGGAAAGATTCTACATGGGTCGTGACTGTGGCAAAGGCAGAATGAAAGAGCAGAAACTGGGACAAGTGGCCTTTGAGTGGTGGCGCTGAGACTAACCCCAGGGTAACTTTTTAAGAATCATTTCATTGTCAAATAAAAAGCACAAAAACACACACAAAAATAAAATACATTAAAAAAATAAAAGCATTAAAAAACCACACAAAACAAATGTATGGCCTTAATAAATTATTACAAGGTGGACACCTTTGTAACCATGCCCAGGTCTAAAAATAGATCTTTTCCAGTTCCTACCACAACCCCCTCCCTCCCCCAGCATAGCCCTCTCCTGATCTTTACGGGAATCACAAACTTGAGCATTTTGTAGTTTTATCACTCAGGTGTGCATCGCTAGACACTGTAGTTTAGTCTTGTTCGTTTTGTAATTGGATATGGCATTTCAGTCTCTTTAATTTCTGGGGTTCCCCTGGATCCATCCCTTCCCCACCATGTCCCTGGAGCAGAGCCCCGGCTGTTCGACCCGGGGAGTCTCCCACAGTCTGGATTTGGCCAGTCGCGCCCTCACGGTGCAGCTGAACGTGTGCCTCGCTTTCTGCGTTTCCTGCCAATTAGCAGCTGGCTCAGAGCTGGGATGAGACCCAGGTCCAAGTGGGAGCAAACAGTGACGGCAGCCACACCGAATGGGCTCGAGGACCAAGCTTAGCAGGGAAGGGATGAGAGAAAGACTTGGCTGTCGGTGGTGGGAAAGCAGACGCGTGGAGGCCGGATCCGGCCCAGCAGCAGCTAGCAGAAGAGTGAGGGTGACAAAGTGCCAGTCTCTGTGCTAGCCCCATACGGGCCCACTGGGCCTCAGGGATCGAAGCAGGCCCGGTGCAGATGGTACAATGGCAGCAAGACCTCGGAGTACTTGTCCCTTCCTAGTGCCAGCACTGTGCTAAGACAAGCACTTTACAGGCATTATTCACTTCATACTCATTAAATTATTGTTCTCCCCAGCTTATAGAGGAGGAAACTGAGGTACATGGAGTTTAAGCAACTTGACCAAGGCCTCACTGAAGGTAAAGAACAGAATTCAAACCATATACCTGACTCCAGGTACAGCATTCTTAAACAACACAGTGCCGCAAAGACAGACATCTTTTAGGCTATAGTTCAATGACGTCTCACTACCACCACATTTACTTTCCCCTCTACTGGATTTATATGGGCTTGTTTCCTTAAGAAGGAGGGGAGACATTTTAGCAAAATGATCAAACACATGGGTTCAGATTGCCCCTCCACGGTTTACTAGTTGTATGGCCTAAAATACCTTTGCCAACCTATCTGAGCCTTAGTTTCCTCATCTTTAAAATTAGCAATGGCCAGGCCCAGTGACTTACGCCTGTGATCCCAGCACTTTGGGAGTTCAAGACCAGCCTGGGTAACATAGCAAGACCCCATCTCTATAAAAAATAGAAAAATTAGCCGGGCGTGGTGGCACATACCTATAGTTCCACCTACTGAGGAGGCTGAGGAGGGAGGATCACTTGAGCCCAGGAATTCAAGGCTACAGGGAGCTATAATCACGCCACTGCACTCCAGCCTGGGCAACAGAGCAAGCCCTATCAACAAAATAAAATAATAAAATAAAATTATAAATAAGCCCTACTCCTAGAGCTATTGTAAGGATCAAATAAAGCACTGAGTATAGCACCCTGCAAGCAGTCAATATTACCAAAGATCCAGTAAACAGGTCAATAGTTTCTCTCCTTAGGGAGTATCCATGAGAAGGTCATTTTCCCTTGACCTTCTGTCTTAGTCTGTTCAGGCTGCCATAACAAAATACCACAGACTGGGTGGCTTATAAACAACAAAAATTTATTTCTCACAGTCCTAGAGGCTAGGAAGTCCAAGATCAAGGCACCAGCAGATTCAGTATCTGGTAAGGGACTACTTCCTGGTTCATAAATGGTATCTTCTAGGGTGAGGGGTCTCTCTAGGGCCTCTATTATAAGGACACTAATGCTATGCACAGGGTTCCACCTGCATGACCTAATAACTCCCCAAAGGCCCTACCTCCTAATCCCATCACCTTGGGGGTTAGGTTTCAACGTATAAATTTTGGGGAGACACATTCAGACCATAGCACTATCCCTTTCCTTTATATTAAGATATAAAGTCTATGTGCTAGGCATAAACACCAAAAGGAACTGTACCTTTAAGTGGATTAGCAAGGACTGGGAGATGATTGCAGGACCACGGCAGCCATCCTGACCCAAGAGGCTGTGAACAGGATGGGGGAGGGGAAGAGGATGCGAGGCCTGGAGGTGGGTTCCGAAGCACTGGGTGCGCCTGGTATCACGGGCTGTGAAAATCTGAGAATCTCCTGCTTCTCTTAATTTCTTTCTCTTTTTGTTCTTCTCTCTCTCTCTCTCTCTGTTCTTTCTTTCTCCTTTCCATACGTCCTTCCTCCCTTCATTCATTTATCCCTTTCCTTTTTTAGAACTGGGAAAGCCCTTGGCTACCATTTGAGAAGACACTGGGTATAATGGAAAGACCATGGGGCAGGGATCTGGGTGTCGTCCCTGCTTCAACACTAACTGGGAGATGATCTGGTGGGGCCACAAGACGTGATGTGGGACAGTCAGGGACATGGGACATGGAGTCCAGCACAGCAGGGATCAATTCCTGGTTCCAGGACTTACAACTCTCCGGGTCTGTTTCCTCATCTGTATAAAGGGGGTGATATTCATCTCACAGGGTCGTGGTAAGGATTCAATGAGAAAAGCTCTTTATCTGCTCCTGATATATAATAAGTATTCTGTCCTGATATTACGATTATTTACTCTTACTATTATTATTAGGAAGTATTAATACTTTGGGCAGATTAGATCACCTCTGTGAACTTCAGGTTGTCATCCAAAGAATCAGTCTTTTCTTGATGCATAATTAAAAATACATGCCTTTAAAAATACATCCTAATAAGTTAAATATGTGTCTGCTTTCCCTCTTCCTACAAGGATTCTCTTCTCTGTTTGCTTTGCCATTTGAACTTGTTTCAGACAAATAAGTCAGTTGAGATGAGGCTGTTAATTTACTGGAGCCAGACATGTGTCAGCCTTCCTCTGGGGAGAGGGAGGGACGGGAGGGTGCTTAGTTCATACCTCGCCAAGAACACCCTGGATGAAATAATCTTAAAACCTGCCCTGCTTACCTGGGCCTGTTTTGAAGTTCAAATAAGATGCTAAAATTCCTTAAATCCCTTTGAAAGTGAAAGCCCTGGCCCAGGGCTAGTGGTGTTTTTGTGTATTTCATTCTTACAGAACAGAAGAAGCAGAGAAAATAGTTTGCCCCCACGTCTATGATGGGACCAGAACCCAGGTCCTGACCCTCAGCCCAGGGTAAAGCATGGCTGGCCGAGTGCCCAACTGTCTGGCATCTTAATTAAAAGCAGTTTAAACTATTGTCTAGAAGGAGACCGTGCTGCCATCTACACCCGCGTGGAGGGAAGAACAGCTGCTAGTAGAAGGGTGGTTGGTGGGGTACATGGGGCTGAGGCAGGCAAGGGCCAGAGGCAAAGAGATGGGCAGAATCTGGATTCTGCAAGCAACAGAGCAGAAGGGGCCAATTTGAAAAATTTTATTTCTTTATCTTTTGCTAAATTTGACTTTCTGTTTTGGAAACTTTCAGACGCAGACACAAGTAGAGAGAATCGTATAACCAACCTCCCTGCAGCCAGCACCCATATTCCTTGGTTATCAACATTTTGCATTTGGGAAGCTGTAGAAGGTGAGAGTAAGAAGGCTCCGCGGAGGAGGCTGGGGAAGGGAGCCCGAAAGAGAAGGAAGAACCCAGGGTGGCCCTGGTCTCTGGCCACAGTGGGGGAAGGAAGAAGCCAAGCCAGGCTGGAGGACGAGGACGAGCCGGGCGAGCAGAGGCTGTCTGGAGTTTGGGGGTCTTTGTGCCCTCCACCCCCCCACGCTGATATTTACTAAATGAATAAGCAGAGGACCCTGGGTAGTAGGCGCCAAGGGCCCTCGGGCCTCCTGCAGGACTGGCCGGGCCTGAGGGCTGAGCCAGGGACCTGGCTGCGCCTCCAATTTAAGGTCCCCCACCAGCCCTTTCGGTTGCCGGTGTCCCTTGAGGATCTCTGAAAATGAAAACTAACCGCCCGGCCTTTTCCCCAGAAAACAAGAGGTTTAGCAAAGGAACAGGAGGCGGGTACAAGAGCGTGCTGGGAAGAGCCCTGGGCGGTGTAACAGTTGGGGCTGCTAGTTCTGCCTCCTGGGAGCTGCCTGGCCTCTGCTCCGGGACCCGCTTTGCTGGGCACAGGAATGAAGTTCTGCTTTCCGGTCACCCACATTTTCTCTCCCACGTGCGTTGCTGGCTGTCACGTAGAGGGAGCAAAGAAAGAGACAGAAAAGTGGCTTGGCGAGCAAGACAGGTTTTAATGGTGAAACAGACAAAGACCCGGGCTCTTACAGGCTGGGGGGGTTTTTTGAGAGGGGCTGGTCATCCGTGGGCATAGGGAGGAGGTTACATTCTTGACGAAGGGAGGGGGAGTTCTTCCTGGAGCCCTGGCCAGTCTCTCTTGGCTCCATCCCGGCCTTGCAGTTCAAAGTTATCTCTATAACCTCTGCAGTCCCCGGAGGCCCTCATCTGACCTCCTCATCCACCCCGCCCTGAGTGAACCCAACACTGGGCATACAAAATTCAGGGTGCATAATGTAGGAGACGAGGTATCCTGGAGACAGGTCACGCTGACCTAAGGGGGCCTGGGATGAGGAGCAGGCCTTCTCTGCATGTTCTCTGCATGTTTGGGACAGGGAACTGCCTGTCTTCTTGGATATGGTGACACTGACTGCTTATCCTCCACTATTTGTAACCAGGGATGTTATCATTGGTTGGCTGATCTTAAGAATTCCAAAGCAACTCTTCTTATCACAACCTCCTGCAATTATGGGCAACACCAAGGGTGCTCTTTGAGTCTGGTTTTATAATTGCTTGGGGTGTGAATAACTCTGAGATAGAGTCCTGAGTCACTTAATGTGCTTTCATTACCCCAGAAGCCCTGTGGCATTCTGGCAGATCTGACGCTATTGTATTCTTTCCTTTGCCTTCTAGCCAAAAACCAAAACAAACAAAAATCTTCCCTCTTTTAAACTTCTACCACCCTTCTAGATCCACCTCTGTGGCTTTCAAAGAAGCCTCTAACTTGCACAGTAATCTCTCTTTGTCAATTTGAACCCAAAATATGAGAAGTCTGTTGTGCTTTGTGGTATCTGTCCTCACGTCTGTTACTTTCAGTGTTGTTTCCCAGCTGTGCTCAAAGCTCCTTAAAGACTGCTCCCCTTCCTCACCTATAGAGGCAGGTGTGTCATCTGTATTCACCTACTCAGAGGTGGTTCAACTGATATCTGATATAGGCAGCCTCCTGCCCAAAATATTGAGATGGAAGCCCAAGCTGTCAGAACTTCCCCAGCACAATCCAGGAAATTTTGGATTGATTTCCACAGCGATGCTTAGGTAGATGCAACCCCAAGGTGAACCCATTCTGAGAGTCTTGTTTTGGTTTTAGCATTTAAGAACTTCAGTCTCATTTGGCTCAGATCTCCCTTCAACCCTGCCCAGAAAGCTCTGGGTGGAGGTGAGCAAGGGGGTGACCTAGTTTCTCACACCCTCTTGCTCTTGGGCTTATTGTTTTGGTGTTGAGTTTGGGACAAAGATGAGGAAATCCAATGCTTCTCTGGGACTACTCATGGCCAGCTGTCCATTCTTGGTTCTTTGTAACAGCCTCTGGTCTATGGTCACAGCTGCTTCTCTGTCCAACTCTGCCATCACTCCCTTTATAGGGCTGACGTCTGAAGGAGCTCAGGAAATTTCACCCTAAAACATGACTCCTTAGGATAAAGAATGTTTTTAATTAAAGGCCCTTAGAGATCAACAGACTTTGGAAGGGGCTTTCCCTCTTTCTTCATGAACCAGACAGACAGACTCATCAAAAAAAAAAAATCAACTTCCCCTCCCTGTTATCTCAATATATTGCAGGAAAGAAGATGAAGGATTCAACCAGCCCTGGCCCAAATCATTTTAAATATAATACCTGTCTCTCAGGTTAACATACAAGTCAATCTGTTTGCCCCCATCCGTTCGTTCTCCCAAGTACTTATTCATCCCCCCAGCAACCATTTATTGCCCCTAAACAGAATCACCTACATTCCTCCTCTCCCCCTCCCTTCTAAAAGGAGGGTACGTAAACTCCTGGACCCCACTGGGGTATTGGGTGATCACTCTGTGATTCTCCTGTGCACGGTAAATAAACCTCTTCCTCTTATTAACATACTTTACTGTGAGTTGATCTTTCAGGGAACTTGGGGGGGAAAGGGGAAGTTTCCCTCACCCTCACATGTCCAAATGCCACCTCTCCCAGGGGGACACTGTTCTCGGTCTTTCAGCCTCTTTCCCCCACCACACACCTCCCCAAACTGGGCTCAATGCTTCTCAAAGTCTCTGGGCTGAGGAGCCAACCTGTTTTTCTTTCCTGCCAACATGTCACAGATCAATACTTCCGTGTAGTGCCTTAGGAATTACTGGGAAGATGAAATTTTTAGAAAGACTTACAAAATACAAGTCCCATTCTCATTATTAGATTCAACAGACAGGAAATTATGCTCTCAAATTGCTATGAAACTTTTTAAAGAATTTCTCTTAACTTCTGTACTTATTTTTTCTCAGACTGGGAACCAACAGTTCACGGATCAGGTCCTGTCCCAGGAACACAACTTGTGTAGTGCTGGTCTAGCCCACTTTGAAATAATCTGCTGTGTTTTAATAAAACACATTATTTATTCTATTATAAATAATAGAATAATTTGTTTACAATGAGAAAAATAGTATTTATCCTTTCCCAATCCTACCTCCCCCCACCCCCACAGCCAGCTCTATTTCCCTCCTCCTCTTCTCCCTCGATCCCAATAGGGAGCTGGATGGCTTGACCTTTTTTTATGAGTTAATTTATCTCTGTGTGTTGCAACTTTTCTGGAGAACAGGTGGGAGCGGAGCCAAGAACTCATGTTGAGTAGGCGTACAGCCTCCAGTCCCATATCTTGGGGCAGAGGCGGTTGTCAACCACTAACCATAGTTGACGGTAGTTAATGCTGCAGAAGAGATAAGAGAGACTTATCCTTTGCAACAGCAAGGTGTGTGTTCCAGCTTCCATTTTAGGGCGGTTCCAGCCCTGGGTGCCTCCAGCTCGCTCCCTGTGGCAGGCGTGGGTGCCACTGTCCCTGCAGCTGCTCCACGCTATCCCCACCTGCCTTCATTCTTCCGAGGACTCCACATGACTTCTGGATTCCAATTTTTGCTTAGCCACTTTTGTGACTTGTTATTTACCTGGTGCCCAGCCTGTGGGCTCATCCATGTGGCCCTCAGTTTGCTAATCGCCACGGTCAGGATGGCATCTGCCCTGCCAATCCCCAGGGTGGCTGCCAGAAAGCGGATTCAGTTCCACATTCCTTCCTTCAATGTCCCTCAGTGGACTGTGGTCAGCAGAACTATAAAGATAAGACCGGAAGATAAGCGTTGTCTGAAGTTCAGTGAGGAAACAGACTTGGGCATGTGTCGCATGTTATCGTCAAGTCATATGAAGTGGGACCACCTCATTGTACACTGGGCAAGTCTGGGGGGAGGGGAGCGGGAATTAGCCAGGGAGGAGTTGCAGTGGGCAGCATTTTCCACCTGTGTCCACCGGGTGTGGGGAGAAAGGGTTGCAGAAATGGGGTATAGGATGTGCACGGGGATGAGAGCAGGGGTGGCTCAGAGACGTGCTCAGGTGCAGGATGGCTGGAGCTGTGGGTGCCCCCATCGCTCTCGTGAGACTCCTTCAGGAGCTTTCTGCCTGGTCCACCCTCCTCTCCCGCTAAGGTCCACTCTCGGCAGCCAGAGTGATCCTTTTAGAACATAGCTCAGACTTGTCACTGTTGGGTCTGCCCCGGAATGCATGTGGTAGACAAGTCAGATAAGGAACCCCCCAACCCCCACCCCCCCACAGGCTGCAGGCTCCAGAGACTCCGGAGGTGTAAAGATGACTCTGAATTACAAAGGCTGGGATGGAGGCGACACAAACTGGCGGAACTCCCTGTCCCCAAGCTTCCTATAAAAGTCTCCACCTTCCCCTCCTCTGGGTGGACGCCCTTTTCGCCTCCACCCACCTGCACCCAGGTGCCCAAAATAAACGGCATTTTACCCCGGCTTGCTGCGTGTCTTCCTCTCGGCTCCGACCTAACATTGGGTGCCGAGGCCCGGGCACGGGGTGCTCGGGCGGACCTGGCCTCCAGGACGCTGGCGGGCGAGGCTCGCCACTCGGGACGCGGCAGGCGGCAGCAGCGGCTCGTCCTGGGCCCGCTCCCGAGTCCTGCCTTCCTCTAAGTCCCTGGGTCTGGGCGAGGCATCCACGGGTCCTTGACTGACTTGACAGAGGCCAGTCTCCTGGGGTGATCACGAGTCCCCTGGAGCCATCAACCTCCCTTGTCCCTGCCGAGGTGGCTGGGAGAAGTCCCCAGCCGTGCAGGGGTCTCTGTCTCGCTTGTCCCTGGTCCTGGAGCGCGGGCCGAGCGCTGCAGCTCAGCCGACGGAAGGTGTCGTCCCCCCGGACCCTTCCGGACCAGGCCAGAGGCAGACACTGGACCGGAGCTGGGACCTTCCTCACTGCCCTCCCAAATCCGCACCCTGAGACGTCCTGTCCTGGTACGTGAGAGTCACAGGCTCGGTCTCATCCCCGGTCCCCTCCTCCTCGCTTCTCCCTCGCTCCTGCTTCTCCACTCGTCTCCACTCGAAATTCCTACGAGAAATTCCTACCGGTAAACAAGGGGATAATCTCAGCCCCCTGGGGCCCTCGTTTGACACAGGGACGCCTGTGCCAAATAATTTAATCACGTTGCTCCTCGCTCCTTCACCACTCCCGTGCCAATCCCTCATTCTGGAGTTGCCTAGAATTGAGTAGAATTAGCCTTGTGTAGTCCCTACTCTTTCCAGGAACACGGGAAACTCTCGGTTCACTCCTCCTAAAACACCCCCGTGGGGTGCCTCCTCCGAAATCTCAAAACATTAGGTCTCACGGGTGAATTCCAGCCGAAATGGCTTCTCTTTTACCGTATAATACGGCCTGGCCACAATATAAATTAGATAATCACTCCCAGTGGCCTGAGAATGGAACCTACAAATGATAGAATCTCAGTAAACAGGTTTCTATGATGAGGTTTACTTCCCGACCTGATTCCGATATAGCTTCACATGAAAGAAGACCCTACTGTACACATTCGGCCTTCCTTTGAAGCCCTGAAAACTGCCCTAACCTCTGCTCAGACACTCATACTTCCCGACCTCACCCAACCTTTCCAGCTATATAGGGACGACAGGCAGAGTATAGGCAGTAGGAATTTTAACACAAAATAACGGCCCAAGATACAGGAGAAAATTTTAAACTCCTATCAGCTTCCCTTAATTCATTAGCTGCCATGGTAATAGATGATAGAATAGCACTAGATTATCTATTAGCATCAGAAGGAGGAGCTTGTGCAATTGCAAACACTTCTTGCTGCTTCTATATAAACACCACAGAGCAGGTAGACTGAAAAAGACATAACAGACTCAGTTTGGAACTCTCTCCAATCCATCCTCCCAAAAATGACCTGGCTCTTACCCTTCCTAGGACCCCTAATAATGATTATACTAACTCTCCTCTTTGGCCCTTGTCTATTACAACTTTTTCTACATTTCCTCAAAAACAGAATTCAAGCCATCACCCACAAATGAATCAGAGAAATCTTCATGATGGGACAAGCCCTTCCACACTTCCAACTCAATACCCGATCCTGACACCGCCCTTTCTCAGCTGGAAGCAGTCAGAAAGACAACTACGTCCAACTTCCCAATTTTTAGAATTTTTACATTTTCCCCTTCTTTCCTCTTCCCTTTTATATGATAAAGAGTGTGGAATGTTGGGTCTGCCCCGAATGCATGCAGTAGATAAGTCAGATAAGGACCCCCACAGGCTGCAGGCTTCAGAGACTCTGGAGGTTGTAAAGATGACTCTGGATTACAAAGGCTGGGATGGAGCCGGCAGAAACTGGCAGAACTCCCCCTCCCCAAGCTTTCTATAAAACTCGCCACCTTCCCCTCCTCTGTGTGGACGTCCTTTTCGCTTCCACCCACCTGCACCCAGGTGCTCAAAATAAACGGCATTTTACCCAGGCTTGCGTGTCTTCCTCTCGCTCTGACCTAACAGTCACCACCGTGCTTCACCCCCTCCACTGGTTTTCTATTACTGGTAGAATAAAACCCAAACTCCCCACCTAGCCTCTGACCTGCCTCTGACCTGTCTGGGCCACCCTCCCTGGCTCACCCTGGCAGGCACCCTGCTGGGCAGTGGTGCGGTTCACTACTATCTGCAATGAAGGAGGAAGAGGTGGGAGGGGCAGAGGGCTCAGGTCCCATGGCCACCACAGGATTGTTGCTTTTCCCAGGAGCAGGTGCCCACAGACTTGTTTACGTGAGAAGATGAAATTTCCATTTTCTACCTGCTGAGTTTAAGATTGGGCATTGAGGCTAAAGTTGTGCAAACCATTGCACTCCTGGAGAAATGTTTGTCACATACACCCGGGAGCACAGACAGCAGAGGTCAGCAAACTACAGCCCACGGGCCATATATAGCCCCCAACATGTTTTTTTACAGCCCTCAAGCTAAGAAAAATTTTTACATTTTTAAAAGCTTTCACATTTTTCTTTTCTTTCCTTTCTTTCTTTTTTCTTTTTACATATTTTTACATTTATTTTTAAAAAATGAAAAACATGCAACAGAAACCAGATGTGGCCACAAAACCTAAGGTGTTTACTGTCTGGTCCTTTACAGAAAAAGTTTGCTGACCCTAATGTATGGGAAGGCTGACACAGAATTATTTGTAATAATAAAAAACTGGAAACATCTGAAATATCCATTGATGGTAGAATAAATAAATATTAAAAAACAAATAATGTTTACATAATGAATATTATGCAGTGATGGAAATGAGCAAACTACAGCTATAGGTAACACTGTGGGTGATTCCCATAAACAACACTGAGCAAATGTAACAGAACACAAAAAAATACAAACAGTAAGATTACATTCATATCAAATCAAAAACAATCCAAAGCAACCTATCTAATTTAGGGATGCATATATGGACAGTTAGCTATAAAGAAAAGTAAGAATTTTTTTTTTAAAGTCAGAACTGTGATTACCTCTAGTGGTGAGGAAGGAGGTAGTGATCAGGAAGGGGCACATGGAGGCATCCAGGGTGTTGAGTGACCTTGGTGGTGGTTATGTGGGTTTTCCCTGCATAACTGAACTTAATTTGTATAGCTATGTTTTATACATTCATCTCTACATAAGATTGTATTGGTCAGCTCTTGCTACAATAATGCTGTGTGACAAACCACCCCAACATCCAGCGGCTTAAAACCATGATCCTTTATTCTTACAGATGTTGGGGTCAGCGGGGCCCGTGGCTCTGGCCAGCCTGCAGTGGTTGGGGCTGCTGCCCTGCTTCTTGCTTTAGGTCCACGGTTGGTGAGGGCAGCTTTGTTCTATGTGTGTTCATTCTGGGCCTGGACACAGGAGACAGCAGCTTCCCAAGGAAGCTCTTCTCGTGACCACACCAAAGGCTCAGCTGTGGCACACTGCCATTCTACTTCCGTGTGTTGGCCAACAGAAGCCATATAGCTAAGCCCAAAATCAAGGGGCAGCGAGTGTACTCTACCTACAGACAAACACAGGGGTGAAGAATTGGAGCCAATAATGTAATATTTCTTCCCATAAAAGCATTAGTTAGTTATGGGAAAATTGAGGTTGCTTTGGGGCATCCAGTTAGGCAGTCAGAAATTCTGATCTGGAGCTCAGAAAGGTCTAGAACGTAGACCAAGACTTGGCTCTTCTGCACTTAGGTAGCAACCAAAGCCCCACACGTGACTAAGTTGTCTGGGGACAGTGAACCTGGATGAAGCAAGAGCGTCACCAATGTGAGTGGGGCTCGGGAAGACAATCCAGTATAGGAGATTTAGACAGGGACTGGCACAGGGGCAAGAGGAGAGGACTAAGGAAGGAGAGTCGGAAGCCTGGACAGAGCAAATGCTGCTTGCGGTGTCGCATGCGGAGCAACGTGCTGGGTTTTTGCTCTGGGGGTCACCTCGGAGAAAGGAACTCTGACAACTCTATAGGGACCAAATCCCATTTGCAACAGGTTGAGGCAGTGGGAGATGAAATGGGGCTTTTCTTTCAAGCAGTGTGGCTGCCAAGCAGTGGTTCTCGACCTTTTCTTTCACCCCATCCTGCGCTAGGTGAGGATCACCTCACAGTGATCCAAGGGCTGAGTAGACTCAACTGCTTCTTGCTGTGATGGCACTGAGGCAGGAGTGACTAATCTGACTGGAAGGATTGGGCTGGGGGACAGGTGAGGAAGGGTCTCTGTAATGAGGGACATCCAATGCCACGTGGGTTCATGCTTATATTCTGTAGGCAACAGGTAGCCACTGTGGGTTTTTGAGGAGGAGAGAGGCATTATCAAACTCCCATTTTAGAATATATCTGACAGCAATATGAAAAATGTCAGAAACTGGAGGGATCACTGAAGGAGCAGAAATCTGCCCCATCTTCCTTATGTGACTCACTTTCGCCGTGAGTCACTATCAAGCCTTGCTTGGGGAAGTTTGGTAAATTTCTAAATGAAGACCTGCAGGCCTGCTAGTGGGGTAGGCGTAAGTTCTCCGAAACTGGGCTGATTTCAAGTGCTCTGTACTTTTATGATCTGTACTATTCTGCTCTGACACTTCTGACACCAAATATGGGTGGGTTTTCCCACATCAACCGATTCTCCAACACCAGCTGGGTATCCTACCATTTAATTCCGACCCTATCTACCTGGAATTAGAATCAGATTCCACAGGTTAAGGGCCAGTCCCATAAGACTGTCCCCACTTCCGAATCCAGTTGCAAGTCCTGGGCCACTTGTATTTCTGACTGACCAGCTATAAATCAAGGGTTCCCACAACCCCCTTTTTGGGTTCGATAATTTGCTAGAACGACTCACAGAACTCAGTGTTAATGAGAAAAAAAAAAACCCCAAACTCTGTAAAATAATTTAAAGAGGTTTGTTCTGAGTCAATATGAGTAACCGTGGCCTGGAGATACACATACCCAAGAAGTCTTGTGTAAGTGGTCCCGAGGCAGTAGGATTACAGTTTGGTTCTATACATTTTTAGAGACAGGAATTGCAGGTAAAATCATAAATCAATACATGGAAGGCATACATTGGTTTGGCCTGAAAAGGTGGGACATCTCGAGGGGAGGGGGGCTTATAAGTCATAGGTGGAATTAGAGATTCTTTAATTGGCAATTGGTTGAGAGTTAAACTCTTCTAAAAATTTAGAGACAGTAGGAAGGAATGTCTAAGATAAGGATGTCTGCTAATCATAGAGCAAGCCACAATATACCAACTCAGAGTCATCTGTTAAGCAAATCAATGGCCTGCAGGCACTACTTACCTTTGCTTTGCACGGCCTTAGGTTCTGTTTATAATTTAGTATCTTATTGACACAGTCTGCTTTGTCAGTCTTGTGATTTCTATTTTAACATTAATGTTGGTCAGTTGTGTCTAAAATCCAAAGGGGAGGGGTATAAGGAGGCATATCTGACCTCCCTTCACTTCATGGCCCAGAACTCAGTTTTAGGATTTTTCTGGGATCCCCTTGGCCAAAAGGGGGTCCATGCAGTCAGTGGGAGGCTCAGGATTTTATTTTTAGTTTACATTCGGAAAACATTTTACTTACTATTACTAGTTTATTATAAAGGCTATGTAACAGAGGGAACAGCCTGGACAAGGGTAAATGTTTTACGAGTTGTCTCTTTAAAACTCCCCCCACTCTTTTTGGGAATTAAAACCTACATCCTGCCCAAGACCAGTAATCAGATGGGCAGGGGAGTGTCCTTTGCTCTTCATACCACAGGAGATGGCTCAACAGAATCGTCCCAGCAGAGGTCACAAGATTATCTTCTTGGAGATGGGAGGGATCAGAACCATCAACTATAGTTAAACAGCAATAGCCTGAAGGTGAAATCCCTACTTTAAAAGCTCTCTATTTCTGCTTATAGATAGGACGATGGCACTTTAAGATAAGAGTCTCTATCCTCCTCATGTGACAGCAAATTAATTAACTTTCCTTTTCTTCTCCTCAGACCACTTGTCTTCATTCTGATGCGGCCTTGGGGACAAGTGCCAAACTTTCAGTAACAGCTACATCTCAGGAAGAGATGCACAGGGCAAAGTTTCCAAACCTCTTTGGAGTTTTTATGGAGGTTCCACAATATATGCATATTGATTAGATCATCGGCTGTCAGTGATTCGCTCAATCTCCAGCCCCTCTCTGCGCCTGGAGGTCAGAGGGTAGAGCTGAAAGTTCCAACCCTCTAATTACAAGGTTGGTTCCTTTGGGAACCAGCCTCCCTCCTGAAGCTATTTAGGGGCCCAGAAAGAGTCACCTCATTAGCATAAACTCAGGTGTGGTTGAAAGGGGCTCTTATGAATAACAGAAGATGCTCCTCTCACGCTATCACTCAGGAATTCCAAGGGTTTTAGAAGCTTTGTACCAGGAACTGGGATGAAAACCAAATATACATTTCTTATTATATCCCAATATCATGCTCTATCTAGGCAACCCCATTATAAATCCTCGGGATGATCCAGGATCACTGATATTTTGGGGACCATTCAAACTACACCTCCCAGCTTGACTTTTTTTTTTTTTTTTTTTTTTTAACCAAGACGTATTTTAAAAAGTCAAACCATATATCTTGATTGGGGGGTTCAGATAATATGGTCACCATAGCTATGGCACAAGTCATTTAACACTTTAAGTCTTCAGTTTCCCTATCTGTAAAATAGACAAATTGGATACGTGGCAGCCATGGTCCCCCCCTACACTAATAGTCCTGGACTCTGACCCTAGACAATAGCAGGGCTGGAGTCCTGGCTCCGTCACTTGCTGGCTGGGTACCCTGGCAAGCTATTTAACCTTTCTGTGCCTCAGTTTCTTCATCTGAAAAATGGTGGTGATAACAGAAACTACTCACAGATTACTGTGAGGATTCGATGCATTAATAAAAGGGAAGTACTTAGAATAATGTACAGCACATAGAGCACTCAGAAAGCATTAGCTACTATGTAGCCAAAGGTGTAGGCTGCCCAAGTGTCCATCAACAGAAGAATGGATAAACAAAATGTGGTATGTACATTCAGTGAAATGTGATTTACTCTTAAAAAGGAAGGAAATTCTGACACATGCTACAAGATGGAGGAATCTTGAAGACATTATGCTAAGTGAAATAAGCCAGACACAAAAGGGCAAATATTGTATAGTCAAGTTCATAGATACAGAAAATAGAATGGTGTGTGTGAGGGGCTGGGGAGGAGGGAATAGGAAGTTTGTGTTCAATGGGGTCAGAGTTTCAGTCGGGGGATGAAAAAGTTGTGGAGCTGGATGGTGGTGATGGTTGCACAACAGTGTGAATGTACTTAATGCCACTGAGCTGTACGCTTAAAAATGGTTAAAATGGTAAATTTTATGTCATGTGTATTTTATCACAACTTGAAAAAAAAAGTATTAGCTATTGTGATCTCTAGTCTTAAACAGCTGGAGGGTTTCTCTAGAGGGGAGAGCCCAAATGATGTGACAATTGCTATTTGCCCCATAACTCTGCCAGAAACAACTCAAATTGTGCTCCCCTGCACCTTCTCAGTTACAGTAAGTTACCTTTGCCCCTTTAAATCCAATCCTATCTTTGTCATAGGGAACAGATGGCCTTGACGGTGCTTTAGAGTCAAGGAAAGCTGGAGCAGAAGGAATGACAGCACCAAGCAGAGGGTCCCTCCCGGTCCTGCTGGAACTCAGCTGCAGCTCCTGGCCCTCGCCGTCCTAACCTGTCGGCTACTGCCCTGGAAAACAAAGGTTTCCTGGAAGCTGGATGCCTGATGGGGAGCTATAGGGGTGACTTCTCTGGGGTCTCCTCAGATACGCGCCAGGCAAATGACAGATCCAGGAGGAGCATGCTAAGGCCCCAGTCACTGTTGAGGTGGAAGGCCCTCCAGCCCCATCTGTACACTGAGCGGAGCCGTTTTGCCCTGGGAACCATGGGTGGTGAGGGCCAACAGGCCTGTGCCTTGGGCAGATGATTCTTGCTTATAACCTGGCCCACTAAAATGCCCAGAACAAGGGCTCTGTCATTGGCCTTCACTGAAGGAATCACCTTTTATTTAATGAATCTTTACTGAATACATCCCACCAGCAAGACTTTAGAGATGTACTGCTAAACCTTGACCGCACATTGGGACCACTTTGGGAAACTTAACAAATACTGGTGCCTGAGCCCAAGCCCCAGAGGTTCTGATTTGAATAGTCTGGGTGTGACCGGGTACTGGGATTTTTAAAAGCTCTCCAGGTAATTCTAACAGGCTAACCAAGGTTGAACACTGCTGCTCTAAAGACTCAAGTAGGAAGACCACGCTTTCCGCCAGCAAAGTGGGAACTGTAACAGAGGTAGACAGAAAAGAGTTAAGGAAATGCAGCCACCACAGAAGTGGTGATTTCCTTGGGGAAGTTCATAGACTAGACAGTACGCTGTTGTTTCCTGCAGTCAGGAGCGTTTACCTGAAGCTGGGTTGGTCCGTGCACACACGATGACGTGAAGGCCCTGCCTTATGCCTTGCCTTGAAAACATGGTATTGTATTACATAAAATAGTTCCCCAAATGGCCACTTTTCTTTTTTTTTTTTTTTTTGAGACAGAGTCTCCCTTTTTCACCCTGGGTGGAGTGCAGTGGCGTCATCATAGCTCACTGCAAGCTCCAACTCCTGGGCTCAAGTGATCCCCCTGCCTCAGCCTCCCGAGTAGGTGGGACTACAGGTGTGCACAATGATGGCCAGCTGATTTTTCTATTTTAAGTAGAGGTGGGGTTTCACTCTTGCTCAGGCTGGTCTCAAACTCCTGAGCTCAAGAGATCCTCCCGCCTTGGCCTCTGGAGTGCTAGTATTACAGGCATGAGCCAGCACGCCCAGCCAAATGGCCACTTTTCTGCCAGTCATGGTGTGTGGGCTTTCCCCTTTGGGTCATCCTGTAACTTTTGAGAGAAGTGTGGGCAAAACAAACCCTCTCACATCCTCTCACAGGGGTCTTCTGACTGCAGAATGTTCCTGCTGACTTCAGCTTCTCTGATGTAATAACAAAGCTGTCAGATGTGATGAAGTCTGTCATGTGATGAAGTCTGTAGTCTCCTTCGTTTTGAAATCCATGTTCAGCAAGACACTGACTCACTTCCCTGAGCTTAATGATTTCTGCTGCTTTCCGGATCAAGAAACCCTGCGGCACCTCCCCCTCCAGAGCACACCAAAACCATCAGGCTTCAGAGCAAGGTCCTGGAATTCTAATTTTGACTCTCCCACAACTGGGATAGGGGGCCAGTTGTATGGAAAGCAAACTGACATTTCTGGGCTCTGAGAACTTCATAGGAAAGGAGTTGTAAATACAAAATGTGGTTAACCATAATTAAACCTAATTTAGACCTTTGGGGACAGGACCTAGGTCTATTAATTTACGAAAAAAAGGAAAGATAAGAAAACAGAATGTTTATCCCAATTGTGTAGAAGAGTTGGATAAGCTGAATATTCTGCAGAGTGGCTCTGTCACTAACTAGCTTTTGTTTAGTCATTTAATATATATCAACTGCCAGGCACTGTTCTAGGTTCTTGAAAAAATGGCATGGCAGGACAGGTACGAAACCCTGCCTCTTCATGGAACTTACCGTGATGCGTGCTTGGGGAAAAGCATTCACTGTCTTTGAACTTTCTTTTTTTCAGACAGAGTCTCGCTCTGTTGCCCAGGCTGGAGTACAGTGCCATCAGCCAAGCTCACAGCAACCTCAGACTCCTGGGCTCAAGTGATCCTCCTGCCTCAGCCTCCCAAGTAGCTGGACTACAGGCTCACTACACATCGCCTGGCTAATTTTTTCTGTTTTTAGTAGAGACGGGGTCTCACTCTTGCTCATGCTGGCCTTGAACTCCTGACCTCAAGTGATCCTCCTGCCTCGGCCTCCCAGAGCGCTAGGATTACAGGCGTGAGTCACTGCGCCCAGCCTTCATCACACTTCTGATTACAAAACTATGCAGGCTTTTCCCACACCAGCCATTTCTCTGACACCAACTGGGTGTCCTGTAATTCAATTTAAATCTGATACTAGCTACCTGGAGTTGGCATCCGATCCCACAGGTTAAGGTTTAGTCCCACAAGATTGCCCCCCTCCCAAAATCGTTGCAAGTCCTGGACCACTCCTTCTTCTGACCTGGCTGCAAATCGAGGGCTCCCACAACCCCCTCCTTGGGTTTGATCATTTGCTACAATGACCCACAGAACTCAGGGAAACACTTACATTTACTGGTTTATTATAAAGGATATTACCAGGATACAGACAAACAGCCAAATGAAGAGGTACATGGGATGAGGTATGGGGGTAGGGGCAGGGAGCTTCCAGGCCCTTCCCGGGGCACGCCACCCTCCAGCCCCTCCATGTGTTAGGCAGGTAACCCTGGGGCTCTCCGAACCCTGTCTTTTGGGGGTTTTATGGGGTCTTCACCACTTAGGCATGCTTGATTAAATCACTGGCCACTGGTGATCAACTCAACGTTCAGCCTCTCTCCCCTCCCCAGAGGTTGGGGGTGGGCAGCTGAAGATTCCATGCTTCCAATCGTGGCTTGGTCTTTCTAGTGACCAGGGTCACCCCAAGAGTCACTTCATTAGGACAAAAGACAGTTCTATCACCAGGAATTTCCAAGGCTTTTAGGCACTCTATGCAAGGAGCTGGAGGCAGAGACCAAACATGTATTTTTTTATTATATCACAATATCACACCTGCCTTCACAAGGAACCCTCTGCTGAGATGAGCACCTTCACACATGCGTCCTTAGGTCCCTGTGTAGAGACTTCAAGATATATATACACACACACACACACACACACACACACACACACACACATATTCCCAGGAGAGGGTTATTGGCTATGTGGCATACATATAGACAGTCCAGCTAAGCAAGGCAGCTTGCTCTGCAGAATGGCCACACGCTTACTCTTGACACCAGCACTGTAGGGAGCTCATAGCCCACATCCCTGCCCCACTTGGCATTATCTGGCTTGATAATTTTTGCCAAATAGGTGGAAAACACTACCTCATTGTTGGTTTAATTTGCTATTACCTTATAACCAATGAACATCTCTAACATGTTTATTTAGCCCTTTAGGTTTCTTAATCTGCAAATTGCCTGTTCATACTCTGCCCCTTTTTCTTTTTGGTTGATGTTTAAGAGTTCCTTGTAGATGTCAGTCCCTGTTTGGCTTTAGATGTTGCAACAGATTCTCCCAACCTGTCATCTGTTTGTTACCTTTGACTCATTGTATCCTTTGTCCTTTGTACAGAAATCCTTTATTGGTGGGGAATGAAATTAATCATTCTTGTGCCTCTGACTGTGCTTTTGAAGTTTTTTTGAGAAGTCCTTCCTCACCTCTAGATAGATCATATGGATATTATTGTACAGAGAGTCTATTAACTTCATCATTTGTATGTCACAGTTTGGGCTTCAGTCTATCTGAATCCTGCTTTTATAAATGGTGTTCATCAGAGATCCAGTTTTGTTGTTCTTTGCTTACTTTACTTACTGAATCTTCATAACTGCTCTCTGGGTTACAAAAATAAACTAGGAGCAGAGGGTCAAAATGCCATCAAGTGGCAGAACTCAAATCTGATTTGTTTTTTCAAATGTGAAATGCTGGGGCCATATTCCAGGTCTCCAGGGAGGGAGCAATGAAGCCCAGGTACATATGTAGATCCCCCCAGAGCAGGCAGCGTTAATTACATAGTCAGTGGATGAGCCTCTTGGGTCAGTCTCTTAGACTTAGTTCAGTGAGAAATGCCAGAGAAAGGCAGGAATGGCCATGCCCCAAACCCCATCTCTGACCACTCGACTGTACAACCTACTCAAAAGTTGCCTCTCCTCACTCAATTTTGGGCCTCCTTCTACTTCCTGTCCTAATATTTTGTACTTATGAATTCTAATAAATCATAATTGCTAACATAGAGTGAGCACTTTATGTGCCAGGCACTGTTCCAGGCACTTAGCATGTATTCACTCATTTAATATTCACCACCCTATGGGATGGGTATTAGCATTGTACCCATTTTGCAGATCATAAAGTAGAGGCTGAGGTTGTCACTGTTAGTAACAGAGCAGGGATATAAACCCAGGCTGCCCGAGCACAGCACCTGCACTCTACACACTGTGTCCCACAGTCCCTTGTGAGGTCTGTTACACGCCAGCCCAGATCAGATATAACTTTCAGAAACCATGAAACACAGATAACCAAACTGGACTCTGACTGATTTACTCTGAGTGAACCCTGCCATTTGACACTCCAGCACCCAGAATTGCGTCAGTGAACACTTGCAGTCATCTCAGTGGCCTGGTCACCTCTCACCCCTGCTGCAGTGAAAGTCCCTGAGCATCTCGCTCCAGGAAGAAAGCCCACCTAATTCATTAAGTCAAAACTCTTCATTAAGTGACTATTCGGCTAACTGTAGAGCCCCATTTCTAGGCCCAGCCAGATAGCAGGACGCTTGCCACTGTGTCTGGCACTTGCTCTTATTCCCCTTTGTGTAACTGAACCCTGGGGACTGCAGCGTGACTGCTTCCCTGAGCCCGGGCTGGCTCTGCGGCCTTTGTTCTTGCTCCCAGGCCCATTGTTCTCAGATCCTTTTCTTTCTGCCCGATCATCTCGTTCTGACCCCTCCTGGTTACTGATCCTTATCCTCAGGCTTTCCCGCCCCCTGCCCGCTGGTCTCCGGCTTTGATCTCTTCCCCTCTCGGCCTCTGTCTTTCCCGGGTTTGAATAACATTGTGTCCACCTGCCCTTTCTCCCCTCTTCTCTTTTCCCTGACCTTTAATCCAAACCCATATTGGAGCTGGTTCTGTGCATTGTCATTCTCCCCCCTCCCTCCCGCTCCTCCCGCAGCCTCAGCCACTCTGAGCACGGCTTTCCCTCCTTCCTAGACCGTCCAGAGCGCCACGGGAGGGCCAGCCTCCTCTGGTTGTATGACAGTGGCTCTAAATGGCCCTTTGATCGCATTTGGATGGAAGCAACAAAATAGCTCGGCTGCTGCTTAGTCCTCTTCTCCAGGGACAGTGGCTGGGCACGGATCCCTGCTGGTATCGCTTTCACTCCCGGGGAATAATCTCCTTTACTCAGCTCTTCCAGATACCCCGTATCACTTCAACTCCCCCAGTTTGCCCTCTAATTAGCCTTCGCTCTCCCTCTCTACCACGCCCTCTTCGGGCTCATTTAATTATAAGGCTGCCCTACCCTGGGATCTTGCTGTTCAGGGCACATGCTGTTGCCGAAAGCTCTGTAGCACCTGAGTTCCCTCCTTCGGGTGCCCTGACAGACTCACCAGGGAGGGTGGACAGGCGCTAGAGGGGCACCGGATGTGCCATCAAAGGCGGGGTTTGGCACGGGTTTCATTTAAAGGACATACTGTTAGTGCTGGTGCATGTGGGTTTGAGAAGAATTTCTCCAGACAAAGATTAGGATAGAAAGCAGAAATTTATTTTACCTTTCCCAAGGCGGGAAAAGGGCCCGCATGGTGCAAAGGAGTAAGAGGAAAAGCGTGTTGGCACCGAGAATCAGGTATCCAGGCTTTTCATTTAGGAATTATAAAAAAGGGGCGAAGATGAGTTATGGCTGCAGCTAACAACAGAAGTGGCCATCAGATGTCAAAGATCTTGTCGGAGATGTAGCCCTTAAGATGTGATTTTGGGCAGGAAACTGAGGCCTGGCGTTTGCTCCCCTGCTGTTCATTCAGGGGCTTCTCAGGAACCCCTTGAGGCTAAAGAAACAGATCCTAAAGGCCGGTGAGCTGGTGGATGTAAAGAGAAAGATTTAGGTTTCCTTCCTGTCTTTGGCTCTTTTCAGATGTTTGTGAAAACAGAGTCCCCTGCGCAGGGTGCCCGTCAGCTAGGGAGAGACAGCAGAGAGCTGGGACAGCATTCATGATCCATCCTTAGATGTCATTAGGAAATTGCAGGATTAGATATTTTCCCGTTATTTCAGCAAGGCCGCTGCTTCCACATACTTCATTTCCGAACACGAAGCCTGGCACCCTCCACGGCTAACTCCAGCCACCCCGTACCTGCTCATAGCCGTGAACACCTTTTGCCATCAGCGCCTTCCTACCTCTGCTCATCTGTCCTTCTGTCCTCACATCTCTGGCTGGACACCACCCGTCCACAGCCAAGAACGTCTCCATGCCTTTCCCAGTGCAAGTTCCGGGGCTCTTCCAGGGCCCAACTTGAGCCTCACCTCTGCTGAAAAGCCTTACCTGCTCTCTTCTCCCCGTAGCCATCCCCGCAGTGCACTGGCACTTGCGTCCTTACCAATACTACCTGATATGGCTAGTACGCTGTTTATTTGTCTGTGTTTTTGTCTCTCTAGTAAGATTCTTTGCTCCTTCAAAACAAAGGACCAGGCCAGGCACAGTGACTCACACCTGTAATCCTAGCACTTTGGGAGGCCGAGGCTGGAGGATTGCTTGAGCCCAGGAGTTGCAGACAAGCCTGGGCAACATAGCAAGACCCCATCTCTAAAAAAAAATTTAAAAACTGGCTGGGCGTGGTGGCATGTGCCTATAGTCCCAGTTACTCAGGAGGCTGAGGCGGGAGGATCACTTGAGCCCAGGAACTGGAGGTTACAGTGAGCTATGATCACGCCACTGTACTTCAGCCTGGGCAATAGCAAAAAAAAAAAAAAAGAAAAGACGAACACATTTTCAGTGTTTAGATCTAGGTGGGCAGATGGGAAATGAGTTTGGAGCTGTAAGTAAATGAATCAGGAAATCTGGACTCTCAGATCCCTCCCTCCTGCTACAGTCATGTGCTACCTTGTCCCGCAGCTGTACGTGTTATGGTTTCCCCCACTAGACCGAAGCACCTACGGTGAGTGGGGCATGGCATCTCCAAAAGGACCTCATCCCATCTCTCCCAGAACCCAGCACCGTGGCAGGGCAGGTGCTCAGCCAAGAGTTGTTGGATAGGCTTGGAGGTCAGAAGCCACAGCAACCTCTAGGCAGCAGAAGAATGAGGAACTTGAGGGGATAGGGTGAGGGATTAGAAACACTTGGGCATCCACTTGCTGGAAAATCAGGCTTTTCACTTGTGAGTCCTAGAAGAGGAGGCCTAGACAGTTAAACCCCAGGCCTGAGGCATCTTCTATCTTGGCCCCGGGAACCCTGGAGGAATTAGGTATTTGAGGCCATCATAGGGTGCTGATACCGAGGATGCAGGGCAGGGCTCTTGATCCTGTGAGTTTGCATCCTTGCTTTCCTGCCAAAGTTAGAGGTGACTGGAGTCTAGTTCAAGCACAGGACTGGGGATTCAAGACTCAGGAAGGCCAGCTCTGCCATCCTGGGTCAGAGGCATGTCCTCCCTAGGCCTCTTGTTTCCACTTTAAGAAATCATTCACCACCAGCTGGCACAGTTGCTGACTATGCTTGTATCTGTTTCCTATTGCTGCTGTAAAAAACTGCCACAAATTTATTGGCTTAAAACAACACAAACTTATTGTCTTACAGTTCTGGAGGTCCTAAGTCTGAAATGAGTCCTACGGGGGCGAGTAACAAGATGTCAGCAGAGCCGGGTTCCTTCTGGAGGCTCTGGGGAGAATCTATTCCTTGCTTTTTCCAGCTTCTAGAGGCTGCCCATGTTCATCGACTGGTGACCACATCACTCCAACTTCCATCTCTCTGACCCTTCTGCCTCTTTCTTATGATGACCTCTGTGATTTCATCTGGCCCACCCAGATAATCCACGATGACCTCCTCGTCTCAAAGTCCTTAATCATATCTGCAAGGTCCCGCTTGCGCGAAAGATGATATATTCACAGGCTCTGGGATAAGGACCTCAATATCTTTGGAGGTCTTTCTTCAGCCTACACAATGCCCCACGGAAGGACAATCTCCTTTTAATTATGAAATGTTTCAAGTTTACAGGAAAGTACAGACAATAATGTAATAGAGACCTGAGTACCCACCACCCCACTTTGTCCAATCTCAATCTTGTACCATATTTGCTTCTTGAAAAATAATCTCAAGTAATAAAATATTAAAATAAAATATTGAGGATTCAGTTGAAGCCTCTTGCATAGCGGTCCCCAACCTTTTCCTCTCTTCGAGAAAATTCAAACATTTCCTTAACTTTAGCCTTATCACCTGCCTGCCTGGCTTTATATTTTTAGTGTCTTTTTGCTGAATGCAAGTCATTGAGGTCTAACAAATTACATGCACGTATGATGTGACCCGCGGCAGTCACATCCAGGAAGCTCCCCTGGCCCCACCCCTCCCACCCAGGCCACCACCTCACTCAGAGAGCACCGGCCCCGGAGTAGGGGTGAGATGGGAGGCATGAATCAGCCATCTCCTCGGGGAGAGCATGTTACATGCTGAGGATAATTCTAATATATAACATGGTCCCTAAATGCAAGGCAACCACCTCCCTGTTGCTCGGCAGAAGAAAGGGCATTTGGCTGCAATGCCGGTGGAAACACCAGCTGAATCAGCTCCGCGGAGGAAACCTACCACCGCCTCCCATGTGAGATTTTCACCTGACACCTTCACTTTGGAACTTAACCCTCACCTAAGAAGTAGGCCCAGGGCAAGGGACTGAGCCTTGAGGCATTGACAGGACTTAACCAAGAAGAGTGGGACGCATGGGTGGGGGGTGACAAGGACTTCCCTGGCAGAGGGAACAGCACATGCAAAGGGTGGTCTGGAGCATGTAGTTTTGCTGAGAAGAGATGAGATCCAGTGGGGACCTGACCCCGTAGGTCCCTGTGTGCCGTGCTGTGGAGTTTAGCTTTTCCCTCCAGGTGATAGGGACAGTCAGCCTGAAGTAGGGGACAGGGTTGATTAACCTGAGTGGGGATTCTGGCCCTGGCACTTCTTGGCTGGTCCTTCTTGGACCCCTTCTCCTCATCTATAAAACCAACATAGTTCTTCTTAGGCTTGTTGAGAGAACCAAATGAATGTATGTAAACATTGCCTGGAACACTGAAAGTATTCACTAACTGACAGCCACACTCCTGTTTATTATGATTGTTATTGAAGGCATTCACCCAGGGGAGAGGCAGGAGCTTTCTTCCTGGTTCATCCCCAGGCGCAGGGAAGAGAGAGAATTTGTAGCCCCAGAGGCCTGTGGGCAGATCCTTTCTTGGCTCAGTGTGCAAAAGGTTCCAGGAAAGCTGGCAGGCACGGCGGGGTGGCAGGAATTTCCCAGCAGCTCAGCTCCCCGGGAGCCAGAGAGAAATCCCGAACAATGCCTTTGCAGAGGCCGGCACTCCCTCCCGCAGCTGCAAGCCTGGCCCCATCCTCACTGCCCCAGCAGCCCGAGGCAAGGGGGGAGGGGAGGGTGGGCGGGGGTGGCAGCTGATCCTTGGTTTTAGGAACTTGGAACCTTCCTTACTCTGCATCGCCCAGGGCAGAATTCCCCCCCCACACACACACACTCCCCCTGTCTCTGCCGGTGCATTCGACCTGCCCCCAGGAAGCAGCTGTCAGTCTCTGGAGCATTCTCCTCTTAGGTGGGAGGCTTCGGATTGGGCGCTTGCTGACTGATGGATGTGAGGCAAAGCCGTTTGTCCTCCCCTGGCTCCTCACCTGACAGGATTACTCATTTCTGAGAAGAGGCTCAGGGGCCAGGGGACCTGGGGCAGCAGATTCCCTGTGAACATAGAGCATCCTATTCATGGGTAAAGGCTCAGAGCACTTGCCCTCAGGGAGTTGGTTGAGGCACTGGGACACACAGGCAATTAGTGGCAGAGCTGGAACCAGAGCTGGATCTCCTGATTTGATTCACCATCCACAGCTATTGCCATCTTCCGCCCCTGTCCACCACCAGGTCAGGAAGAGCTCCCTGATACTCAGTTTGGGAGAGGCATCCTTGACTCCTCATGTGGCCAAGGCCTGGGGACTGGGGCTGGGGAAGACCCTCAGGTTCTGTGGTGGGGAGAGCAAGTATTGGCTTTACCTTAAGACGTCTCTGCCAGAAACTCCAAGCAACCCCCGTCCTCAGCTCAACCCCCAGGCAGAGGGACTTTCCTCCTCCCTTCACCTGAATCTCTAGTTCTAGGAGAGAAGAAGCTAACTCAATATAGAGGGCTCCAAAGGGAGACCTTCCTCTTTTCTGGGAAAAATCAGGATCTTATTGTCTCTAACGTGGGCATGACTGATGTCACAGGAATGCATTCAGCTGCAAGTAATAGAAAACTTGACCAACAATATTGAAAAGAAATAGTTGTTTATTTTTCTCATATACGAAGATGACAGGGCTCTGGGCTGTGGTCTTTCTGGTTCTTTTCGCTTTCTCCTCATGGTTTCAAGATGGCTGCTGCAGCCCCATACATCACATCCTCACGGCATGTTCAGAAGCAGGAAGCAGGGGGTAATACCAGGCAAAGAGTTTCTCACCTTCCCGCTTTGCCCTTATTGGCAAAGAAAAACAGTCTTTCTTTTCTTTTCTTTTCCCTCCCTCCCTCTCTGTATTTTTTTCTTTTCCTTCCTTCCTTCTTTTTCTTCCTTCCTTTCATGAAGAATCATCCAGAAAGGGACAGACTGTTTTCAAGAACCCAACAGCTGACCTCTTCTCCCGTCACTGGCCAAAGATGAGTTATGAAGTCTGAAGTTAGCTAACCCAAAGTACATGCCACGGCTGACCAGCTCAAGGACTTGGTTTTGAGCAGCAGGACTTAGGAACAAACCTAACACGAGGCTACTCTTCCACAAGCCCCGGCAGTTTCTCTCCATTCGAAGAGGACGAGATTCTCACTGGTGTTCTCTCCAAGCCGGTCCTAACCACTGCAGGGTTATTTCCCACTCCTGCCCCCCAAATGAGGCACCACCCCCACAGTGGTTACATCTCAGGCTCTTGAGTCAGACAGACATGGGTTCAAGTTTCAGGTCTGCCACCAAAGATGTGACCTTGAACAAGTTACGTAACCTGAGTGTCCCATGGGCTTATTCGGAGGAATCAGCGAGATAACAGACGCACCGTGCTTAGTGCAGTATCAGGCACACGGAAGCAAATGTCAGCCATTGCTATTATCACCAACTTTACACATTTTTGTTTTTAAAATGATCATACAGGTACGATCAGCTTTTTTCTTTTGGTGTACAATTTTATGTACACCAATTTTATGTACAATTTTATGAATTTTAACACATGTATAGTTGCATATAACTATCACCGTAATCAGAACACAGAACAGTTCTATTATCCTCCCCAAAACTCCATCATGCCATCCCTTGAGAGTCTCCCCTTTCACCGTCGTGACCCCTGACAACCACCAATCTGTTCTCCCTCTGTATGCTTTTGTCCTCAGGAATGTCATATAAATGGAATTTACAGTATGTAACCTTTTGAGACTGACTTCCTTCACTCAGCTCAAGGCCTTTGTGATTCATCCAAGTTGTTCTTGTATCAGTGGTTCCTTCCTTTTTATTGCCTAGGAGTATGCCCTTGTGTGGATGTACCATCACCATGATCTTTTCATTGGGATAAAATTTACATCCCATAAAAGTCACCATTTTAACCATTTTAAAGTGTAAAATTCAATACATCCCAATTTTAGCACATTCAAAATGTGCAGTCATCATCACTATCAAATGTTCCAGAACATTTTTATCGCCCCAAAAGGAATCCCCGTATCCACTAAGTCACTCCCCATTGCCCCCTCTCTGCAGCTCCTAGCAACCACCAATGTCCTGCCTCTGTGGATTTGCCTATTCTGGATATTTCATATGAATGGAATGACACAATATGTGGCCTTTCGTGCCTGGCATCTTTCACTTAGCATAATGCTTTCAAGATTCACCTTTCCAACTTGGGTCTGGCAGAATGATTCCCGCAAAGAAGGGTGGCAGGAAGAAGGGCTGTTCTGCCACCAACGAGGTGGTGAGCCAAGAGTACACCATCAACGTTCACAAGCATATCCATGGAGTGGGCTTCGAGAAGCGTGCCCCCTGGGCACACAAAAAGATCCAGAAACTTGCCGTGAAGGAGATGGGGACTCCAGATGTTCATGTTGTTATCAGGCTCAACAAAGCTGTCTGGGCCAGAGGAATAAGGAATGTCCCACACCCATCCATGTGTGGTTGTCCAGAAAACGTAATGAGGATGCAGGTTCACCAAACAAGCTCTATACTTTGATTACCTATGACCTGTTACCACTTTCAAAAATGTACAGTCAATGTGGATGAGAACTAACCATGGATTATCAGATACATCAAATAAAGCTACAAAACTGCAAAAAAACAAAAAGATTCATCCATGTTACAGCATCTATAAGTACTTCATTGATTTTTATGGCTGAATAAAATCCCATGATATGGATCTAGCACATTTTGTTCATTCATTCACCAGCTGATGGACATTTCAGTTGTTTCAACCATTGGCTATTTTAAATAATGCTGCTATGAACATTCATGTACAAGTTTTTGTTTAAACACTTGTTTTCAATTCTGTTGGGTATATACCTACGAGTGGAATTGCTGGGTCATATGGCAATTCTATGGTTAATTTTTTGAGGGCTGCCACAAAGTTTTTTATAGTGGCTGCACCGCTTTAAATTCCTACCAGCAATGTTTGAAGGTTCTAATTTTGCCACATCCTTACCAACACTTGTTATTTTCTCTATTTCTAGTTCTAGCCATGCTAGTAGGAGGAAAGTAGTATCTCATTGTGTTTTTTACTTGCATTTTCCTAATGACTAATGATGTTGAGCATCGTGTGTTTTATTGGCCATTGTATTTCTTCTTTGGAGAAATGTCTATTCAAGGCTTTTGCTTTTATTTTAATTGAGTTGTTTGGTTTTTTCATTTGTTTGTAAGAGTTCTTTATATATTCTGGATCCTAGACCCTCATCAGATATACAATTTGCAAATATTTTTCTCATTCTGTGAGTTGTTTTTTCACTTTCATGATAGTGGTCTTTGACACATAAGAGTTTTAAATTTTGAAGTCAATTTTTATCTCTTTTTTTTTTTCTTTTGTTGCTTACTTGTGCTTTTGGTGTCATATCTAAGAATCCATAGCTAAATCCAAAGTCATGAAGATTTACCCCTATGTTTTCTTCTGAGAGTTTTATAGTTTTAGCTCTCACCTTTAAGTCTTTGATCCATTTTGAGTAAATTTTGTACACAGTATGAAGTAAGGGTCTTTCTTTATTTTGCACATGGATATCCAGCTGTCCCAGCACCATTTATTGAATAATCATGGCACTCTTGTTCAAAATCAATTGACCTGACATGTACAGGTTTATTTCTGGACTCAATTGTTTCTCATTGATCTACACCATTAACATATAAGGCATGAGAGAAAGAGCCCAGCGAACACAGGTCCAACTCCTTAGAGAGACTAATAAAGCAGGACACTCTTCTCCCTGGACTGGATTGACCTGGGCAGAATTTTTGGGTTCATGATAGATTTTGATCCAAAGTATCCTCTCTGAACCTTGAACATTGGTATGACCTCGGTTTCTATTTTATTCCCGAGGAGAAACTTCTGGGGAGGTGGCCAGACTCATGCTGAAAACTGCTTCTCCTTTTTCATCCTAACCAACTGTTCAAGTCAGATAAATGCAAATTGACTCTAGAAGGTTTTGGCCTAGAAGTCACTTTCCCTGGGGAAGATGGTAGCCTCCCATCTTGTCAATGCTCTTCCTATGAACCTCTCATAAGTCCTCCTAAAAGAAAAGGCTCTGAGTCCAAATGTATGGTTTGGGCGAGAGAAAAATCCTTGGTCCCCTGGGTGGTAGCGAATGGAAGGCACTCAAGGGCCGACGTTGGTGTCTGGGGTATGGCACTCAGAGTCTAGGTTCTCCTGTGCTCCGTGTCCTACAGTTTGCAGCCATCTGGCCAGGCGGTCGGGCAGCCAGTGCTCCTGTTCCCCCACCCCCACATCTATCATGGGACAGAAAAAGCCGGTGCCCGTGGGTGGGAAGGAGAATTTCAGAGAGCAAGACAGAGATTGAGCAGGAGAGAGAGGCCGTTTGTGGCCCTGAACAGCATCTTTCTTTGCATTATTTTCTTCCTCCAGATTGGTTTGGAGGCACAGGCCAGCTGCTGCCTGGGCTCTTATTCAAAATTGTCACCCATGGGCCCGTCCCTTCTTAGCACTGTTAGAGAACAGACAGCAGTGGCCTCCAAGGTGTCCTGGGAATGTCTTTTCTGACTTTTTTCTGTCCTTCCATCCATTCCTGGGTGTCATTAGGGTGGGTTCTAGGGCAACTGCTCATTTGAGAGAGAGAAAGAATACATGGCCAGGCCTCAGAATCTTTCTAACACCTCTCAAACCCTCAGGGGACACACCATGGCAGTGGCACTGACATGTGGCCCAGTGCTGTGGTCCACAGGGTGGGGGTGGGGGGCTCATGCCGGGGAAGTAAGCTTGTTCTGGGCTGCAGGACAAAGCAATGGGGCGGCGGGGGGGGGTCGGAGGGGTCCTCTGGCCAGCTGGTCTGGTGTCCCTGCTGGTGCTAATTTTCACTTCCTCTGGAAATCCCGCACACTTGACCTCAGAGGCTTTTGCAATACATGTATATCCTAATTCCCCTGAGGGTTTTCTGAGCAGTGGATCAACTTTAGTAAGGTTACACACAAGTTAGAGCTTTCTGACCCAGGAAGGCACAGGTTACAATCCCAGCAAAGCCGACACCCAGAACGAAAAACAAACTGAAACCAGGGGAGTGAGTTAGAAAATATGTACCCTGGTCGGGCTCGGTGGCTCACGCCTGTAATCCTAGCACTCTGGGAGGCCGAGGTGCTAGGATCGCTTGAGGTCAGAAGTTCCAGACCAGCATGAGCAAGAGCAGAGACCCTGTCTCTACAAAAAATAGAAAAAATTAGCTGGGCGTGGTGGCACCTGTAGTCAAAGCTACTTGGGAAGCTGAGGCAGGAGGATTGCTTGAACCCAGGAGTTTGAGGTTGCTGTGAGCTAGGCTGACACAACGGCACTCTAGCCCGGGTGACATAGTGAGACTCTGTCTCAAAAAAAAAAAAAAAAGAAAAGAAAATATGTACCTTAATCAGGATTTGACAACAGGGGAGGATTCTCTAGTCCCAGCTCTGCCTATAGCCCAGAGACCTCAGGCAGGCCATAGGCCACGGCCTCCTGAGCTTAGTGTCTCTGACTCCAGCTGTGTCCACTCTGAGACACCTCAGAGCTGCCCAGCTCTGTGCGAAGTCCTGTTAGAGACACAGAGGGAGCTGGGGGTGGTCCTTGCTTTCCAAGGACATGCAAGGCCCACACAGCAGGGGGAAGGGGAGAGGGGAATAGGGAGGACACAGTTGGGATCAGCAAGCCCCGTGGGAATGGCCTTGGTGGCAAGGGATGGCAGAGGAAAAGGCTCCTCTGGAGAGGGGTGTGGTTCATTCTGGGCCAGCAGGAGGCAAGGTTGGAGGCTGTAGGAGACACTGTAGGTGCCCCACCCAGGTCCCTGTGACCAGCAGGTGCACCCACTCCCCAGCAGCTGTGACTGTTGGCTGCCGCTGGCTCACAGAATTGCCTATGGCTAAAGGAGCCACCTTGTCATTGCTGCCCCCCAGCCAATGACTGTATGGGACAGGGTTACAAAGGCCCGTCCCCTTGCCTCAAGGTGGAACAACTTGTGCTGTTATTCACACTCCAGAGCTCCGCAGGGATCAGGCTGAGGTCAGAGTAGAGCTGAAAACAGCTTGGGGTGGCTCCTGTACCTAACCTAGCCAGCTCCCCTGCCCCCACCATGTCTTTTATCCTGAGCACTCCCCCTCAGTGAATCATTAGCGAAAGAATCTCCAATTCGGCCTCTGCCTCTAAGGAGCCCAACTCAATCAGGGACAGCACAAGGCAGATTAAGGGGACCTTAGACGCAAGAATAACTAGAAGGGCTTGTGAGCCACCCAAACAGAAAGAAACCTGGCTCCATCAAGCTGTTCCCATCTGTCACTTACTTAAGTTCAGCAAGCCAAGTGGGCCCACCCACATTTTCCAGCCTAGGGTCCCGTGGGTTCCAGCCCCACGCAGGCAGAGAACTTCCCATGGATTTGCTCACGGGGGCTGAAGGTCTTTTGGTTTAGGTAAAGGACAGTGGCAGGTGTGGACCCTCCTCCCTGAACACCTCTGTTCAGGGAGACTCCATCTGCCTGACCTAGCTTGCAGGAAGAAGGTCAGCCCCTTGTTGGTGAAGGTGCTTCCAGCGACAGAGACAGTGGGCTGCCTCTTTCTGCACAAAATCAGCCCCTCAGGAAGCATCTGCGAAGGCGAAAGCTGATAGAAAGGAAAGGCCATCTCCTCCCCTCAGCTCCATGTGTCTCTCCAAGCCACCTTCTTCCTTGCTCCTTCCTAATCCAAGTACCATCCACCAATCCAATATCCACCATGTTTCAGGCACCATTCTAGGCACTGGGATACAGCAAAGATCCTGAGAATGAGGCCCAAGTCTTAGAAAGCTCACATTCTACTCAGTGGAGGCTGGAAAAGGTAAGTATATTACACAGAAATAGCATGAACCACGATAAACCCTAAACAGTGATGGTGCAGAAAGAGACTGAGTTTTGGCAAGATGAGCCCCCTCGGGTAGTGGTCGGGGATGGCCACCAGGAGCTGACACTTGAGCTGAGCCCTCAGCACCAAGAATAGGCCAATCCAGCAAAGATCTGGGGGAAGAACATCTAGGCAGAGGGAACAGCAAATACAGAAGTCCTACGGTGCATTGAGTATGTCAGAATCCGGAGGTCCAGGGAGATCTCTAGGGAATCTCTTGAGATCATTTGCTCTTTCATCTTGTTCCTTGCAGGGATACTCATGGAAGCAGGAGATCTTTCACACCTGCACGAAGCTTTTGACAAAGCAGAGCTCTTGGCCTCTCCTAGATGGCAAGCTAGGGTTTTAATAGTGACCCTTAGATTTCATAAGGACAGAAAACAACCTTCTGTTTTCTTTTTAATGCCGCATGGAGCCAGACACTCTGGTTACTCACAGTGCAGACTGCCCGACTCCCGAGTGTCAAGGATGAGGATGATGGAACTTCCTCTCTGGGTGAAAAATGCTTCAGTTTATTTCTCTTTGAACACACGAATATATTGAATATTTACAAACCCAAACAGTCTTTTTTGGCAAGGTAGGCCCCAAACACCTCCGAGGGCAGAGGGAACAGGGCTTTGCTTTCTTCTCCCAGGAGGCGTGGAGCCAGATGAGGTACAGACTAACCTTGCAGAGGCTCCCTGCCAGGGCTGGCTCCCAGAAAGTATTTTTTTGTTTCTTCAAAACATGACAGCTGAACATACTATGAAGGGTTTGTCCCAGTCATTCTACTCCCTTGATCCTCTTTTTCTCCTAAAACTTGTGTTTCCAGACAGCAGAGTTGAGACATGAGACCGCTGATTTACTTCAACAGATTTGCTGACCATTGCTTGGAAAACACGGCCATCCCTCTTTTTATGATGGTTTTAGCTTTCAGAGCCGCGGAGTTTCTGCTCTCATCTCCCCGTACAAGAGGCAGGAGCAGTGCCTAGGAAAGAGCTGACTCTCTCCGCCACAGCATAGACCCTTGCGTTTGCTACGGAGTAAATTAAATATTAAGTAAATGTGTATAAGATGAGCGGATGGGTGGGTAGCTGGATAGATGACTGTTTTGTCTTTCTTATGAAGAAATGGTCCTTCAAGGCCCACCATTAGCCGGGATTTGATTCTCCCCAGGCCCCAGCATTGGTTGTAAGTGTAAAATGTTCCTCCAAAGCCTGATCTCTGAGCCTGGAACAAAGGGCTTTGTTGTCAGGTGGAAGCCTTCCCTAGCCCTAGAGCCAGCCCTGTGTGTCCCCCTAGAAATGCTCTGCCTGACAGCCACCGAATCCTGCTAGAGAGGCTGGGATTACCTTAGCAGGGAGGGCCCTGAGCAGGGCCAATTCCTCCTGGGAACACAATATAAAATCCAGAAATAGCCTCCATTGTCTGTGGAAAGCTGATGTATGATAAAGGCAGCATCCCAAGGCATGGGGACTTACTAGGTGCTGTTAGGATAGGAGAGCCATGTGGACTCAGAAACAACTGGAGGCGTTCCTCATGCTGTGTACCAAGATGTGTTCCAAAGGGACTGGAGATTCAAATGCAGAGATGAAACCATACAAGCACTGAAAGAAAATATGGATAAATTCTCCTATAATTTGGGAGTGGGAAAACTTTCCTAATCCTTACTTAACATCGAGAAGCAATAAGGGGAAAGATGAACAAGTTTCAAGGAATTGTAATTTTGTGTGGCAAAAAAATTAAAAAGAAATTTTTAAAAATAAGCAAAATTAAAAAGACAAGTGAGACCGGTAAAAGAAAAACTTTGCTGCCCACTTCACAGACAGAGGCTCAACATTCTTAGTGTACAAAGAGCTTCCAATATCGATTAAAAGGCCAAACACCTGATAGAAAAATGCATTAAAAATAGGAACAGTTTACAGAAAAAGAAAGGCAAATATTTCAAAACTATATGGAAAAACATTCAACCTGGCTCATAGTAAAAGAAATGCTAACTGCCCCAAGGAACTATTTCTCGATGATCAGATTGGCCCAAACCCAAAAGTTTAACAAAATAGTATACTGTTGTGTCTGTCCAGTCTGTGAGAAAACCAAGATTCTCACACATTGCTGGTGGGAATGTGAAATGGTACTATCTCTGTGGAAGGGAATTTGGCAATATCTAGTAAAACTACATACACATTTGCCTTTCGATCCTGCAATCCCACTTCTAGGAATCTATCCTAAAGATACACTGAAAACAATGCAAAAAGACACAGGGACATGGCTATTTATTATAACAGCCAAAGCCTGGGAAAAAGCCAAAAGTCCATCAATAAAGGGCCTTCAGAAAGAAACAATAGCGTATCCACACAATGGGGTACTTTGCAGCCCTAAGAACAGGAAGATCTCTACAAACTAATACAATGTGATCCTTAGGACACCTTGTTAAAAGAAAACATAAAGGTGTAGAAAAGTGTGTCTAATGTACTGTTTATCTAAGAAGGAGAGATACAAATATAAGTAAAAATATATAAATACATATCTTCTTACAATTAAAAAATAAACATTAGTAGTTTAAACAAAAAGAAGAAATAGGGTGGCAGGGGGCAAAGAACAGACACTAGGTCCTTCTAAATATATCTATTTTATTGATTTGACTTTGACCATGCACACACACATTTTAAATAATGATAAAACTAAATTAAATTTTAAAAAGGAATTCCTAAAAATTAAAAGCAAAATGAAGTAAATGCTCCTAACTGTGTAATGAGTTGGTAGCATAAACACACAGAGAAGAATTATAACAAGTAACTTTAAAGCACATTAATTTGACTATATATTCCTAGTGGGATTTACTTTAAGAAGAAAACTAGAAAATCAAAATAGTAAGCTGTTTCTAATAATGATTGTTTTGTGATAGTATTGGGATGTGGTGGAGAAAAATGAAAAGAAATAATTCTGTAGATGTACTTGAGAACTGAGATTTGGGGCATAACAGAAAGGCAATTCAGATGTAAAATCTTTAAGATTAAGCAAAAACCTTAGAATTCTGACTTTGAATTGAAAGTCTCAGAATGAACTCATATCTCTTCTTAAAAATTTTTTTTTAAAAGGTTCTATCTCTGTCCTCTGAAAAGGCCTAGTATTACTGAACAACACAGAAACAATGAGCACTTCTAGTACCCAATGGTGGCCTCTAAATACCATTTCCACCAAAAGGAACCAGGGCTCCTTGGAGAAAGGGTTGATTGCAAGACTAGGGATGGAAGCAAAAGTACAAAGCGAGCTTAAGCTTGCAACAGCTTGTCATACCAGAAAGCAAAGAATTTCTCAAAGATCTCTAATATCGAGGTCATGTCAAAAGAACTCAGGGGCAAAGGTGAACAGGCTGCCACTGGACCCAAATTGAGACAACTTGAAAATCAATACTGATAATAAGTGTGGTTAATTGAAACACATCAAACACATTTAGATCCAGAAGTTCATAATGATTTGTAAAACTCACTGATCACCTTTGGTGGATACTAGAAAGCTAACTTATTATTTGGAAAATAAAGGGGAAAAAATCAAGCATTTATTCTGCCTTTTCCTTAGGAACTAGTCTTCAGGGTAACCAAATAGTTCATAAATTTCTACACAAATATTCCCCATAATAACTGAAGATGGAAGGATAAGTTTGAATCTCACCATTTTGCAAACCCTAATAGATTAACAGACCAACAGCTGCTAACAAGCAGAAAGACAAACAAATGTGCCTCCTGACGGAAGACCAAAATACCACCTACACAGTAATTTTGCCAAAAATTATGCCCAAAATATCTGATCAAGCCTCTAGATTTAACTGCCAATTTATAGGAAATTCAGGGGACAGAGGAGCATGTTAAATAACACCACAAAGATGTGGTCAGCAAGCTGCAGACAGGGTGCAGGAGACTCAAGTGAGATGTGGAGAAATCTGCTACGAGTCTGAGGAGACATACTAACCAGCCACAGACCCTGTATGGATCCTGATTCAAACAAACAAATCAAAAAATTTTTAAAGGCATTTGTAGGACAACAGGGAAATGTGAATATTGACTGGAGGGTTGATGATATTAAGGCATTATTATTTGCTATGGTTTTGTTTCAAAAGCAGAATCATTCCCTTTTAGAGATACATGCTGAAATATTAACAGGTGGAATGATACAATGTCTGGGACTTGCTTCAAAATAATCCAGGGTGGGAAGTGGGAAGTGGGTGAGGATACAGATGAAATAGGGATAGTTGTGGGTTGGTAATTGTTGAAGCTGTGCAATGGGTACATGGAAATTCACTAGACTATTTTCTCTATTTTGGCAAGTATTGGAAATTCTCAATAGTAAAATGATTTTTTAAAATTAAGTGATTCCTTAACCAAGGAAGCCAAAGACTTGTACACTGAATACTACGAAACATTGCTGAAAGAAATTAAAGACACAAACAAATGGGAAGACATCTGTGTTCATGGATTAGAAGACTTAACATTGTTAAAATGTCCATAATACTTAAAGTAACCTACAGATTCAATGCAATCCCTATTAAAAGCCCAAATACATTTTTTGCAGAAAAATAAAAAATCCATCCTAAACTTTATATGGAATCTCAAATGATCCTAAATAGCCAAAACAATCTTGAGAAAAATCAAAGCTGGAGGCCTCACACTTCCTAATTTCAAAACATATCACAAAGCTATAGTAATCAAAACAGTATGGTATTGGCATAAAGATAGACATGTAGACCAACTGAATAGAACAGACAGCCCAGAAATAAACCCTCGTGTATATGTTCAAATCTTCCTTTCCCCATTGTGTGCCAAGACTACACAGTGGGGAAAGGATAGTCTCTTTAACGAATGGTGTTGGAAAAACTGAATATCCACATGCAAAATCATGAAAAGGCACCTTTATCTTACACCATACATAAAAATCAACTCAAAATGGATTAAAGACCTAAACATAAGAACTGAAACTATAAAACTCCCAGAAGAAAACATAGGGGGAAAGCTTCATTGGAACGGGCAATGATTTCTTGAATATAACATCAGAAGCACATGTAACAAAACCAAAAATAGACAAACGGGACTACATCAAACTTAAAAATTGCTGCACAGCAAAGGAAACAATCAACAGACCAAAAAGGCACCTACAGAATGGGAGAAAATACATGCAAACCATATATCAGATAAGGGGTTAATGCCCGGAATATACGAAGAACACCTACAACATTAACCCTATTAAAAAAATGGGCTAAGGACTTGAATACACTTTTCTCTAAAGAAGACATACAAGTGGCCAACAAGCATATGAAAAGATGCTCAACATCACTAGTCATCAGGGAACCGTAAATAAAATCTACAATGAGATACTATCTCACACCCAGTGGAATAGCTACTATCAAAAAAACAGAAAATAACAAGTGTTGGTGAGGATGTGGAGAAACTGGAACTCTTGCACACTGTTGGTGGGATTGTAAAATGGTGCACTGCTATGAAAAGCAATATGGAGGTTTCCTCAAAAAAACTAAAGATAGAACCACCATATGATCCAGCAACCCCACTTCTGTGTATATATCCAAAAGATATCTGCACTCTCCTGTTCATTACAGCATTATCCACAACAGCCAAGATGTGAAAGCAACCTAAACATCCATCAATGGATGAATGGATTTTTCCAAAAATGGTATATATACACAATGGAATATCATTCAGTATTTTTTTTTTGGAGACAGGGTCTTGCTCTGTTGCTGGGGCTAGAGTGCGGACATGATCATAGCTCACTGCAACCTTGAACTCCTGGGCTCAAGTGATCCTCCTGCCTCAGCCTCCTGAGTAGCTGGGACTACAGGCACATCCCACCACGCCTGGCTAATTTTTCTGTCTTTTTGCAGAGACCAGGGGGTGGGGGTGGGGGGGTGGGGTGGGGGGTCTCACTGGTGCTTAGGCTGGTCTCAAACTCCTGGCCTCAAGCGATTCTCCAACCTCCGCCTCCCAAAGTGCTAGGATTACAGGCAGGAGCCACCACGCCCAGCCCGCCATTCAGTCTTCCTGTCATATGCTACAACAATGATGAACCTTGAAGACAACAAGCTAAGTGAAATAAGCCAATCACAAAAAGATAAATACTGCACGATTCCACTTATATGAGGTATCTAAAGTAATCCAATTCATAGAGACAGAAAGTAGAATGATGGTTGCCAGGGGCTGAGGGGAGGGGGAAACGGGGAGTTTGTTATACAATGGGTACAGGGTTTCAGTCATGCAAAAGTTCTGGAGAACTGTTGTACAACAATGTGCATACGGTAACAAAATTGCAATATACACTTAAAAATTGTTGAGAGTAGCTTTGCTACGTTTTTTTTTTAGTCTAATTAAAAAAAAATTAAGTGATTCCTGTGCTAGAGGCTAATTCTTAGCCTTGGGCTGGTTATCCTAACCTTCTCCATGCTGACCAGCGGAAGGAGAGGCCTGGCTGATTGAGCTTCAAGCGGAGGACAGTCCCTGGCTGCAGCGGCAGGGCCACACAGGGCCTGGAGACCTCAGAGAAAGCAATGGACAAATCCAAGAAAGAAGGGAGTCACTGCACTGGGGCTGATAGAGGCACCTGCAGCCCTGGCCCTTTTGCCCCTGCACCCTAGGTCTCCCCTTGATCATTGTTGAACTGACTTGGTTTGGGTATTTTACCTTCCTTCACAAGGAAAGGGCACTTCCATTGTTCAGCTCTTCCATGGCTCACCTGATCCCACCGGTCTCTTTCCACGTGTTTCTGCTGAGTCCAGGTCTCTCTGCTGGGGCCACTGTGAACACAGAAGCTCTGGCTTAGCCACCTCCACCTCTTCAGAACCCGGCAGGGAGCTTCGCTTAGACTGGGCAGCCAACCAGTGCTAAATGAATCCCAAAGAAATTGGGTTTACTTGTCTCTATATAGCAAGACTCAGTTAAGCCCCTCTGGTCTCACCAGCCGGAAGGAATGTTCCTACAGGGAAGAAATAGAGGCAGCATTATCTCCAACTGATGAGTGACCACACGGAGGCCCAGAAAGGTTGGCAACTTGGCCAAGGTCACTCAGCAGAACTGGGACCAGCTTCTGCAGTCCTGGCTCCAGGCCTGGTGTTCTTTCAGGGGCAACACACACAAATCACCGTCACTGGCCTCAGCCAGCTGGGTTTCTCCATGAGGCATGACATGCCAGGCCTAGTGCCTGTGAGCTTTGCAAGGGCCCAAGAAAATGACCTGGCCCCTAAAATTAAAAAGATAACAACAAAATCAATGAAAGTAAATGTTTACTAACTGTAAAGCCGTCATCCACTCAACTGCAACTGCAATTGTCATCGACTCAACTGCTCAACCCTTCTTTAATTCTTTTTGCTTATCTCGAATGTGGGATGTAGGCATGTTTTGATGTGCTTGTCCTAATGTGCAGTAGAGCCTCCAGAATCCGAGTGCAGGGGCCCCTCACAGGTCTTCAAACAGACCCGCAAACAGCACTGGACTCTGCAGGGCACGCGCCTGGGTGTCCCAGCTGAAATCATTGTATTCTCAGTGAGAGCAGAGAGCACTTGGCAGAAACTCCTCCTGTCCCAGTGAGCCCAGGGGCCCAAATGCCACTTAGAAGTGCTGTCCACTCTATTTCCTTGGTTTCTTAAGCAACCAATTAGAATCAGACACTCCAAGAGGCTCAAGTGAGACCCAGATAAAGCTCAAGACCTTTTTACAATGCTTGTAAGATGGGGGCAGGGGGTGGGTTTAACTTTACCCCTGGAAGAAGGAGGCCTGCAGCCCTGGATGCTGCTGGAAGACGGGCTGAGGATGAAGCCCCATGGATGGGAGAGATCTAAGAGAACCACAGGGAAATGGGGCCAGAGCCCTAATGGAACTGTGCCTGAAGTCCACTCCTCTGGGCTTTTCAGCTCCTTGAGCCAATAAATCTCCTTTATTGCTTAAGCTAGTGTGCGTTGAGTTTTGTTGCTTGACACCAAAATCATCCTGACTGATGTAACACCTCCCAGCTCTCTTGTCCATCCACCTAGGGCACCACCTCAGAAGCTGTGGCTCCCTAGAACGAGCCTTCCCTGGGGTACTTTCACAGAGGCTGGTCCAGAGGCAACTGCGCTCAACCCTTTGATCTTAACACTGATGATGATGAGCACTGATATGAACGTTTCAGAAACGCCCCTCTCTCTGGGAATGGCAGAGAGTAGTGGCGTCCAGGAAGCTGGGCTTGTGTCGGGTGTTCGTGCCAAGGACTGATCCCACAGCAAGACAGGGCTGCAGCATCCAGCATTTTTGTTTTTCCCTCTTGCTCCCTGCATGCTCTCCTAGGGATAACCTGTTAAACAGATATCCCAAATTCGATACCCATTTGACAAGCATTCAATAAGCCTGTCCCCCAACCCCCACGTGGAGGCCCCATGCTATGTCCTGGCAAACAGTGGAATTCTGAGCCAAGGATAGGCTGAAGCAGAGTGATCTGGGCAGTGGGAGGGACAAGGAGCAGGTAAGGCTGTGGGCTCTGGACTGGAACTGCAGGTGTTCTTGGACAAGTTACTGTGTAGTTCTGTGCCTCCGTTTCCTCATCTGTCAAATGACATGTTTGGCCTATACAGTAAGGGCTCAAAAAGTATCAGCTTTTACTAATAAGTATTAGTTTTTATTATTATTGGATTCTTCTTTACAAAAAGGAACTGAGTGTAACCCACCCAGCTGGGTGCAGCTTGGGCCTGAGGACCCCCAGCCTTGGAATGCAAGAGTTTGGGGCTAAAGAGCCGACTAAGCTGTCTGGGGTTAAGGCAAACTCCAGAAACCAGTTCCAACTCCTGAAGTTCCCAGTCGGGGATCTTAGGAGGAGACTGGAGGAGGGACCCTCCCTCACCCTGAGTTAAGTGCAAAGAACCATATCTCAAGGGACAAGGAGTCCTCCTTCTCACAACAGCTCAGTTACATCCAACCAGGCTCTGAACTGCGGCCCTGCCATGTGCTGGAGCCTGACCTGGGTGCCGAGACTCCTGCGTCCACTGAGCTCCCCGTCTCCCAGCGGCAACAGAGGGATGTTGATGCAATGGTGTGAGGGTCTACTGCCCCTCAGTAAAGGCTGAAGGAACAAATGCTAGCAGGACAATGGGGAGATGGGCTCCAAATCCAGGAAGACTCCTCGGCAGAGGCAGGATTTGGACTGGAGTTTGGAGAAAGGGCAGGTATTTGACAGATAAAAGGGGACAGCTGTGAGGAAGAAAGACTTAAGCAAAGGGACAGAGGCGGGCCGCAGGGGCCCTGCACAGGGACGCCAGGGGTGAGACCCCACTGTCAGGCACCTGCGCCGGAGTAGCAACCACGTGACAGGTGAGCAAAGCTCCTTTGTCCCTCTCTCTCCCTTTCTCCAAAGCCCTCCCCACCTCTGCCTTGCCCAGGAAACCAATGATAACTGCTTGGCATAGAGTCCCCTGTGCCTTTTCCTGCCCACACAACCATACGTAAACACTGCTGTAGGGATTTCATCTCAGGAAGCAGCATCTCATGAAAGAGGGCTGGTGTGGGGGTCAGAGGCCTAAGTTCTGGTCCCTGGTTTGGCCACTAACTTCCCACATAGCCCTGAGTTGGTCTCCTCCCCTCTCTGGGCCTCAGTTTCTTCATCTAACCCAGGGCCTGGCACAGAGCTGGCATTTAAAAATGTTAGTTGAGTGACTGAATGAAAGTATTAGATTCCATCTCAAAGGCTCCTTCCTGGCTTGAAAGTTCTGTGACCCATGCAGGAATGAGTTGTCACTTAGATGATTTAAAAGGTAAGTTGATTGATAAAATTTGTTGCTAGTAACAGAAAACATGTCTACCCCTGAATCTGGGGAGGGAGGCAGACCTAATTATAGCACACAGCAGGAGAAGCACAGAGTTGCACGTAGTTGGAGAAGAAGAGATAGTTCCCCAGAGGAAAATCCAAACCTAGTATCCAGAAGCGGGGGATGGGGGTTGGGGGAGATGTTGGGAAGTAGGTATGGATCTGGAGAAATCACCAATTCCACACAAAGTAAAATATCTGGATTCCTGCCACTACACATACACACCCCCACATACATACCCACAATATTGAATGCACAGCAGGACAAGTGAGAAAATAGGAGAAAAAATTAGAGCTCCTTAGTTCCGATTAATGATTCCGAAGAATCACAAAAGGCAGGGATGTTTGAAAGGGGGTTAGAATATCATCCATGCAGCCGGAAACAAAGAGATGGGCAAGGTAATAGCAGTGAGACCCCTTCCCTTGGGAAGGCTCTCCTAGGTCTGACTCAGGCCAACAGTCTTTCAAGCATCAGGCCACAAGCTTTGTCAGAAAGGTGGATGAATCCTGTGCTGAGAAAGCTAAGGGTGGGCTAAGGCCCCTGAGGAGCTGGGATTGCCCCAGTCTGGAAGTGGGTCATCCTACACTCTCTGATGTGTGATCAGCTATGGCTCTACGGACCCCAAGGCTCTTTCAGGGAAGTTTGCTTGGTTCTCAGATCCCACGTGGGAATGAGGGGCCATGAGACCCTCCGGGAGGCATTACCCACAGCTCCCTAATATGGTGTGTCCTCCTATGGCTGAGGAGAGACCCCGGGGCCCTGGGAGGAACAGCCAAGTGCACAGGGAGCCAGGCTGGGTCCCTACTTATGATGCGCTCCAGAAGTACCCTCCGGTCTCAGGCGTGGGCCTAGACGCAGCGCCCTGCTCAGGTTGCCACCAAACAGCTCCAGTCTCCAAGCTGCCCAGGCTCCTCCTAGGTCTGCCAGCCACCAGCACCAGGATTGGGAGATACCTCAAGACCAAGCCCACTGTCTGAGCCCTGCCACGGGATCCCCCACAGTGCCTTCTAAAGAACCACAAAACTCCCACCAAGCAAACAGACTCCAGTTACTAATCAAATCAACCTATTAATTTTGAAAATCACCCGTCACAGCTTTGCTGCTGGTGGAATCACAGCAACTACTTTGAAAGTGCCCGCTGCCAACTCTGGTGCCTTGCAACTGGTCAAAGGTAGGTGCTGACTTGCCTTTGCCCAGGATTCGGGGCTGCAGGGGTATTTCATAAGTCTCCAGGCAACTGGAATCTTGCTCTTCTTCCTCTGTGCCTCGTGGTCAACGGTCATGTACTATGCTGCATTTCAGCATTGCAGTCGCAGCTGTGTCAGGGCACCAGATTTGGAAAATTGCCCCACAATTAGAATCTGGATTCCAGTCAGAGCCCTGTCTCTGCGCAACCAGCTGCGCAACCCCAGGCAAGGCCGTTACTTAACCTCGCTGATCTCTGGTTTCCTCATTTGAAAAAGGGAGACTCCCGCTTACAGCACAGGCTACCTGCCCTTGCCACTCCTCAGGGGTGTTGTCGGTGTCAGCCCCAAAGGTGTCAACTTGCTTTATATAAAACCTCTGTTACGTTTATGGCATGACAACAGCTCCAAGAGTGCTCTAGTCCGGCACCAGGAAGCACACGACGTTATTTGGTAGTAGTGAGCGGGTTTTGTATCAATCCTTCTTCCCTTCCTCCTTGGGTCCCTTCCTCCTGTTGAGGAGACACTCTGTGGCCACAAAAGCAAGCAAAGGGAACTGGTCCTCAGAGCAGCAGAGCCTGTGACCATGGTGTCACCCTCCACATGGCCCAGATGGTCCCAGACCCCACTGCCTCAAGGTGTCTGCAGATCTCTGCCAGGGAATAATCCTCAAATCCAGAAAGACTTGTGGGAGGTAAAAAGAGCTAGCAATCTTACTTAAGTAAAGATGGAAAAACCAAACCTATGAGGCAAGGGGTGGGGGGCAGCCCATCCCTCAATAACAGGAAAGGTGAGTAAGAGCTGGGCTAGAAGTTAAGTCCAAGTTAAATCCAGCCCACATTTCTGGGTATCCATGAGCCTGGTACTTTGCTGGGTACTGAGGTGGGGGAGGCAAAGGCATGGCCAAGGTTAACAGGGCAGGAGCTTCATCCCAGTGGGAGAGGCAGGCACATAACAGGGCACTGCGGTACAGGGGGGGCAGTGGAGACATGCTCAGAGTGCTGCAGGGCACAAAGAATGGAAATTTTCGGTTCTGCCGGGGAGTGAGGGAAGCCTCTTAAGGATATTTGAGCTGGGTGTTGAAGGCTGGGTAGTTTTTCAGGCAGAAAAGTCAGAGGCAGGTGGTCTGGGCAAGTCCTGAAGTGTGAGAGGTAGGGCACATTGGTAGGCTGAGGGCGCAGGTTAGCGGCCAGGCCACACAGAGGAGTTACCATTCTATCCCCTGGGCAGTGGGAGCCCTTGAAGGGTTTTAATTGCAGAAGTGAAATGGTTACTGTCGCATTTTATAACCCTGGGGCAGGCAGAAAAGAGACAAGTGGGGCTGCAGGAGGTAGCACAGGCCTGAGGCCTCTTCCGTGCCAATGGTGAGCTCTCTGGGGTCCTGGCCCTCTCATAGGACACTCAGGACACCCTTCCAATGACCAACAGGCCCCATCTGCTGGCTCAGCCAGACATGCTGGCTTGCCCAGACTGCATGCACCTGAGGGACCCTCACTGGTGGCAGGAAAGCCGCCTGGCCACTCACTCCAGCTGCCTCCTTCTGCTGCCTCCCAGCTTGGCCAGCCCCAGGTTGTCTCTCCTCTGCCCCAGGTTGCTGATCTCCCAGAATCCTCTTGTCCCCTGCTCCCTATGCCCTGTCACAAGGGAGTTGGGGATTCCCTCCCCTAGGCTGAGTGTCTACACCACAGAAAAGCCCGAAGCAGGCACAAGGCCCATTTCCACGAGGAGGCACTCCCAGCTCTGGCTGCCAAGGCCTCTGGCTGCCGAGGTCCCTGCTAAGGCATGCCAGCCACTTTCCTGTTTTCACCCCCTTCAAGGCTGCTGGCTGTCGCTGCCCCCTGCCTCCTGAGCTTGAGCTGGGCCTCTCCTGATTTGGCCAGGGTCAGCACGGCTGAGCGTGGACTGGGTGATGCGGGCATGCCATGTGGCTGGGTCCCAGCTGATGGAGTGCAACATGAACTCTGGTGAAGAGGGCACCCAGGGAGGGGGCACTCATGGTAACATGGGGGAGGGCTGGCTTCAGATACTGTAAATAAACACAGGAATCAAAGTTCCGAGAGGCCAGATGGCCTCTTCAAAGCTTCTAGGATGTGGGCAGATCCCACAGGTCACTGGGAAGGATACAGCAGGGTACGGTCAAAGGCAAGTCCTTGACCCCAGGAGCTGGTAGTGTAGAGGTAGAGACCAGATGTCTCACTGGGCATGACAATTCCAGAGGAGAGGAACAGAGCTGCAAGCTGCTAGAACTGCAAGGACCCCCCCCCCCCCCACCGGCTGTGCTAGGGTTTGGGGACACAGCTTAAAAAGGAGCTCAAAGTCCAGTGGGCAGGCACAGAAGCAGCCAGGACCCCATGCGATAAGGGCTCTGGCAGAAGTCTGGACTGCTGGGCTCTCCCAGGGGGAACCTGGGAAGGCTCCCCACAGGCAGTAAGGCCTGAGTTACTGTAAAAAAAAAAATGGGCCTTCCGTTCACAGTTGTCCTCAAATGAGGCTGTGGCTGCCGACCTTAACCTTGTGGAAGAAGGGGATTCTGAGAACGTAGACTTTGACTCTGCACGGCCTCGTGGGCTTTCCAGAAATGGTTTAAGGACAAGCTCCCTGAATATGATTGCATCATCCAGAAATGTACCCAAATCTGATTTAGTATTGTTTTTTCCAATTTCTGAATTCCAGGACTCTAATTTCCTGCACACCTCACTTTACTTTACTCCAGAGGGAATCTTCCACATCTAAAACAACAGCTCCTCAGTGAAAACATCACTTGACCCAGTCTCTCCCGGTCCTCATCTATGTTCTCAGCTCTGATTTCTCTTCGTTGTGATCAGCTTGTGGGGACAATTCTGGGCTCTGCTCTTCCACAGAACATTATTTCCTACACACGTTGCAGCCACACACGTATCGTTTTTGATGGCCATGCCGCGTTCCCTCCTACGTCTTCAGCTCGTGTTTCTGCCAGGGCCTCTAGGGCCTCGGGCAAGCCTTCTTTGGGCCTCACCTCCTTATCTGTAAAACACGGTGATTTGGAAACTCTAAAGTCCCTTCCAAGCCTTAATATTCCGAGTGTCTATGATTTCCCAGCTGCGGAATCCTAAATTGTACCTGCAGAGCAACAATCCCTAGAAGGAAGAGACCCAACATCTATCTGCTCAGAGCTCACCAGGAGGCTGGAAAGCCCAGAGGGAGGGATAGGTAGAAAAAATGACTCCCCCGCCTTTCCAGCGAAAACGCCACTGGGGGCGGGCGGGGTGATCTAGACCCCTTTGCTCCCGGTCCAGCCTCTGGTCTCTGTGCCATTAGGAAACGGGGGCGGGGGCGCTCTCGCGCCTTCCCTCACAGAGAAGCCACAGCCCTCCCAGCCTTCTGACTTCCCCTCCCCTCCATGACAAAGCGCTTTTGGAGCCCAGGCTCAACCCCTCCAGACCAGCAGACTGCTGAGTCACGGTGGGACCGCACTTCCCACCGCAACCCCCTTCCGCCTCCCTCTCCTGCTCCGGGACGAGCTGATCCTCCAGAAACAACCTGCCTGGCTCTTCGCTCATCTCAGGTCTCTCCCGGCTCCCTCCCGCCGCTCCTGGCTCTCGGAGGCGGCTGTCACGGGAGGCCAGCCAAACTCTCCGCCTCCTCCAAGTCACGAGGAGCTGGGCTGAGGGGAAGGGGGGGAGAGGGGCGGGTCCCTGGTCAACAAAGGTCCAAAGACCAGGCCACAGCTTTAGAAGAATCTAGAGGCTTGGAAATGGCAGTTCTGTCACCCAGGGTTCTCAGAAGGTGGGGAACAGGTCCAAGCAACATGCAAACACACACATGCAAACACACACACACCCTCCCAACAGATTTCCCTTCCACTCCTCCCAGCTGGCCTCCCCCAGTGACCTGCAACACAAGCAGTCCCTCAGTTTTGCTGTGATGTTCACTGTAACTACCTATGTGTTTAACCAAGCACATAGGTAGCTACAGTGTGCTGTATACAGTACATAGCCAATACTGACTCATGAAACCTACTTTCTACAGCAGACTGACTTCCTCCTGGTGGGTCCAATTATATGCTGGCTCTGTCCACCTGGACGTCCTGGAGGCCCTGAAACTCAGCACATCCAGTCCAAAACCAAGCTGGCCTTCTCCAAAGGCCTTCCCCCAAACCTGTGCTCTCTGGCTCAGTGAATGGCAGCAGCAGCCCAGCTGCCCAGGCCAGAAAGGTGGGGGGGGGTCTGTTTTACCCACTGTCCACCTCCCAACCCCCATGCTGGCCAATCAACCACCTCATCCCGTCCTGTCTTCCTCAGATCTCTCAAATCTGCTGTCTCCTCTGCTGACTGAGAACTAAGGCTATTGCCTCCCAACTGGTACCCAGCCCTCCTGCCTCACTTTAATCCATCCTCCAGATTCCATCATGCATCCATCTGTTCATGGAACAAATGCTGAGCACCAAGTGACAAGCACCTTGCAAAATGCTGGAAGTGCAGGGACGAAGAACAGAAACAACATCTGCCTTCCAGGACCTCACCACCTACAGCATCTGCGAAGGCAATCAAAAAGGCCTCATAAAAAGGTGTGACTTATATATGTAATACTTAATTAGACATATAAATATATGTTATATATTATGGTTATTAATCTTCATCACTTAAGTGAGCTACAAATATCATCAACCCAATTTGTCATTTCTATTTTGACTTTGTTTATGACATCTTTTGTCTTACAGCTTTTCATTTTTAAGTAGTCGAATCTGCCAACTGTCCTTTTATGGCTTCTGACAGTCTCAGAAGAACACTCCTTGCTCCAAAATCATACAAAATAATCTATATATTCTTCTCAAAACATTACAGGGTTTTTTACAAGGCTTGGATTTTTTTAATCCATCTGGAATGTATTTTTAAATACTGAGTGAGTCATTTTTTTCATGACTATCAATTGTTTCTACATCATTTCTTGAACCCATTCTTTCTCCCCCATTTTGAAATGCCACTTTGGCACATCCCAAGTTCCCATACATATGTGGGCAGGACTATCTGATTGCATTGAGCTAATCATCTCTTCCTGTGCCAGTGCTGCACTGCTTATAGTACTTTATTGTACTTTTTTATAGCAGGGAATGCTAATCTACCCTCATAACTTTTTTTTTCCCAAATGTTTATCTGCTGTTCAACACACTGACTCTTCCAAATGAACTTTAGAATCATTTGGTGAAGTTCCAAAAAAAAAAAAAATACTGCATTTTATGGAAATTGCATTGAATTTGTAGGCTTATTTGGGGAGAACTGACATCATTAAAAAATAGAGGCTGACATTTAGGAACACGGTTCCTCTTCAATTATGCAAGTTTTGTTTCTGTGTTTTGTTTAGGTCCAGCAGTAAGCAGTTATAGTTTTCACCATATATTTCTTGTTAACTTTATTGCTAGGTATTTTTAAGCTTCCGTTGCCAGGGTAAGGTAAAAAAAATTTTTTTCTTTCATTCTTGTTTTTTTTCATTACATTTTCTAACTGGTGAAAAGCTTTGCATTCTATGTATGGTGACTTTGCTGGACTCTTATCCTAATAGTTTTTCTGTTGAATCAGTGTAAGTTGTCTAAAAACAAATCTAATGCGGTAACTCCATGTTGTCTCCGGGATAAAGTTTAACCCCTTTTTATGGCACATACCCTATCCGACCTTGCCCCTATACGCCACCCTTTCCAGCATTCACCCACATGCACTCTACATTCCAGGCCAACATACTTTCTTAAGGTACCTTGAACAGGCCATGCATGTCCACACCTTTGCACCTTTGCCTATGCTGTTCCCTCTGCTTGGAATTCCCTTCTCCATCTCCCTCCTGCACTTCACCTTCCTTTTAACTTTTTCTTCAAACTTAGCTCAAATGTCACTTTCTTAGGAAAGCCTTCCTTGACTTCCCATCCCAGATTGGGTAAGTCACCCCTTGTTCAGCAGCATCATTATGCTTCCTTTACTGTAGCTCTAGCACTGCTAAAATGTTTTTCCTGCAAGTAGTATAGGTTCATTTTGAAATAAATACAGTAAAGACTCAAGAAAGGAAAATCATCCTAATTCCCTCAGCAATTTGTTTCAGTAGAGCTGCTTTTTTAAAAAAAGGTTTGGAAGTCCAGCTTCCAGTTGCAGGTCTGTAAGTATCCTGAAAATGGTCTTGATGGGTCTCCCACCTATGTGTCAATAGATCTGACAGAATAGTGGACCTCAAAGCCACGCCCGCTAGAGCAGGGCCCAGCTCCAGTTCCGCCACCCACGAATTCACACCCACTCAGTGCCTGGGACTCAGCCACAAGCCACATACACTGGTCCTGCCCCTCCAGGGTTCCTTGCACCTGTCACCTGCCATCAGCTGCACCAGAGGCGGGCGGGCGGCCGGCTGCGCCAGACGTTCTTCGCCGAGAGTCGCCGCGGTTTCCTGCTTCAACAGTGCTTGGACGGAACCCGGCGCTCGTCCCCCCTACCCCGGCCGGCCGCTCAGAGCCAGCCCTCCGCCACCTCCTCACCGCGCCTTCGGACCGCCCCAAGGCCTCCGTCGCCGCTCCAGCGCCGCGCAGCCGCCGCCGCCGCCGTTGGGTTCAGTCTGGGAACGTATCTGTCCCAATCTCCTTAGCCACTGACCCCTTCATGCTGTACTCCGAAAAGGAAGGGTAGGCTAGCAGGCCACTTATCCTCCTTGTAGTTTGTTACAGCTACCTTCCTTCAGGAATCCCTAACATAACACGTTCGTGTTTCACTTTCAGTCTTACTACTTTGACCGCGATGATGTGGCTTTGAAGAATTTTGCCAAATACTTTCTTCACCAATCTCATGAGGAGAGGGAACATGCTGAGAAACTGATGAAGCTGCAGAACCAACGAGGTGGCCGAATCTTCCTTCAGGATATCCAGGTGAACAAAAGATCCTAGGGTGTCATGTTTCGTCAATCAAGCAGTGCTCGTGTATCAGAAATCATTTAGAAACTAGCAGTTGCCCTTACTATAAAATGGTGATACACTGGGCTTTTGCCTTTTTTGTGCCTTTTTAGCCCTACCATCTGAACTTAAGTAGACAAACAGTAATGGGCAAAGATGTTGAATAGGAAGCTGTTGTCAGAGGAAACTTGGAAGTCCCTTTTGCCAAAGCATGGTGGTTAGATGTTACTGCTTTTTGACTTGTGGGTTAATTGGTGGAGATGCATTGACTTAACCTCTCATTTAGAAACCAGACCATGATGACTGGGAGAGCGGGCTGTATGCGATGGAGTGCGCGTTACACTTGGAAAAAAGTGTGAATCAGTCACTACTGGAACTGCACAAACTGGCCACTGACAAAAATGACCCCCACGTGAGTATTGGAAACCAAGGGAATAAATGGAGGAAACCATTTGCCTTAGGGGTTGGTAAAGCTGACCGCTAACTTTCATCCCCATTCTGTTTTCTAGTTGTGTGACTTCATTGAGACGCATTACCTGAATGAACAGGTGAAATCCATCAAAGAATTGGGTGATCACGTAACCAACCTGCGCAAGATGGGAGCGCCCGAATCTGGCATGGCGGAGTATCTCTTTGACAAGCACACCCTGGGAGACAGTGATAATAAGAGCTAAGCCTTAGGCTAACTTCCCCATAGCCACAGGGTGACTTCTGTGGCTGCCCAGGCAGTGCATGCATGTTGGGGTTTCCTTTACCTTTTCTATAGGTTGTACCAAAACATCCACTTCAGTTCTTTCATTTGTACCATTCCTTCAAATAAAGAAATTTGGTACCCAGCTGTTGTCTTTGAGATCTTGGCATGGGCCAGAAATCCATCTAGGCCATCTTCTGGATTCCTTAAGTGCCACAGTTAAGTTTCAATCCCAGTAATCAGAATGAACTGTTTAGGAGAATATTTGTATTTATTAAACTCCTTAGTTTGAAAAAGATAGTAAAGTGTGGCTGTGTTGAATTCAGACAGGACTAAGGACTCCTGATTCTGAATTACATGTTTCCAGTAGTTCATTCTAGCTTTCACAGTTTCTATGTATAAAACACATTTAAAGGCTGAAGTAGTCCTATACTACTGATTTTTGTTATCCATTATGTTAACCATTTAATTCAGGCTGTCACAGGAACGTGTTCTTCAGTGTGGAGAGCTATATGGCTCTGACTGGATCAGTGTCCTGCTGGTGTACACGCAGGTGAGGACCAGGCCAGGCCGGTGAAGCATCCCCCTTAGGAAACAGGTTAGGAATGTGCTTCATCCCTATTGAAAATGTGAGAAAGTTCACAGCATGAGTGTGGAAGGTACCTTCATTTCAATACTAAATTTTGCAGTAGGAGGGCAAAGGTTGACACGTATCTTAAATAGTCCTTTCCTAAACAAGCCACAGGTGATTTGTAAAGTTCCTGTCTAGCCAGAGAAGCAAGACTGAAATTGTTGCCCCTTCAAGTTTTCAATCACAGTAGCTGTGTGTTCTGACCACAAAAGTAACTTCTTGAGAATCTAGAAATGAGAAGTTACACTTCCTCCCCACATTGTGATTGGGGGTGGGGTAGGATGTTTCTAATTGGATGAAAATGTCCAGGAAATCTGGAATAAGGGGAAACATCTATTGGTTTTATGACAGCTGTGGGCTGACCCCAAGGAAGCACAAAGTTAAGTATTAGCCCCTATCTGCCAGTTCCTGGGGCAGTACTTGGGTACCCCATGGACGGTTATGGGGAAGTACTTATTTGTCATCTTCCAGCTGACTCTGGGTAGTAAGTTAAGTTCTTAAGCTACAGCCTAGAACCCCCAGTTCTACCCTGTGGTTTTTGTCAGCCACCCCTGCTCAAAGTAAGCTGGGCCCAGTGATAATATCTGCTCATCTAAGCTCGGCCTGCCTGCCCTTCCTCCAGCATCATTCTTGTCAGTGCAACGTCATCCTTCACCTGGATCCCAGGGAAGTTTTCCTGGCGATGTGAGGCTCTTGGGTGAAGTGAACATAAGTCCCCAACACTTCGCTAGGGTCCCTACTGAGGTGGCCAGGTATAAACCCCGAGCCAGTGCTGGGCATAGGTCCAGCATGCTCTGGCAGAGATGGAACCATGGGAAACTGGAGGAAGGATAGGCTCATCGAGGGAAGCTGGGTTGGGGAGGGAGGGAGGACAGGGTTCACGTATACAGGGCAGTGCAGTGACCCTGGTTTGGGTGGAAGACAGACCTGTTTTCCAAGTCCCAATAAGGACCCGCATGCTCTTTGAGTATAGTGTGTGTGTTGCTTGCTGACTGGCCCAAGTGTGGTTCTTTGAGATGTTCGGGGATCTCTGGCATATCCGTCAGGTTAAACTCCACAGTTTTCCTCCTCACACGAGATACTTCTGGTTGCTCCACCAAGGCCACATCACCCTCTGGGAGCAATTCAAAACTGTTCTTGGCCCCGGAAGTTACAGGCTTTGGGCCTTTATCTTTGGTGTCTATGCTTGCAACACTGTGAAGCCCAGAGGGTGCTGTTTGTTCAGGGGGGAAAACCATGGGTGTGGGGCTGAGGGGCGTCTGGGGGGCACTGTAGTAGCCTGGCCTCTGATACAGTGGAGCAGACTTGAAGGCATCCACTACCTTAAGCTTCCAGGCCTTACTGTCTTCTTGGCCCCTAAGGTTGTGTTTGGCCCCCTTGGGGTTCTTGAGCTGGCCCTCCTGGAGAAAGGACTCCCTCTTGGGCCATAGTAGTTTGGTCTTTGAGTTTGTCCTGGGAGGATGGTGGTCATGGGACTGCAGCCCTAGGAAGCGGCCAATGATGCCAGCGTGAGCATCCTCCTCATCGTCCTCCTGATTTGGCTGGAACTCCATGTCTTCTTTGGGCAGGCTAGAAAGAAGGGGGAGACACAGGGCTGAGCGAGTGGACAAAGGATCAAAGCCTGACCATGCTTCTCTCTTCCCCCTGCTCTCCCTCCCAAGGCCAAGGCCACACAGCCTTCCTCACAATGCCCCAGCTCTCACCTCTCTCCTGATCCATCCTGTACCTCCCGACTGATCCCTCAAGACCCAGCTCACCTCACTCTGTCCTGTGACTCCCTCTTGCCCACAGTTAACATCCAACCCCCCTGCCTGGCATTGAAGGGCCTCCTCTTCATCACTTAGTTCTTCCCTTTAAAACCCCTCACTCCAGGCAGGCAGAACCACTGGTCCCCAGGTATGGGTGGTTCAGATCAGGCCTAAGAGTGACTGGGCAAGGCCAGGGATTTGTGGTTCCAACTGGGAAGCAACATCCACAAAAAGAGAAGTTTGGCTTCCTGGCAGCAGGCTTTCTGGGAGCCCAAGACCTTTCTGCAAGAGAGCTTACCTACACCAGAGCATGGCCTGCCCTTGCCTGAGTCTGAATCCTCCCCATGCTCCAAGGCCCAGCTGTAGGCCCAGCCAAAGGTGGCTTCTATTATACCCTTTTCCTGGGCATCTAGTACTTTTGTACCTTGTATCCAGAGTTTGGGCCTTGGGTTTGAGCTCCCTCACTAAATTTTGCATTCCTTGGAGACAAAGTCTATGCTTTATTATTCTGTTATCCGCTTTCCCACACCCCAACCTTCAGCTGCTGGGGTACAGACCACGTAGGGCTCAAAGGTGTCCTCCAGAAATGTTTCCGACCTAAGCAAGCCGAGCCCCCAGCCTTCCTGTCGCATTCCCAACCCTTCTGCACACTAACCCATGGACTCTAGTCCTAATTGCAGGTTATTAGGTTATTTGGTTCTTAAAAGAGCAAGGAGAGAACAGCGCTGGATACTGTGGAAGAAATGGCCCCTGATGTGTGCCAAACACTCTCCAAAGCCCTCTCAACTCTGTCATCCTGGGGAGATAGGACCGTCTGGGACAGCCCTCCAGCATAGTACGTACAGCTCAAGAGGGATTCTGACCGAATCAGGGAAATGGGAGCATGTGGAGGAAGGTCTGGTTGCTGTGGGTGGCCTGAGGCCTTTACTCTGTAGGACAAAGTCAGGAGGTACCTGAGATGGCCTGGCCTCCTGCTGGGACATGCTTGCTGCCCTGCCCCCATCCCAGGGAACCCCACTCCCACCCCCATCCAAACACCTTAGCTTACTAGAAAACAGTTCTGGATGACAGGAACCAGGCCCTAATATCCCACTGCATCACTGATCACTGGCTGTTCCTTGAGTAAGTCCCTTTTTCTCTCTAGGCCTCGGTTTCTGGACAGGGAAGAACTTAGACTGGAAGTACCCAAGAGCCCTTCTAGCCTGAGCAGCACAGATAAGAGTGCAGAGGTGGAACCAGACATACCTGGCTCAGATGTGCTGTTTGCTAGCTGTGTGACCTTGGCTGGGCAACTTAACCTCTCTGAACCTGTACTTAATTGTCTGAAAACTGGGGATAACAAGCCAGAGTTATTGGGAGGAAAAAAAATAGCTAAAATCTAGAAAGAACATGGTACAGTGCCCAGCACTTCTTAGGTACCCCATATATTACATCGTAACTAGTGCTGTTCTAAGTTCTTAGGCAGGCACCTGCACTGGAGGGGTTTCCCAACTGGCTCCCTGGCACTGCCCACCTGATGTTGAAGGTGGAGCCCATAAAGGAGGATCGGCGGAAATGGGCGGAAGCAGCTGTGTAGGGGGGCTGTGGTTCTGGCTCATTCCAATACATGTCCCGCTCTATCCGAGGCAGGTCTTGGTGCATCTCATCCACAGCCAACAGGGACACCTGGTCACCAGGGACAGAAGGAGAAGCCCAACAGAAAGGTCATCCCAGGTAGGGCCACGAACTTGCCTGAAGGCTTGGAGAAGTCCCTTCCCTCTCTCTGGACCTTAGTTCCCTACCTGTGAAATGGAGAGACTGCTGCCAACCTGCAGTCTCAAAAGTTGAGGTGAGCATCCTGTGAGTGAATGGTTGGCTGCAGGGAGCAGTGGGGTGGAAGGGGATGACAATTCACTGTGAGGCCTCCCTATGGAACCGTGGGGTCCCCTTCCTTGGGGTCCAGTTTGGGGAGAGTTCATGGTATGGCCTCCCCCACTCTCCTCATACCTGTAAGTTCCTGTCGACAATCCAGTTGGTCTCAAAATCATCATCATCCTCTCCAAAGGGGTTGATGAGCTGCTCTGCCACCTTGGAGATAGGTGAGGCCCTGGAACCCTCAGGTAGAACTCCTCGAGGCCCTGCTTCCCACCCTTAAACCTTAGCTCCTGCCATTTCCTCGCCCCATGATGCCCTTCCTGCCTGACTGCTGTCTTCAAAGCCATGGTCCTTTTCCTTCTGGACACTCAGCCCCTCTCACTGTCCTGAGCCAGTCCCTCTCTGAACACCCAGAGTTGTCCCTGAGTGTGTCACTCAGCTGAGTCACCACCTTTATCTCACTGCACATATCTTACCTGGAATTGGATAATTTTATTCATGCATTCATGTTTTCAAACATTTATTTATTCATTATTGTCTGATGCAACAGAGATATATGCTGAGGCTGTGCTGAATTAAAGAGTGGTCCGGGTGGGCAGATTCCTGGATACTAATCTCTGATATACACTGACAAAGCCCCGCAGAGGTGATGAGCTGCCTTAAGGGCCCAGGGGACATCTTGCAAGCAATTGGGGCACCTTGGAGAATTTCAAGCATTAAAGTGGTGTGATCTGTTTTGATCTATAGAAACCAAAGACAACTGGGGGGAGGACATAGAGGGAATCACAAGTGTGTGTGTGTGTGTGTGTGTGTGTGTGTGAGAGAGAGAGAGATACAAATGGACAGGAGGGGGAGAGAGAGAGGGCCACAACACAACTACCAAAAATTAAAAGAAGAAAGAAGGGAAGGAGAGTGGGTGGGAAACAGAAGGAAGGAAAGATAAAGGGGCGGAGGGAACACTGTTTTCTCTTGTTAGGGGGAGCACTGGCAGAGGTGGGAAGGAGTACTTGGATGAGCCACCTGGGCAGGGATGAGAGACCCGCCCCCATAGGCATCCTGAGTAAGGACAGGTGGTGCCAATCTGCCTTCTAAAGGGCAGGGGTTCGTCAACCTTGGGGCTTTGTTTTACCAAGCAGAGGTGAGACGTGGCCTCACCAGCAGAGCCTGCCACTGCCACTTGGATTCCATGAATTCCCCTTGCTCTGGAAGCATCTGAAGAACATTCTCTTGAGGGGGCACCAAATGGTTAGGCTGACTGAGCTTTCCCTGTCTCTCATGCCGCTAAGTTCTGGACCTTGGGTGAAGCACTGGAATGAGACACAGGCCTCAAACAGGTCCCTCCCCTCTTGGGGTCTCAGTTTCCTCATATGGAACAACACGGGGAACATGCAGACCAGAGCACTGTGGTCGGGGCCCAACACCCTACTTTCCATATTTGAGACCCTCCTTTCCTGGTTGTCCATCCTCCTCCCAGGCCGCTGCTGGCCAGGACCCCTCTGGCCATGCCTCCAGCCCGTCTGGGCGCTGGAGAGGCTCACCTTCAGCCAGCCAACGTAGAAGAAGAACTGCAGGAACGTGAAGAGGGGCACAACGAGGTCCAGCTCATGGCCAGGGTAGGCCTTGGCTGGGTTCAGAAACTGCCGCCCAATCAGGCAAGCCAGGAAGAAGCTGTACACTGCCACGGTCACCACCTGGGAGGAAAGAGCTAAGGAGGCAGCAGAAAAGGGCTGGCAGGGACCCTGAAATCAGTAAGCTCCCGAGGCTGGGAGTGTGACACCTTGCTCTGACTTTCATACTCATGTGACTTTGGGTCTCTGTTATCTCCTCTTTAAAATGGGGATAATCACATTGCCTCCACTGGGCTGGACCAGGCAGGAGCCTGGACTCTTAGGACGTGGCACTTCAAAGTCCAGACCCAACTCCCAGGGTGAGCTTTTTACTGAGCCTGTAGGTGAGCCCTTCTCATCAGATGCTACTTCCTAGGTCCTTCTAGCCTCAGTTTCCCAAAGGGGCAGTCTCACCAGCCCAGTCCTCACCTGTGTGTACACCAATGGGACACTGATCCAGTCGTAGGCATACAGGTGTCCACACTGAGTACGCAGGGTGTTCATTTCCTGGGGGGCAGGAGGGAGGGATGGGATTCTGAGCACCACCTGCTCTCCTGGGAGCACCCCCAGCTCTTCTCCAGGTACCAGGGTCTGGTGTTCATGGTCCAGCCCTGGTTGTGTTGTCACGGACAGCTCACTAAACCTCTCTATGCCTCAACCTCCTCATCCAGCAAAAACGAACCAAGATCTCACAGGCTCACTTAGAGAGGAGATGGGAAGGGCATTTGAGGAGGAACCACCTTGGGCTGTGGAATCCTGTTGGAAAAGATCCTACAACCCCACCATAGGCTCTGGGAAGACCCTCAGGGGCTCAAGCCTTTTCTTCGTAGGAAATCTTGTTTCATCTGGGGCCGCACCCTTCCCACTCCGTGGCAGCCCCATCTGTGTAGTGGGCTCACGTTCAGCAGGCTCTGGAGCAGAACAGAGTCCCGGATTCGACCTGCAAGCCAGGCCTTCATTGCCAGGTTGGCAAACCACACCCAGGGCACCCAGAACATGTTGTGCGGTAAGCTCAATTTTTCCAACTGCTTGTGTTCCGCGGGGGTCATAAAGCCTGCGGAGTAGAATGAAGAAGGCAGTGTGGGTGGGAGAAACTGCAGAAGGGGTGCTGGCACCGGGTGACCAGGCCGGGCCCTGCTGAGCCCAAAGGGACCTTGGCGCTCCTTTGCCACCTTTCTTTCAACAAAAAATTACTGAGCACCTACTATGGGTTGTTCGGGGCCGAGCACGTGGCAGGGGCCTGTCTTACTAACCAGGACCAAGTCAGGCAAGGCCGAGGGGGAGGCCAGAGAACGATGTCGCAGACCTCCAGACTGGAAACCGGACATCAGCAGGGGCAAGGGCAGTGGGAGGCAGAGCCTAGTACCCCACCGGTTTCCAAGCCGCCACCCTTTCCTTATCCCTCAAGGGTCCTTAGCCTTCCCTCAAACGCCTGTCGTCCAAGGGCAGGCTCGTGACTCCGCCCCGCCCAACCCGGCCCCCAGGCCTTGGCCCCACCCACTCCTGGCTCCACCCAATCCTCGAGGCCAGAGGACTCTGGCCCCACCCATCTTCCGCTCCCGCCGCGCCCCTCAGCCTCTGGCTCCGCCCCGTCCCGCCCCTTTCCCCGGCCCCGCCCACCTGCTTGCACCAGGTGCTGGGGGCTGGGAAAGCGCTTGTAGACGGCGGTGCTGATGCTGCGCAGGATGAGCACGTTGCCCAGGTTGGCGTAGCGGATGAGCGTGCGCCGCAGCAGCCGGCCTTGCTCGTCCTTGCCCTCCACGAAGCCCGACACCAGGCTCATGAGGCGGTCGGGCCACGGCAGGTTCTCGTACTGGTTCCACCAGCGGGTCACGACCAGCGTCACGTAGAAGCCTGAGCAGGAGGCGCGGGGGGCGAGGGGCGAGGGGCCGGGCTGCGGCCAGAGCCCAGCGCCGGCGACGCCGCCGTTTCTACATCTTTCTGATGCGAGCGGACCCAGCCCCAGCCCTCCCGGAGGGCGCTGGGGGCGGCGCGGGGGAGAAGGGGGCAGGCACAGCCTCGCATGGAGGCGCGGAGGCTTCAAGGGTTATCTCTCCCAGGAGTCCCCTGCGACCCCAGAAATCCGCCAGAGCCCCTCCCCTACTGTGCAGGGGCTCCAGGGACCCTGATGTCAGCGCTTCCCTCGGAAAATGGGGTCTTGAGTGCTGAAAGCAGGACGTCCTTCCTAATGTCTAACTTCAGTGTCTCTGGCTGCGGTCTGCACATTGCCAGAACTAGAGAGTCACCGACATGCCACTGGCCTTGCTCCTCCCCACCCTCAAGCCCCATCTCTCCGTAGTCCGCCCAGGGCCTGTCTGGAGCCTGGGCGGCCACGGGACCGGGACAGCCGTAAGGGGGAGCTCACCCAGCACGAAGGAAATGGGGATGAGCTGGATGTAGCTGTCGCAATACAAAGTCAGCTTCTCAAACAGCAGCTGCTGTTCCTCTGTGAGGGCCAGCCTGGGGAGGGGGGAAATATGCCGACACTGTGAGGACAGGGCCGAGACTGTCCCCAGATCGGCCCGGGGTAGGAGTGGAGCCACCTCCGTGTTGTCCCATATCTTCCTTGTCCTGTCCACTGGCCCAGCCCAGGGCCCCTCCCCTGGCAGCCCTGAACCCGGACAGGCTAGAGGAGGCTTCTGAGGGGAGAATCCTCACACCGCTGGGTGAGGTGTAGGAAGGAAGATCCTGCTGAAGGGGTCAGTTTTTGGCACCACTGACCCTTTGAAAGGAACCAAGGGACAGTTGTTTAAAAGCAGGTTGAAACAAAGAGTGGCCTTTAAAGAGAGGGGTGACTAGGCAGAGCACAGAGGACTTTTAGGGCAGTGCAACTCTGTGTGATGCTATGCTGATGGACACATGTCACTATATATTCATCCACACCCAGAGAATGTACAGCACCAAGAGTGAACCCTGGTGTAAACTATGGACTTTGGGCCATAATGATGTGTCAGTGTGGGTTCGTGAATTGTAAGAAATGTGCCAGTGTGGGGGTGTTGATAGTGGGGGGGGCTGTAGGTGTGGTGGGGAGCTAAGAGGCACCTGAGAACTCTCTACCTTCTGTTCAATCTTGCTGTGAACCTAAAACCACTCTAAAAAATATAGTCTAATTTTTTTTAAAAAAAAAAAGCCCTAGTGAAATCTAAATAAGACCAATGTGCTTCGTTATGAGTATTATTAGGAACTCAAGAATTTTGTGTATTTAATATTTTACAATCCATTGTAGTCATTAGTGTGTTTTCAATTTCAAATGCTATCATATATTCTGTGATTGTATCTGTTCTATGTTTTATTATTTAGATAAACATCTTAATTAAAATATATATTTTAAATTTGTACCATGTGGGCCTGTGAGCATGTGTGGGGTTGAGTGACACAGGCTGGCTGAGTGGCCAGGTAAGGCTTGCTTTCCAGAGCCCTGCCTGGGCTGGAGGAAAGGGTAGCTGAGGCCCTCCCCACCTGGGTTGAGCTGCCTTCCCAGTCTGACTTCCTTTCTCTACCCAGCCGCCGGGATCTGGTCAGGAGCTCAGCTCAGCCTTGATGCATTGGCCCCCAAGCCGGCTGGGAGGCCTCCCTGGAGTTCTGAGCCCCAACCACATCCCTCCCAGGCTCCCAGCCCTAGCCCTGCCACCTGTACCTATAAACGAAGCGGATGGTGTAGTAGCAGAGCAGGAAGATGAGGAATTCGCCATACAGCAGCTTATAGATGCTGCCCCGCCAGCACAGCAGCAGGCGGGAGAAGGAGCCCAAGCGGGCATTAGCCACTTGGTTTGTGTAGGTGATGGTCATGGTCAGGCACTGGGCTGCAGCAGGTGGGCTTGTGTCCTGGTGAGCAGACAGAGGGGGACACCAATGGGGGCCTTTCAAGACCCTTCCCTGCTCTTGGCCTCCCATCTGGACACTGGCAGGTGGATGATGTGGTCTCCAAGGCCCTCCCAGCTCTGACTGTGTGTGGGAGGTAGGAACCCAAGACAGTGAGCCCAGAGGCTGCCCACAGCCTCCGCAAGGCAGACATTGATAGGTCTGTGTATTAGCCTGTGCCCTTAATTTTGTATGGTGAAAAGGCAGTAACAACAGCAATGTCCACTCACTGAGCTCAGGTCCTCTGAGCCAGGCAGTGTCCTTCGCCCATCTTGTTCATTAGCTCCCCAAGCTCCCTCACCCACCCTGGAGTGAGAAGTAAGTAAAGGGGCCAGGTCAGCCAGGCCCACCGCCATATTCCCATCCCCAGAACAGAACCTAGTTGGCAGAGGGGCTCAAATGTCTACTGCATGGTGGCCCCAGGGCCTTCCCACCTGCTGGTGCTCCTTCCTGAGGGATGCTCGTCCTCAGAAAACTGCATGGCTCATTCTCACCTCAGAAGGGCTGTTCTCTACCATCCTACCTGGCACTCTCTGCTCCATCACCTTGCTCAATGTTTCTAGATAGCACTTATGATTACTTGAAATTATACAGGATACCTACTAGTTTATTGCCTGTTTCTTCCTCAGAATGGGAGCTCCTGTTGTGTTCTCATAGGAGGTACTCAGTAACAAGTTACTGAAGCAGTGGGTGATCGCCTCCTCCCCGCTTCTTCTGATGCAGCCATACTGGCTGTCTCTCTGTGCCTGGTGCACACCCAGCTCATTCCTACCTCAGGGCCTTTGCACAGACATACGGGTGCCCACACACCTGACATGTGCTGCCTGTGTGTACACATCACACACACATGTGCAAGGACAGTCATCCACCCTGAAGGCCCTCGAAGCCCCAGCCCAGTCTGCCTGGGGCACCTCCTACTCACAGGTGGGGTTCCAGGCTGGTCCGGCGATCCCACAGAAGGTCTGGCCACTGGGCTGGTGGGGACACTCTGGGTCCCTGTGGCCAGTGCCCTTGTCCACACTTAGAGGCTGGCCCTGCCCACGTGTGTGCTGAGCAGTCACTTGACTCCCTAAGCCAAGGCCTCCACAAAGGAGCCCTTGTCTTGGTCCCTTCTTGTAATCTGCTCATAAGCAACAACCAGCACAGCCTGGCCAGGGCCCCTCTAATTCCTTCCTGGGGGGGCGTCAGGCTGACACCAGGACTGGAATTTAAGGCAACACCCCTCTACCATGGCCCTAAAATCCAGAGGTTGAGGAATCTGCTCCACCAGTGTTCTGACCATGCCTTGCAGGTCTTGCAGGGAGAGTTGGGGGAGGGGGCAGGTAACTGAGCTTTAACTCCTGCGTCAGGAGCTACCCAGGAAGGGGGAGCCTCTGCCCAGGCCCTGGGGTCTCTGATAGCCCTGTGGGCTGTGGCAAGAATACCAGGCTACTGTCAGAAGTCCTGGCTTCTGGTCCTGGCTCTGCCACCTGTATGTGGTGACCCTTGGTGGGTATCTGCTCCTTGCTTGGCCTCAGTGCCCCTGAATGAAATGGATGGTGTTGCTTTGGAATTTCATCACCTCAGTAAGAGTGACAGAATTCTCCAACGTATTCTGGTGAAGAGCGCTGATTGGCTGCTGGTGACATCATGGGTTATTCTGACTGTGATTGGTTGGCAGGACCCGTTAATAGGTTGCTACAGAGCTATGGAAGGAGAAGGTGGGCAGGGGGTTGGTGTGTGGGGGCCCAGCCTGGTGGAGGGTGACAGAGCAGCCCTGGTGTTTATGTTGCTGGCTCCCAGCCAGCCGGTGCAAAATGGGCATGTGTGTCCAGATCCCCAAGGGCAGCCGGTTAAGATCTCAGCAGCTGACTCAATGCATTTTAACATCAGTCCATACTCAAGGGTTCTCCCAAGCCGCTGGAAGTGATGGGTTTCTACTGACATGCTCATCTTGTATTGTTAAGTGAAAAGAGCAGTGCTCCAAGCAGTGGTAGTTCTTGGTCTTTCATGGATGTAAGAATCCCCCCAGAATGTTTATTAAATGCACCTTCTCAGGATCTTCCTCCAGAGCCTGATTCTGTGGGCTTGGGGATGTTGCATTTTTATCAAGCAGGGCAGGGGATTTTCATGTGAGCGGTCTTGGAACCATAGTTCAGAAGCCCCGATTTGCAATATGACCCTGAGCCTTAAAATAAATCCCCTCTCCCCCTCCCCCCACCCCTCCTCTCTCCTACCCCTCCCCACCCTGCTCCCTCTCAGACATGCTAAGTGTTAGCAATGCTGAGATTGCAGGTGATTCTTGTACACACCACTTTTGCCTTTATAATTATCTGAAGGGGGGGACCCTATTTCACAATGACCTTGGGTACTTTTCTAATCACAGCAAACAATAACGCAGTTGTTATCACGAGAGAGTCTCTTCAGAGACCAGAGACAGCCTTGTAGGAGTATTTGCTGCCTCCCCGCTGTCCCATTGCTGTCCTTAACTGAAACAGGGGAAGAAGTGGCTTCACTTGAGCCTCAGTCTCCTCATCTGTGAAACGGGACAACAATGCCTGCCTCGGCAGCCAGGTGAGAATGGTGGACGGGAAACATGTTAGTCAACTCTCCAAAGCAGTGCTTCTCATGCCTGGCTGCCTGCTGACTTTTCCTAGTACAAACCGCTCATGCCTGTGTCCCACCGCTACCAATTCTCATTCAATTGGTCTGGATGGGCCCAGGTATTGGTAATTGTTCAAGTTCTCCAGGTGCTTCTAACTTGTGGCCTGGGTGGCGAGCCACTGCTGTAAGGGGTTATTTCTCCACCTTGCATTCCCTCTTCCCCACCCACACATACTTCCTCTTAGCAGGTGATGAATAAATATATTTTAACTAAAGTGAAAATGTGTTTCTGGCACAGTGATGCGTGCTCTGTACCCGTTGAAGGAATAAATAAAAATCCTGCCTTTGTAGAGACAGGTTCCTGCCTCCCCCGTGGTGACCACAAGAGAGTGCCCTTGACTAGCTGGCTCGGGCCTGGGAGGCCTGGTCCACCCATCAGGGTCAGTGCAGACCATGAAGCTCTCACTGGGAGGCTCCTTCACCTCCCTGACCCTGACCAGCAGCCATAGGGCCGTGACAGGGAGCAAGGAGACCCCTGAACCACAGGCTCCTTAGCTATCCCAGAAGTCCCTCCAGGACCAGCTGACAGTGCTTCCCCCGTGTCCCTTCCCCTCCCAGATGCCCCAGGATGTCCCAAGAGACACCCAGGAGCAGCTGCTCCTGGCCCCACCCCAGAGCTGAGACAGGCACACCCTGGCACAGGTCATGGTCTCTCCCAGTGGGTCTGAGCCATGAACATGTCCCCAACCAGCCAGGCATGGCTTAGGCACACCACAAAGCCATGGTGAGTGCTGACGCCAGTCATGCCTGGATGGAGGCCCCCAGAATTGACCCCTGCAAAAATGTCACCCAACTTAGGTCATCCTCTTCTGCTTCCCATTCCACAAAGTAATCATTCAACAAACCATTTCTCATTCTAGAACTGAGCCTAATCTAATTCCTGCCTCCAGGTATTCATGGTCAAATAAAAACCAGGGAAACACTTAAATAACTCTAACACAGAATGGCAAGACCTAAGATCTGTGCCAAGGGCACAGAGGTCAGGGAAATCTTTACAGAGAAGGGAGCATTTGAGTTGGGTCTTGAAGCATGAGTAGGAGCACACTAAGCTGAGAAGAATCGAAGAGCATTACATGTCAGGGGAACAGCCCATGAAAGGTCACAGAGGTATTACTGAGGGATGGTTCAGTATGGCATTCGTTTTTTTTTTTTTTTGAGACAGAGTCTCGCTCTGTCGCCCTGGCTAGAGTGCAGTGGCGTCATCATAGCTCACTGCAACCTCCAATTCCTGGGCTCAAGCCATCCTCCTGCCTCAGCCTCCTGAGTAGCTGGGAGTACAGGCACATGCCACGAAGCTTGGCTAATTTTTATTTTTGTAGAGACAGGGTCTCACTCTTGCTCAGGCTGGTCTTGAATTCCTGAGCTCAAGCAATCCTCCCGCCTCGGCCTCCCAGAGTGCTAGGATCACAGGCGTGAGCCACCGTGCCCGGCCAGTATGGCATTCTTATTCATATTTTACAGTGGAGGACAAGGAAGCTCAAGGCCCTCCTTGTTCAAGGTCACACAGCTATAACTGACTTGAAACTGGAATCTGCATCTTCTGATTTTGGATCCTGTGCCCTTTCTACTACCGACCACCAGCTCTGTGGTGGAGGTCAGTTTTTGAGGATAGATTCTTACCTGTTAGAGTAGTGGTCTCTGTGGGGGTTGAAGGGAGGTCCAAGGGATGGGGGATGCACAGAAGGGACTTTGAGTGCAGCAGAGCCCATGCTCTGGAGCCCCACAGCAGAGAGCCATCTCTAGGCACAGGCAGAGCAGAGCTGGGCAGATGGCTGGAGGTTCCAGATGCAGAACACTATGGTCTTCTCACCTAGGATCACCGTGGCAACAGGAGCATCACAGAGGGCCTACCACGATGCCCTTCCAGGCCCCGTCTCAGCTGGGCAGGAAGAAAGGGACCCAGCTTGGCTGGGGGCAGAGGGCAGGGGGCCCTGGGGTGGGCCAGCCAGGCCTGGGGGCTGCCTCCAGGCTCTATGTAGGGCACCTGCCAGCCCACACCTCTCTCTTGGGCCAATCACAGAACAAACAGGGCAGAGGTCAAGAAAGAAAAGGAGGGGCTTGGCACACCTGGACAGGGGAGGGGACGGATACTACCAGTCCAGGGCCAGGAAGCAAGACAGACAACAGCACCTCTACCCTGGGGTCTGGCAGCCCTGATCCCTGAAAGGCTGGGTAGACTCAACATTCAAAGAGATGAACACATAAGCTTTGGCCACTGCATAAAGACGGCAGAAAGCAGGGGAGGCAGGGAGAGGATGGGTTATGCCTGGGTCCTGCTTCACCAAGCCCAGTCCCACCAATGACAATGGAATAGCATGGAATAGGCCAGAGCCGGCCCAACTAGAGACACAAAGCAAGAGGATTCACCACAGCCTTGGGGAGAACGCTGGGATCCCCAAGCTGCCCTGTCCCCCATGGACTCTGCCCCTCTGAGGCCAGCCAGGTGAGGCACTGACCCCATCCACATCCCACCCCACCCCCAACCCACCAGCTCAGAACTGGGCTTAATGGGCAGAGGAGGCGGGGAGGAACACCATGGGTCAGGCTTCCAGAGAGCTGTGCCAGGTGCAGGACGAGCTGGATGCTGTCACACGTTCGCTACCAGTCAGTCACCTCCGTGTCCTCATCTCAAATGGGTGTGAAGTTTGACATGCCGTAAAAGAATGTGGATGGTTTTTCACCCAGCTGCTCATTGTGCAGACAAAGAGACTGAGGCATAGAGAAGGAAAATGACTTGCCCAAAGTCACAAAGAATTAGAGTTGGGACTGAGCGGTAAAAGTAGGTCCCTTGTCTTGGTCAGTGCAGTGTCTCTCCTCTGCTCCAGGCTGTCCCTATGGTTCAGTTCCACGGGCATGCGCTAATGCCACCTGTGCTTAGCACTGTGTTGGGCATCGTGAGAGGGAAAGAAGGGAAGAAGCAATAGTTTCTCTCACATTTTGAGCACTTAATGGGTGCCAGGCAGTGCATTAAGTGCTTTTTAGAAATGGTGTCATCTAATTATCAGAACAAACCACTGGGGAATAGGAAGGGTTGTCCTGTCACAGGTGCACAGATGTGTGGGAGGATAGCACAAGGGCAGACCAGATGAGGAGTAAGCCATGTCGACAGGATCACCAAGCAGGCTGCCTTAGCTGCCTTGTTCTGCCTCAGATGCAGGTTGGCTCAGCATAGCGTGGGCTGTCACGGTGCTAGCCCTCTCCACGCTGGGCTAGAGCTACCAGACTTAGCAAATAAAAATACAGGACAGCCATCTAAATGTGAATTTCAGATAAAAAATGACAAATTTTTTAGTGTAAATATGTCCTACACTATATAGGCTCCTGGGGGAGGGTCCAGAAACAACAACCTTTTCTTGGTCGTCCCCTCAGCTCGGTGATTTTCTTAATCAGCCCATTCCCTCCTGCTGCTGACTTCTGGAACCTGGCTTCTCAAACTGCGGTCTGGGAGCCAGTTGCATGGACATCATTTGGAAACTTGTTAGAAATGCAGGATCTCAGACCCCACCCTTGACCTACTCAATCAGAATCTGCATTTGAACAAGATCCCTGGGTGATTCATGTGCACATTAAAGTTTGAGAGTCGAACTTTAGACCATGACAAGAGAGATTTAAGTTTACTATTGTTTCCACTTCAGAAGTACTAAATGCTTATTACAAGACAACTAGGAAACTACAGAGCAGTAAAAAACCAAAAACACCAAAGGTTATCATTTTCACGTAGTTCCTTCCTCTTTTTTCATGTTAATATTTAGGTAAAATCCTTGTACAGTAAAATTCCACCTTTTCCATTTATTTATTTATCTATACTAAAGCTGCCCTAGTAGATGTGCAGTGGCATCTCACTGTGGCTTTGATTTGTATTTCCCAAATGGCAAATGATGTTGAGCATCTTCTCATGTGCTTATTAGCCATTTGTATATCTTCGTTGGAGAAATGTCCATCCAAATCTTTTGCCCACTTTTTAGTTTGATCGTTTACCTTCTTGTTGAGTTGTTAGAGTTATTTCTATATTCTGTATACTAGACTCTTCTCACGAATATGATTTATTTTACAAATATTTCCTCCTGGCTGGGTGTGGTGGGTCACACCTGTAATCCTAGCACTCTGGGAGGCCGAGGAGGAAGGATCGCTTGAGGTCAGGAGTTTGAGCCCAGCCTGAGCAAGAGTGAGACCCTGTCACTATAAAAAATAGAAAAATTAGCCAGGTGTGGAGGTGCGCGCCTGTAGTCCCAGCTACTCGGGAGGCTGAGGCAGGAGGATCGCTTGAGCCCGGGAGTTTGAGGTTGCAGTGAGCTATGATGACACCACTGCACTCTATCTACCCAGTGAGACACCTCCTACTCTGTAGGTTGTCTTTTCACTTTCTTGAGGATGTTCTTTGACACATAAAAGATTTTAATTTTGATGAATTGAAAACTTTTAATGAATTGTAATGTATTTTGACCTTGCCAAATCCAAGATCATGAAGATTTAACTGTATGTTTTCTTCTAAGAATTTCATAGCTTTAGCTTTTTGACCTATTTTGAGTTAATTTCCATATACAGTTTGAGGTAAAGATCCTTCTTTTGCATGTGGATATTCAGTTGTCCATGCACAATTTGTTGAAAAGATTATTATTTTCCTCATTGAATGGTCTTGGTACTCTTATTGAAAATCATGAGATTACAAATGTGTGGGTTTATTTTTGGATTCTCAATTCGATTCCATTGATCTATATGTCTATCCTTTTGCAAACACTACACTGTTTTGATTATGCAGCTATGTAGAAATTTTGAAATCAGAAGTATGCATTCTCCACCTCTGTTCTTTTTCAAGATTGTTTTGATTATTCGGGGTCCCTTAAAATTCCATATGACCTTTAGGATCACCTTGCCCATTTCTGCAAAAAAGGCAGTTGAAATTTTGGTAGGGATTACTTTGAGTCTGTAGATCACTTTGCCATTTTTACAATATCGAGTCTTCCAATCTATGGACGTGGGCTATCTTTTCATTTATTTACGTTTTTCATTTTATTCAACAATATTTTGTAGTTTTGAGTGTACAAGTCGTGCACCTCCTTGGTTAACAATATTCCTAAGTATTTTATTCTTTTTGATACTATTATAAATGGAATTATTTTCTTGATTTCATTTTCAGATTGTTCATTGCTGGTATGTAGAAATACAACTGATTTTTGTATGTTAATCTTGTATCCTACAACTTTGCTGAATTCATTTTTTTTTTTTTTTTTAGAGATGGGGCTTTGCTATGTTGCCCAGGATTGCCTTGAACTCCTAGGCTCGAGCAATCCTCCTGCCTCATTCTCTCGAGTAGCTGGGACTACAGGTGCATGCCACTGCACCTGGCTTACACCATTTTATACAAGGGACTTGAGCATCATAGGTTTTGGTATCCGAGGGGGATCCTGAAGCCAGTTTCCCATAGTACATTGATTTATTTTCATATGTTGAACCACCCTTGCTTGCATTCCCAGGATAAATCCCACGTGGCCACGATGTACAATCTTTTTAACATGTTGCTGGATTTGATTTGCTAGTATTTTGTTGAGAATATTTGCATCTATATTCATAAGGGATATTGGTCTGTAGATTTCTTTCCTTGTGATATGTTTGTCTAGCTTTAGTTTCAGGGCAATACTGGCATCATTGAATGAGTTATGAGATATACTCTCCTTTATTTTTCGGAAGAGTTTGAGAAGGATTGTTTATTCTTCTTTAAATATTTGAGAATTCATCAATGAAACAATTTGGTCCTAGCCTTTTTTTTTTTCTTTTAAAAAATTTTTTTATAGATTTTAAGGGTTACAAGTGCAGTTTCATTACATGGATAAAGTGTGTAGTGGTGAATCTGGGCTTTTAGTGTAAACATCACCCGAATAGTGTACATGGTACCCATTAATTAATTCTTCATCCCTCACCCCCTGTCCCCCTCACTCTTCTGAGTCTCCAGTGTCTCTTATTCCACTCTTTGTGTGCATGTGTACATATTATTTAGCTCCCACTTATAAGTGAGAACATGCAGTGTTTGACTTTCTGTTTCTGAGTTATTTCACTTAAGATAATGGCCTCCAATTCGATCCGTGTTGCTGTGTAAGACATGATTTTATTCTTTTTTATGGCTGAATAGTATTCCATGGCAAATACCACATTTTCTTTGCCTAGTCATCTGTGGATGGACACTTAGTTTGATTCCATATCATTGCTATTGTGAATAGTGCTGTGATAAATATACGAGCGCAGGTATCTTTTTGATACAGGGACTTCTTTTCCTTTGAGTAGATACCCAGTAATGGAATTGCTGGATCGAATGGTAATTCTATTTTTAATTCTTTGAGAAATCTCCATACTGTTTTCCATAGAGGTTGTACTCATTTACTTTCCTGCTCACAGTGTACGGGCGTTCCCTTTTCTCCACATCCTCGCCAACATCTGTTATTTTTGACTTTTTAATTATAATAGCTGTTCTGACTAAAGACGTACCTCATTGTGGTTTTAATTTTCATTTCTCTAATGATTAGTGATGTTGAACATTTTTTCATATACTTGTTGAGCATTTGTATGTCTTCTTTTGAAAAATGTCTGTTCATGTCCTTTGCCCACTTTTTTAATGGGGTTATTTGTTTTGGGGTGGTTTTTTTGTTTTTTGTTTTTTTTAATTTCTTTATTGTTGTTAAGTTCCTTGTAGATTCTTGATATTAGTCCTTTGCCTGATGCATAGTTTGCAAATATTTTCTCCCATTCTGTAGGTTGTCTGTTCACTCCATAGATTATTTCCTTTGCTGTGTGGAAGCTTTTTAGTTTAATTAAGTCCCATTTGTCTATTTTGTTTTTGTTGCATTTGCTTTTTAGGTCTTAGTCATGAATTCTTTGCCTAGGCCAATGTCCAGAAGAGTTTTTTCCCAGGTTATTGTCAAGAATTTTTATTGTTTCAGGTCTTATAGTTAAGTCTTTAATCCATCTTGAGTTAATTTTTGTATTTGGTAAGAGATAGGGGTTTAGTTTCATTCTGCTGCATATGATAGCCTTTTCTTTATTGGAAGATTGAAAATTATCGATTCCATCTTGTATTTGAGATCTATTCAGGTTTTCTATTTTTTTTAAAGTCAAATTTGGTAGTTTGTGTATTTCTAGGAATTTGTCCATTTCATCTAGGTTATTTAATCCATCAGCATACAACTGTTCATAGTATTCTCTTATCATCCATTTTGTACCTGAGGTTGGTAGTAATTTCCCTAATTTCATTCCTAATTTTAGTAACTTGAGTCTTCTCTCTTTCTTCCTTGGTCAGTCTAACTAAAGATTCATCAATTTTGTTGATCTTTCTGAAGAAATAACTTTTGTTTTCGCTGATTCTTTCCGCTGTTTGTCTCCCTTATTTCATTTATCTTTAATCTTGAGTGTTTCCTTCCTTCTGTTTACTTTGGGTTTAGTTTGTTCTACTTTTTTTATTTCCCAAATTTGGAAGTTTAGGTTACTGATTTGAGATCTTTCTTCTCTCTTATGTAGGTGTTTACAGCTATGAATTTCCCTTCAAGTTCTGCTTTTGCTTTATCCCCCAAGCTTTAGCATGTGTGTTTCCAATTTCACTCATCCTATCTAATTCCCCTTGTGACTTCTTCTTTGATCCATTGGATGTTTAAGAGTTTATCTTACTTGGTACACTGAATACACATACCACGTCTTCCACCAACTTTTGGAAATTTTGACCATTAGTTCTTCAAATACTCTGTCTACCTCTTTCTCTCCCTCACCTTCTTCTGGGACTTCCACTACGCTCATGTTGCGATGCTTGATGGTGTCCCACAGGTCTCTTAAGCTCTGTTCACTTTTCTTCATTCTTGTTTTCTTTCTGCTCCTCAGACTGGTTAATCTTAACTGAGTTATCTTCAAGTGTGCTGATTCCTTCTTCCACCTGCCCAAATCTACTGTTGAACTCCTCTAGTGAATTTTTCATTTCCATTATTATGCTCTTCAACTTCAGAACTTCTATTTGTTTCCTTTTTATAATTTCTATCTCTTTGTTGATATTCTTTATCAACAAAGTGGTGAGATATAATTCTCATGGCTTCCTTTAGTTCTTTGCACATGATTTCCTTTGGGCCTTTGAGTATATTTTAAATAGTTGATTTAAATTCTTTGTCTACTAAGTCTAATGTCTGTGCTTCCTCAAGGACAGTTTCTATTTTCTTTTTCCCATATATAAACTATGCCCTCTTGTTTCTTTGAATGCCTCATAATTTTTGTTCTAAACTGGACATTTTGGATGTTCTAATGTAGCAACTCTGGAAATCAGATTCCCCAGCACTCTGGGATTTGCTGTTGAGGCTTATAGTACCAGTCGTTTTTTTGTGATTTTTCTGAACTAATTTTGTCACATCTCTATTTTTTTGTTTTGTGTGGCCACTAAAATCTCTGATCCATTAGCTTAGTGGTTGGCTAGTGATTTGACAGAGATTTCCTTAAATGCTTAGAACAACGATAAAAATCTCCCAGTCTTCACAGATGAGCTCTGTGTGTGTGTTGAGACATACTTTCAACACTCAGCCAGGCCATTTACAACTCTGCCTTCACTTTCCACTTTCACAGAGCCTGAAGATCAGCTGGAGCTGTGAGTTTAGGACCTTGTTGGGTCTTTTCTGAGGATGTAGCCAGCCCTGGGCATGCATGTGCATGTCCCATCCCAGGACTACCTGTGGGAACTTTTCAAAGCCTGTATGGACTTTTGGCGTTCCCTACTCTGCACTGACAACTGATATGTTTTTTCAAGCATAGAATTTTTTTTACATAAAAATAATTATTATTCAGTATATAACATTTTGGATTCTGGGGTTGTTTTTCATTTAATGTTATACTATAAGATTTCTATTTACCTATATTAGTCTTCATAAACATCCATTATAATAGTTCATTCATTCAGCAGTTATTTATTGGGTATCTTTTTCCTGACAGTCACGCTTCCATGTACTGAGTAAACAGGAATGAGCACAACAAGGCCCTGCTCTTATAAAGCTTACGTTCCAGCAGGGAGAGAAATAAAAGACATAAATAAATGAGAATAAATAAAGGAAAATAGAATAAAAAGAGAATAGTGATAGTCTTCTAGAATATATATCTACCCAACATTGTCTCTAAGACCCGCCTGTATTTTATGTAACCATAGTTCATTCACTTTTACTGCTGTATAATAGTCCATATATGAACATAACTGTGGTAAGATGAAAAGTGACCTACAATGTTTTCCAAACAGTGTTGCCAAAAAAAAAAAAAAAAAGACCTACCAAATATATCAGGTCCTAATCTTTGAAACCTGTAAATGTTACCTTATGTGGAAACAGGGTCTTTATAGATGTAATTAAGTTAAGGATCTTGAGATGGGGAAATTACCCTGAATTATTAGAGTGGACTCTAAATGCAATTGCACGTATCCTTGTAAGAGGGAGGTAGAGAGAGATTTGACATAAACAGAAGAGGAAAAGGCACTGTAAAGCTGGAGGAATGATCTAGCCACAAGCCAAGGGAATGCCGGCAGCTGCCAGAGATTGGAAGAGGCAAGGAATGGATTCTCCCCTAGAGCCTCCACAGGGAGCATGGACCTACTGACATTTTGATTTTGGCCCAGTAATACTGATTTTGTCTAGATTGTCTTGAACAGATTATTGGTATAAATATGGCTTTTAAGGCTCTGCCAGTAAGGACTCAGAACAAAACGAGGAAAATGTTACTGGAAACTAAAGAGGAGGAAATCCCTGTTATATAAGGGCAGAAATTCTAGCCGTACTGTGTCCTACAGTTGTGCAGAAAGCAGAATTTGTAAGTGATTAACTTGATATTTAGCTGGGGTTATTTCCGAGCAAAAGTTGTAGTTGCAAACTGGTCTCTTCCTGTTGATTATAGTAAAACGTGAGAGGTAAAAGACATATTAAGGAAAGAACTGTGAAGCAAAAAGGGACCAGCACTTGTTGATATTGGAAATTCTCAGCCTATCCAGATTGCAAAAAATGCTAAAATTAGGTGATTCACTGTTAGGAAAACTGTGCTCTGAAGAGAAGGCGATGAGTGTGGCTGGACGGCCTGTTTCTAATGTTGAGGATATTAGGTGTGTGACTCACAGATACACTCAACCATCTCAGCCCAAGCCAGAAACAGAGATGGGATTATCCGGAAAAGATCAGTAGAGAACCCTCTTGTTTAATGATATGGATCCCTGTGATATACACAGTAGAACCACAAGGTTTTCAAGAGTGTTATGCCAGCAGAAATACTGCCAGCTTACACTGAAAGGAATGGACAGAGACAAAATGAAATGAAGAGAGGCTGTTGGACGCCCAGCTAATTTTTATTTTTTCTTTTCTGTAGAGACAAGGTCTCGGTCTGTTGCCCAGGCTGGTCTCCAACTCCTGGGCTCCAGCAATCCTCCGGCCTTGGCCTCCCAAAGTGGTGTGAGCCACTGTGCCTAGCCACTTGATCTTAATATAGTTGGATTTATCAATCTTGTCTTTTAGGGTTAGCACTTTTTATGACTTTTTAAAAATTCTACCCTTCCTTGAAGTAAAAAAGATATTCTCCTATAATTTCTTCTAAGAGTTTTGCCTTCCACATTTAAATTGTTAATCTATCTGGAATTAATTTTTCTGTGTAGTGTGAGGTAGTTCCTATTTTTTTTTATCCATGTAGAAATGACCAGTTGTTCCCACACAATGTATTTTATTGTCCCCGTCTTTTCTCCACTTATGCAAAGCCATCTACGCATCTCAAAGCTCCAAAGATGTATAGGTCTGTTTCTGTTTTCTCTATTTGATTTCATTAGTGTATTTGTCCATTACTGAGCCAATATTGTACTGTTTTTAGTATTAGAGATTTATTACAAGTCCTGGCAGCCAAAGGGTAACCACCCCACTTCTCCTTCAAAGGTGTCTTAGATATTCTTGACTCTTCCTTCTGAGGATGTAAGCGCAAAAAAAAAAAAAGAAAAAGATATTCTTGACTCCTACTCTTCTATATAAATTTGAAAATCAGCATGTCAGATTTCAAGAAAGTCCCTTTTGGAATTTTGATTGCAACTGCATTGAATCCGTAGATCAAATTGGAGAAAATTGACCTATCCAGTTTTACAATTTGCATCTAGTTTTCATATTTTTATAATTATAATAATTTAGTATTATATATAATTCATATTAGAATGATTATAATTTTATAATTTGTATTCAGATTTAAAATTTTCTCCATAAGTCTTGCACATCTTTTGTTAGATTTATTATAGGTGCTTATCCTTTATTGCTATAGTAATAATGTATTTTTTAAATTCTGTTTTCCAACTGTTGCCAGTGTACAGAACAGCAAATGATTTTTGTATTGACATAATAGCCAACATTTTTGCCAAAATCTCTTATTAATTATAATAATTTACCTATAGAGTCTTTTGGATTTGATATGTAGACAATCATATCATCTGTGAATAATAACAGTTCTTGTTCTTTTCTGATTTTTATGTCTTAAATTTCTTTTTCTAGACTTGTTGCTCTGGCTACAATCACCAGTATAATGTTATACAAAAAGCAATGAAAGCAGCCAAATCTGTCTCATTTCTGATTTCTATTTATTTGTTTATTTATTTATATTATCCAGCCCAAAATGTCATCATTTTTTGTTTTAAAAGAATGTTTGTAGCATTTCACCAGTAAGAATGTTTTCTCTGGGGTTTTGGTGGATACTCTTTGTCAGATTAATGAAGTTCTCTTTTATTCCCAGATTTCTAAATTGTTGTTATTTTAAATAAATTTCTCAAATGCTTTTCCTGCATTTATTTGGATAATCATAATGTTTTCCTCCTTTAATCTGTTACAGTGGTGAACAACATTTAAAGATTTTCTAATGTTAAACAAAGCTTGAATCCTTGGCATGATACACCATAAGCAGGTTGAGTTTATATTTTGTGCACTGCTGGATTCAGTTTGCTAATATTTCATTTAGAATATTTGCATCTCTGTTCGTGAGTGAGATTGGCTTATAATTTTCCTTTCTCATACTATCCTTGTTGGGTTTCTTGCCTCACAGAATGAGCTGGAGTGCCCTTCTCCTTTTTTGAAATTAATTTTGATTTCTATCAAAGTAGCCACATGTGTACATAATTTTAAAAGTCAGGCCAGGTGCAGTGGCTCACACCTGTAATCCTGGCACTCTGGGAGGCGGAGGCAGGAGGATCACTTGAGTTCAGGAGTTCCAGACCAGCCTGAGCAAGAGCGAGACCCCGTCTCTACAAAAAATAGAAAAATTAGCTGGGCGTGGCGGTGCGCGCCTATAGTCCCGGCTACTTGGGAGGTTGAGGCAGGAGGATCGCTTGAGCCCAGGAGATTGAGGTTACAGGGAGCTATGATGACGCCACTGTACTCTAGCCCAGGTAACAGAGTGAGACCCTGTCTCAAAAAAAAAAAAGCCAAATAGTCACAAAAAAGTATATAATAAGAGACAGCAGTTTTCTGCTTCACCCCTCCATCCCCTCCTGCCCTCCCTAGCTGTTCCTTCTGGGGTTTACCATCTTCATGTTTCTAAATATTGATAGCTTTTTGTTCATCAATTTGAGACATTATCTACTGATTTTCTATTTGGCAGATGAGGATTTAATTCTCTGATACCACTGTGGGTTAAAACAATAGTGGCTAATCGAATATTTGACATTTACATGTTTATGACTTACTCAATATTATTCATAGCTGAGCACTTTAGAAACTATGATTATATTTTCCCTAAAGTTAGCGGTGATCTTTTTAAAAATTGCTGAGCTTTCTTTGTGCCTATTGCTAATTCTTCCCATACCTTCTAATATCTTCAATCACGTTAGTTAACCTATCAGTTGCAATGATTTTCCTGGGAGACATCATTCCGAGTGACCACCCTTCTTTCTCTGGGCTGGTTGCTCTTCGTGCTGCCACACAGCCATTGTCCTAGGACTTGGCTGTCACCCTTACAATAATCTTTCTTTTTCTCCTGGGATTCCCTGTTTTCCTGGATCTTCTTTATTTCTTTTTTTATGGTTTACTCTTTTGTTTTGGTGGAACACATCCTGTAACAGGTCATGAGTTCAAAATGGTGGTACAGTGGTGAAGGTGTGGTGATGACAGCCCTCCATGTACCAGCCTCTTGATCTTCTGTTTTCCAGTTTGAACTGGTCGTCCTCTTTGCCTACACAGGCTCCCCAGACGTGCCCTTACTACCAACCCGAGGATTCCCTTCCCTTTGGTCCCATGTTGACTTTCCTGTCTTCTGATCTATGTGTTTTTCTTTCTTGGGTCACGCCCTCATTTTGTTGGAGTGCATTTGTCTTAGTCCATTCCAGCTGCTATAACAAAATACCTTACACTGTGTAATTTATAAATAATAGACATTTATTTCTTGCAGTTCTGGAGCTGGAAAGTCTAAGATGAAGGTGCCAGCAGGTTCAGAGTCCTAGTAAGAACTTTCCTTCTGGTTTCAAGATGGTACCTCCTTGCTGCACCCTCACATGGAGGAGGGGCCAAACACTGTGCCCTCACACAGCTGAAGGGCAAAAAAGGACTCTTTTATAAGATCACTAATCCCATCCATGCGGGCAGATCTCTCATGACTTAATCACCCCCTAAAGGCCCCACTTCTTAATACTATCACATTGGTGATTCAACATATGAATTTTGGAGGACACATTTAGACCATAGCATAACATCTTTTAGCTGTTCCTGAGAAAAGAGCCTGTTAGAGTTAAATTTTTTGAGACCTTGAATAAATAAAAATTTATTTATTCTACCCTCATACCTGATAGTTTGGCTGGCAGAGAATTCTAGGGTGGAAATGATTTCCCTTTGGAATTTTGAAGGTGTTCTTCCACTGTCTTCTTGCTTCTGTTGGGAAGTCCAAATCCATTAGGATTCCAGACCCTTTGTTGTGACTATTTTTGTGTTTATAGAAGCTTGTAAGATCTTCTCTTTGTCCTAGTTTCCTGAAATTGCACACTGATATATCTTAGCATTTTCATTGACTCTACTAGGCATAAGGTGGGCTTTTTCGATTTGAAAACCCATATACTTCAGTTTTGGGAAACAATCTTGAATTATTTATTTGATGCTTCATCCCCTTCAGTTTCTTCTGTTCTGTCTTTCTAGAGTCCTATACTGAACCTCCTAAATTGGTCCTCTAATTTTCTAATATTTTCTCTATTTTTCATTTCTTTCTTTTTTAGGGGATATTCCCTCAACTTTTGTCTTTCAACCCTTCTTCAGAGGTTTTCATTTCTGTCATCATGCTTTTAAAAAACATATTACTTCCCAAGAGTTTTTGTTGTTGTTGCTCTCGGAATGTTTACTTTCAAAGAACCATGTTCTTATTCATGAATGCAATACCTTCTTTTCTCTCTCTGAGGATACTAATTCTTGCTCCCCTCTCCCCCTCCTCTTCTTCTTCTTCCTGCAGAGTCTCTGTTTCCTACAAGTTGCTTTTTTCTGCTTACTGGGTTTGGCTTCTCTTATGTTAGAGGTTCTCCTTAGTTGTCTAATAATCCTTGGTTGTCTGCTCATTATTGAGAAAGGGAGCTTAAAAGCTGATGGGAAGCCCTAAGCATGTCGACTTTGAGCTTCACAGTATGGTGTTCTGCATGGATATTTGTTGGGAGCCCTAGTCTTAGGTCTATCTTCTTGGGCTGGCCAGAGTCTCATAGAGGGATTATCCTAAGGGTAAAGGTCTGGCTGCCACCATTCTGGCAGCCAAATGAAAGAAGAGCATTGGGGGTCTCAGTTTTCAGCACATACGCAATCACTTAATGCCCTTAGCTACTGGCCCAAAGACATTTTTTTTTTTTTTTTTTTTGAGATTGAGATAGAGTCTTGCTCTATTGCCTGGGCTAGAGTGCCGTGGCATCAGGCTAGCTCACAGCAACCTCAAACTCCCAGGCTCAAGCGATCCTCCTGCCTCAGCCTCCCGAGTAGCTGGGACTACAGGCTCACACCACGCCTGGCTAATTTTTTCTGTTTTTAGTAGAGACGGGGTCTCGCTTAGTTGGTCTCAAACTCCTGATCTCAAGGGATCCTCCCCACCTGGGCCTAAAACCTTCTGTTTTACCATCCTCAGAGAATAAATTTCCAGTCTTATGCTAGACTCAGAAAGGGGGAGTTGCCCAGTGGCATGATGTAGGAGAGGGGCTCTAGGGATCTATTTGCTTCTCTATTAGCTTTGATCTAGTGCCCCAGGTTTTAGCTTTTGCTACCAATGCCAGAGGTCTCTGTCGATGCCAGTTTCTGATATTTTGCTTCCTTGATCTATCCATAATTGAGAGAGATTTGTTAATACCTCACACCATAGTGATTGATTTGTCTAATTTCCCCCTGTATCTCTAATGATTTTTGCTTTAAATATTTTCGGTCATTTTATTAGGCACATATTAATTTACAATTGTTATGGCTTTCTGGTGCATTTAACTTTTTTTTAACAATGTCATCATTTTATTATTACTGCATAGTGACCAACTACACTCCTAATATTGTTTTTTCTCTTAAAGTTCAGTTATTAATATAGGTATAACACCTTTCTTTTGGTATAACTTTCTCAACTTCAGCCTTTCCATATCCTTATGTTAGGTGTGTCAGATATGTCTTTTTTTTTTTGAGACAGAGTCTTGTGTCTCTGTTGCCCTGGCTAGAATGCTAGATATTTGAAAAGTGTTCACGTCTATTTTCTATGCACACAGCTGTTCATTTAATCTTCCCAAAGCAGGACTCTGATCATTTCACTTCCCTGCTCAAAAATGTATAACCTGCTCACCATTTCCCTGGAGCCTTTAGAATAAAGTCCAAATTCTTTAACTTGACCTCCAAGGCTTTTCAGGATTCCACCTGAGGCTGCCTTTCCAGCCTTTTCATTCCTGAGCTCCAGGCAAAGGGAAGGGCTTGCTTCTTTCTGTGTTCTGCTCTTCCCACCTCCAAGCCTTGGTTGGTCACTCTGCATAGAATTCCTGCCCTCCTTTTCTGTATAGATATTTAAATCCTGTTTATTCTTCAAGCCCTACTTTCTCTAAAAAGCCTCACCTTACCCTTCCTCCTGAGAGGGTAAGTGGTGGAGGGATAAGAAAATGGGCTCTGGAGTCAGACAAACTTGGATTAAAATCTGAGTTCCTTTACTTGTTAGCTGTTGGCCAAACCCTTTAATCTTTCCAAATCTCAGTTTTCTCATCTTTAAAATGGGAACAGAAAGCAATGAAGGACCACATTGGGTGGGTGCAAGGGTGAACTCAGTCTGATGTTGCTTGTAAAGATCCTAGCACTGTCCCTGCCACACCCCACATTCTGCCACCTTGGAAGGGAGTCACCAGCTGTCTGGGAGTCCCACCTTCCCCCACTAGTCATGTCTTCCCCCAAGCTTTCTCTAATTCCATTAAGTTGCCAAGCTTTCCTACTGAGGGGATGGGAGTGGGCAAACAGGTTTCACCTCCAGGAATTCAGCGCAGGCCCCAGGCACCTTGGTGGGACTCCCACACCCACCTGGGCCCACAGGAACCCCCCACTTCCTTCTTCATTTGGGTTTTATAGCTGGGAAATGTGTGTGTCCAAAGGGGTCCACCAGCAGCCCTGCTCCTCTCCATCAGCATCCCACTGTACGATGATGCGCCAAGTGGAGCAGAGCTAATCCTCCTGACTTTAAGGTGGCTAAACTGAGGCTCAAGCTAGCTTCCATATAGTTGGGTCTAGAACTTGTGTGTCTTGGGAGCCAGAGAAGGGAATTACTCAAGGGGCTCTGGGAGGGCTGGGCAGCTGTGGTGGAGAACTGGGGGAGCTCTGGCACCAGAGTAGGAGCCAGGCCAGGAATCCTGGCTGTCGGGGCCTCTACCCCTTGTCCACAAGCGGGTTAATGCCACTCTGTCCGAGGCTGGTGGGGAGTTCAGTGGCTGTGTTTGCTTTGGGAACCTACATTGTGAGTGGATTATCTTGCCTGTGTCATTTGAGAAAGGAGCAAGGATGATGATGCCCTGGCTGGGGTGCGTGCGTCTCTGGGGCTGAGGGTGAGGGCAGGGACTTCCTGGATAGTGAGAAGAGCAAGCTTGGCATCAGGAAGCCTGGGTTCCAGCCCAGCTCTGTACCCAGCATGCTGTGTCACCTGGGGCAAGCGCCTGCCCCCTGTGGATCCCAATTGCCCTATATATAAAAGGGGAAAGGTCTCCATCATGGGATCTTTGTGTTCTCAAAGTGCTGTCCTGGGCCCAGCCCTTGCCTGAGCTGGGACTGTCCCGGGGGCCTGACTTCACCAGGTTGGCCTGACCAAATCTCTGACGACACCACTGGGCTGTCTCCACACCCTCTGTCCTGCCCTTCCCCGAGGGGCCTGGGCCAGGTCTCGGTCAGGTCTGGGGGGAGGGCAGGGAGCCTCCAGGCCCAGCTTGACCTCTGGAGTCTCTTCCGCTCTCCCGAGAGCCAAAGCCAGCATCCTCTCCTCCCTCCCTCTTGAAATCTGAGCTCAGGGATCCAGGGAGGACTCTAGCTGCAAAACATTCCATCCAGTTGTCCAAACACTCCGCAGCTGGCAGAGGGAGGGGCTGTTTTCATGAAAATGGGGGAGTCCTCACTCTGAGGGACAGCTCTGGCTGCCCTGAGGGGGTTCACAGGATTGAGGGGACAAAGGAAGACCTTCCCACACCCCCTCCTGGGTCCTGCCGAAGGCCCCCTGCTGGGGAAGACCCAGCTGCCTCAGAGGTTGCCAGCCGGGTGTGCATGGTTGTGGCTCATGCCCGCGGCAGAGGTGGCTGGGCAGTGGGCAGGTGGGCAGGAGGGCAGTGATCTTGTGACCCTCCCCTCGTGACCGGTCGTGACTGGGCTGGGCAGCAGGGGGAGGGCAGGCTGGAATGACGCTGAGATAGCAAGCAGGGGAGGTGACGTCGGGCTGCAGATTTTACCGACAAGCTGGCCCAGACCTGGCTGCCTCTCGGATGAGTCGCCGAGCCTCAGTTTCCTCATCTGCAAGAGGAGAGGATTGGACTTTTTCTGGCTCTGATTTTTGTAAGAAGTCACAGCCAAGGACAAGGTCCTCACAGCTCCCCATTCAATCCAAGCTGTGTTTAAATGTCCAGAAAGGAACACATCTCTCTGTACAGTCCCCAGCAACTCTGACTCGGTTTCCCCCCTGAGGGGGGCTGGCTGGGGCTTGGCAGGGAAGGACCAACTCCCACACACTTTGCCACCCACTGGCTGAGCGCCTTCCCCTCCTGCCATGTTGGGGTGATGGGGAGACCCACCCCCCTTCACACATCCTGTTTTCTATTAATTGTTTCCAGGTGGGCCTAGAGGTTGCCCAGCAGAGGAAGGTGGGGGAGAATTCAGCTGGGGGATCAGAGAGGAGCAAAAACAGGAAGGGGGTGGGAGCAGGCCACGGAAAATTCATTGCCAGGAGAGGGAGGCCAGCATCTGGTTTGCATTAGGCTGAGGGCTTTGAAGCGCAAAGCCGGGTGGGAGATATTGTTATCCGGCCTGCTGGGCGGGATGGGGTGTGAGGAACTGGCAGCTTCTCCCCAGCAAGGACTCAGAGGCTGCCAGGAAAGAAGAGGGAAGTCGAGGGAGAAGGGAATAGGAAACTCTCCTTTCAGTCTACACTGTGGCAGATGCTTCACAAAGGTTATCTTCTTTGATATTCACTACTTCTCAGGGGAGAATTGTTCCCATTTTATAGATGAGGGAACTGAGTCCCAGAGCAGTTAAGTGACTTGCCCAAGGTCACACAGCCAGGGATGGCAGAACTAGGATTAGAATTCAGGCCATATGAGACAGGGTGGCACATTCAAACCATCTCACAGGTGGATTGAGGCTGACCATGTGCCAGGCAAGGGGGCGCTGAGAAGGGTTTGGTGATGCGGGCGCACCAGCCTCTGCCCATAGAGTCACTCAGTTCTAGTGGGAGTGTCTGACAGTTCCATGGGGCATTTTTTATGACTCACGTGTCTGAGGGCTCCAGCTGGGTGCCTGCAGAGGAAGAAAGCAATCCACAGGGGGAGGCTTCCTGGAAGAGAGGGTAGGAGCAAAAGAGAAATTTATCAGCAGGGGTGGGATAGGGTGGAGGTTCCAGAAAGAGGGGATAGTGTGTGGAAAAAAGGGGTGGTTCAGGGCATGTCTGGGCAATGGCAGCTGTAGAATCCATTTTACAGTTGGAAACACTGAGGCACAGAGAGGCTAACATGCCCAAAGATTCACAGTCTGGAAGTGGGATGGAATCCAGCCTGGCTGACTCTAGGCCTGTATTCCTAACTGCCACACTGAGTTGTCCCTTGGTGGTAGTGGCTAAAAGTTTTAAGGGGATACTAAGGCCTGGGGTAGTCAGGGGAAGGGCCTGTCTGAGGCCACACAGCCAGCTATGAGAGGGCGGGGCTGGACAGGCTCTGTCCAATGCACCAGCCTGGTGGGGAGGGGACAAGGAGCCCCACCGTGGGCCTGGTTGAAGCCTGGGGACTTAGGCCTCCCACCTCCCCTCAAGACGTCTCACCTTCCCTGGCCCAGAGCGCAGAAAGGAGGGCCCCAGTGTCTTCTGCTGCCTGATGAGCCACAGGAGTTAATAATTACGGGGTTTAAGGGGATAGAGGCCTGTCTGGGAGGTGCCTCCCTCACAGCAGCTGCTTCTGGGAGATAGCAAAGGTTAGTGTGAGGCTCAGCCTCGGGGTGGGGAGAAGGCTTCTGCCACCTGCCCTCCTGGCAGTCTCCAGAGGCACCCTCATCGGACTGGTCCCCCAAGCATGGATCCCCCTGAGGAGCCCACCAGGTGCCCTGCCCGCAGGACATGCCCAGTGTTCCTGGCCATGAGCTCGGGGATTGTCCACTATGCCCCATCAGGCCTGGGCCCTGTACTTGAGAGGAACTTGGGAGAGGAGCCCTGGGGCACAGACAGGTGAGCTAGGCATCTGGGGCATGGGGGTGGGGGGAATCTTGCCACTGTGCAGGGATGCAGGGTTGGGGAAGGGGTGTCAGAAGTCTCTGTACAGGGGACTGGCATGGAACTATGAAGAATTTCTAGAGCCTCCTACAGGGTCAATGCCAGGGGGTGGCTCTGATTGTTTTGTCCAACCTGGTGGTTGTACAGAGGTGGAGACTAAAGCTCAGAGAGGGCAAGACACTCATCCTGGGTCACACAGTGGGCTGAGGACAGACTTAAGTCCAGAATCAGGGCCTGGGTCATCCACACTGACATTGTCTCCTGCTCCACATCTGCCTTCAACCAAGGGTCTGTGGTCCAGGCTGCCAGGTTGGGGATGGGATGGCAGGAGGGGACAGAGGGAGGGAGGGTGGGTGGGGAGGGAAGTGACTTGTGGGTAGAGGAACATCTTTTTTTATTTTACCCTCCCCACCTATGGGCCAGGCACCTAGTAGGTGCTCAATAACCTGACTGCAGGCAGCTGCAGCTTCCAGCGAGCCCTCTGGTTTCTGGGCAGTCTTTTTGGAAAGCTGGTGTGTGGGATTCAGCCCTACTACCCCTGGCTATGTGATATTAGGCAGGTTCCTTAACTTCTCTGAGCCCATCCTTTTCAGCTGAGGAGCAGGGTTGTCTGTGCTTCCAGGAAGAGGCAGTGAGGCCTGGGTGTCCGTGGTAGCTGGACGGATGGATGACTGGACGACACACTTGTCCTTTGAGGCCTCACTCCAGGGTCTATCAGCCCTCCCCAGTCTATCAGCCCTCCTAGGCTGAGGACTCTTCCTCTGGGGCCCTAGGCCTGAGCTGACACCTCCTCCACACTTTATCTCCCACTGGTCTGGGTCACCACAACTTATCTCCTGTCTGGGCTTGTGAAGACTTGGAGGGCAAAGGCCCTGTCCTGGACTCTTTTTGTGTCATATTCTCCTCCTTCCCCTAAATGGTGAATAGAACAAGAGGCAGGAAGACAGCAATTACTCAAGATTTATTTCGTGAAGGATTCAAGTCAACAAACATATGTTGACATCTGCTTTGGGTGGGCCAGACCCTGAGCCGGGCCGAGGTGGGTGGGGGAGCACAGCTCCAAGAAGGAGTTGGTTCCTGCCCTCTGGAAGCCTTAGTCATGGAAACAACTGCCCTGCAGTGTGAAGGGCAAAGGAGGCCTACGCTGAATGATTCTGGAAAGTTGGAAGGGATGCCATGGAGGGCTGTTCAGGGAGCTACACAAGGGAGCTAGCAAGGCACGAAACCCAGCCTGGCCTCCACTCACCAAGTCCTATGCCTCGGCGAGCTGTGCCCACCTGGGAAAGGAGCGCCATATTCTATTTTGAACAAAGACACCATTCACTTGGCAAGGTGTGCCATAGGCAAGCAGTGGCTCTTGAAGTAGAGGTCCTTGAGAATATGCCCCCCACCCTCCATCCCCCATCCCCCACCCTACTGGAGTCCCAAGAGGGCAGAGCCTGTCTGTGCCGTTTCCCCCTGGGCCGCCAGCCCTTGCATGGCCCACAGTTTGTGCTCAGACGGGGGAGCTGAATGAAAGCTTGGGTGGATGAATGGATGAAATGTATCCCCACATGAAGATCTGACAAACCCAAGCCTGGGGCCCCAGGGTGGGTGAGCCTGGAAGAGTAGTGCTCAGAGTTCTGGTGGCATCTGGAAGGGGAAATACCTCCCCCACACCCCCAGTCCTCCTGCAGACATGCAGGGTGGAGCCACGGGCCCTGGAGAGAAGAAGGGTCTGCTCTCGCCAGATCCAGGCCCAGCCGAAATTGAGGCCAGTGGCCAGTGCTCATGATAGGCGGGACAGAGGGACTGAGGGACAGGTAGACCAGGGGTCTGGGATTCAGGGGAAGATTTTACAGAGGACATGGGACCAGACAGGTGTATGAGTGTGTGTTGGGGGTGGGGGTGGTATTCTCCAGAGGGTAGGTGGTGGGCAAAGGCAAGGATGGGCACTGTGTGTTCAAAGGCAGGAGACTGGGTGCAGAGAGTTGGGCCAAAGGTGGCTACTCCCTGGGGATAAACACTCCGAGTAGGATTCAGAAAACTTGTTTTGGGGCCTGCCCCTACCCGCCTTCCCAGCAGGCAGGATGTTGCACTGGGGCAGGCACAAAGCACAGAGCCCAGGGAAGGAGTACATGGCCCAAGGGCCAGGTGAAGGGGTGGGAGGGTGTCAGCTGGTCTGAGTGACAATCTGTATGAGAATCAGAGAGCTGAGAGCCCGGGAGCCATTGCAGGTTCTTGAGCAGGGGTGGCCCAGGGTGGGTGGGGCGGTGGGTGGGTGACTGGAGGGAGAGCATCGGCTGGGAGAGTCTGAGAACCGCGCTGGCTGCGGGATGCTGGAGATCGGGTTCCTCCCCCTGCTCGGCAGTCTCACTGTCCCCGCGCGGCCGGCAGAGGGGCGGGGCCGGGCACGTGTCCTCGGGCCTCCCCTTGGCCACGTGACCCGCCAAGGGCAGGGTCGGCGCTGGGCCGGGGGCCGAGAGCCCGAGCCGCCCAGACCGGCCGACAGACGGCGGGCAGGACTGACAGGCGGCGGCAGCGGCGGCCCGGGGCGGAGTCGGCGGCGGGCCGGACGCGGCGGCGGCGGCGGCGCGGGGAACGGACGCCCGGGCGCCCCGAGGCGCCGGGATGTGGCGCGGGTAGGTCCGCGCCTCGCCGCCCCGCGCCGGGTCTGGGCCGCGCTGCCTCCCGGGGCGGGAGGATGGGGGTCCCCGCCGTGTCTGCACCCCACCCTGCGTGCGGCTGAGGGCGCAGGCGAGCCGGGGACGTGGAAGGACACTCGGGGCGGGGGGCAGCGGGTCTGTCCCGCGGTGGGGAGCCGTGACAGCGCCAACTCCTCCTAGCTCCTGGGGAGCGCAAGGGAGAAGAGCGTCAGGAGGCAGGGGGAGCGTGTGCACGCCAAAGTGAATCTGGGGCACGCATCTGGAGGAGGGGACCCCCGCGCCCCGCCCCAGCTGGATGAACTCTTGGAAGGCAGTGCAGTTGGGAAAGGGGGCTGGGTCTCTGCCAAGGTCGCTCCCAAGTTGTTGGCAGAATCTCCTTGTCGGGGGCTCAGGGGTGTGGGTGGGACCTCTCTGCATCCTGGAGGGGGGCAGCACAGACTCTGAGAAAGAGGTGATTCCAGTTCCTGGCCAATCTGATGTGGGACCCCTGCCCCATATGTGCAGAAAGGTTGTGGTCTTTTCGTGGAGTTGGGCAAACACTTCCTCTTCCCCATGGCCTTGAAAGACCAGGTCCTGGAGGAAATGTGGCCAGAGTGGGGGTGGGTTGTATTCCTGTAAAAAACTGGGCCAGATGGGTGGTCCCAGGACACAACTACTTCCCAGCCACAGCTGGGGAGTGAGGGAAGCCCCCACCCCGGGGAGGCGGACTGGATGCACTTCACTGCATGGCACCTAGCAGAGCTGGAGCCCAGGTGCTAGGGGTAGAATGAGGGTTCATTCCCAGCAGGGGGTGCTGGGAGGGTGGGCTTCTGGTAGGGGTGAGGTGTGGAGTGGCTTGAGACTCTTAAAGAGAGAGAGTTGAAGTGGATTTGTTGGTGTAGTGTCCCGGGGGAAGGAGGCTGGGTTTAGGGAGAAAGTGGTTGGGGTGGGTTTATGCTTCCTGCCTGGAGAGGTTAGGGCAACCCTGCTGGGAGTGGGGGTGAGGGGTGATGGGGGTGGGGGTGGGGTTAAATGTGTTTGAGGAGCAGCCTGGTCTGCAGGAAGCTTGTGACCCCTTGTGTTGGGTGGACCCAGGCAAAACACAGCCACTGAGTTGCTATGTGACCTTGAAAGTGTGGCCTCCCTTCTCCGGGCCTCTAGGTGAAATAAGTGGTTTATGGGGTGGGAGTGATCCCAGCCGAGAGAGTGTCCTTCCCTCGGGGCATCCAGGCCAGGGCCAGGCAAAGCTGGGAGCTGCCAGTAGATGGATGCTCACTTCAAGGACAGAGTCAAAGAGACTCAAGGTCTTGGGCAAGGCCCCCAGTCCAGCCTCCCTGCCATATTCCCAGGACCCTCCTGGATGAACCAGGCTGCCAAGCTGACCCCACATAACCCTCAATATGACTCACTTCCCTTATGTACCTCTGGATTCCCCAGGGCCTAGCTGGGTGCTGAGCACATAGTAGGTGCTTCATAAATGCAGATGGAAAGGATGAGGGGCAGTGAGGAGCTGGACATTTGGGGGGTGAGAGGCAGAGTTTTGGGGTTACCTTGAGTACTGCATTTTTATGGACCCCTCATTTGGATGTGGAGGCAGGGATTCAGGGACTAGGGGCCAAACTGCCAGTACTCATTGGGGGCCTGGTGTCCTAGGAGCTCACCCAGATCCCAGCAGCAGTTGGGAGGGACCCTGCTCAGAGTCATACTTGCCCAGGTTACTCTGAGTAAGCTGCTTGTGCTTGTGACCCCCAGGAGCTCCTAACAGCTCCGGGCAGGTGTATACTTGAACTGTTGATCCTAGACTAGGAGGAGTCTGGGGTTAAGAGTGGGTGACCCTGGCCAGGCCATTGATGTTTCTAGGGCTTGGTTTCCTCACCTGTAAAATGAACTGAGCTCTCTCTTGGGTGGCTGTGCTCTGTTAATGGCCAGGTCCTGGCCTTAGCCCCAGCTGCTCTTCTGGGGGTGGGCGGCAGTGGTTGGACTCTGCAGGAGCTCAGGTGGACCCTCTTCCTTGGGGCTCCCAAGCATGGGCCCTGAACTCTGAACCTAGAGGCAGCTCCAGTCTGACTTTAAGGTGCCCCTGACTCCAAACTGGGCTGCTCCCCTCCTCATCCCCCACAGTTTCACAGGTCCATAGTCTTGGGTGCCAAGCCTGCTCCAAGGTGATAGAGTGAGGATGGCGTCATGGGTGCTTCTGCATCTAACACAGAGCTGGGCACTTGGGACTTGGTCAGCAGAGGCCAGAGTTTGGATTCCACATGACATTGGTGCAGCCCCTGGGTCTCAGTTTCCCCACCTGACAGATGGGTTAATCATACCTATCTCTAGGGAAGGCCAAGGTCTGATGGCCTGCCCAGGTCTGAGATGAGATCACCCTAGCCTCCCAGGGACTGGGGACTGTGTCTTTGCAGCAAGCAGGATGCTGGGGGGCTCCAGGGCTGCAGGTGCTGTTGACTGACTGGCTGGCTGTGTGATCTGGAGCAAGTCATTTAACTGCTTTGGGCCTTGGCTACCCTAAGGGGCATGGATCTGTGAGCTCCTGCCTGCAGAGTCTGAAATATGGCCTGGATCAGGCAGGTGGTCTTCCTCATTGGAAAAGGGTTGTACAACCCTCCCTGTTGCTGCATCCTGGAAGCCCTCCACGATCTACCTACCTACCCTACCCCCTCCACAAGTGGAGATATCTTGCCTGCTGTTCCTTAATCAGCACAATTATGTGTGAGGCACAGACCCTCACTGGAGTCCTGCTTGTCGTACACTCTGCCAGCCTCTGCGCAGGATTTGTGCCCAGTAGGCCTTGGGGAGTGAAGTCGGGGGGAAGATGCAAAATGAAATAGAATGTGGGGAGAAGGGGACGCGGTGATACCGCTGCCAGAAGCCACCTCGTCTTACAGACTGGATGGATCAGGGCGGGTGGGGTACCCGGCGTATGATGGGAGCCCGCTATACACATTGGATGTCTGAGGCCTTGGGGTGTCAATTCTTGGACTAAATGTGCAGGGACGCCTCAGGCACGCATTAGGCATGTGCTGTTTGCCCTGCCCTGCACGGGCTAAGGAGCAAGACCCTCCCAGGCCTTGCGCTGGCTCCCAGGAGAGAGACAGGGCTGGATTCCCTTCTAAGGGTTGGGCTGGGCCCGGAGCTATGGCAGGGAGGGCTGGCCTGGCCCACCTGCTTCCCGTCCTGAGGCTGTTCTTGACCTCCTCCCCGCTCCTGCAGATCTCCTACCAGGACCTGCTGCCCCACCCCTGCACCTGCTTCCCTTCCCAGAGGGGTCCAGGCCCACCCTATCTCTCCCGCCTGTCCCTTTGTCCACTCCTGGCCTTGAGCTTAGAGGATCTGGCCCAACTCCAGCTCTAACCTCAGCAAGACTCAAGACACCCCCCTTCCCCGGGTCACAGGCGCTCTCCGGTTCAGGTGCATCACGCTCTTGCGCTGGCTCTCTGGGCCTCGTTCCCTCTGTCAGCCCCTGGGCCGGGCTCAGGCTGTGGCTGCTCCCCCCGAGCTGCTCCCTCCCAACAGCTGTCACCTCGTGCTGCCTACAGGACATGCCACTTCCCAAACGCCTCAGCCACCCCCTTTCCCGTCCCTGAAAGACCTACTCGCAGTTCCTCATTCCCTCATGGATGCCACTGTTCTCCGTCACCTTTTCCTTGGTTTTTAATTAGCTTAATTAGTTCATTACTGTAATTACTTTTTTCTGCCCCCCATCAGCTGCTGGTCCTCCTACGATTCCCTCTCAGGTCTTTGGCCCCTCTTCAGGTCCCCTGCTAGCCCAAGGCCTGCCTGGCTTGGACAGCAGTGCTGGGCGTCGCCTCCAGCACCACCATCACTTGGACACTGTCTCAAACTTCCTCAAACCCCGTCTGCATCCTGCCTCGCTTCTCTGAAACCATCATTCATCCCCTTTCCTCTGGGCCACAGGTCACATGATGAGCTGTGCCTGCTTTCTGGGTTCAGTTCCCATCCTGCCACTTCCTAGCTATGTGTTCCCGCCAGTCACCATCCCTTTCTGAACCTTGGGTGCCTCATCCAGGGCTGGGGGAACATCTTCTCTGCAGTGTCCTCATGAACCTGGTGGCGATGACACCTGCAGATACTCCAAGTGGTGGGCTGACGTGGACGTGGCCAAGACCTTGAGAACCTGAGGCGCTTGTGGGTTTTGGGCCGAAACCTTGGCCCCTCTCTGTAGGCTGAGCCTTGCTGGGCTCGCAGGCTGGTCTGAGAGCCAAGACACAAACCTCTCCGGGTCCCTTGGTCCCTGGATATAAGCCATGTGACTGTCAGCCTCAGTGCCCTTGGGACCTTGCTGGACAGCCTGAGAGTGTGAGTCTGAACCAGGCCCCTGTGCTGTGGCACTGCCCCTGGGAGCCGGGCCCTGGGTTGAGGTTTCTGCAGCCCCCCCTGGAGCTCGGGCCTGGGACCCTGGGCAGTGCACCCTCCCAGCCACTCCCCCCAGCTTCAGAGCTGCCCTCGCTCTCCCCTCCCATGCTGATTGAATGACCCCATTGTGCCCACTAACACAGGGGCTCTTTAACTCCAGGAGGTGATTGAAACAGGGTCATCCTGGGCACTGATCTTGGGCAGGCTGGTCTGGGAAGGGTTGGGACCCTCAGAAAGCCACTTGGGATCCCATTTGGGTCCTTTTGGCCCTGGGAGTGGCCTGTGGCCAGTGCTTCCTGGCCCAGGGGGGTTACTGAGTAACTGAGGGCTTGTGGGTAGGGACAAAAGCCCTGGACAGCAGTGCCGAGGGCAGGCCTGGAGGGGTGAGGATTGTGGTTGCTGCATTGTCCCCTGTTGTGGATTTCCTGTGGAAGTGACCCAGTAGGGCCTTATCCTACATGAACTGGCCAGGGCTGTAGGCGGTGGGAGCCGGCTTGGCTTCGGGACGGGGATGTTGGCTGCCCCTGTGTACCTCTGACCTTGACCTTACTGTCTCCCACCCTGAGCAGGCCCCTTCCCAGGGGCGTGTGCAGCTTATCCCAGCTGCTGGACTCTGTTTAGGCATGACATAGGGCCTGCAGAGGTTTGAGCAGAGTGTGGACTTGGATGGAGGACAGGGAGGGATGTTAGGCAGAACTTGAGTGCTAGTCCGCCTGCCTGAGGACTGAGTTCCCCACCATCTCAGGTGTTCACACTCAGGTTTTTGGGCATCTGGTCTGGGAGGCTCAAGTGTGTGCAAGATAAGAGGATTCTGGCTTGGGCTGTCCTCAAGGGGCCCAGGGGCCCTCCTTCCTCTGAAATTTCTGAGTCGCAGGAGCTGGCCTTACAGCCCGGAAGTATATGGGGAGGAGGGTCTGCAGATTCGAGCTACCCTCCGAGCATGGGGTGGGGAGGGGGCTTCTTCCCCTCCTGCTCCTGCCCACTCTTGGCCCAGGCATTGGGGAATTGGTGGCTACTGGGTGGTCCCGCTGTTCCCACGCTTCCTGCCATTAGGACTTGGCTTTGGGCTTTGCCACTGGGGGGATGGGGAGGGTGTCACAGAGACTGTGTCTCAGGCCTCCTGGACCACCATTTCCTCTGGCTGCAGAATTGGGGCCCATCCCCCAGCAGTGGGCTGAAGTGAGAGCCTGTTGGAAAAATGGTGGGGACTGTCCAACCACACCTCTGGCCCATGCCCTTGGGACCAACAGGAGAGGGTTAGAGTCTTTCACTGTGGCCAGAGGCCCAGACCACACTGTGGATGAAGCTCAGCCCCCACAGGAGGGGCCGGTGGCTTGGTTATCCTAGGCTGGGGGCGTAGGCAATGGCAGGGTGGTCCTAGCAGTGGGAAAGGCACTAGGGCTGGGCGTCTGAGACCTGGGATCCTGCCCTATGTCCTGTGCTGTCCTGTAGGTCACCCTCTGCCCTCAGCCTTACGGTTCTTGCTCATTCTGTCAAAGTGGGCAGCTCCCGTGGCGGGGTCTGCCACTCAGCCCAGCCCGAGTTACTATGGCCGTCCTCTCCCACCTGAGGAAATGGGGCTGGACTCCAGGCCTCCAGGGGCATCCCTCCCCTGGGGCCTGTGGTTTCAGCTGCAAGTCCCAGAGCCTGGGCAGGCGTGTGGGTGTCTTAGCCAAATGTGGTTGTGGATTGAACACTTTACCCAGCACCATGTCAGGTGAGTTCTGTTTGATTCTTAGAGCACCTCCTATAGGATTTTAACCCTATCCTACAGGTGGGGAAGCAGGTTCAGAGGATTTTAGTAACATTCCCAGGGACTCGTGTTCCCCAGGTCAGAGCCTGGCGTGGACCCCAGCTTGCCCGACACTGGCCCATGCTCTTGGCCACAGCTCCCCTAGCCCATCCGTCCCTTCTGGAAAGGTGGTTTCTGGGCCTGAGCAGAGTCTGAGAAGCCAGTTTGGGCTGAAATTGGGTCAGGTTTCCCTGCTACAGCCAAAGAGGAACCTTCAAGTCCCCCTGGGCCCAGCAGCCCTTGATTTTGAGGCAGAGGCACCGATTCTAACACTCACCCCCATGCCACGCGCCTTCTCCTTGTAGCTGGGTAGCTTTGGGCTGAAGATGGGGCCACCTGTCCCAGCACTGCCACTGACCAGCTGTGTGACCCTGGCAAGTCCCTCCTCTGAGCCTCTGTCCCCTCATCTGCGGAATGGGGACAATACCACAAGTGCTGTGGAGGGAGTTTTAAATGAGATCATGTGGCTGGAGCACCCTGTGTAAAGTCTGACACAGTGTGAGTCCCCTGGCTACAGACTCCAGCCCATGGGGCTGCCACAGCACTGCTGGGGGAGGGGAGGGACTGCCACAGCCCTTCAAGCCTCAGGAACCCCTTGCCAACAAGAGTCCCCCCCGCCCCAACAAGGGTGTTATCCCTGTCTGGCATAGTGCTTTTGATGGAGCAAAGGATGTGTGTTCCCCCACTTAATCAGCAAGGCCCCAGTCTCTGCCAGGCAGGACCATCCCGAGGAGCCTGAGGCCACACTCTGGGCCAGCTCCAGAGCAGAGGGCAGGCTGGGCTGGGCCACTGGACAGGGCCATGTGAAGGGTTGGGAGTGGGCTCATTGCTGGGGTCTCTGGGTGCTGTCCCTTTGTGTTACCAAGGGGGAAACAGGCTTGGGGGCTGCTTGGTGACCTTTCCAAAGTCCTGAGGCCAGGGAGTGGGACCAGTCCCCAGACTTGCCTCTCCCCACCCCACCCCCACTTGCAAGGTCCCATGATTTCCTTGGCCTTGTCTTCTCCCATCCTATGCAGGCCTCTCAGCCCCCTCCCCCCACTTCCCCCACTGATATCAGGGCCGGCCCCCCCACCCCCCAGCCCAGCCGCTGCGGCTGAGAAGCTGCTGGCTCAGGAGGCTCCAGCTTTTGCTGAGTGAGCAAGTCCAGAGGTGCTGTCTTGGCACAAACCACTGCTGGCCAAGCCCTGTCCCTCCCTTCCCTTCCTTCTCCAGGGTCCACTTCCAAGGGGGGAGCGTGGGTGGGGAGGGGTGGGAGCAGAGGCCCTGCACTGCCTCCAGGGGCTTCCCCTTCAGGGAGGGGTGGGTCCTGAGGCCCAGGCAAGGGGGTGCCTGCCTGAGGTCACAAGGCAGGCCAGGGGAGAACTAGGACTGCTCCCCACAAAGCCCAGAGGGGGCAGGAAGTGGGTCTGCCTTGCCCAGGCTGTGTGCAGCATCTTCCTGCCTCAGCCCTGCCTGCCTTGGCCCCGTCCTTGCTCTCTGGTCCAGCCCCAAAAGGGTAGAATTTGCATTAACTGTGTCAATGGAGGCGGCTTCTGCTTAAGTGCCTCCTGGGTGCCAAGGTTTTACACAGGTCCCCTCTGATTGTGGAGTGACCTTTGAGGTAGGGTCATTGGAATCAGCTCCGCTTTATACAATCAGAGACTCCTGTTCTCCACCCTGGTGCATTTACAGTCATCTGCATACAGAACTGAGCCGTGTGCTGATCACCTACTGTGTGCCAAGCACAGCCCTACGCCCTGGGCGGAAGGAGGTGGTTGACAGAGGAATGAGCCTTGTCCTCGCCCCCAAGAGACCTTGTGCCTGGTCATTTGCCCTTGTGACAACCCTGATGATAGCTGGCAGTGTCCCAGTTTTCAGATGGAGAGACGGAGGCCCCAATGGCAGGTGCACTGCACAGGGTCAGTCCCTGGACTTGGCTCTCCAGGTCTCAGGACCCACCCTGTGCTGGCTGATGCCCTTGTCTGTCTCCAGCCCGCCCCAGCCGGACCAGGGCCTCCTGCCACCACTCTCGGCTGTCCCAGTCCCCTGGAAGAGCGTGGGCCCCTGCAAAGGCCGCAGGGAGTCCCCAGGAGCCCTGGTGGGGACCTCTGCAGGGGAGGAGGCCCAAGGTGAGGAGGGCCCCGCGGCCGCCCAGCTGCACGTGTCCCGCCTGCGCAGCTCTTCCACGGAGATGCGGGAGAAGGGCTCGGAGTTCCTGAAGGAGGAGCTGCACAAGGCGCAGGAGGTGGGGCCTGCGGGCAGGTGGGGGGCCCTGGGAGGAGGAGTCAGCCTGGGAGAGCTGCGGGCTGTCACCCTCCGAGTGCCCGCAGATGTGCCAAAGGGAGTAAGACCCTGTATCCACCAAGGCCAACCGCATGCCAGGCCTGTACGGCACTCGGGAAGTACCCCGACGTCCACAAAGCTTGACTTACCTGAAAACCTGCTCCAAGCTCTAATGCACTAGCAGGTGGGGCTTCACCTCATGCCATGGGCTAAATGGAAAACGCATCACTGTCAGGCACCAGAGGAAGCAAGCTTGGGGCCCAGAGCCCCACGTTTAAGATGACCGGGAGGGGCGGGGATGGAGCCTGGTCAGGTGGGCCTGGTGCCCCCCCCATGCCAGGCCTGGGGGGCCCCCCAATGGGCTAACAACCCCTGCCTCTCGGTCCCCAGGAGCTGAAGCTGAAGGACAAGGAATGTGAGCGTCTGTCCAGGGTGCGGGAGCAGCTGGAGCAGGAGCTGGAGGAGCTGACGGCCAGCCTGTTTGAGGTCTGCTAGCCGGCCAGCGGGAGGCATCCTGGGGGTGAGTCACCCAGATGTCCACTGGCTCCTGGTCACTCACACAGGGGCTGCCCTCTTCCCAGGAAGCCCACAAGATGGTTCGAGAAGCCAACATGAAGCAGGCGGCATCAGAAAAGCAGCTGAAGGAGGCCCGGGGCAAGGTGAGGCCCGTCCCCGCCTGCCCAGGCCAGCCCAGTCTCCTGGCCCTGCCTCCCGGCCCTGCAAGCACTGGCCTTCCCTACCTACCTGGACCCTACTCGGCTGTGGGGCCAGCAAGAATGGACAAACCTGGGCCCAGGCAGGGCATGGTGGGGTGTGTGAGATCACACGTCCCTGCACCCTGGGACTCCACTGGTGATCCTGCTGCACCACAGAGACTTTTCTGGAGCCTTCCAGGGGCTGGGAGGATCCTGTGGTCATTGTAGTTTCTTCTCCCTCCTCCCAACCCCCCTTTACAGAACAGAAACCTCACTCAGTCCGGCCGTGTGGGAAGTAGCTTCTTCTCTCTCAGCCTGGTTGCCCATCTGTAAAATTTGAGGCCTGAGCCATGCCTGGCTCCTGGGAGCCCCAGAATGCTCAGTGGGAAGCCCAGCCAGCTCCCAGACACTTGTTCCTGATGGAGTCCTGCTCACAATGTGACCTTGGGCAGGCCATGTCTCCTCTTTGAGCCTCAGCTTCCCTATCTGTAAAATGGGTGTCTGGGTCCCCGCCTCAAAGGCTGTTCCAAGGTTGATGTGCGGGGTTAGGTGTTAGTTGCTGCCAGGGACAGGCTGTCCTGAGCTGGGCTGATAGGCGGTGGTAGCCGGGGTGGCATCAAGCCTGGAGTTGATGGCCATCCCATCCCGTCCAGATCGACATGCTGCAGGCGGAGGTGACAGCCTTGAAGACACTGGTCATCACATCCACACCAGCTTCTCCCAACCGCGAGCTCCACCCACAGCTGCTGAGCCCCACCAAGGCCGGGCCCCGAAAGGGCCACTCGCGCCATAAGAGTACCAGCAGCACCCTCTGCCCTGCCTTGTGCCCCGCTACAGGGCACACCCTCACCCCAGACAGGGAGGGCAAAGAGGTGAGGGCAGCAGGCAGGCGGTGGGCACAGGGAAGGGGAGACAGTGCCTGCCATCAGCAGGGTCAGAGCCCAGTGAGGACCAGCCTCAACCCTCACTGTATGATCTGGCACCTGCCCTGTCCCTCTCTGCACCTCTGTGTCCTTTGGGCTGTGAGGGCTGGGCAGGTTTCTTCTCTTCAACCTCCTATGATGTGAGGCACTTGGCCCTCAGCCTCCAGGGTGTACAGTCTGGGGGATGCTGATAACTCCCTCCCTGCCCTGCCGACTCCAGCAGTAGGTGCAGGTCTCTACACCTGAGGCCGGCTTTGGCCCTGAGGGTCTGCCTCGGAGGGCCGCTGCAGAGACACACTCCCTTGGCCTTAAAGGCTGGGCAGGGGCTATTGGGCCTCTGGGAGAGGCCGACTGGGCCCTGTGTGGCCACAGCCTTGAGGACCACTGTGTGACAGTCCTGTATTTAAGGTTCCTTGATGCCTTCTGACTGTGGTGCCGAGACAAGTGTGGCCTTGGGGGAGGTCTCTGGTGCTCCCACCTGCTCTGTCCTGGCCTCCATCTCTGTCTCCCGGGCTTCCAGGGAGGAGGCACAGGCCTCATTTGCGTTCTGGGCTCTGAGCTCCCAACTGGACACTGACTTCTCCTTCCTCCTATCTGTCTCTGTGCGTCTGTCTGTCTGGCCTGCCCACCCAGCCCGGGCTGGCCCCACTGCTCTCTCTGCTTCTCTGCGTGGTCCCCAGCAAGGCGGTTCACCTCACCTACGAGCCAGCCTGGCAGCTCCTGCCTGGGCAGCTGCCCTCAGCCCCCACCTCTGCTCCCTCTCTCTCCTTTTCCCGGCAGGTAATGGCTCCAGGGAGGGGCTGCCCCCTGCCCCTCCCAGCCTCCTTCCCCCTGCATGCAGCCCCACCTGGGGCAGGCCAGCAATGGATGCATTGATTGGCTCCCTGGAGCGGGCAGCTGGGCAGCCTACGTGTGTCCCCTCCCGAGTGCACGTGCCTGCATGTGCCTCCTGTACCTGCCGTACCTGGGGTTCCTGCGGTGCACTGTGCCCCTTTTCCTCCCCACAGAGGCAGTGAGGGTCTTCGGGACGGGGCCCTGCACCCAAGTCTATAATCTTGTAGCACCAAGAAACTTAAAACACACCTGGAAACACAACTTTTAGTTTTAAATTCTTTGGTGCAAAGAGCATAAGGAAGTTCTTCCACGGCCCCCCTGCGCGGCCGCTGAGGACAGACCCGTATCTCCCTGGCTTTCCTCTCCTTCGGCTCAGCTCCCCTCTGCCGTGCTGCCCTCAGCACTCTGAATGCCCCCACCCCGCTCGCCCTCCCCTACAGGTGGACACAACCCTGTTTGCAGAGTTCCAGGCCTGGAGGGAGTCACCCACCCTGGACAAGACCTGCCCCTTCCTGGAAAGGGTGTACCGGGAGGATGTGGGCCCCTGCCTGGACTTCACGATGCAGGAGGTGACACATGGCAGAGGGTGGTCAGCTGGGGGGCCCGGCCCCTCCACCCCTCAGCCGGGGCCTAGCCCCTCACCACCCCACCTGCTGCCCTGGTCTGCTGCAGCTCTCCGTGCTGGTACGGGCCGCCGTGGAGGACAACACGCTCACCATCGAGCCCGTGGCTTCACAGACGCTGCCCATAGTGAAGGTGGCCGAGGTTGAGTGTCGCAGCGCCAAGTAAGCTTAGTGCCTTAGCCCTTTCCTGACCACTCAGGAAAGCCCTGCCAAACCTTGGGCTGCACTGAAGGGGTGGTCAGGGAGAACTGAGTCTCAGATCTCCTGGGACCCTGGCATGGGACCCGAGTGTGGGCAGGGGCACCTGATAGGAGAAGGACTGTGGCTGCCCCCACGCAGGGCAAGGACACATCTTTGGAAGAATCCCTGTGGACCCCTGGGCTCTCCAGAGAGGCCGGGAGATGGGGTCTCTCTATCACTGGCTGGCCTGACATGTCCTCTCTCCCCTGCCCCTGTCCAGAAGTGACTGTCAATTGCTGGCTCTGCCTTCTGCCCATAAATAACCCAGCAGCCCTGGCAGTTGTCCTCCTGCTGCTCAGTGGGCATTGAGCAAGGGTAGCAGCAGAACAGAATAGCCAGGGTAGAACGAAGGGCAGAGATTTGGGAGGATTTCCCCCTGGCAGCCCACGATCTGGCCAGGGAGGGCTGGCGCCATGTTGGGAGCCTCGTCATGGAACGGGAACATTTGAGCTAGGTCTTGAAGGATGAATAGCAGTTTGCCAAGTAGGGAAGGGCCTTTCAGGCAGAGGGAACAGAATGAGCGAAGGTATGAGAAGCAGGGCTATTAACAGAAACACCAGTGGGGCAGTGGGCGGAGCAGTGAGTGGGCAAGGAGTTGGGCTGGGACCTCAGAGGGTGTTGGGTGCCGGAGTGTAAAGAGCCTTTACAGGTTTGGGCTTTAACCAGCTAGGCCAGTGCTCCATAAGCCATCAACAGATGCTCCCTGAAAAGAGGGCTCTCTGGTCCATTCAGAGAATCACAGTGAACCAGGAGGCAACAAATGCTCTGATAAGTCCTGCAGCCAAGGAGGTTTTTTAACCTTTTTTTACTTGGGATTCTATTTCTTGGGCCACAGGAACGCAAGAGGGAAAGGTGGTGAATTAGATGTGGGTTTTTGGAGGAGCCCCTGACTGTAGTGTGAAGAAGGAAGAGAGAAATGAGGCTGAGGGCTGGCTGGGAGGAGCTGAGAGGATCCAGGCAAAAGGCCCTGCTGCCATGACCTGGCCTGGGGACTTGGTGACTAAGGAGAGGGTGAGGAGGAGAGAGCCAGACAGGTGATGCCCCAGAGTGGAGCAGGATTTGGGGGTGGGGCTGCTCAGGGCCAGCCGAGACCCAGCACGTGGGTGGCTGGAGACACTGAGTGAGGTCGCCCAGGCCCGGGGTGGGGGGAGAAGGTGGCACAGGATGGGGCTCTGAGAGGGGCTGGCTGACACGCAGCTGAGAATCGTGGAGGGCTGGTGGGGGTCAGAGGGTCAGAGGGGCCGGCTGGACAAAGCAGGTGAGAACCTTGGTGCTGGGAAGGGAGAGGCAGCCACACCTCAACTCCTGTTCAGCTTGGGCAAGGGGTGACTTGGCCTGAGGTCCCCAGTAAAGTTGGGGGGGCATTTTCAGTGGTTGCAGAGGGTGGGGCTTTGGTACACGTGGCTGAGATTAACTAAGCTCTTTTGCCCCATAGGGGCAAGGCCAGAGGTCTCCGGGTAGGGTCCAGCTTGGTTGAAAGGTCTATCCCAGGACTGCTGGGGCTACCCCCCTCAGCCTGGCCCCCCGAGCTCCTTCTGTCTGCCTGCCCCTCCCTCCGGGCACCCTCTGGCTGCTGGATCCTTCCCGCATGCGTGGGGTAGGCGAGCCCCAGCCAGCCCCACAGCCCCCTTTGCTTCCTCCCAGCACATGTGCCCTGAGTGGGCTGGCCCGTGTCTGCCGCCACCGCATCCGGCTCGGGGACTCTGAGAGCCACTACTACATCTCGCCATCCTCCCGGGCCAGGGTGAGTCATCCTTCGCAAGTGTTGCTTGGCTCCTTAGGGGCCACATGGGCTGGGACTCTGGGCCCCAGGCCTGGGAGTACAACTAGGACTACACCTCAATCTACAGAGTAGGGTACAGACTCAGAGAGGTGCAGAGACGGACTCATGCCACACAGCCAAGCTCAGTGTAGTAGTTTGCTCTTGCTGCATAACAAATTACTGTCAGCATGGTGGCATAAAACTACATAAACTTGTGACCTCCCAGTTCCCCTGGGTCAGGGGTCTGGGCGCTATGTAACTGGGTCCTCTGCTCAGGGACTCATAAGCCTGCAATCAAGGTGTCAGCTAGGCTGTGTATATCACTTTTTGGCGTTCAAGGTCCTCTTCCAAGCTCACATGGCTATTGGCAGAATTCAGTTCCTTGTGGTTGAGGGACAGAGGTCCCTGTTTTCTTACTGGCTGCTGGCAGGGGACACTCTGAGCTTCTAGAGGCTGCCATAGTTCCCTGCCACAGGGCCTTCTCACAACAGGACAGCTTACTTGTTCAAATCCATCAGGAGGATCTCTCGCCAGTGTCTGAGACACAGCCTTATGTATGACATATAATCATGGGAGTGACACCTGTCAGCACTGTCATTTAATGTGACCTAAACAAGGGAGTGACAATATAGTTCAGGTTAAAGCTCGAACTCTGGCCCCATGCTCTTGAGACGGTTCAGAGGTGTGTCTGGCACACTAGCCATGGGCATACCAGCTTCCACCCTCACCTGCTGTGTGACCCAGGCAGGGGCCCTCACCCAGCTGGGGATTAAGGATGGGGATTCCTGTTCCTCTGTCCCCCTATCAAAATGAACAAAAGAGAATGTGTTTGGAGACATGTACAAAGTGACACAGCGTAAGGACTCACCTCAGACCTCGAGGGGCTCCTCACGGGGGAGCAGGACTACAGTGGGACAATGGCCCCCATCAGGCAGCAGTCTGCATGGTGAGGGCGGTCTGTCCAGGCCTCGACAGTTGCCGCAGGTGCTCCAGTGGGTTGTCCCATACTCAAGTGAGCGGGAATTCTCGCAGCAGTGCACTGGGCTCCCATTTACCAAAAGGGAGTCTGAGCGTTGGTGAAGGAAAGGGGTGCCCAGGACCATACAGCCCTGATGTAGGATCTGCGACTCCAAATCTGTGTCTCTCTTTGCCACAGCCCCCGACCCTGTGGCTTTGTGCTCAGAGCTTTGTCCCATGGCCCCATTCCATTCCCAACCAGAGCTCAACAGAAGGGCCCACACAAGACATTCCTTGCCCAGCAGAATTACATCTAGCACCTGATTTTCCCGGCTGGGTGTCCAGCCGTGCTGGGTGAAGCTAGGTGTGGGAGTTCAGATGAGGAGGGCCTGACGTTTTAGGATGTGGTCCCTGCCCTGACAGACCAAGGGGTATGAAGTCTTCAGGGGGAAATGGTCTCACCCTTAAGCAGAGCCCTGGGCAGAGAGCTCTGTGGCTCCCTGCTCCCCAGCCTCCTCGGGTGTTCACTGTCCACTGTCCATTGTCCCCACCCTCTGCCCCACCCACCCCACCCCAGCCTCTCCTCAACCCTCTCGGGGCAGCACCGTGTTCCCGCCTCACCAGGTTAGTCCCTGACCTTGTGGCGCTCTTTGCGCCACCGTGTCTTTGCCAGGCCACTGGCCACCACCCCTTGTCCCCTCTTTTTCCTCCTGGCAGGTTCTCCTGAGTGTGTGAGGGACTGGCAGAACCATTGCCTCTCCCTGCAGTTCCCTCCCCTCCCCAGCCTGCGCGTGTCCCACTCACTCAGTGCCCCCCTCCCCCAGAGCACTGAGCATTCAGTGGGGGTATTTCAGGCACAGCTGCCAGCCGCCTTCCACCTTGTCTTAGGCTGGGTTCCTTAGAAGCAGAGCCTGAGATGCAGATGTGCAACTCTCAGGAGAGTGAGGGAAGCCATAGGGCTCTGGGGCACAGAGTTGGGTCCACCCTGAGGCAAGGGAGCTGGGCTTATTTTATTCCTCCCCCATTGGCTGAGGTCTGCAGGGGTAGGGGTGCAGGTGGGGGCACCTATGGCCATTAGTGGTTAACACTCCCAGCAGCTGGGAGGTGGGGTCCCAGCCTGGGGAAGGTGCCCTGGGCAGGATACCAACAGCACCCTCTCCACGGCGTGAGAGTCCCCGAGGCAGGGTCTGAGCCAAGCCAGGGCCCTCGGTGCATGGAGCAGGCCTCAGGCCAGGTGGGGGGCTTCAGGCACGTGGACCCAGGTGGGCAGCTTCTGATCCCCTTGCCTCTCCTGGTGTTACAAATAGCACCAGACCGAGACCTGGCTGGCCCAGGCCTCCAGTGTCCAGAGCAAGCAGGCCCCTCAGGATCTCATCACCGGGCGATCTCCATAATTGATGTCCAGTGGCTTTATCCTTGGTGGCTCTGAATGATCGGCACGTCTGCCTCATGTGCTGCAAGTGCTGATGAAAGTGTAGCTGCTGCAATTATTATCAGGAGAGGACTAGTCTTGCTGCTGCTGTTGATTAAAACTTGAAAGCCCAGCCCTGTCTGAGAGAGCACTTCCTGGCTCCGACGGGGACCTGGGGCTTCCTGCTCTGGTCTCAGAGCCTCACTGGCTGGCTGGGGGACCCCAAGTGTGGGGGCTGGCGGGTCACACCTTCCCCGCGCCTCTCTGCAGATCACCGCAGTGTGCAACTTCTTCACCTACATCCGCTACATCCAGCAAGGCCTGGTGCGGCAGGACGGTGAGCGCCCCCTGGTGGCCGATGGAGGGATGGCATGCGGGGTGGCCGGGAGGGCAAGCGCCTCCTGGGTCTACCTGGCCCTGGCGCAGGCAGGACGCTGGGGCTCCTCAGCCGGGAGGCCATGGTGGGGGGAAGGTTGTGGGTTGGTAAAGGGCTCACAAACCTCCTGGGTGCTGAGTTCTGCGGAGAGGGTGGGCTGCAGACAGAGCCTCCTGGGCCCCACCTCACAGGACAGCAAGCCTGACACCTCCCGTGTACCTGAGTCTGTCCAACTGGTCTCCCTCCTGCCCAGAGACCCCTCCCAATCCCTGGGACCTGTAGGGACTGCGTTCCTGTTACTAGCCTGGCATTCGAGGCCCTGCATGATGGGACCTCCCCAGTGACTCTTCCCCCACTCCTGGTGTGGTCACCTGAACACAGGCTTGCTGCCTCCAGGCCTTTGCTCCCACTGTAGCCCTTGCCTGGCAGGTCCTCTGTCCTCCGCCAGCAAACTGTTCCCTGGTGAATCTCCTGAGCCAGTTTTGCCTGATCCTCTGAGTAAGGAGCTGTCTCTTCCCCGTCTTGGAGGTCAAGTCCCCTTGGACAGCAAGGCCAGTGCACACTGGCTGTTCACACCTGCCAGGCCAGGGAATGGGCCCTGAGGACCTGCCTCCTCCCAGGTGCCTGGACTGACACTGGCCCTGCTCACTGCTCAGGGTCCCTGTGACATCCCAGGGAGATAGTGTTGGAAAGCGTTTGTAACTTGTTCAGTGTAGTTCCTAGGTCCGGGGGCATCACTGTTGAGTGTGTGGCAGTGTGTATGTGCATGTCTGCATCAGGCTGTGGGGGTGGTGTTGGCGTGTTCAGCACTCCTCAGTTTTCAAGGCTCAGGCTGGAGCCTCAGAGAGCTCCAGCCACTTGCCGAGGTCATTTGTCTTGGAGGTCTGGGCCCTAGGGTGCCGTGCCAGCTGCCCTGCCCAAAGCTAGGGGGAGGGGGTCAGGCCATCTGCCTGAGGTGGCCCTGAGCTGTCCACTCTCTCTCTGCCTGCAGCGGAGCCGATGTTCTGGGAGGTCACCAGGCTGCGGAAGGAGATGTCACTGGCCAAGCTCGGCTTCTTCCCCCAGGAGGCTTAGGGCATGGCCTGGCCTAGAGGGGGCTCTGAGCTGGAGCAAACACCTGCCCCAGGACAAGCAGACAGATAGGGAGACAGGGTCCTGGAGCCAATCCTGAGCCAGAAGCCAAGTGGATAGACCAATGGACAGGCCATGGAGGCAGTGCTGAGCCAGCACCACATGTCTGTCCTGGGACAGACAGGCCTGGACTTCATGAGAAGATCCTTCTCTCTTCCTCACTGTGTACTGCAACCACCAGGAGGATTTCAAGAAAGCACCAAAGACCAAGGAGCTCAGAGCCATACTTGAGGGACACGTGAGGCAGTCAGCACCCCCCTCCCTGGTTCCTTGGGTGCCTTGTTGCTGACATATCTTCAGAAAGGGATTGTGCTGGGGTGGCCGGATCACCAGGGTATCCTCCCCCCCAGTTCCCAAGCCCTGGGCCACAAGCACCCCCTCTGGCCATCCCACTCCTCATTCCTGGGTGACCTCTGAGGGCCCATGGCAGCAGGGCTGGGAGGGCTGGTGGGGCCTCCACAGTGCTTGCCCACCCAGCCTGTGCATGGCTGGGAACTGCCCCAGAGCTTTCTGAGATGAGTCAGGGCTCCCTTCACAAAGGCCTCCCCTGTCACCTCCTCTCCCTCCCCCATATAGCCCTGTGCTCCAGGAGGCCCTGCTCTCAAAGCCGCTGGAGGGATTGGTAAGACACAGACAGGGCCTCAGGACGCCCATGCCTATTTTCAGCTGTGGGTGGCTGTGCAGACAACAGGCCCTTGCATGTGGGGCCAGGGTGGGGTGGGCAGGACCCAGGCCCTCCTTCGCCCATCACAGCCCCTTCGGGACCAGGGTTAGGGGCTCCAACCTGGACACATCTCTCATCATGTCCGGATTTCCTTCTTTGAATGGAATTTAACACGATCTCTATTTCATAAAGGAAGGCTTTGTTGGTAGAGGCTGGGCGGCCACGAGCCTTCACTCCTGCGCCCTGGGGCTCTGGCCAAGGCTTGGGCATCTGAAGGAATGAAACCAAATCCTTTCCTTGCCCGCCCTCGTGCTTGGGATTAAACCCAAATCCTGAAGCCACCCCACCACAGCCACCACCAATTCCTCACTGGAGGGAGGACTGTTCGAGTCCTCTCTTAGTGTTCCATGGGGCTGTGGTTACTGAGGCAGGAGCCGGGCCTCCCCTCCTGCTGAGCAGTGGCCTGCTGTCGGGGAGAACAGTCAGAGGCTGGCTCTGCTACTATCTTGCCTTGGCTGCTTGGAAAGGTCCTTTGGGTCTCCTCACCCCCAGAGATGGCCAGCTGTAGTCTAATAGAAGCCTGGAGCTCAGAGTCAAAGCATCGAGCTGCCCGGTGCTCAGCAGGACCATGGCTGGATTGATTGGTGATGTCTGCCAGCAGCACAGGCAGGAACTGGGGAAGCTCTGGCTTTCTCAGCCCAGGTCTTGGATGGATTCTCAGCAAAGGATCGCAGGTGGAAGAAGGTGTTGGGGTAGCCAGGACCCTCTGAGTGGGGCTGGGGAGGTGTTTTGGGCCTGGCCCCCTCCATACCTATAGGGGTGTAGGCCCAGGCCAGTAGGTGTCCTTCCTGGGCATGGGGCGAGTGCAGCAGCTTCTAGGTTGGGTCAGTGTCTACTGGGGCTGGGGACACCTCATGGGGACTTTCCTATTGGCCTGAGGCCTTGGGGCCACTCAGCTTGTAGGTCAGGCCATCTGTGGACTGGCCATGACTCCATCAAGCCCTCCATCCTATCACCCAGCCAGTAGCTGTTCCCAAGGGGTCTCCTGCCTCCCCAGTTGCCCTTGGTCCTTCCTTCCTCTCCCTGCTTCACCTGTGATTGAAGTCCCCTCCCCATCTCCCCAGTCCCTTTACATGATCACTGGTCAGGCCTCCTGTCACAAGCATGCATTCATTCACTCAACAAGGACCAGGCACCTCTTCCTTAGTAGGAGGCAGATCTACTCTGCCTGCCCCTGCCATAGCATTTCCTGTTGTCAGGCCCCAGGTGGGGCCATTGTAAACAGAAAACAACTGGGATACCCAGAGGACACGCCCACACTCTGGCCTCAGTATCTCCAAACAATGGCTTGTATCTGAGCATGGACTAGGTGCCAGGCATGGTTCTAAACACTTTAAATGAAATAATTCATTTAATCCTCATAGCAACCTTAGAAAATGCTATTATCCCCATTTTACAGCTGAATCAGGTGAGGCATAGAGAGTTCACACAGAGGAAATGGTAGCCCCAGGATAGAAATAACAAGCCCAGTATTAGAGCCCACAGAATCATGTAGCATCCTGGATGCCTTTTACTAAACACCTACAATGTGCCTGGCCCTGAATTAGGCCCTTACCTGTTTTAAGAGATGTAGAAACAGGCTCAGGCAGTGGCAGAGCTGGAATTTGAATCCAGGTTTGTTTCCCATACTCTTTACCCCATTACAGCTGCCTGCAGACTCGGGGAGTGCGGGGCAGGGGTGGCCCTCCCTGGAGGAACTCAGGGCTTTGGCTCGCAGAGCTAGCTGGGGAGGGAGAGCTGATAGCAGCCACACAGGGGTTGTTCCTCTTAAATGAATTTTCTAGATAACCCACTTGGGCCTCTCTAAGTGCCCCCTGGCACATGTGAGTCATTTCAGCCCTCCTTGGCTACCTCTTAAAAGCCAGCATTGATCCTGGCCTCAGGGTAGAGGGATTGAGCCTTGTGCATTGCTCCTCTGATCGTACCATCTGCCAAGCCTGTCCTGATTGGAATCCTGCCAGGGCTGTGTACCTGGGCAAAGGCACGCCTCTCTGGGCCTCAGTTTTCTCATCTGTGAGTTGGGAAGATAGGGCTAAATGGCCTTTGCAGCCCCCCCTTTTTCATTTTTTTATCATGTTAAAGAAATAAAATTAAATTTACCATCTTAACCAATTTTAAGTGTACAGTTCAGTAGAACTAAGTACATTTAGGTTGTTCTGAAACAGATCTCCAGAACATTTTGCTTCTTTTCTCTTTTTTGAGACAGGGTCTTGCTCTGTCTCCCAAGCTGGAGTGCAGTGGCATGATCACAGCTCACTGGAACCTCAAACTCCTGGGCTCAAGTGATCCTCCTGCCTCAGCCTTCCGAGTAGCTGGGACTGTAGGCAAATGCCATGACATCCAGATAATTTTAAAACTTTTTTGTAGAGATGGGGTCTAGCTCTTGCTCAGGCTGGTCTTGAACTCCTGGCCTCAAGCGATCCTCCTCCCTTGGCCTCCCAAAAGTGCGGGGATTACAGGCACTAGCCACCGTGCATGGCCCAGAACTTTTTCATCTTACAAAACTGACACACTGTACCCATTAAACAACTCCCTATTTCCCCTTTCCCTCAGCCCCTGAAACCACCATGCTATAGGTCCTTAAATATGAAATGTCCAATTTCAAATCAAAAGTGTAGTTTATTATATTTCGAACAAGAGGCAGTACAATTAATCAAAGTCTGTGCCTAAATTATTGACACAGTTTTGCCATCTTAACAGCAGCTTGTTTATGCCAGCAGCGAAGAAGCCTGGAGAGCGAGTGGTGATGAAATTGCAAAGGGTATTTTCCACAACTTGTTGAGAATTGAATATTTTTCCTTGCAAGAAGTGGTCCAAAGCCTGGAAGAAGTGGTAGTCAGTGGGTGCAAGGTCTGGTGAATATGGTGGATGACAGAGAATTTCCAAGTCCAGCTTCTGTAGTTTGAGCAGTGTTGTTTGTGTGACATGTGGCTGAGCGTTGTCTTGCAAGAGGGTTGGCCTGTCTCTATTGACCAATCTCAGCTGCTTAATTGCAAGCATCCTCATCATTTCGTCCAGTTGGTTGCAGTAGACATCCGCTGTAATTGACTGACCAGGTTCATGAAGCTGTAGTGGATAATACCAGCGCTGAACCACCAAACATTAGCTTTTTTTGATGAATATTCATTTTTGGACTGGGTTTCGGCACTTCATCTTTATCCAACCATTGTGCTGAATTCTTGCAAATGTCAAAAAGAATCCATTTTCCATCACACATAACTATAGTGTAGAAATGGTTCACATTTATGTCATGACAGCAAAGAAAGGCAAGCTTCGAGACAATTTCTCTTCTGATGCTCCTTTAATTCATGCAGAACCCATCTATCCAGCTTCTTTACCTTGCCGATTTGTTTCAAATGGCCAAATATCGTTGGAATAGTAACATCAATCCTTGCTGCTAATTCACACATAGGTTGAGATGCTACAGCTTTCAGCTCATCATTATCTACCTTGGTCTCAGGTCACCCATGTGGCTCATTTTCAAGACTAAACTCACCAGAATGGAACTTCTCAAAGCAACGATGTACCGTGCATTCATTAGCCACATCTTTCCCAAACACTTTGTTGATATTTTGAGCTGTCTGCGCTTCATTGGTTCCACAATGGAACTCATGTTTGAAAATAACACAAATTTTTGACTTATCTATGGCTTCACAAAAATTGCCCTAAAATTTTTTTTGAAAGAATCACAAACCAAAACATGCATTTGAAAGACTGAGGATGTACCTTCACAATAAAAATAAAACAAGAAGTGTCAAAGTGAAATGTCAGAGATAGCAACTGTCAAACTTAGTACTTAAGGAAATTGAACATTTCATACTTAATAACCTTTCTGTTTCTACGAATGTGAGTACTCTAGTTACCTCATATAAGTAGAATCATATAGTATTTGTCCTTATGTGACTGGCTTATTTCACTTAGCATGATGTCCTCAATGTTCATCCATGTGACAGGATTTCCTTCCTTTTTAAGGCTGAATAATATTCCATTGTACATAATGGGCCATATTTTATTTATCCATTCATCTGACAGTGGGCACTTGGGTTGCTTCTACCTCTTGACTAGTGTGAATAATGCTGCTATGAACACGGGTGTACAAATATTTCTTTGAGACTCTGCCTTTGGTTCCTTTGGGCATATATCCAGAAGTAGAATTGCTGGATCATATGGTAGCTCTATTTCTATTTTTTTAGGAAATTCCATGCTGTTTTGCATAGTGACCGCACTATTTTACATTCTCACCAACAGGGCACAAAGGTTCTACATCCTTGCCAACACTTGGTATTTCCTTTTGTTCTAGTGGCCATTCAAACAGGTGTGAGGTGACATCACATTGTGGTTTTGATTTGCATCTTTCTGATGATCAGTGATGTCGAACATCTTTTCATATGCTCGTTGGCCATTTGTGTGCAGCCCCTTTTTCCTAAGGGGTGTTCTCAGGACCTCTGCCCTGCCACCGCAGTGATGCCTTCAGGGAGGATCTTTGGTGGCCAGTAGGGCTGTGGTCCCTGTCCTAGCTGGCTACCAACAGCTCTTGCTGTGGCTCCCACCTTTTCAGACCCCTCCCGTCTCAGAAGAGTTGTGTCCAGGGCCTAATAACCAAGCTCATGGTGTATGAGCTTTAACTCAAAGCTAAATCGTAAAGCTCTGACCTGAGTCCATTTTGTGTGTCTGCTGCAGAATAAATACTTGGGCTTTGTGTCTCTTCTTTCTGGTAGGCCCAGAGCTTTTTCTTAAATTCGCCCCACCAGGCCACTGCCGGCACTGCACAAACATCACTTGGCTCTATGAGGTAGGTGGTGGCTCTGCAGGGGATGGAGATTTCAATGTGTCTAGCAAGAGGCCTGGGTGGCAGCTCACAACAGAGAGAAACCCAGCAGGGACTGAGGCAGGGGCTGCACTTCAGGGATTTGAGGGACTCCCCTCAAACCTCAAGCTCCCCCCTTCAAAAATAAAAATAGTTCAACCAGCCAGTTCTCCCTTCCCCGCCACCCCCCAAACCCTGGGAGTGCCCGGATGGCAGCTCAGGAATGTTGAGTGATGCCTCTCCCTTTCCAAGGGGTCTGAGAGACCTCAGCTTCCCTGACTGGGGGGTTTGGGGACAATTGAGTCCCAAGTTCCCCTAGCCCCTCTGACTCCATGAAAGTTGCAAGACCCACTGGGTTGAAGCCCAGAGAGGTAGAATAACCTATGGAAGGCCCCGAAGCCTGCAGAGAAATATTGAGGGAAGCTGTTCACCTGGACTGTGGGAAGGAGACACTCACAGTCAGGCTTTACAGGAACATAGAACCTGGGTGGCAGGAGGGCCCCACCACCTCTCTCCCCAAACTGGAATGAAGTGGCCAGAGGGGGTGGCACAGCCCAATCCCCGTCCCTGCTCTACCTCCTGGGGGACCCATTCCCCATCTCTCCTGGGACACCTGGGGCAAGTGGAGGTTCTAACCTATCCAACCTTCAACCACCTCACCACACAGGCTGAGACCAGTCAGGGCCCTGGGGAAAGAGCCCCTGGATGGCTCCTGAGTTGGCCACATCTGACCACAAAGGGCTGCTGGAGATGTGGCAAAGGCCATGACCCTGGTGGACGGGCTGGATTTTGGAGCAGAGGGTGCACTTCTTCCAAGAGTCTGCCTTCTTCCCTGTGCTGTGTGACCACACGGGGCACCGCCCCAGCCATGCTCCTCCACCCCCAGGCACATGCCAGCAGGGTGTTCCAGGATTCAGTGGGTGCCTCAGTGGAGAGGACTCACGCAGCCCCCATCCATGGTGACATCAAGGCCTCCTCTTGTCCTTCTGCAGACCCTGGTTCTCCTGTCACACAAATACTAGCTACAATGGTTTCCTACAAATTGTTAGACCAAGACAAAATGTTAGCATATCAGAGATACATACTTAGGGTTCTCTAAGTATATCCTGGAACCAGCACATCAGCAACACCTGGGAACTTGTTAGATATGCGGGCCTCTGACCCACACCAGGCCCACTGAATCACACCCCGGGGGTAGGGCCCAGTAGTCTGTTTCAATAAGCCTTCCAGGTGGGTGGTTCTGGTGGGTGTTCAAGTTTGACAACCACTGCTCTTGAGGTAACTTTAGCCTGATTTTTTTTTTTTTTTTTTTTTGAGACAGGGTCTCACTCTGTCACCTAGGCAGAAGCGCAGTGGTGTGATCATAGCTCACCGGAGCTTCTAACTCCTGGCCTCAATGGATCCTCCTCCTGTGGGGGAAAAATAAAAATTCACTAAAACCTTTCACCCTGAAACGAGAAGCTATAGCCCTGTTTATGTTAATTGCTTATCTGCTTCTGTAAGATTGCTTGTCCCCACCCCCACAGGAATGTTTGTGGAACTGATGTTATAAAGAAAGAAAACTGAAACTGACTAACGGCTGCAGCTCAGGCGCTGGTAAACAGCTCCCTTGTAAGTTACAGCAGGTACCTCGTACATTACAGTAACTTCCTTACGTGTACACTTCCTGGTATAAGCCCCTCTGAACCCCCGCCTTGCTCTTGAAGTATAAAAGATAAGTTCTTCTAACCGGGGATGCTCAGAATTTGGCGGAGGATCCCCTCTGAGCCCGCCCCCGTTAATAAACCTGTTCTCTCTGCATCCTCGTGTACCTTTCGGTGTTTCTCTCAGCAACATTACTCCGGTTTTGCCTTACACTACCACGGCCTCCCAAAGTGCTAGGATTACAGGCATGAGCCAGGGCGCCTCTTAGCCTGATTTTTAGTCCTTGTCGGTGTGAACTCAACTTTTAGGAACGGGTATCTTTATCTCAAAAGAAATACAGAGGAATTGGGGAGCTACCTATACTCTCTAAAGAACTTCAATTTATTTAAGGGAAAAGGGGAGGGGGGCAGGGGTTGAGGGAGGTCCCCGTGCTCCTCTTCCTCCCCAGTGGCCACCGTCGTCATCCCCAGCCCTGCAGCCCCGAGGGCCATGGCGGGCAGCGGAGAGACCACCGGGCCCTAGGAGAGGGCCTCGCCACCCCGCAGACGTTGGGGCCCATTGTCCGAAGGCTGTCTGCAGTCACCCCGAGGGAGTGTCCCACCTCTGGGCGCTCTGGATCTAACGTGCCAGGACGCCCGGCTGGAAGCCTCCAGGCCCTCGGCCATCCTTCCAAGGGCGCAGACCTGGACTCCGCCTGGGCCCCCCGGGGCGCCGCGGGGCGGGCACCAGGTGCGTGCAGTGCCCTAGCCCCTGCGCCCTGGCCGAGCCGGGAGCCCCGGGAGCCGGGGCGGGCCGGTGCCCTGGGGCAGGGCCGGGCGTGGCGGCCGCCGTCCCCCCACCTCCCCCCCCCCCCCCTGGCCCGGGCGGGGCGAGCCCGCCCCGACACCGCCCTCCCGGCCGGCCAATGGAGGCGGCGGCGGCGCGGGGATTGGAGCGGGCGCGGGTCGGGCCGCCCGGGCCGGGGCGAGGGCGGCGGCTATAAGGCCGGGAGAGCGGCCTGCGCCGAGGGCCGGGCAGGCGCACGCTCGTACGGCGGCCGCAGCGGCGGGGCGGGGCCGGGAGCGGTGGGCGGCGGCGGCGGCGGTGGAGGCCGGGGGGACGCCACCTCGCTTCCCTCGGTGTCTGGCTCGGGCCTCGGGGACGTCCCGGGATCCCTAGGACTTTCGCGCGCAGCCATGGGTGGCGTCGGGGAGCCCGGCGGGGGGCGGGGGCCGGGGGCGCCGCTGCCCACCTTCCGCTGGGAGCAGATCCGCCCGCACGACCTGCCTGGCGACAAGTGGCTGGTCATCGAGCGTCGCGTCTACGACATCAGCCGCTGGGCACAGCGGCACCCGGGCGGCAGCCGCCTCATCGGCCACCACGGCGCTGAAGACGCCACGGTAAGGAAGCCACCAATGGCGCGGTGGAGCCTGGCGCCCTCCGTGGCCTGGGGCCGTGGGCCAGTGTCCCCCTCCCCCCTCCACCTGTGGGGCCTTTGCATCCTTCCTCCCCTCGCTGACCTTTGACCTCCACGAGGCCACTTCCCTGCAAGGAGGACTGGCAGGCTGTCCCTGGAGCCGGTGTGGGGGAGGAAGTGGCCCTCAGAGGTTGGGTGTGTCATGGAGGACAGAGCCTGCCCTAGGTGAGGGCCCTCCCTGTTGCTTTGAGGTTCCTGTCTCATTTCTGGGTCCCTCAGACCAGGTCACTCATGCTGGGTGCTTGCTGGATGCTAGGGGCAGGGCAGAGTCCCCAGGGGTTGACAGGGATGTGCTATCTGAGGCTAGGGGCTGGGCAGGGCCGTGAGGTCTGTGGCTTTCCCAAGAGTTTCTGTAAATGGCTCTGAGGGGCAGTGAGTGACTCACCTCCCTTGGGGTGGCAGCTGCATGTGGGAGGACTTTGCCAGCCAGGCTGGGTGGGCCTCCTCGGGAAGCACAGTCACCCCAGGAACAGGCTAGCCCCTGGGGACCCCGACTTCCCCTTCCCAGCCCCTGTCTAGACAAGGAGGGATGTGGCCCAGCCCCACGGGACCATCTGGCAGGAGCCCAGTGATGGAGCAGCCTCTTGGAGCAGACTTATTAGCCCCTTTTGCTCGGTCCCGCACCTGGAGAATAGGGCCACGATGCTCTGTCCTTGACCGTCCAAATTTCTAGGTTGGCCACATTGGGTACCAGGAAGCTCTTCAAGACCTGAGGGATGAATCCCTAATGGTGGAACTTTAGCAGAGGAGAGTCTGTCCTGTCCCAGGACTGTCAGCCTTCCTGTTGCCAGGGCCACCTGTTCTCTGCCCACTGCCTTCTCCCATGGGTTGGGCAAAGTCTCTCTTCCCCCTTTCCACCCCAGCAAGTGGAGGAGTTAGGGTGGGACTCCTCCTGAAACTCTAAAAACTGAGAGAAGGCCTCTGTGGGTACTGAAGGGCTGGGCACTGGCCCGAGGGGACAGTATAGCCAGGTTGACTCAGCCTGTGAGCCAGTGATTGTGTGAGCATGTGGGTGCCTGGTGTGCAGGCACTGTGTGCATGGGTGAGTATGGGTGTGTATCTTCTTTTCTGCCAGGGCATGGTGGGATGGATGAGGTGCACAGCTCCTCTGCCTCAGCCTGGCTGAGCCCTGGCCTCCTCTCGAGGGTCTTATGGGTGCCTGCTCTGGCCTTTTTCAATCTGTAGGACAGGATGGGGGCAGGTAAGGGGAAGGACCACAGAGAGCTTTTATCCATCACTCTTTCCTGTTTGGTGTCAGACCGCTGCTGGGGGCCCTCCCATGTGGAATTCCTGACTTACATTTAGCTTGGGACCCTGAGACCTCCATCTGACAGTTTTGTCATTGACTCATGGCCAATAAGATCTGTTTTGTTTTTTTGTTTTTTTTAAAAAGCAAAACTCTGCCACCTGGGGCTGGGTCCTGGCTCTGCCATTGGAGGTTCTGAGCCACCTTGAACCAGGCATATCACTCCTCTGAGCCTCAGTTTCCTCCTCTGTAAAGTGGGGAGAGCTGGGCCAGACAGTGAGCTGGCTGAGGACAGAACCGTGCTTTCTCAACTCCATGACCCCAGGGCCACCATGTACTAGTTTGTGTTAGTAAATGTTGCTGGCTCCGAAGTGTGAGTGTGCCCTACAAACTGTAGAGTGCAGTGGGACAGCCCTGCATGGCTACCCCTTTGCTGGGTGACCTTGTCTGGTTACAGCCCTTCTGTAATAGGAAAGGGCTGCTCTAGGCCCCAAACACTGGGTTGGAGTTGCCAGAAATACCTGGTCTGTTCAGGCCAAAGAGCTGTGAGGTGGCCGAGGTAGGGAATCCAAGTCTTTGTCCATGATGGGTCCACAGGGCAGACCAGGGGTTGGACCAGCCCAATACCCTTTGTGGTCTGAGTCCAGACCTCAGGCACCCCATCCCGAGCCTTGGGGCTCAGGTGGGGGTGGGGCAGCGATCTTGCAGGGCTGACTCCCAGCAGCCCCTCTTAGCCAGCTGCCCATCAGCTGTTCTTATGTCCAGGCAACAGACGCCTTCCTGCCAGGAAATTCCCAGAGTTCCTGTGCCATGAAGTCAGCCTGTGGCCATCCTGGGATACAAAGCCGGGTGCCCTAGGGAGAGTGCTCTGGGCCCTGGGCCAGGTTTGTCTAAGAGTCATGGGTGGCCTGAGTCGAGTGGAGCCGGCCAGGGAGGGGTGAGGCCCAGCCGACTGGTCATGAGTACACGGGGGCCACGCACTGAGCACCTACTATGCGCTAGGCTCCGAATTCAGTGGTGGATTTATTGATTCTCTCCCTTTTAATCCTCAAGATACCTCTATGAGGCAGGTACTATCATTGTTATTCCCACTTTACAAATGAGAAAACAGACTAAGAGAAGCAGAGTGACTTGAAGTGAAGTGATGGGTCTGGGGTTTGAATCCGTGCTCTTAACCACATGCTGCACAGCCACCTAGCTGCTGCTTTCAGGCATTCATTCAGCCATTCTTCAATTAGCGACTCGCTACATACATCAGCGAGCATCAGCTACGTGTCACCCACTGTTCTAATGTCTGAAGATGTAGCTGTGGCCAAAACACCTGCAGGGAGGGAGTTCCCGGCAGAGGGACCAGCTACAGCAAAGGCTCAGAGGTGGGACTGTGCTTCCTGTGGCTGCAGTTGAGAGCAGTGGGGAGAAGGGCTGGCTTCTGCTGGACGTTTATACCCTTGGGAGGACTTTGGCTGCATTCTAGAGAGGAGGGGGAGCCACGGAGGGCAGAGCAGGGAAGCCTAGAGAATCCGATGTACATTTTCAGGGGTCCCTATTGGAGAGAGCAAGGGCAGAGCCTCCCAGGAGAAGAGTAGGGGTAAGAGAGGGGATGATGGGGACCTGCCCTTCCCCAGGGGAGGCCACTCAAAAGAAGTTACCATTTAACTGGGTCCTGAAGTGAGAGCGTGGCCGGGGCAGAGGGCAAGAGATGCCATGGACACAGGCAAACCTGTGGGAGTCATTAGGATTTAGCTCCATGTTGTCTCTAGAGAGGGAGGTGGCCTGGCCCCACTCTATGACCTTGGACTCATACTTTCCCTTGTGGGTCTCAGTTTCTCCAGTAGCATAATGGGGATAAGAATGCATTCATCCTGGGTGCACTGTGCAGGTGGTGCTGGGTGCCTGGTTACTGTGGACAGCAAAGCCCTATACCCATGGAGTGGTGAACCCATTGCCCACAGCTCCTTGGGGAAGGGGAGAGGTTTCCTAGCAGCTCCTGGTGCCCTTTGGGCTGAAACCCTAAAAGCTATGGGAAGATCCAAGATCCAACAGACCTTCTGAGCCCCCTGTCTTAGGACCCCTCCTCTAGGTGGCCCTCTGGGCCTGACCTGAGCTGGAGGTGGTGGTGGCCAATGCCATACTGCATCATAGTTATTGCAGCCAATAATTATTGACCGGGTGCTGTTCTGAGGGTTTTAGATGTGATAACTACTTCTCCTAACAACCTTATGAAGTGGGTCCTATTGTTAGCCCATTTTGCAGATGAGGAGATTGAGGCTGAAAATGGGTGAGTTTTGTTTTCTTTTGCTTTTTTGTTTTTGTTTTTGTTTTTTCTTTCTTTTTCTTTTTTTTTCTGGAGACAAGGTCTCACTCTTGCCCAGGCTAGAGTGCAGTGGCTCATTATAGCTCACCTGCAATCTTGAACTCCCAGGCTCAAGTGATCCTCCTGCCTCAGCCTCCCGTGTAGCTGGGACTATAGGCATGCCCCACCATGCCCAGATAATTTTTTCTATTTTTTGTAGGTCTCGCTCTTGCTCAGGTCTTGCTCAGGTCTTGAACTCCTGGCTTCAAGTGATCCTCCCGCCTCAGCCTCCTGAAGTGCTAGGATTACAGGCATGAGCCACCGCCCCCAGCCTGAAACTGGGTGATGTAATGGGACCTTCTTAGGACCCTTGAAGGGCCTTCATCCTGGGGCTTGGAGGGTGGGGTTCCTGTCTGGGTGGGAGCTGGGGAGGGGCAGTACTGGGCAGATCAGGGCAGATCGGAGGCAGAGTGCAGGTGGGGCTGTTTTGATAGTCTTGCTGCCTGATGGCAACTCCCTATGAAGTGGGACCACTATGGGCCCAGTAGGTGTTTTCTGCAATGCCCCTACCCAGCCAGACCCCTTCCCCAGAGGGGCTTCAGTGCCTTGCCCCCTGCTGGGAGAGGAGTTGGTATTATCTGGCACCCACAGGACCTAAGCATGCCACAGGGCAGTGTTCCTCATTTCTCCCTGAGGGTGCCTGGGCTGCTGCACGTTTCTGATGAAACAGCTGGGCTCCGGTGGTGGAGCCACGGTTCAAGATGACCAAGTGCCAGAGGGCCTGGCCACTTTGGGGCCACCACTGGGTGGGCCACACCTGTAAGGCCAGGAGTCCCAGCTGGAGGAGGACCTAATTAATGTATGTACCCACCCTTTACTTGTCTGCCCTTGACCTGGGTTTTGCTATACAGGCCAGAGTTGGATGTGCCATGTTCACAGCTGTGTGACTTGGGTCTCTTTGTGCCTCAGTTTCCTCATCTGTAAAATGGGTACCCATAGTGCTTCCCCGCTGGACTCCTATGAGGGGTGACAGGCAGGGGATGGGAAGGAGTGTCTGAGTGCTGGGCATGGGCCCCTGCTTCATCCACCCACCTGGGAGAGGGAGAGAGGTAGGAACATCCTGGGGGGTGTCCTCTGAGGCATATCCCCCTCATCCCCATCTCCAGCAAAGGTACAAGGAGGCACCAAGGACAGATCCAGACCACCTGAGTTCCCAGCAGCCCTGCCCCGTTTCCTGCTTCACCCCCTTCTTGACTGATCTGGAACAGTCCCAGTTCTTTGGGGAGTAACCAAAATCTCGCCCTTCCCTGCTGTGTCTCTGGGGTGGAAGGAGGCTGCCAGCCCCTCCTGTTCCCCAGGCCCGGGCTTGGCCAGGACTTGGCAGGCAGAGCAGCATCTCCTCTCTCCTGCCGCACACTTGCAGGCCCCTCCTGGCAGGCACTCCTCACTAAGTGGGCTCTCAGGAGAAGGCACACATCAGGGCCATGGGGCTCAGATGAGAGCTGGGCTGCGGTGCACTTACTGGATGCCAGGCCCCTTCTAAGTGCTTTACCTGCACTGGCTCTATCCTCCCAGCAGCCCCGTGAGATGGGCATTTGTGGTTCCTGTTTTACTGATGAGAAAATACAGAGTGGAGAAGGGTGAGGCCTCATCTGGGGCTCCCTGGCTCCTGAGTGGCGGCTCCAGTCCTGTCCTGGGCAGGCTGGCTCCGGAGTACCCTCCCCCAGCCAGCTGCTGTATGGACTTCATAGTGGGGCTTGGGGCGAGGTGGGCATTCTGGTGGCCAGCGGAGCCACTCCTAGGTTTCCAGCGACCAAGGCAGGGCTGGGTTGTCTCTGTGTCCTGAGGGAGTGTGAACCCCTCAGGACACAGACCTGGGTTCAAATCCCAGCTCTGCCACTGCCAACTCTGCGACCTGGGCAGGTGTCCCCGCCCTCTGAGCCTACATTTCCTCACCAGTAAATGGTTCACACCCCTGCCTTGGGCGCTGTGGGAGGTTGGCTCTTGTTCACTTATTCACACCTACTATTGAGTAGCCTCTCAGAGGCTGCTCCGTGCCAGCCTCTGAGAACAGAGCCTGTTGCTGCCGCCAGGAGCTTATGTTTGGGGGTGCCTTTTTGATTCCCCCAGCTCTGCTCCGAGAACCGAGAACCAATGAGAGATCTCAAGTGCCGCCTTTGACTCGCTTGGGGTGGGGGGATGGGGGATCACAGGACTTGGCATATATACCCCTTTCTGGTGTACCTAGGGTGGGACCCCTGTAGTGCCCTGAGACTCAGTTGGTGCAGCTCAAGAACCACCCTCCTGCCCCCACAGCCCAGGTTTCCAGCAGCTGGTCCTTGGCTGCTCGGGATGATGGCCAGCCTCATGGTGGGGACCCCCCCACCCCACCTGGAGGACCCACTGCCTCCCTTCTGGCCCAAGAATGGCCACCCTGGGGTGACTGCTGAGTGGCCACAAGCACAGCTTTATGGTCAGACTCAGGTTCTGATCCAACCTCAGCCAAATGGGGCTGTGTGACCTGGAGGAAGTGGCTTAACCTTTCTGAGCCTTAACTTATGCCTGGCCCCTGGGTCCTTGAGCAGAGGCCCAGAGAGGACTAGGTGATGTGACCCTGGCCCTATGGTGCCCGCCCATCCTGCTTTTCAAGGGCCTGCCACAGCCCCGCCTGTCCCTCCCGCAGACTGGAGCCCCATTTGGGGTTTTCTGACCCAGCCCTGGGGGGAGCTCACACCTCCCTTATCACTCTAAGGGATAGACCTGGCTGGAATATTCTTGAGGGACCGGCTCTGTCCTCCCTGCTCAGTGCCTCTACAGGGTTGGCCTGGGTGAATCAGAACCAAGGGACAGGAGTCAGGGAGGCCGACCTGCTCCCCCAGATCCTCAGCTCTAGGGGTGGCCCCAGAACAGACACAGGGGATGGGAGAGGGAAGGGCTGGGGGAAGGAGATCCTGGGGCCATAGCCGCAGTGTGCGCGGTCTGCCGTGTGCATCTGTGCATGCGCCATCTGTGCAAGGCTGTGTCTGGCTGCGTGTTCCCACAGGCTGTGACCGTGGGCATGTTTCTGAGTGTCTGAGTCTTGCTTGCTGAGGTGGGTTGGTGGATGTGTCTGCAGGAGTGTGCGTGTGTGTAAGACACTGCCTTTCTGTGCCTCTGTGCACAGCATCTGGGCTCCATAGGCTGCCAAGGGAGTTTCAAAGGAAGGAGAGGGAATCAGTGTCATGCTTGTTCAGCCTTGAAAAGCAGGGACATTCTGTCACATGCTACAACATGGATGAACATTGAGGATGTTCAAATGGACAAATGTCGTATGATTCCTTCTATAGGAGGTTCCCGGAGTAGTCAGATTCATAGATACAGAAAGTAGAACGGTGGGTGCCAGGAGCAGGGGGAGGAGGGACTGGTAAGTTCTTGTTTAATGGGGTCAGAGTCGGGGAGATGAACAAATTCTGGAGCTGGATGGTGGTGATGGTTGCACAACACTGTGAATGTACTTAATGCCACTGAAGCTGTACACCTACCTAAAAATGATTAAAATGGTCAATTTTATGTATATTTTATCACAATTAAAAAACATTTTTAAAAAAAGAGTTAATGTTTAGCAGTCCTGAACCAGGAGGGCCCTGAAGTCTCACTGCCTTTGTTTGCCCTGGAAACTGAGGCCCCGGAGGCGAACGGACTAGCTCAGGGTCACACTCTTCACTCCACCTGTAGTCCCAGCTACTCCTGAGGCTGAGGCAGGAGGATCGCTTGACCCTGGATTTTGAGGCTGGCCTAGGCAACATAGCAAAATCCTGTCTCTTAACAACAACAAAAAAAGATCACGCACTGAGTGGGGTCCGTAGAGCCCGTAGAGACTCTTCCTTCCTGACACCCCTGCCAATACCAGCCCCGGCTCCCCAGGTAGCCCGGGCCGAGGCAGCTTCCTGTGGGTCCCCAGCTCCATGCCCCCCTCCCCTTTCTCTCTCTGTTTTGCTGCTCTTCCTTTAAGGTTCAGCTCCACAGGGGGTGAGGGCTGCACCTATGCAGCCCCCTCCCCCTAGTCCCCAGGCTGTCCTGGGCCATTAAGAGCAGGAAACAGGCAAGGGCACCCCTAAGGTGGATCCTGCAGGTGTGGTCTCTAAATGGGGGCTGGAGGGGACTGAGGTCCTTCCTCCCCCACCCCTTCCAGGCGGCTACGCATGGGATGTCCTGGAGGTGGCCTCAGGGCCCCACTGTTACTTCTGTTTTAGGTACAGCAGCTGGTAGGCTCGTTAACAGGAGGAAAATAGGAGGCCCCTGTTCTCTCTTCAAAGGTGTTTCCTCTCGTAGCTGGAGGCCCCTCGGTCACCTTCCCCAGGCCCATGGCTACGACACCGCCCACCAGTCACACTGCTTCTGCAGCTCAGGCTGCTTTGAGGCTGTGGCTAGCCCAGAGAGAGCCTCTTAAAGTGCAAGGATAAAAAATCAGTCAAAGAGCTGTGAATAGTTAATGAGCTGATTACAATCCCAAGACCACAGGCAGATCAGGAAGGTGAAGTGAGGCCAGGTGTGGAGTTCAAGGGTACTGGATACTTCAGAACTGCCCTGGCCACCTCCTGACAGTCTCTTTCCCGAGCCCTTACCTTTCTCCTTGTCTCTGGCTCTAACCTGTCTTTCTTTTTTCTTCCTTCTGCACTGCACCCACCCCAGCTATTCCAGAGAATCACAGGAATGCTAGATTATTCATTTTATTTACTTTTTTAAAAAAGTTACATTTTCTGCTCCTACTTTGTAAATCAGATGAGTTTAATTGTTCAAGTATATTCCTTGCAAACCCCCACGAACTCAGTCTGTATGGCCATCGGCTGATTTTTTCCCCTCTGGTGGCCCAGGGGCACTTAATTACAGGTTTCCCCCGCTCACACTCTGCTCATTGCTTGTGTTTGTAAAAATTGGGTAACTCACGGATAAATCCACACCTAACGGATGCAGCGCACGCGGTCTGGGGGTGGGCACGCTTGTCGGGCGGTGCAAAGGCAATTTATGTAACCAAAGGGTTTATACCCCTGTAATACTCTGAAATAAAAAACAAAAAAACTGGGTAAATCTAACATTTGTGACCCAAGTCTTATCTTACGTGCAGTAGAAACGGGGGTATGGCTTATGGAAACCTTTCCAGAAAAGTGGAACTTTTTCATGAAAGGAATCAGTCTTCCAGGGAGATCTTTCAGTAAATCCAGATTTGCATCCACTCAACCATGTTTGGAGAGGGGCCCCTGTGCTGGGTGAAGGGGATGGAGCACGGCAGGGAAAGGGTGACAAGGAGATCACCTGGGGCCTACGGAGGACCACAGGCAAGGCTGACCCACTTGGTCCTATTTCGTTGACTGCTGAACAACCAGCTGACTTTCTGTCCGTCAGTCAACAGTTCTGCCCTGTCCCTGCCAGCCACCTTTGGGTACTACTCCACTGTCCGTCTGTCTGTCCACCTGACTGTCTGCTCTCCTTCAGGATGCCTTCCGCGCCTTCCACCAGGACCTTGGTTTTGTGCGCAAGTTCCTGCAGCCCCTGCTGATTGGAGAGCTGGCCCCGGAGGAGCCCAGCCAGGACGGAGCCCAGAATGTGAGCAGGGCTCTTGTGGGGGCTCAGCCCCCAGGGTGGGGGCACTGAAGGGCTTAGGGGGCATTGCTACATGGCTAGCGGCAGCTCCATCTGCATTCCCCCACGGCAGTGCGGGGCCAGGGCTGCGTTTGCCGTCCCTGTGCAGGCAGGCAGCTGAAGGTGAAGCTGTAGCGATGCCCTGCAGCAGTCTCGGGCACCAGAACCAGAGCTGGCTTGGCCAGGCACCTGCTGGGGTCCCCAGGCAAGCCCCTTCCCTGCTCTGGGCCCGGTATCCCCATCTACAGGGAGGATTTTGATGACCTACATTCTAAGGGTTCTCTCCCGGCTCTGGCTTCTTGCCCACCCCACACCTTTGGGGTGTGGAGGAGACTTCACCACCACCCAGTACCCAGCTCACACCCAGGCTCGGCGCTCTCGCCCCTCCATCCCCTTTTGGTCATGTCCCTTGGGCCTGGCACTGGGAGGAGTGGCTGGGGCTTGGGGAGCCCTAGGAGCCTCCTGAAGGCGAGGGGTCAGGGGGCATCACTTCCTCAGCTGACCAGTCGCTCTGCCCCAGCAGGCCCAGCTGGTCAAGGACTTCCGAGCCCTGCGCCAGGCAGCCGAGGACATGAAGCTGTTTGAGGCCAGTCCTGCCTTCTTCGCTCTCCTGCTGGGCCACATCCTGGCCATGGAGGTGCTGGCCTGGCTCCTCATCCACCTTCTGGGCCCTGGCTGGGTGCCCAGCACCCTCGCCGCCCTCATCCTGGCCATCTCCCAGGTGACCCCAGCACTGTGTTGCAGCCATGCTAGACTGTCCAGCAGATGGGAAGCCCAGCACACGTGGGCACTCTGCATGTATTTACTGAATGAATGAAGAAATGAATGAGTGGACAGCCACAGGGCCCGCACAGCATGTCTGTGGGTCAAGCTGTGTTCTAAATGAGCCTCAGGAAATCCTTGTTCAATAAACCCTGTGCAAGCACGCACGCACAGGGCGGGAGCCAGAAAACAGACTTACAAGCCCCTCCACCTCCCTGAGACTCAGTTGTCTTTGTCTGTGAAAAGAGAAGCCAGCCCACAAGGGTCTTGAAGTGGAGCATTAGCCATGGGTATACCCTACGAGCTGGAAGGGTTCACAGGGGCTCCAGGGCTGGCCCCAGGCGGCCAGCACCCTCCTCCCGGGTTGGAGCCAGGCGCTGGGACTTCTATCCCTGCACAGGTTCCCTCCCAGCGGCTGCTGACCCTGCCTCTCTCCCCAGGCGCAGAGCTGGTGTCTGCAGCACGACCTGGGCCACGCCTCCATCTTCAGGAAGTCCCGGTGGAACCATGTAGCCCAGCAGTTTGTGATGGGGCAGCTGAAGGTGAGGGTGGGGGTGTGGGCAGCCAGGCGCTGAGTTAGGGGTGCTGTGCTGGGTTGGCCCAAGTGTGTGGGCACAGAGTGGTGGGCATGGCCTGGCCCTACCCCACAGAGCTCCCTCCTTCCCCACAGGGTTTCTCTGCCCATTGGTGGAACTTCCGCCACTTCCAGCACCACGCCAAGCCCAACATCTTCCACAAAGACCCAGACGTGACTGTGGCACCTGTCTTCCTCCTGGGGGAGTCCTCCGTCGAGGTGGGTGGGGAGGGACATGGAAACCCTCGGGCCGGGCCTGAGGCTGAGGGGGAACGAACCCCCGACTCTGGGCCTCCCCAGCCTCTGACCTAGCCCTCCACTCTAGCCAGGCTGAACCCCTGCCCCTGTGGTCTCCCCTCCCCACCTCCCAGCCTGCTGGGGATGATGGGCCCAGTTGCTAGAATCTAGAGTTGCCTTTGACCCTTGGCCCCAGCTAGCTCCCTGACCTTGCCTGGGAGGAGGGCCTGGAGGGCTGCTGTCCCCAGCCACCGCCTGTCTCCACAGTATGGCAAGAAGAAGCGCAGATACTTACCCTACAACCGCCAGCACCTGTACTTCTTCCTGAGTGAGTGTCCATTTGTCCTCCTGGGTGTGGGGGTGTACCCAAGCCTGCACTGTCCTCCCTGGTGTCCCGGACTGCTCCCAGCCACCCCCAGTGGCAGGGGTACACCTGTTAACCCTCCCTCTCCAGGGTATCCTCCCAGCTCTGCTGGGGTCACCCCAGCCTGCAGCTTGTACTCACTTTCCCAGCACCGTGCCTTTGCCCTGGCTGGTCCCCTGGCCTGGGTGCCTTCCAGCCACCTGCAGCTTCCCCCTCACACCAGCATGGTCTGGAGCCCTAGAGTGTTCGGGCAGTTATTGGGGCAGACAGTGAGGATTCGAGGCTGGCCCCTGACCTGCAGTGGAAGGGAGGCACGAGGCAGGAGGCGGTGGGCCAGGGCCAGCCTGGGGAGGCCCGGACACGGAGGGAATGAGCGTGGCTCAGGCCTTGGTCATGTGGGGTCATCCCAACTGGATGGGACCAGCACTGGCATCCCACGGGCATTCCTGGAGTGATGGAGCCCCACCCCCGACTGCCCACCCTGCCTTGGCACCCAGCCCTGTCCCTGAGCTCCGTTGTGCCCCTTCTTGCAGTCGGCCCGCCGCTGCTCACCCTGGTGAACTTTGAGGTGGAAAACCTGGCGTACATGCTGGTGTGCGTGCAGTGGGCGGTGAGTGGGCTGCTCAGGACCCCAGGCAGACAGCTGTGTGTTGGAGGGTGGGGCCTCACGGGGCAGCACCTGCTCACGAAGGCAAATAGGGTGCACACGTGCATGTAACAACGTGGCTCATGTGCGGGTGCACAAGAGAGCGAGCGTGCACGTGACACAGGATGCGTGTGCTCAAGTGTGCACATGGCTGTGTGTACGTGCGGGTGTGTGCACGGGGCACGGTGTGGGTGTTCTCAGTGGGGGTGTCCTCCCTGGGGGAAATGCTGGGCTGACTATGCCAGGCTTCTGTGTCCCTGGAAGGGGGTCCCCCCACACACCCTGCACGGCACCTTCACCTCTGAGGTCAGTCTCATGAGCTGGCAGGGTGGGGACCCTGTCCCTTTACCCAACTGAGAAAACCCAGAGAGGGGTGGTGGGCTGTCCCAGGCTCTAAGGCAAGTCAAGCAGAAGAGGTGGATGAACCCTACCCCCTACCACCACCTACCAGGTCCCCAGACCCCTGCCGCCTGGAGACCACTCAGTGTTGCCTCTGCCCTCCTCTGCAGGACTTGCTCTGGGCTGCCAGCTTCTACACCCGCTTCTTCTTGTCCTATGTCCCCTTCTACGGTGTCCCTGGGGCACTGCTCCTCTTTGTTGCTGTCAGGTATGGCCAGATTCGGAATGGCAGGGAGTGGGGAGGTGACACACAGGCGGCAGGTGACCTGACTGCAGCCCTCCCACCTCAGAATCTCCATTTCCCTATCTGCAGAATGGGGCCAGCAGTCCTGCCCCCCCAGGTTGTTAGGGGAACCAAATAAACATGAATGTGGCAGCATCCTGGGGTCGGCAGGTTTGAGGGAAGTGGCCTGGCTTGCAAGGGGCCCTGTGGGTGTCCACCCTCATGAGCAGGGCCGCCCTGGGCTCAGCCTTGCGGTGGACCCTGCCCTGTTCAGCTTCTTTAAACACCAGCCAAGGAGCGATTACCACAGCCCCATTGTACAGATGAGGGAGCTGAGACCCCCGTCTGGGGGACAGCCGCCCTCCAGCCTCCACTCAGGGTGCCTAAGTGGCAAGCTGCACATGGTCAGTGCCCGAGCCTCCCCCACAGGGTCCTAGAGAGCCACTGGTTCGTGTGGATCACGCAGATGAACCACATCCCCAAAGAGATCGGCCACGAGAAGCACCGGGACTGGGCCAGCTCTCAGGTGGGCAGCAGGGGTGGGGTGGGCTGGTATGCCAGCTGGCAAGGAGGGATGGGGCCCTGTGGGGCTGTGGGGGTAGGGGGGTGGCATGGGGTCAGGGCTCTATGCCAGCCTGTCTCACCTGTGCCCCGCTGGCTCTTGGCAGCTGGCAGCCACCTGCAATGTGGAGCCCTCACTCTTCATCGACTGGTTCAGCGGGCACCTCAACTTCCAGATCGAGCACCAGTGAGTGCAGGTCCCTGGGGCCCCATGGGTGGGGGGTGAGGGCTGAGCCCAGGGGCTGGACCAGAAGCCCCTTTTCAGTCTTTCCTGGGGAGGCCAAGACAAGAGCCCTGGACTCATTGGGGGCCCTGGGAGAGGAGGTGAGCAGGGCCTGGGAAGTGAGGAGTGGGCAGGGGCTACCTGTGGCAGCCCCCAACCTCAGGTGTGAGCGCATGCTCCCCACCCCCAGCCTCTTCCCCACGATGCCAAGGCACAACTACCGCAGGGTGGCTCCACTGGTCAAGGCACTGTGTGCCAAGCACGGCCTCAGCTACGAGGTGAAGCCCTTCCTAACTGCCCTGGTGGACATCGTCAGGTAAGGCTGCGGCCCAGCCCCTTCGGCTCACGGTGGCATCCCTGGGCAGGGCCTTCACCCGCCTTGATCCTGGTCAGGCCCCTCCCGAGCACCCACGTGAGCCCCTCCCTGACAGCTGGCACTCAGGCCTTTCTGTCCTCAGCTCATGCCTTCCCTCCTTCCCCAGTGTTCCTTCACACGGTGAGGATTCATGGAGCCCCTACCATGGTCCTACAAACACGTCCATGCTCTGCAGTGAGCAGGTCTATGCAGACCTACCCCCAAAGGCCCAGGGGCTCAGAGACCGAAGAAAGAGGCTGACAAATTTAGTTTCTTAGAAAGAAACATTTAATAGGGATTTACAAACAGAAGTGATGTCTCAGGTGGCCATGAGACGGTGATGCCTGCACCCACCCTCCGGAAAATACCCTGTATATAGCAGCCTTTTTTGGTAAAACGTGTGCAGCTGGTCACCTCAGACTTCCTTGGGAAACTCGTGACCACTGGGGAGGTTAGATAAGCATCTTCACGGGGGATTATCTGTGCTGTGGGTACTGTTTAAAGAGCTTGCTGCACAATACCTTGGTATGCAGGGGTCAGACATTTGTCATCATGGTGGTTTCACTTGAAGATGGCATCACTCACCATGCAACAGGCTGTTTTCCTACAATCAGTGAGCAAAAAAGGCTAAGGTTCCTGCGTTTCTGCAAGCAGTTAGGATAATGGCCTCCAGTTCCATCCAAGTTGCTGCCGGGGTTGCAATTTTTAATAGCGTGGGCAGTGCTGAGAAGCTGGCATGTGAGCAGAGACAGGAGGAGGAGAGATGACTAGCCGCAGGAGCGTCTGTGGCAGGGCACAGCAGTGCAAAGGCCCAACCAAGGGGAGGAGGGACACGCCTGGCTTACATCTTGGAAAGGTGCCCTGACTAGGAATGCACTGGCAGGGCAGAAATCGAACTAGAAAAGTGTAGGGCAGAGGCCCCTGCAGCTGTTCAAGCGGGGTGATGGGGCCCAGTCCTGGCGGTTGCCTTGGAGGAGGGGAACAAAGGTCTTGGAGGTCTTCTACCTCCGTGCCTTTGCACATGCTGTTCCCTTTTCTCAGATTCCCTTCCTTCTGTACTGGTGTTCGGACTCCTGCTTCTTCACCATCCTTCCCAGCCTGGCCCTCTGAGCCCCTGCCATTCGGCTCAGCCCCTGTAGAGCACCTGGCACAGGGCTTCCCAGCAAGTTACTGATATTTCTGGCTCCTCTGCCCAACCCTGGGCTCCTGGTAGGCAGGTCCACGTCCTATGTGTCTCTGGGTCACAGCCCCCGCAGGAGGAAGCAACAGGGAGAACTAGGTGAAGGAGGGACAGGCCCACCCAGGCTCATGCGCTTAGCCTCTTCTTCTCCCAGTCCACGACCTGGCCCCACACAGTCACCTGCCCCAGGGAGAAGGGGACCCACAAGGAATGGGGATGTCCCCACTTACACTCATCATTGGGGGTACAGTGGTGTTCAGATCTTACAGCTGTGTCCCTGACACCCACTCCCACCTCCTAGGTCCCTGAAGAAGTCTGGTGACATCTGGCTGGACGCCTACCTCCACCAGTGAAGGCAGCAGAGAGGGGTAAGGGCTCAGGGCCCAGGGCCCAACAACCTCCAAGCCAGCCCCAAGCTGGATCAACACCCCACCCCTCCACCCACCGGCCTGCCCACCTGGTCCCGCTGCCTTCCCCTCGCCTGTCTGTTCAGCAGCCCCATGGCCCTGGCTCTGGGCCCAACAGGGCCAGGGTAGAGGGAAGGTACATAAAGCCACACGGCAAGCATGGCATGTTTTCCTAGAGCAAGAATTGGGGGAAAACTGTTATTTTTATATAAAAACACACCCAGATATATTATGGGGTTGAGTGTCGAATCTGCATGATTGTTGGAGCTGGAGTCTTCCCCAGGCTCCCCAGCGCATTCAGGCCCTTGGGCCATTGGGGAGGGGGGGTGGTAGCTAAGGAGATCCCCTCTGCTCTGGGTACTCTGGTTTGGGGAGCTGGTGGTTGCCTGGGCTCAGATCCGCCCAAGGGCCTGGTCCCTCCCTGGTCATCCCCTCACCAGCAGGCTGGGTAAGTCAGCTGGGCTTCACCTCTGCACAATGGGACAGGGCTGGCCCTGCAGACAAGGACCCAGGGCTGAAGGCCATGTCTGCAGGCGTCTCTGAAGCACCGGACGGGGAATCCGCTATGTCTCTGGACCTGCACTGACCACCTCGCAGCCCTCTGTGATGGGGGTCCTCAGAGGGCCCCATGGGGTGGGCCACCTGTTGATTTCAGCACCTCGCTGGCCATCACATGGGTGATGGTAGTGTAGCCCGACTCTGCCCAGTGACCTGCAGGAGGCGATACCGGACCTCCCCCATGCCCACCTGGGGCCAGGTGCTTGCTTGCAGTTGCTGCAGTGAATAAGCTGGACCCCCGAGGCATAGCCATCCCTGTCCCTGGGCTGCTAGAGTCTGGGGACTCCCCCGATTGGCCAGTGTCCTTGGGCAGGGCACTGCCCCTCACTAGGCCTCAGGCTCCTCATCTGACAATGGGTGAAGTTGGACTGTGCCTGTGGATTTTTGGACAGTTCTGGGGAGGGCTTTGAGTTGCCTTTCGGGGCATCCTGACTTGGAAAGAATGGAGGGCTGGGCGGCTGGCCTGCTTGGCCCCCAGCACTCACACACGCTGACAGCTCCAAGCTGAGCTAAAGGTTTCGTGTTGGCATCTTAAAGAAGAAAAAGCTGAAATGCTAAGCTGGGATTTCTCCAAGGCCTTTCTGGAGCGGGAGCGAGGGTTGCCCCACCAGCTGCAGGGATTGCCCCCCCACTCTCTTGGGGCTCCCACTGGTCTGGGCTGGGCTCCCTGTGGGAGGTGGGAAGGACACAAATACTGCAATTCTTGTTCCCATCCTTCCCGAGCCCACCCTCTGTGGAGAGGGGAGATGCCATGCTGCCCACCAAGCCACCCCCTCCACAAGGCAGCCTTGGGCGTCTCAGCCTGTGAACTTCTCTTCCAAGAACATCTAGAAAGCTCCTTAATGCTAATGCTGATCATGACAGCCTCTGACACTCAGGCTTCCACTGGGCAGGGCAGGGTGCTCTGCACGTTCCCCTGGACTCCTGCAGATCTTCCCAGGGACTCCCCATCTGGGAAGTTCTCCCTGACCCTTGGGGCTCCCCCACTGCTTGCCCTAGCCTGTGGCCATGGTCTCTGTGACAGCACCTAGAATATTGACCTCATTCACTGCTGGAGGCTGCTGGCATCCCAGAGCCTGGCCCAGGAGGCCTCAGCATACATCATGGCCCAGGGTTATACAGCCCACAGCCCCCCATGGCCTCCCAGCCCAGAGCAGTGCCAGCAGGAGCCTTCTGGGCAGGGCCAGGGAAGCAGATAGAGTGAGGGAGCCTCTTCAGCTTGGCCATGAGTGAGGTACATGCTCTCTGCCAGGTGCCACCAGCCCCACCCTGACCTGCTCCATGTGGCTTCCACCCCCTCCTCTCTCAAGTCAAACAGACAAGGGTGGGGGCCAAGTCCTGTCTGCCGGGATGCAGGCTCTGTGACCTTGGGGAAGTTACTCAATCTCCCTGAGCAGTAGTACCACCCCCTCCTAGGATGATGGAAGATGGAAGGGATGTTGCATGGAAGGTTCTTAGCCAAGGGCCCAGAAGCCAGCTCAGAAGTTTATAGGCAAATTTTATGGACATCGTCCAATGCCCTGGGGTCACCACTTGCTCTGTGACCTGGAACAAGCCCTTTGCTTTCTCTGAGCCCCGATTTCCAACTGAAGGTAGGACTGGGTGCTCCTTGAAAGGTACTTGCTGCTGCAAATGCAGATTTCTTATGCCCAGCACAGGTCCCACACTCAGCATCTCTGCACAAGCTGCTCCCTCTGCAGGAGTCCCCCCTTCTTGTCACCACCTGTCCACACCCTGCTCACTCCTGGTGCCACATGGGCATGCCCAAGCCAGGGCAGGCTCCAGAGGGCATTCCCTCCATCCCCTGCCTCCGCTGAGCCTGCTGTGCCATCCAGGGGTGCCTGGACACTCTGCACTATTGTGATGCTCCTTGCTGCCCCCGGTGGTGGCCGAGGGGAGTGCCCAGCAACTTGCTTAGAGGACCTTGGGGAGGCCACGCCCTTGGTAGCCACTCCTGAGTGTCTCCAGTTGCCTGGAGTCCGTCACTGGAGGGTGGTCTTTGCTCTTGTCTCAACTGTCCCCGATACCCCGATACCCCGACCTTTGGAGCAGGTTACCCTCCCTCTCCTGAGCTGAGCTCCTCCTCTGTCTGTAGGTCTCTCATTCAGTCAACGGAACAGACTCGGAACGAGGGCCAGGAAAGAGGGAAAGGCTGTGGCGGCGCCTCTAGGAAACTCTGTGCACCTTTTTATTGTCTGCACGAGTCCTGGGCCCAGAGAAAAAGCAGAGCTACCGAGGGAAGCCATGACTGTGTGTTCATTTGTTCCCCAATCAACCAACATTTGCTAAGAGCTTCCGGCCCAGGCAGATGTGGGAAATGGAGATTCACAAGAACCAGCCCCTGCCTGTCATGTTGACAGACTCCTTCGTGACAGGACAGGTGGTGGACCTTTCCCTGGTCTCTGCCACATGTGTCTCCCTACACTGTGTCCTGGAGCAGCTCCCTGACCTCCCCGGGCTCCCGGTTCCTCTTGGATACTTGCTCTGGAATCTGGTGGTTTAGAGGTTAGGAAAGGAAAAGCCAATCAAAAGAGCTCTGGAGCTGGGACCTGGGCCAAGCCTTCCCCTCCGGCCTGTTTCTTCCCAGACAGTTGCTAGGGGAAACGCCTTCCATCTCAGATGCTAGAACGGGGGCTCTTTGAGCAGCTGTGTCCTGTCCAGAGGGGCTTGCCTCACCAGGGACAGTGCAGCAAGGCCCGAGGCACTGTGTCACATGAGTGGTGGCCAGGCATTCCTGATGGCAGCCCGAGCCCAAACCCTCCAGGTGGCTGCCACCTCTGCCCTGGCCCACCTTGCCAAAGGCCTCCCTCCCCTCTCATAGTGGGCTCCACACACAGCCCAGGCTGCCCTGCCAGCCCCTCCTCGGCCTGGCACCCTGTACCCGCCCCACCACCTGCAAAGCTGATACCCTTTATCTCGGTGCCCCTTGCTGTGGGTGAGCTCTTATCTTCTCCACAGGGACTAACACCCTCCACTGCCTCCACCCTGACATTTGACATGAAGGGGGTGGGTGCCCTGTTCGTGGAACCAGCCCTTTCTGTGCAGGGGGCAGAGGAGGTGACCAGGGGCCTGCTGGATTAGGGGCAGGAATCCTACTGCCTGCCCTGATTCAGCTGCTGCGTGGCCTCAGGCCAGTCCTTTCCTGCTATGGTCTAAGCCTTCTCGCCTGTGATGGAGGTGTCGGGGTTGATCACTCAGGGCCTTGAATATTAGGGTGTCAGGACTTTGGTGGGGGGTAGGGGTCAGAAGCCCACAATTTTGGGGGTGTCGGGCAAGAGCCTCAGGCAAGTACTGGGACAGGAGGGGGTGGGTGGGTGGAGAGCAGATATAGGTGCCCCCAGCTTCTTGACCCAAAGGCTAAAGGGCAAGGCAGGGCTGGGGGAGGAAGTCACAGGGAAGATCCAAGTGCCCATGGAGCCGGGAGCCCTCACAGCCACAGCATCCACCTGGCCTTCAGTGCCCTCCACCACTCTTCCCCCTCCCTGGGACCCTTGTTGTCACGGGTGATGTACCCTGGATTTCCAGCTGCTGGGACCAGGGGCCTGGGCTGGTCGCCATCCTGTCCTGTACCATCCTGGGAGTTGGGGTACCAGGTCCAGCCCGGGTGGCAGGTGGAACACAGGCACAGGTAGGGGTGAAAGCCTTGTTCTCCATGGTCTTGCAGGCTCCAAGGCCTCCAGTGGATCCACCAGGAGGGCAAGGCCAAGGGCACATGGGTGTTGAGAGATGGTAGCGGTTTTGGGGCCCCTGTGGACCCACCCCTTCACTGTACAAACAGGGAGACTGTGGCCCAGAGGGCCAGGGAGGGCAAAGGACTCCTCCAGGGCCACTCAGTGAGTCAGCAAGGATGTCTGCCTCCTGGATTGGGGCTTGCCCTGCAATCCCAGGCCGTACTCCAGATACCACACCCCGTCCCCTGGCTGTCCCTACCTGGTGAGACTGCGTCAGGCAAAGCTGGGCTCGGGGCTGCAGGTCTACTCGGGGGCCCTCCCCAGCCCTGCTGGGAATAGCTGCAGGGCTGGGGGAGCCCCTAAGGTGTAGGCTACCCAGTCCCTCTCAGCCCTTCATGGCACACCTTCCCAGACTTGGCCCTGTCAGGGACGCCAGCCCAGAGAGGATGATCAGAGCAGCGTGCAGGCTGGGGGGCAGATGTACAAGTGCCCCTGGCACGATCCTCTGGACTTTTCCAGGGCTCTGGGGTTAGACAGACCTAGGACCCAGTCTCTGTGACATTGCTGGTGACCTGGGCTGGGATGACATCAGCCCCCCACAGCACGTGGGTTCTGAATGAGCCACTGCATGGGCACAGGGGCCATAGATGGAAGCATCGGTGTCCAGGGCCTTCCTCAGCCCCTCCTAGGGAGGCCTGGGATGGTCTGCCCCTGGCACTCTGAGGGAGGACAGCGGGTCCAGGGATGAGGACAGGCTGCATTTGTGTTGATGGGGAGACAGATGGGGAGTGAGGGTGTTAGGAAAGTGGCCTCTGCAACGCTCACCCCCGCCCCCGTCGCCATGGCACCCTCTAAAGAGGCCTTCTGGAAAGCCTCGTGTGGCTCCAGCGGTGTTTTGGAATTGGGTGGGGGCCAGCTGCTGAGGGGGTCCCCAGGAGGAGGAAGGCAGGCCAATGTTTTTGGGTCATTTGCCCCAAGTTCCTGGCCTAGAGTAGAGTGCACTTCAGAGGCAGCAGGGAGAGGAGCACAGGGAGACCGCAGGGGAGGCAGGGGACAGAGGGAGGCAAGCATGGGCCCTGTACCTGGTGCCCAGGCCCACTGGGAGGGCCCCCATACCACGGCCTAGCATTGACATGCAGGAAGCAAAAGGAAGTGAGAATAAAATTACTTCTTTTATTTCCAAAAATGTAGAGGTCGGGGAGCAACATGATAAAAATTCAGATCAGTTCCCTATGGATTCATCCTGCCGTACGGTGGCTGGCAGGGGCATGGCAACCCGGAGGTCTGTCAACACTAGATGCCAGTCCCCTCCCTGAGTTATTCATGCCCCGCCCCTCCCCTGAATCTAAATATTGGTTAGTGGGTTAGATTTTGAATGCGGCAGCTCGGGATCCCTCCCAGTGGAGAGCTGTCCCCTCCCTCCCCCTCGCCCAGCCTCTCGGCTGCCCTCACCTCCAGCCCCCTCCTGCCCCTCTTCTGGGCTCCAGCTCAGCCCTCATGAGGTCCCCCATCCCCTGGCCACTCAGGGCGGCCTCCTCCTGAGCCTCCCTCCGGTTCTCCCTCCTGCCTAGAGGCCCTGACTGTCAGGGCCACCCTGGCCGTAGTGAGCGAGCCCGGCTCAGCCCACTGGACGTGGGGGAGGCTGGTGAGGCCACGTGGTAAAAGGCAGATTGTCACAGGCCCAGCCCTGCCGCCCGCTCCTATCAGAATGCATCCTGGAGCAAAAGGTTACGAACAGCAAGAGAGCAGACAAGAGCGAGCCCGGTGGTGGTGAGACAGCTGTCCACATGGCAGCCCTGACACGGGCAGGGGCTGGGACCTCCAGCTCCAGTGCCCTCCTGCAGCCTGGAGAGCCCAAGTCTTCTTGGGCCAAGTAGCCAGGGATTGGCTGGCACTGTCCAGCAGGTGACAGAGCATTTGGGAAAAGGGTCTGACTGCTCCTTAATCTTGGGCCTCTCAACTAAGACAAACATCTGAACAGGGCCAGCTGTCCCCTCTGCCAACCTGGCCATCGCCTCTACTGAGCCCACACCAGGGACTCCCCCTTTGGTGGCAAGGTCATAGGCTAGAGTTGAGAGGGTGGTGGAATGGGGCCTGCACAAGCCCAAGGCCAGAGAGCTCCAGTGGTGAGGCACGGAAGGACATTTCCCTGGGCCCCCAGGGCTGAGCTAGCTGTGCTGCACGCCCAGGACCCTGGACATCTGAAGGGAGGCCCCAGGCACTGGTCCCAGCCATGGGGCCTCCCTACAAAAGGGCAGACCAGTGGCGGCCATCTGGGAGAGCATAGCCAGGCCCAGAGGGTCGGGGAAACTTGCCGCCTAGGACCATGCCCCGTGGATCCTGAGAGCGTCTGAGGGACAAGTGGGGAGAGTCTGAGGCCTAGTGGCCAGGCTGCAAGGAGGGGAGCCACAGGCCAGACCCGTGGACCTCTGGTCTCCTTTGATCGTTAGGGGCAGAGGGTGGAAGCAGGGACAGCGCCACCTCCCGCGGCCACCCCTCTCTGCCTCTGGGGAGAAGGGGCTGCGAGGTGGGGGGTGAGGGCCGGGCTGACAGAGGGCAAACCTGTGAGGGCAGAGTCTGGGGGAGAAGTGCAGGGAAGGAGAAGAGAAAGACCAAACGTGGGGTCCACGAGTGGCGTGTACTCCAGCCTCACGGACACCCTTTCTTGTTGCCGACATTCCCACGGGCGTGCCGAGGGCCGCGGCTTCATTTGTGGAGGTAGGCGTCCAGCCACAGCTGCCCAGACTTCTTCAGGGACCTGCAGAAAGAGAGAGGGCTGGGGGCTAGGGCTCAGGGAGCAGGTTGGGGGCTCCAGGGAGCCCTAGGGAGTGGGAGGGCTGCGGAGGCTGTGATGAGGGTGGCAGGAACTTCCTCACAGCCCCCGGCCAGGGCTTGCCACTGCCACTGCGGCCTGCAGGGCCACTAGCTCAGGGCTCCCGGGAACTCCTTGCAGAAAGACAAAGGGAAGGTTCTCTTCCGACCAGGGAGGGAAGCCGGGCAATTCCTGACACAAGCTTAGGAGTAAGGGGGGGGGGTCCCTGTGGGGGGAGCCTGTGCCAGGAACACCTGGCCCCTCTTGTGGTCACCAGTATCCACGGGTGATCCCAGCCGTGTGCCTCTCGGCCCCCTCAGCCCCTACCCAGCGCCTCCCTGCTCCCGGGGGCCACAGGGGCCAGCACCTGTAGACCCCTGCCCCTACCTGACGATGTCCTGCAGGGCCCTCAGCAGTGGCTTCTCCTGGTACTCGATGCCATGCTTGGCACACAGAGACTTCACCAGCGGGGCGATCTTGTGCAAGTTGTGCCGGGGCATGGTGGGGAAGAGGCTGCGGAGACATAGGGTGGGCAGAGTGTGAGGATGCCCGGGGGGCCGGGCTGCTTGCCACCTCCTCCCTCTTCCCAGGCGGAGGCTGTCCACAGCCAGGACTAGGCTTGCACATGGCTCTGCTCTTCCTGGGTGCCCAAAGGGCTACCTGGGCCGTGCAGCCAGCCAGAGACAAAATGTCATGTTTTTCAAAAAAGGAAATGAGGCCGGGCGAGGTGGCTCACGCCTGTAACCCCAGCACTTTGGGAGGCCAAGGGGGGAGGATCGCTTGTGTCCAGGAGTTGGAGACCCCTCCTCTACGAGAAATGAAAAAGTCAGCTGGGTGCTGTGGCGCCTGTAGTCCCAGCTGCTCGGGAGGCTGAGGCGGGAGGACCACTGGCTGCACTCCAGCCTGGGCAACAAAGTGACACCTTGGCTCAAAAAAGATAAAAGGAAATTAAAGAAATAGGTGGGGAGTGGGAGGGAAAGGAATGGTGGCAAGAGGCAAGAGGACAAGGGGCAGTGGGGTGGTCCCTTGGCCACCTATGTTCCAGGTGAGCTATCTAGCGGGGCCTCAGTTACCCTGTCAGTGAAGTGGGATCAGTAACCCCTGCCCTGCTAGTCTCTCGGGATCATGACACGGGGCCTCTGCGGCCACACGTGGACAAGGGTGGTCATCACAGTGACCGTGTTGCACAGAGCCAGGGCACTGATGCGCCTGGGGGAGCCGGCACAAGGGAGCCCCCTCCCGACCTCAGCGGGACTGGCTGTGGAGCCATGCACTAGGACTGGACCTTGTTGGGGGACACAGAGGTAGCCCCCACAAGCTGTGCTCTGCCCAGATGGGGCTGGTGGTCACTTCCCTCCCCCTGTGGGTCTCCCCACCTCCCCCAGCCCCTCACGGGCCCATGCTCACTGGTGCTCGATCTGGAAGTTGAGGTGCCCACTGAACCAGTCGTTGAAGAAGGACTGCTCCACATTGCAGGTGGCTGCCAGCTGTGCGGGGAGGGGCACGAGTGGCCGGGAGTGAAGGAGGACCAAAGGGCCTGGCCTCACTCCCATGGGGCCCAGCCTTACCCAGGGTCTCCGGGCCACCCCTCCATGTCATACCAACCTGCCTGGAGGCCCCGGCCCGCGCAGATTCCCCACCTGTCCCTCCAGAGGATTCCTGCCACCCTTTCTTGCTTAGCCCTGAGGCTGCCAGCAGGACACAGGCAGCCCCAGGGAAGCCTGACACGGCCCTGGGTCCACTGGTGTGGCCAAGTCTGGGGTGAGGACGTGGACACTGGGTCCAGGCTTTGCAGAGCCCTGGTGACCAGCTCTGCCTTCCCTCACCTGGCTGCTGAACCAGTCACGGTAGGGCTCGCAGTCAATCTCCATGACGATGTGATTCATCTGCGTGACCCACACAAACCAGTGGCTCTCCAGGAACCTGCAGGAAAGCACAGCTCAGCACTGGGGCCTCTGGGGCTCTCCGTGGAGCCCATCACTCTCCCGACCAGCCCAGGGCAGCTCCTGCTGAGGTGCCAGGATGGGAGATCCCAGGGCAACGTGGGGGCGTCTGGGCCTTTCCTCACAGGGCTCACATCGAAGCCCCTGTCAATGCTAGTGCTCTCGAGGGCCCGGGGCCAACCAGCAAAGCTCAGGCACCTGATGAAGTTGAGGAAGAGGAGGGATCCCAGGATGCCGTAGAAAGGGATGTAGGTGAGGAAGAAACGGGTGTAGTAGCTGATAGCCCAGGCCAGGTCCTGCGGGAGAGACAAGATGAAGCGTGGCCTGCCCCACCCGCCCTGGCACAGCCTGCCCCGGGTGTGCACACAACTCATGCTCGCTGCTGGGCAAATGTGTCCGAAAGAAACCCCAACAGGCCTCTAGGAAGTTGGGCACCCGCCCACTGGGACACAACGGGCAGCAGCTGCCCATTTGCTTGGGGCTCGCATGACTGCCTTTGTTTCTAGGGAAATGCCGGGTGTCTTAGCAACCGAAAGGACTGTACTCTGCTATTCTGGAGAAACAGGGAGGGGCAGCAATGGTTGGGGAGGGGCAGCTGCGGGGAGGGCCAGAGGTCAGCAGCTCTTGAATGGAGCCAGGAGATTCTGAAGTTGCGCCCCCTACGCTGGGCCAGGTCCCCACCTGCCCTCCAGCCCTGTCCTGCCCCTCAACACCTGGACACCTCCCTGCCTCTCACTTCAACATGACAGCCGAGGGGCAAAGGCCAGTGGGCACCGCTGTCCCCACCACAGGGCCCTTGCGGCAACCTCGGGTGCTACTGGCTTCTCCCCATGCCCCATTCTCCTCTGTGCCCCTCACTGGGGCAGTGACAGGGACTGGGCTAGGACATCTTCTCTCCAGGCCTGGGCAGGTGCAGCTGCTCCGCCCTCCACTATCCATCCCTCTGCTCTTCCTCTCTGTCGCCCAAGTTCGCCGTCTCAGCTGGACCATGACGGCAGCCTCCCACTGGTCTCCTGCTTGTCCTCATGACCCATGGCAAACAGAGTGGCCATCCCTCCAAGCAGACCCCATCTCTCCCCTCCTAAAGCCCCCAGCCCATCCAGAGTCGCCCACGGAGCCTGCAGGGCCGGGAACTTTTCTCTCCTCAGCCACCTGGGCCTTTGCACGGGGCGTTCATCCTTGCCATGTTACATGCAGATGCTCCATGCCACAGGCTCGGCGCAGGTGTTGAGGTAGGTGAGGTGAGGCTGTGGAGGCAAGCCTAGGGCACTGCCCTCTGTCTCGCTTCAAACGACAGAAGGACACGGTCACATTTGTGTCTTAAGAGATTCCTACCAACTGGAGGTGGGGGGGATTAGAAGGGTCTTCTAATCCTTCCATGGAGGTCGAAACCAGGACCCACAGTGGCAACGAGGGAACTATTTAGATTCCAGAACTATGTAGGAGGCAAAGGGAACTGCATTTGGTTGATACTTGGCTGAGGGGAATCTAGGCTGGTCCTGGTGATCAGGGGTTGGGCGCCAGTGGCTTGACAGGAAAGGAGGGGAGCGGCTCAGGAGGGCCAGGAGTAGCCAAGGGCAAGACCTCAAGATCCAAGGGGAGGCAGATCTGGACGGTTTGGCTTCTACTTTCCTGCACATTCGGTTTGTTTTTTGTGTGTGCGGTGCAGCAGCGTGCATGCATATCTCTATGCCACATGCAGAGGTAGAGATGGATGGGGGGCAGGCTTGTGCATTTACTTTTGTGTACAGAGTAGCATATGTGCACGGGGACCACTGGTTTCAGGGGCAGGGGCTGAAGGAGATGCCGGGAAGCCGCCAGAGAGGAGTGGTTGTGGGGGAGGGGAGGAGCCCGAAGTGGTGGGACCTGGAAGTTGACAGGAAGAAGAACGGCAAGAGCCAGTGGTCAGTGCTGTCACAGTGAAACTCCAGGAGGGTGAGGCCTGGAAGTACCCCCAGGATGCGGCCCCTGGGAACTTCACCAGAGTGGTGAAAACCTCCCCACAGAAGCCTGCAAAGCTCTTAGGGTTTGTCACCCTCTTTCCTCTAGGCCAGGGTTCCCCAACCTCCACACTATTGGCATCTGGGGCTGGATGCTGCTTCGTCGTAGGGGGCTGTCCGGGCATGGCAGGATGTGTATGTAGTACCATCCTGGCTGGGTGCCCACTAGATGCCTGTAGCATCCTCCCACCCCCAAGTTGTAACAATCAAACACGCCTCCAGATATTGCCAAATGAACACAAATGGCCAACAGAACTGCACTGTTGAGAACCACGGCTCCAGGTCACAGCTGCACCCAGGCCCTGGAAGTCCCGAGGGCTCATCAGATTTCCCTGGCTTTTAGGAACACAGCGTGATTTCCAATTTAACGCTTTGTTCCTTAGGGAACAAGCACAGCAAAAAAAAAAAAAAAAAAAATATTATATATTTATATCAAGGGTCATCTGCCATAAAGGCTGTTTAAAACACCCGCAGCAGTGTCCCCTGACCAGCACAGCTCAGGCTCAGGTTCCTTTCCAGCTGTGACTCTCGAGGGGGACCCAGGTGAGCCACAGGGGAAACAGGAGTTGCAGTAGGAGATCTGCGTCCCAGAGGCTGAACTGATCCAGAAATACTGGGTTGGTCTCTCTGTCCCTCTGCCCTCACCTGCCTGGTCAGTAAACAGGGTTAATGACATAACGTGGGCACAGGGCTGCACTGTTCCTGGAACACAGTGAATACTGACAAAATGCTTGCTTTTGAGAAAATAGCATGTCCTAGAAGTGAGTACATACAGGCTCTCCCAGGACAGGCTGGCAGAGGCTTCCAAGGTCCCACCCCTTCCCCAGCACCCTCCACCTCACCTCCAGCCCCAGCCTTGGCCCTGAGCTAGCTCTGCCCCCCATAATTTCAAGGAGAGAATATAAGACAAAGGACTTTGAAACCCTTCAAGTGCTCTACAAATATGAGGTATTGTTATTTGAAAGAAAGAGAGAGGTGGCTGGGGTGTGGGAGGAGAGTACAGGACTTGGCGTCAGGAGGCCACCGCACCCCGTGGTGTCACCTTGGGCAAGGCTCAAACCTTTCAGAGTCTCAATACATAAATCTGAGCCCCTGCTGCTCCGGGGCCCCTTTCTCTCTCTGGGAGCAAAATCATAAGACTCCTCGAAGCCTGCTGTTTTGAGTTGAACTGTGTCCCCTGAAAATTCATATGGTGGAATTCTAACCCCCCAAACCTCAGAATGTGACCTTATTTGGAAATAGGGTCACTGCAGATGGAACCAGTGAGGATGAGAGCATAGCGCTGGACCCTAAAGCAGGATGACTGATACCCCCAAAAAGAAAGGGAAATTTGGACACAGACACAGATGCGCACAGAGCGAAGACGACATGAGAGAGGCGGGAAGAGCCAGCCAGGAGGGGCCTGGGGCTTCTGCCCTCAGCGCTCACAGAGGAGCTCTGGTAACACCTTGATTCAGTTTCAGACTCCCACCCGCCAGGACTGCGAGACAGCCCACTTCCGCTGCTTACGCCACTCAGCCGGGCGCTTCGTTATGTGGTCTTAGCCAACTAACCCACCTGTCTCCTCAGCCAACATCCCACTGCTCCCCATTTCCTACCAGAGTGTGGGGTGACACTGTTCACGGGTCTTGGGGACTGCAGGGAGCACTGAGGGCAGAGGCAGGGGCAGAGCATCTCACCACGCTGCCTTCAGGAACTTTGTGAGGGGGCTGTGCAAAGGCAGTGACTGCCCTGGTGGACCCCCCGTGTGTTGGGGGAAGGGTGTGTGTGGAGATCTTTAGGAGTGGCTGATGGTGGCCCCAGAGGGAGTCCCTTCCTGAGAGTGACAAGGCAGCTACTCAGGGGAAGATGCCTGGGGCCCCTCAGGCCCCACTGAGGCACCCGGGGACACAGTGCAGGACCCCTGCATCCCCTTGCCCCAGCCACACCCTCCCCACCCCTGAGCTAGCTCTGCCCCGACTTACCACCCAGTCCTTGCGAAGGATCATGGTCATGATGATCTGATACTGGAAGTACATGGGGATGAGCAGCGGTGGCCCAACTGCAGGGGAGAGAGCAGGGGCTCAGAGGCGAACTGTCGCACCCATCTGAGCCCTGAACACAGGGCCAGCTCTGCGGCCAGGGGCCAGGGGCCCGAGGCCCCTGAGGATGGTGCACAGACAGCCCCAGAATCACTGAGTGCTCGACCCCAGATTCTCCCAGCTGTGTCCCCGCCTGGCCTGCAGCATAGAAGCCACAGGATGGCTACTGTGACTCCTCCTTTGGATCTGTTTAGTGTCACTTTCTGGGTCTGAAAAGGGCATCAGGTGGGAGGGGGAGAGACGACACTCTGCGGGGAGAGGAGGGTCCAGAAAGGGGTTACGGGGCATGAAGCACTCACTCAGGAAGAAGTACTCATGCTGGTGGTTGTAAGGCAGGTATTTCAGCTTCTTCTTGCCGTACTGAGGAGAGAAGAGAATGCATGAGCACCCAGCAGCCCCGGGCCCAGCCTCCCACACCCCGCCACCGACTCTGCAGCCAACCTTCCTTCTTCTTGCTCAGGGTGGCCTCTGCACCTTCCCTGTCAATCTGCACCCCGAGCCCAGCAAGGCTGGGCCCCTCTGGCCCTCAGAGCTCCCCACGCCCTGGCTAGCAGTGGCAGGCGCTTCACCCTAGCTGAGCACGCGGACCCAAGTGGCGTCAATCCTTGGCAAGCCACGGGTGCTGGCCGGCACTTCTGAGGTAGAGGCTCCAAGTGAAGTCACTGCCCAAGGCCACGGCCCAGCTGGGTTCTGAACCCACAAATATGATGCAGAGCCCCCGTGACAGGCACTAAATAAATGTTTGCTGAGTGAGCACAATGGAACAGCTCATACTGGGGCACAGGCACCCAGAGGGAGCTCCTAGGTCACCATGGGGAGTTTCCGGAGCCCACAGCAGCCAGGAGAACACAGCTAAGGGCCCTGGAATTGTTAGCAGTCACCAGGCTGGGAGCATCTACCTCCCTGGAGCCTTCCTGTAATTTCCAAAGGCTCATCACTGCTCCCCAGGTGGACCCTTATACTTGAGGACTCCAGCAGAAAGGAGGGGGCTGTGGCATACACTCCACAGGCCACACCTGGCTCCTGGGGGTCCCACCTAGGGCACCAGTTCCCTCCCTGTCAGAGCCTGCACCCTGGGAAGCCTCGTGCCCATAGGCTCTGACTGAGGAGGGCCAGGTGGGAGCCTTGGCATCCTCACTGTCCCAAGCTGCTCAGGCCACTCAGCATGAGAGCCACAGCCCCAGAGGGTCCCTGGAGCCCTTCAGTTCCACAGTCCAGCCCCTAGGGACCAGCCCACCCTGCTCCTCGGGGACTGAGACCAAAAGATGCCGCTCACTGAGTGGCACGTGCTCCTCTTACTTGCAAGGCCAGGGGCCACATGGGAGCCCAGGCTTGAAGCCAACAGATGAGTCTGATTTGACTCTGCTTCTCACAGCGCTGAGACCCTGCACTAGTCACCTGGCGTCTCTGAGCCTTGTCCGGCCTCCAGACCATGGCCAGTAAGAGGGGCCGTTGGGAACAGGGGCACAGATGCCAGTGCTGCCTCCAGGATGCTGCCCCTGCGCCCCACCCCCATCCAGAGGCCAGAGCTGCCCCTCTGATGATGGTGTCCAGTCCTGCTTTGGAGACCAAAGCAAGTTACAGATGGGAGAAAGCCTGGATGGCGTCTACGCCAATGCCCCCGTTGGCCAGGTGAGAACAGAGAGGGAAACTATTGTCAAAAGCACAGGGATCGACACTGTATTCCTGGAAGCTGGGGAAAAACAAACCATGAAAAATCACAGGGAGAGCCCATGGACTCCCAAAGGGCAGAGGGCATGGGTGGGAACAAAGACCAGCTTGGCCCGAGGACTTGCATGTTGGCACTTGCGGCCATGGTCATGGCACACCCAGCTGAAGCACCACCAGAAACAGTCCCTTTGTTCTGTGTGGCCTCCTGAGCCTGGGTATTCCCAGAAAGCACAACCATCTGTGCGAAGACTATCATGAAGGCCAGGGCTACCGCTGGCCTGGGAGAGGTCTGAGCCAGGGAGGCCTCTGAGGGAGCCTTTGATGAGTTTCCAGTGGATGGAGGGGCTGGAGGGACCAGCACTGGACAGGGTGCCCCCAGAGGTGGCCAGTCTGGGGGGCCTGCAGGGGCCCAGGGTTCCGGGAGCCCAGTGTCTATGCACAGCTTCTCCAGCCCTGGCTGGAGCCTTTCCCACCGCATCTCTGCCACCCTCTGGTGCTGCTCCCCAGACAGGTTGGCTGGGGCCAGAGGGTCCCCATGGCAGGACTGTAGGCTGGCCACACTGCTGTGGGGGCAGGGGGAGGACCTGGGGAGGTCACTTGATGCTGCATTTGCACAGCAAGCACACTGTTCTCACTGCTTACAGTGGCCTTTGGGGGGATGAGAGAGATGACAGCTCCCTAGCTGTCCCCAGCTGGTAAGCACTGCTGGCTCTAACGTGTGCCCCAAACTGACCTGCAGGAGCCAAGGGGTCCCTGGCTGCCAGGCAGCAGCAGGCCTCAGAATCAGCCTCTGAGGGTTCCCAGCTTTGAGGAGGCAAATTGTTCTTTGAACAAATTGCTTCACCTCCCTGAGCTTTGGGTTCCTTGTTGCAAAATTGAGGTATGATATGTACTTCACAGGGATGTTGAGGGACCAGCGGATGAAGTGGATATCAAAGTACTGAAGTGTTAGTCACTGTCACATGTGCATGCATGTGTGTGTGGTGACACACTGACACACTACTGAACTACTGTTCCCATCTCGATGGCCTCAGGGCAGCTGCTAGGTGGTCTGCCAGGGCGTGGCTGACCTCAGCACTCCCCTCTGCAACCCAGAAAGTACAACTGTGGGTTTGGAGACACCAAGCCCTGCCCTGTGGCTAACCCTCTGCTCTCATTTTTCACATGCTCAGTTCTTTGCCAACACCAAGCCATGGGAGCAGGGAAGGGATGGGGAGAGGTATTTTAGAATGTACTAAGGCAGGAGGATGAGCGCCTGGCTTCCTAATTCATCAGAAAGCTGGAGCTACCCAACAAATACTTCCCAAGTGCCTGCCAGGACCACCTGGCAGAGTCCCCAGGACTCAGCAGTCCTTGCTGGGAGCCAGATATTCTGGGTTTGGATGCCGGTGCTGTCTTCTTCTAGCCGTAACCTTGAGCGAGCCCTTTCATCTCTCTTGGCCTTAGCTGTTGCATCGACGATAGCTCCTGCCTCACGGGTTAGGCGAGGACTCAGTGATGCTGCACATGCACGGGGCTCATCGCAGTGCTGGGCCGGCAGACTCACTCAATGAGAGGCAGGCTTTTTCCCCACCGGTGTGCCGCAGGCCCACACGCCTCCTCTGCTCCAGGGGAGCCCCCTCACTCACAGGGTAAGTCCGGCAGGCAGGGCCATCGGAGGGGAGAGGCAGGGGAGACAAACATTACTTTCACCAGGTGAGCTGCAGGCAAGGGCGAGGGTGGTTTGGTGTGGCTGGACCCCAAGAAGGAGATGGTAGCACACATGGGTCTCGCCTTGAACAGAGACAGCACGTTCCCAAGCCGAGGCTGATAGCCAGGGCTGTATGCCAGGGGCAGAGGGAGGGAGTGCTGCCAGCTCTGGTGGCTGGGCTGACCCTCTTCTCCACGGACCGCAAGGCCAGGCTTGGATGAGGCCAGGGCCATGTGGAGGGGACTTTTCAGCTTTGGAACAAAATGTCTGAGGAATGACAAGGGCCTTCCTTGTCTATACAGGGCTGGGGGACAGGGAGCTGTCACTAAGCCCAGTCTCTGCCTCTGGGAACCTGCAAACTCACACACTGAGAGAAATGAGCGACACGACCTCAGCAGCATGGGCTGAGAACGGCAAGATCCCGGTCCAAGGTCCCTGGGAGGGGGCACGGTTGTTCTGGCGGCGAATGGTCGCTTTGGCCTATTCACGAAGGTCTGCCTGAAGCAGGAAGCCTGGGGGGTCCACTGCGGCCAGGCAGAGGCTGGGACAGCTGCCCAGATGGGAGGAGGAGGAAGATCTCGGGCAGGGAGGCAGAGACACTCGCGGCTTCTGAGGGCCCATTGACGGTGCTACAGGGGACTACCTCACTGTTCCCTCAACAATACGGCAAAAAAGGGGGATGGGCAAAACAAGGCCGCTGCTGACATCACTGCTGTTTCATTCAGCTCTGAAAGTCCCAGTGAATGTAATCAAGCCCACCGCAGAAGTAACAGAGTGAAGCTATTAGAAAGAGTCTAAATTTACATTATTGTCAAGGATATCATCGTCCACCTAGGAAACTCAAAAGAATCAACCAAAAACCAACGGAAATCATGAAGAGACCTAAGTGGACACTGGCTGGACATAAGATACCTGGCCAAATAGCAACTGCTTTCCCCAATACTGGAGAACCCCCAAACCCCAATCATGGTGACGAAAATATAAAACACACAAGGGTTCCTTTTAAAAAGAAACATCCACAAGACTGTAAAGAATCGTATAAAACCTCGTCAAGAGAAAGAAAAGGAAACTGAGTAATGGGGACAGATGCCTTATTCCTGGCTGGGAAGGCTGAGTACAATGACACAAACTCTTTCGAGAAGGGGAAAATCACCCCACTACAGGTTTACAATGAGTTAAGTGCCAAGGACGAATTGAGTGTGACTCCTGGGTCACCCAGGAGGTGGCCTGGGAGAAGACAGATGGCCCAGCCCAGCCTAGACTCAGGCTCAGGAGAGCTCACTGCAGCACACAGGAGGGGTGATGTGACGCCACAGGGGTGCTTGGAAAACTGGCTGACTCTGGACAAATATAAGGGCAGAAAATCATCTCAACCAACTCCCATTGGGCAAAAGTTAAATATTTGGACGTAAAACCATAAAAAACTAAAAATAACATGTATAAAAGAAATGAATCTCCAGGGGTTAAAGTGAATACCTTTTGCTACATAAAACAAACAAACAAAAAATCCTCCTGGATGTCATAAATAAGACCAAAAGGCAGAAAACTAACTAAGAAAAAGGGCTTTCCTACCAAGACCCTGCTGTTGACAGTTCCAGGTGCTGGGCATCCCTTTGGAGCCGCCCAGCTGGACTGGTTGGTTTGTCCGTGCCCAGAGATAAGAGCCCTGGCAGGCATCCTTGCTCTGGAGGCTGGGATGGTGGCTCGAGACCCTGAAGCCTGGCATGTGACAAGTGCCATCAGACCCACTGTCACCTCAGTCAAGAGACCAGAGTTCCTTCCGGGGCAGCATGGTCCTGTGGGCTCCAGGGCACAGTTCAACCAGGAACCCAGGAAACACTGGCCTTGTCCCCCGCGAGTGTGTGAGGCGGATTTCCACAGAACACTGTGGCACTGGCCTTGGACTTCCAAACACTATTGGCAACTGGATAACCAGATCTCCAGAGCCTTCCGCCTCATCCCCTGCCCCAAAGCTGGCATCTGAGAAGTGTCGGGGGTGAGGAAATGTCAGAAGAGGTTTTACCGGCCACCATGCTGAGAGGAAAGAAGCTTCCTTGCCAGCACAGCTGGTGAGACTAGCTTTCTTTGTTAGAGACACAGAGAACGTCTGTGAGGACAGCGACAGCTCTACAACACCAAGCCTCACCGAGAAAGGGAGGCCTTTGTCCTCACTTATCAGAAGGCCCCAAGTTCGTCAGTTCTACTATCTACACACCTCGAAGCAGCAAAGCTAGTAAACGGTTTCCTAGAAGAAAAACAAAAGGATGTATTGGTAGAAAATAAAATCCCTGCCAGGCCAGAGAGGCTTAATGCTTCCAAAGTACAGAATTTTGGTTAGTTTCCTGTGAATTGGCTGTGTCACAGAAAACCCATGTTTCTGCTCAGATATTCTCTTGGGTGGAAACGTAACGGGGTTGGGGGGAGTACAAACCAGAATTGGGGGACCAGGCTCTCTCCTCTCCTTGTTCCAAGCCTTGGATGCCAACACTGCAGGGAAAACTGCTTCATTCACGACGCTGCTCCTTACTGAGGGTCAATTTGCCTCACTTGGCAAATTCGTATCGGACACTACCCTGTGCACAGTACTGTGATCTTAAGATCTGCACAAAAGTGACAGGGATCTTCTAAACTTTAGTTTTCATCATCACTATATTTCCCAAAAGCAAAGCATATGTAAATTATTATTTTTTTTTCTTTTGTAAATTAAACCCTAACATAGAGGCACTACTTAAAAAAAAAGTGTTAAGTAAGGACATTCTTTAAATGCATTGGGGGTGCTTTTATTCAAAAGAAACTAGGAATTAGTAACACCAAATTTTCCTGCCTTGTAAAATAACTTAGGTTATGTTAAGGTAGAGAAATACAACAGAATGCTGTACAGCCACTGAGAAGGATGAAACTGGTCTACTTGGACTCTGGGAAAGGGGTCCACATTTGGAGAGGTGGCAAGTTTCAGAACAGAAGATATAAGTTTTTACAATTTTTGTTTGTAAAGAAACAGCTATATGCGTGTTTATACACCCATAAAAAATATCTGAAAGGATATATAGCATCTTGTTCACAGTGGTAACCCTCAGGGGCATGAAATTTGAGGCAAAGAGGGGGTGGTAGAGACAATAAGAAACTCATTTTTTAATTCTGTGTATTTCTATACTATTTAAATGTTTATACCAAGTGTGTTCTATATTTGTAATAAAACAATGAACTAATATAAAAATAAGATGGTATGGTATGTGGAAGGAAATGGCCTAGCAGTTAAAAGATCTGGGGCCTCATCCTAGACTGGCCACTAAATTACGTGACCCTGAACATGTCCCATCCTCTTGCTGAGCCTCGATTTTTCATCTATTGGTGAAGCAGGTTGGACCAGGCCAGGCTGAGGTTGCTCCCAGCATAGAGGACTATGACTCCCCAGATAAGGTTTCCTTAATGTGAGCTTGCCCATTGGGAACCATGTTTGAGCCCTGGAATCCTGCCTTCCTATAAACTGGAACCAGATTTTCCTCTTCCTTGGGGAGAAACCAGCCAGGGAATACTCTTCCCCAGCCTATGGGAGGGAGGGAGGCATCCAACACTCTGATAAGGATGTGTGTGCAGTATTTACACATGAGTCCATTCCATATAAATCCCAGCTGGAACAATTCAGGGTACCTAGGAAAGGTTTCCTGTGTGGCATCACATGTGGGTGTGCCTGGCTGAGTGTTGGCCCTACAGGATTCCTTACCTCCTCCCAGCTCAGGCCAAACACTTCCTAGGTCAACACCATCCCCTTAGTCATACCTCAATGGGCTGCCATTCACCCAGGACAAACACATGCAGCATTTTCACATCTGGATCCTTGTGGAAGATGTTGGGCTTGGCATGATGCTGGAAGTGGCGATGGTTCCACCAGTTGGCAGAGGCACCCTGTGGGGGGAGAGGGGTTGGGGTAAGCAATGCCATCCAGCGGGGACCTTGGCTTGCCTGCGATAAGACTCATTCAGGACCAGTTCCTAGTGCCTGCAACACAACATTCAGGGGCAGTGCCTTGGGCCCCACAAAAGTGAGAGCACAGCCCTGCTACCACTGAGCCCAGAGCTCTAGCCAGCCCCGAATAGAGTCTAGTCACTTCATCCCTCCAGGCCTCAGTTTTTCCAATCATAAGATAGTGATGGTGGGTGAGGACGCTGATGTGGGATGGCATGGTGAGCACTTCAGCAGGTGTGGGGGGTGGTCTCTGCCTCTCCACCAACACCAGGAATGGAGCCTTCCACACCTACTTGTCTACCGTATGCCTCTGTGTGCCAGTGTTGTGCAAGGTGAAGGGGTTTCAGGGACAGTAAGTGGTCCCTACCATGTGACCCAGCTAATTTCTCTCCTGGGTGTACACCCAGGAGAAATGAAAATATGTCCACACAAAAACTTGTATAGGAGTGTTCATAGCAGCTTTCTTCAAAGTAACCAAAAAGTAGAGACAACCCAAACGTCTATCACAGATGAATAGATAAATAGAAGATAGCATATCCATGCAATGAAATATTGTTTGGCCATGCCATAAAATGGAAATGAATTACTGACACATGCTACAACATGGGTGAACCTTAAAACATTATGTTAAGTAAAAGAAGCCAGCCACAAAAGATCACATATTACATGATTCCATTGATATGAAATGTCCAGAATAGGGAAATCTATAGAGATGGAAAGATTACTAGTTGCCTAGGGCTGGGGCTAGGCTCAGGGAAGGGAATGAAGGGGTTGGGCTGTGATGGCTAAGAAGTGTAGGGTTTCTTTTTGGGGATGATGAAGATGCTCTAAAATTCATTGTGAAGATAGTTGCATAAATCCATGAATATGCAAAAAGTCATTGATTTGTGTACCTTAAGTGGGCAAATTGTATGTGAATTATATCTCAATAAAGCTTTTTTTAAAAAGAAAAAGGAAGACCACAAGTGGTCCCTGTTCTTGGAGAGCTCAGACATGCTACTGTGTTGGGTGGATACTGAGATTCCTGTCATTCCGGAAGGCTATAGGGAAGGCTTAATAAACAATTGCTAACATGAACCAGGAAGAGCTTCCCTGGCTCTAAGAAATAAAATTATGATTTCATGAGACAAAAAGCATAACATGGTGTTTATTTTTAGGCCACAGATTTCTGTCTCATCAGCTCAAGCTCTTGACATTCTGCAGATTCACAAAGCCCTCAACAAAGTCGCCCGGTGATGCATGGAAGAAAACAGACTTTCCTGATCCTTTGGCATCAGGACTGTGCTGGTGAACTCTTGCCAGGTCAATACTTTGGCTAAGGGACTGGCTGTCTACAAAGGCCTAGTTGCTAAACAAACGTTTTACTTGAAAGATGCTTTTGGCACAAACACTGTCTCTGGACACGAAGAGCTATAGGTGGGAACAGCAATGGACAGCTGTGGCCTTTGCAGTGACCTCGGGCCCCTGGAAGCAGGCAGGCCTCACAACCCATCAGAGCAAAAAAAGAGAAAAAGTTAGGAAGTGAGAGCTTAGACGCTTGAGGAATCAGATGACACGTTGGCATCTGTAGCCAAAAGGCACAAAAATCCTGGGCAGAACCAAATGGAGAAGTCTCTGGTACAAAGAAAGTGAGGGGCAAGGCATGTCACAAGTAAGTGTGATGTTTAGAATATACCAACCGAGAGATGTCTGTTGAATGACTGAACGGAGGAAGGAAAGATGGGCCGTGAACAAAGTGAGACGGGGCGGTCCCGGCTCTCCCTGGACCCGGGATGAGATGTAATGAGAACATTTTTGGTTCCTGCCATTGCTCCGCTGATTCTCTTCCATTCTTCTTTGCTAGGCAAAGCCCTCCTCATCCTTCAGAGACTCCTCCTCCTGGGCACCATAAAGCCCTCCCTGCTCCGCAACAGTGACCAGCGCCCAATGTCCCCAGAATGGGGTGAGCCAGCTACTGTTTGGCCCTGGGGGTGAAGTGGTGACCCAAGAGACAAAGGCCTCATCCTCTGGGAGCTGAGAGGGCAGGTCTCACCACACCACACTGAGCGAGGGCCAAGAGGGAGATGTGTCCATGGAGCTGGAGAAGGTGGCCCGGCACAGTGAAGGGTGCTTTCCTGACAGACGGAAGGGACTAGGTGAAGGCCCTGGGAGGGGGAGAGGGAGTGTGCAATGTTCCAGAAGCCAAAGGAAAGCTCCCTGGTAGGACCTGGGCCAGCAGCAGTGCTGGGTGGTGCCATCAGAGCCCGAGACAAAAGGAGAAATGTGCACTCTTGGCTTTAATGGAAGCAAACTCATTGAAAAAAATCATTTGCAAAATCTCCTTTTTGGCAGGTCTCATTTTCGTTTGAGAGAACTACAGAGTTTGATGATTTCTGTCAACCAAGTGATGAGCTTCAGTAATTTTTAATTACTTTACATTGAAGTAAAAGTATAATAAATTCTCTTTTGGTATAAATAGAACATTTAAACCTAGAATGTTGTGAGTTTTTCGACTTCTCAACTTTTAAACATTTTTTTCAACTACTTCAATGTTTCGGGGAAAAAAACAAATCAACCATTAAAAAACTGACACACCAACATGTATAGAGGGGGCTGTGTTTCCATTTGCCTCAGTTCAGTCCTGACCTTTATTTAAAATTTTGATATTTTGTTCATGGAGGATTTTTTTGGCATTAATTTTGATTTTTTAAAAAATATACTGCAATTATATAAAGGTCTCTGCTTTAGGTTAAAAGATATAAAAAACAAACAAAAATATTGCATTAAAACATTATTTATCTTGACTACTGAGTTTGTGTGGTGTCCCTTTATATTGTGCAGCCTGGTGAGTGCCTCATCAGCCCCACCCTAACCCCAGCCCTGGTAGCCGGAAATATGGCTACAGAAAGGCTGGCAGATTGCCATCTCATGAAGCAGCTAGGTCTAGACGGCACTGGCCCCAAAGTTTGCATTTTACCCCAAGTGCGATGCTGAACAATGAAAGGGTTTTAAGCTCAGAACTGTCTTTGCAAAAGGTCACCCTCTAGAAGAAATGTCCACTGGACATGACATGGGCTGAAGGCAAAGGGGAGGTCAGGGTGTGGATAACTCACAAGAAATTCCACAGCAGTGACAGCAGTGCAGGCGGACAGTAAGAAGCAGGTCCTGGCCCCCCAAAGCCCTGGGCAACCTGCTCACTGGCCTCACCCACTTGTGCTAGAACATTGAGTTGGCAAGGCCCCTGAGGCCCTCCGTGCAGCCAGCCCCTTTTTTCCCAACAAGGGGGCCAGAGGCACAGATGAGCCTAAAAGACTTGCCTACTTTGGCTGTGTGCCCACCTAGTGCCAGAGCTGGATTTCAAGCATGCCGTGACCTCCCTCTGGGGCACCCCTGAGTCACCGCGTGGCCACGCCACTGGCCTGGCTCTGCAACCCGGCACCAAGGACACGGCCAGAGGGGCTGGTGAGCCATGTGTGAAGCCCGTGTCCCCAAGCCCAAGGACCCTGTTTGCTGTCATCGTCATTCTTCATGGAGGACAGTCCTTTGTCCTGCCTCATCTTCCATCTGACCGAAGAGCTGTGCTGCAGGGCCCTTCAAGGTCTGAGGGAGGGTCATTGGGCAGGAAAGGCCCTCCTGGCCCCTGCCCAGAATCTGGAAACAGGACACAGCTCATCTTTGTTAAGTGCATGGAGATAACATGGGTCGCTAGTGAAATGTTACTTTCCAATACTGAGGAGGGCTTTATCCAACAGAAAAGAGTATAAAATGAAACAAAACACTCCACGCTGTGCGCCCTCTCCCTTGACCCCTGAGATTCTGGAAAGAGACCAGGTTCTCAGGCCGCTTCAGGCTCAGTGCCAGGCCAACTGCTTGCTGTGGAGCTAGTGACCAGCTCAGTGGTGATTCACCCTCACCCCAAACTGCAGCCGGCAAACCAAGGGCCCAGTGTGGTCTGGGTCGTAGAGGGGATTGGAGTAGCCCAGGGTGGGGAGGGATGAAGTCCTCAGTCCCCAGCCTTTTTTGGGAATCAGCTAGATCCTGTTGGGGTAGGGCTGGGGCGGGGATGGTCTGATTCGGAGAGAAAACTGGCAAGGACTTAATTTCAAAACCGAGGAGATGATGCCTATCAGATCAGCCCCAAACCATGGGCAACTCAAGCTGGGATTTCTACAAACTCGCTGAGTTCTGTGGGTCTGCCTCGTCATCTAGCGGGACGTGAGAGTAGAACTGCCTGACCTTGTGCGTTTTAAACAACTTTTGTCCTTTGGCTCAGCTGACCATCACATAGTTTGATGTCCCTTATCAAAGGCCTTGTATGATGACATTTTCTCCTTTTCATAGCCCACATATTTCCAAAGAGTATTTGAGATGGCTTAAGATAAAGGACTCATACGTAACAGAATGGTTAAAATAAGGATAAAAGCATAAATGACACATGAGGAAGTGGGGAATGAGTATACCAAAAACGCAGACTAAGGGTAGTTATGTTACTTTGTACTTCCTGGCAGGCACCAGAGGGAAAAAAGAGGAACACAGTGTATTGAAGAACTCACAGCCCCAGTGAAAGGAAGCAAGTTCGTCCAGAGATACGGCTACTTTACTGGCCCCACACTAAAAGGAATTCATTAGATAAGTCCTTAGCTAAATAGCACCAGACAATATAATCAACTGAGCCAATAGATAAAAAAAGGTGTGTGCCTGTCTTTGTAATTAGTACATTGTGGTTTCGTGGGTCTGACTTGGTACAAAGACAGGGCCCAGGAAGTCAGGGGAACGGAGGATCAGCGTGACCCACAGCACAGCCCATGCCACTAGAAGGCACAGCTCATGGGCAGACCTGCCTTGTCACCCTGGAGCCTTGGAGCACTGACCAGAAAGGAGTCCTGACCTCAGAGTAAACTGTGATAGCACTGTGCCAACCGCTAACCAACAGGACAGATGCCCAGGGCTGCCAACATTTACCTTTAAGTGGCCAATGACGAATTTGTGGACAATGTGGTTCCACATGGACTTCTTGTAGACAGAAAGGTGGCCATAATCATGTTGCAGCCATCCCGCTTGGGCCTGGGGAGAGAAGGTCACACATGCGATTGAAGCATCAGGAGACAGGCACCAGGCCTCTGTGAGCTGGGGCAGGTGGGGGTGCGGGGCCTCAAGTGACAGGTGAGGGTGTCATGCCTCACCTGAGAGGTAGCAAGGACAAAGGCAGTGATAAGGGTAGGAATCCAGCCATTGCCAAAGTAAAAGACGGTGAACCACGCGATGCTCTCCATGGCGATGATGTGGGCCAGGAGCAGGAGGAAGAACAGGTGGTTGGTCTCGAACAGGTTCATGTCCTCAGCGGCCTTCTTCAGGGCCCGGAAGTCCTCAGTGATCTGAGACTGTTGAGTAAGAGCACAAGGAAGGAGATCTGCCACGCAGCCACTCTGGAGGGGACAGATGGCTTGGGCCATCTTCTCAACACCCCCCACACACCCTGGAGAAGCTATGGCAAGAGGGGACCAACCCACAACCTCGACCCTGCAGGAGCCCGGCCACCACACACGACAACGGTGGCTGTTACCATGTGCCTGGCACAGCCCTGGGGCCTGTGTATTTGTCCACAGTTAGTTAAGTGGCAGAGAAAGGATTTGACCCAAAAGCTTGCATGTTATACACCCATGTTTGTAGCAGCATTATTCACAATAGGCACAAGGTGGAAACAATCCAATTGTCTCTTGGATGGATGGATAAACAAAATGTGGTATACACATGCAATGGAATATTATTCAGCCCTAAAAAGGAAGGAAATTCTGACACATGCTACAACATGGATGAACCTTGAGGACATTGTGGTAAGTAAAATAACCCAGACACAAAAGTACAAATATTGTATGATTCCACTTAGATGAGGTCTCTAGAGTAGTCAATTTCACAGAGACAGGAAGTAAAATGGTGGCTGCCAGAGTTCATTTAATGGGGACAGTTTCAGTTGGAGATGAAATCTTTCAGGAGATGGATGGTTGTGATGGTCGCACAACAATGTGAATGTATTTAATGCCACTGAACTGCACACTTACATATGATCAAAATGGTAAATTTTATGTTATGTATATTTTACCACACCTTAAAAAAAAGAAAGCTTGCATTTTCCACCACCTGACACTGTGCCGCTTGTTCTGGACACTCTGTTGGGTCTTGAGGGGGTTGAGGTGGGGGTGACACCAACTAGTGCAGGTCGGAGTCCCTGTCTCTGAGAGCTGGGGAAGGCAGGAGGGGGCTGGGTGAGACCCAGGCACATGGAGCCAGGGAGGGACAGGCGGAATCAAGGGAGCACAGTGGCATTGCTGGGAGAAAGGTCGCTGGAACAGGAGGCAGACTTGGGGCCAGGCAGGCAGGGGAGGAAAGTGGAGACAGAAGGCTACAGGTACCCACTGGGACATGACCAAGGTGCTTCCAAGGGTGGCTTTGGTGGCCTGTGGGTGAAGGAAGCCAGATTTGGGAACCTGGGTGCCAAGTGGTGCACAATCTCAAGAGCAGGAAGGTGGGGCCTGGATGAGAGTGGAGGGGCAAGGCTGGGAGGAGGGGGCTGTGGGACACAGCAGGAGGGAGGAGAGGGGGAGGGCTGAGCACCCTGTGTGAAGGAGGCAGGAGGAGACAAGCATGGGTCAGCGTGGGTGGGGGGAAGGCAAGGAGGGAAAGGGGAGAAGAGGGCAGAGGCATGATGGGGAGTGGGGACTGGCCACTAGGGGGCACTCGGGGCGGCCCACATCTGGTCGGAAAGGTAGAGGACTGGTCAAGGGTCCAGCCAGGAAAGACCCTGCGCCCAGCCTGGCTCTGCTGGGGGTCCAGCCCAGGCTGGCAGCAAGAGGGGGAAGGGCTCGCCGGGGCCAGGGTCTGGCTTCCCCAGGGAAATGTCTCATCCTGGACAGCAGGGAGAGGTGGGAAGCTCAGAAGGAGCCACAGGGGCCCAAGAGCGGAATGGGTAAATGGACCCAGCCTCCTCACTGGCACGCAGCCCCCACACAGTCTCCAGTGACAGGGAAGCAGGACTTCCATGGTGCCACCCTCAGCCCTTGCGTCATGGCAGGCCTGGTGCAGACCTGCCCAGAACAAGGCCGGGCCAGACGGGCTCGGGGAAGGAATGGGGCTGAGGACCAGGGTAGAACTAGGCTTCTGGGGAAGGTCAACATGGGCTGGGAAGGAGGGGAGAGTGGAGGAGACCCTCGAGGAGGAGTACTAGAGACCCTCTGAAGCATGCTGTACACTACTCTATCACTGACATGGGGTCTGGTACACACACTACTTCATTGTTGAACAAAACAGCCCCACGAGGCCTCAGGTGCTGCTATTTTTACATATTTCTGTCCTTGAAGCCCAGCACCCAGCAGGTTGTCTGGCCCATAGCAAAGATGAGCAAACAACGACATAATGGCCATTACTTCTCAAAGAGGTGCTCCTGGACCACACAGCCTGAAGCGGCCACACTTGCCATTATCTGATAGTCTCTTGTTTAGTGTTTCTGCACTGTCTTTCTCCTAGATTGTCATGCATGGGACCAGCATCTGGCACCTTTCTGGAAAGAAGGGAAGGCGGAGGAAAATGGATCCCACCAGGAGAAAGGGGATGCCACTAGCTGCCGCCAAACCCCGACTCTCAGCGGAGGCTCTGAGGTTCCCCCTGACCACAGAGGATCGGCAGTGGCTCCTGCTGGACAAAGGTGCCTCTGCCCCAGCCCTGGCCACTCTGGTCCTGGGGCGGGGGGACCCTCTCTGCAGCCCGGGCCTCATCCCCCACCACCACCCAGGTTGCAGGCCCGACTCACATTCTTGCCGCGGTCCTGGCTGGGCTCCTCTGGGGCCAGCTCACCAATCAGCAGGGGCTTCAAGAATTTGCGCACAAAATCAAGGTCAGGGTGGAAGGCGCGGAAGGCATCCTGGGGAGCAGAGGGGAGGGTGGTGAGGCTGAGACAGGCCCTCTGTGCACTCCTCGGGCCTCAGGGAGGACAGTGCTGACCAGCAGCAGCTCCACGTCTACACTTGGACACCAAACGGAGCCTCGCACGATCTAGCCCCCAGTGCTGTCTCTAGCTTCATCCCCAGGACAGAGCCCTCAGTGCCCGACTCCAGCAGCAGTAGTTGCCCTGGCATCTGTGCTGATACAAGGCATGCTGAGCCCACCAAGGATTTGTGGATAGATTTGCAGGAAAAGGTGCCCCTTCAGGGAGGTGCACTGGGTGGGCACAGGGCTCAGGGAGGACCCGAGCCTCAGCCGCTCCAGAGCTGGGTGCCTTGTACAGTGCATAGACTGCACCACCTACCACCTCTCACCAGCTGCTCACCCGCATGTCCATTATTATCAATGAAAAGAACGAGACTGAATACTACATCGGAAATGTGCGTGGCAGGAGATCATGTAAACAAAAAATTAATAAAAAAATTAAAATGCAGAATGATGTACAGAGCATTCCTGAAGCCCGGGAAGGTCTAAGCTATTATTATGTATGTGTTAAGGTAGTGGGATTATGCCTTGCTCTATTTTCATTACTTTCCAAACTCTCTCTAACATTGCTATCAGGTTATGCATTTTAATCTTTTTTCCCCCAACTATGAAGTAAAAATGTGCTTAGTTTTGGCAAAGGTAGAAAAGGTACAGAAGAATACAGAGGAAAATAAGTATCACCCAGAAAGTGACCTCCACTGCTAATATTTGAGCATTTTTCCTTCCTGTTTTTTTCTCTCTATATTATGTATCTTACATAAACTATCTCAAAAACATTCACATCTCTATTAGAGTTGAGCTGGCACCAGGTACTCCCAAGGGGATGCAGAAGAGTGTCCCAGTGGTGAACAATGCTGACCCTGCATCGAGCGAAGCTTGCAGACATTGCCAAGACTGGGGAACAAGTCAAATCGCACCATGAGAAACAAGCAGAAAAATGAGTGTAACAGGGAAACAACACGAGTTTGTCGGAGGATGGTATAGATTAAGAGACTCAAAAGATGTAAAAACTGCAATGCTTTAACTTGAAAGACTCCCACTTGGGGGAAAAAAGACAAATTACACAATAATTTTTCTGGGTTGAATGAGAAAATATGAATATGGACTGGACACTTGATCACATCAATGAATTACTATTAATTTTCTTAAATGTGACAAAGGTATTGTGATTATGTTAGAGCATTACATTAAAGCATCTCCTCCCTATTCTCAGGAGATAATGCTGAAGAATTTAGGGATATAATAATACAATTTATATTATACAAGAATTTAGGTCACATAATACAACTTATTTTCAAAAGAAAATTCCATATGTATAAGGAGGAGAAAGCATATGTGGCAAAATGTTAAGATTAGCGCATCTTGGTTGAGGATACACAGGTGTTCACTTTTTTTTTTCCTAGACAGGCAAAGGAAGAATCACTTATTCTTTTAACATTTCTGTATGTTTGGAAAATTTCAAAATTAAAGCAAATGAGGGGGAAAGGAAACTGTTGACAAAGCATCAAAATCTCTTCACCCCCACACCCAAGTATCTCCCAAGGGCATCTGTCAGTCTCCCGTCTTGTCCTGACCCCACCCCTGGCATCGTCCTTTCGCCTGGTCTTTGTTCTATTTGTGTCTAGAACAGACATACAAATCAACACTTAGTGCAGGAGAAAACTGGGCGTATAGTTTTTAAAAAAATGTCTGTGCCCCCATAGCTGAGCAGAAAGGGGTGGTAGTAGGGGATCAGATCAAGCATATCTTTAGAGGAAAGAAATGCCATCCCAGGGCCCTGGGCAGGCAGTGAAGAGCCCAGGTTCCAGCGCTGAGCAACCTGTCCCAGCCTGCAGGGCCGCTGGAACAGCATCTCTTTTCTCTGAAAACCCACTGGTCCCCACCCCAGGCTCAGTCGCCTCTGCAAAATGAGCAAGGCCCTGGGAGAGGCCCAGCAGGAGCTGCCAAGGTCAGGGCCCAGGGCTGGGCCTGCAAAAGCCCCTTCACTGGCCCTCCTCGAATCAGGCCACGGCTCTTGGGAAAGGAACAGGAAGTCTTTGGGAAGGCGGTTTCCTGAAGCACAGCTGCGGTGGCTGATAACTAAACTGTGGTCGCTCTCCACACTTCATGGAAGGAGAAAATTCAATGGCTTACGAGTGCATTCACCTCAGCTCTTATTGCTGCCCCCACCCCTGGGCCGGGGAGCCTGGGGGAGCAGATAGACGGAGCCCTGCCTCGACCTTGGCTGCTGCGTGGCCATTTCCAGGGGGCAGCTCCCCTCCGCGAGGCCAGGCGGGGAGAGGCCACGTGCTGGGCAGGAGCCAGGAGTGCTCTTTGCGTTACCTCCCTTAAGCCTCAAAGCCCTACTTTACAGAGGAAGACTTTGGGGTGCTGGAAGTGAAGTCCTGGACTCCAGTGGCAGAGACAGGAAGAAATGCAGGTCCACCTGCCTCCAGGGACTCCTCTGCCCCACACGCCACCTGCCGTTTTAGAAAACCGAGCACTGTCAGACTGTCTCCTTGTCCCCTTGTCCCCAGCTGACTGGCAGCTTTCCCGCAGGCCTGGTGTGAACGGCCCCAAATACACCTAGCTCCTTCCCGCACCAGGGCTGGCTCCGTTTGGGACTCAGTCTCAATGTCGCCTCCAAGGGGCTTCTCCCCACCACGCATCTGAAGTAGCCCTCTCAGACCCTCGGCTTTCTCGGGACATCACCATTGTACCCTCTTCATAGCAGTCATCAAAGTCACAGACCGTGTGACATACTCACTTCCCTATGGCCTGTCTCCCCAGCGAGCACAAGCCCACAAGAGAAGGACCACGCCTGTCTTGTTTGCTGCGATAAGCCCAGTGCCTGCGGCGGGGCCCACAGGAGGGCTCAGGGGGCAATGAATGAAGCCAGGACAGAACCCACGGCTCTGCACACTCTGACCCCAGGAGACTTTTCCACTCTGCAGTCTCGTTCAGACTCTTGTCTTCTTCCGCCGTTTCACACAATTTGGCTTGTGCCTCTGGAACACCAGAATCCTCCACCTTCTCCAGCGCTCACACATTAGTGGCCGGTACGGCTGCCATCTGCTGAGATTATGTAGGCTGGCCACTGAGCCACATTAGTGGCTGGCATACATAAGCCACTAGTCTCTGCCAAAGTCAGTGAGGCAAGTCCTGTCTTAGAGATGAGAAAAGAGGCGTAGGTTGGTGAAGCCACTGGGCCGCGGGCGCACTGCAGGAATTAGCTGAGCAGAGTTTGAGTCACTTGTTCCTACCTGGAATGTTTCTCGCTGTTAACACAAAGGCCTCAATCAAAATGAGCTTCCTCTTCCCTGAGAGTTGATTGGTTTTTTGTGTCTGTCCCTTCAAATTGCCATAAATGTGTCTCACACTTGCAGAAGGTTCCTGGCAGCTGTTTGGTTACAGGAATGTCTGGCGGGTGCAAGGTAGGCCATGGTGTGAAGCAAGACAGGGCCAACCCAAACGTTGATTTTGGAACAAGAATTGGAACCAGGCTCTATCCTTGTCTGACAGGGAGAGAAGCCAAAGACTTTCCAGGAAGAGGGCCGGGGACACAGGGAAGATAAAGGAGCAGCAAACAGGTGGACAGAGCAGGCAGGACAGGTGTGTGTACTGGGGGTGGGAAGGTCAGAACACCCAGATTCCTAAGTGTATCTTGCACTCTCTGGTCCTGTCATCGTCCAGCCCTGATGCCAGCCAACTTCTCCAAGGGTACATGCTCCCGCTCTGCCCCACTCCAGGTAGAACTCACATCTCCTCCCCTACACTGACCACCCGCTGCCACGACTTGTTTCTGGCTGTGCCCATCTCCTCCGCAGAGCAAGGCTGGTATCTAATCAAGCGTTGCACACTGGGACACTTGGCCCAGGCCTTGGGAAGTGAGGGAAGAACAGACTCGGGGCAGACTGTGCTGTAGGCAGCAGCCCTGGGGACCGGGACACCACGGAACAAGTGATCTAAGAGGAAGGAAAAGCAGAGGAGGAAGCTCACGTTCTTGGGTGGAGGTTAAGAAGAGCCAGACAGGGATTCTGACTTCCTTCCTGCAGCAGGGAGATGCAGGGAGGGCAGGAAGCCCCTGTGCCATGTCCCCTCCAAGGAAAGAGGCAATGGAGGCTGGTGGGGCAGTGCTCTGTGGCCACAGCCCTGTGGCGAGAGCATCCCCTCTAACACAGGGCACATGCAGTCACCAGGGCTGCACAGGAGAGAGGCCCCTGGAAAGGCAACCTGGACATGAAGGAATTGTCACCTCTTTCATCTCAGAACCACTTCCCGGGGATGCTGGGGCTAGACATGGAGCCTCCCGCCGAGGCTGCAGCCAGCAGGAAGCGGAGGGCTCCCACCCAGATCTAAGCTGGGGAGATGGAGTGGCCCTCCAGGCCTAGGAATTCATAAAGCTGGGACTCAAACCCAGGTCCTCCACTTCTAAATACCATGACCCTCCTGCCCTATGTAAAGGACAGACTGCCACTTACAATCTGTTGCTCTTTCACAGCGGCAGCATAGGAGCAGGTTGAAAGATGGAACAAATCTCTAGCTTCTTCTCGCCTGCCCTTGATTCTAAGAGGTGACCAATGTGGACAGGGCAGGAAAAGTTGCTGAGACAAGGGGAGGGGGGCTGGTGTCTAGAGATAGAGGGTCCAGACTCAAGTCCCAGCTTGAGAGAGAGAGAGGGGACGGAATCAAATCCAGTAGATTCAGGTCACTGTCTGTGAATTACGCATCTTTTTGCCCAGCTCAGAGCCATGGAGGAATGTTTGATGAACCATTGCTGAAGACAAACAGCCCCGAGTGGGGAAAGCTCCGCAGGGCGGGACTGCCACGAAAAGAACACTCTCAGGGCACAGGCAAGGGCTCCTTGTGCCCATGGCAAGGCAAGGACAAGAGAAGCACCAGAGGACCAGAAGGAAGAGATCAGAGGGGCAGAAACAGAAAGGGAGTAAGGGAGGGCAGAAGGGGAGCTGGAAGGACAGCAGCAGATCCTGAGTTTAGTTCCGAGTGCCGGCACTTGAGCAAGGTTTCTATGCCTCGGAGCAATGAGAGATACCTATAGGGCTGATCTGAGGGGGAAACAAGATAGTATGCATGAACGTGCTATGTGAGCTGCAAAAGTTAAGCAACTTTTATTACTATAGGCAAGGCCAAGGTCTAACTTCTGCGGAAGGACCAAATGACAGGTGCCCCATCCTTCTGGATAAGAGGTGGTCCTGACTACTTAGGTCTTTTCTTCTTCAGAAACAGGAAAATGCCCTATTGAAGCCCCCGACTGTCCCAAGAATGGCTTCCTTGACTTCTGGCCTCTCTTCCCAGCCTCCCATTGGGATATAACTGCACTGTGATTAGCTCAGAACGTTGCATGGAAATGCTCCAAGGGATCCAACCTCTATCTGCTGATCAGTCCCTCCCCAAACTTTCCCTGTCAATAAACTGCCACTCGCCAAGCTCTGAAAAAGTCTACACCCCAAGGAGCAAAGCCACTTGCTCAACAGCCTATACCCCTCACGCTGCTCAAGGCCTTTTTCCAACGAGGTCCCAGACAGCTAAAAAAAAAAATGCCAATGATAACCCAGTTGCTCACTCCACCATTACTCAACTATATCCCCAATTAGTGTATTTCATGCCCCAAAAGTTTTAGCTTTGGGGAACAGGGATTGTTTTTCTGTCTTGCTACACTACATAAAGCTAGCATAGATGTGACATTTTTTCTTCCAAATTCCTCTTTACATTCTTTACATTCCAGCTGTTTCATAATTCTCACTCTTATTCTCGTTTGTCTGATAGTACTCCATTTCATTTACCTAGTGCTTATAGTTTAAGGAGTGCTTTGCTATGAATCAGTGTCATTGAAATAGGTAGGGTTATCTTATAGACCAGGAGGGAGGCTCAGTCAAATGACAACACCAAACAGATGAGCCCAGTGATCACATCTTTCTTTAATTCCAGGGCTGTGTGCAGCCCATGCTGGGCCCTACCCTTGCTTTCTTATAATGAGACAACTAACATCCAAGATGCTAGATTTATGGTCCATGAAAGTTATACAGAAAAGCGCTGGGGCAGGGTCAGAAATGAAGAGAGGGCTACATGTTTATGAGACAAACTTATGAAACAGAGAAGGGGGCAGGGAGGAGTAGGGCATCTTCTTCCTCTGACAGGATAGATCTGAGCACCAATATTTGGAGGAACTCATAAAGTCAGGTGAGCACTGAACTTAACATCCAGAACAAGGATGAAATCAATCTCTTATCATAATTAAACTATAAAGTTCAAGACTGAGCATCTGAGAAAATATATTTATTTAACAATATGGAATAATCAGGCCAAATCCAATGTATTTGACTTTTCCTTCTAGGAAACTTTTTAAGGAGGGCCCAGACAGGGCAGGCACCTTCCACAATTTACCTATGAAATCAGGAACAGGCTAGCACAAGTCCAGCAACATACAGTGGAAAGATCCTGCCCAGGACCCAGAAGGTCTTTTACTTGGGAGTTACCTTTGCTCAACCTCCTCACGGGGATGTGGAAAGGTCCAAGTGATATAGTGCACTGAAGGTATTGAAAAGCTCACACCGCCCTCTTCTTCTCCATCTCGAATAAGCCTGCGCCCTGCTCACCAAAGCCACCCGTCCATTGAACTGCTTGAGTTGTGGCTGCCTGGTCTGGCCTGCCTAGGCCCATCTCCACGCCAAGAGGTGGGAGGTCAAGAGTTGGGCCTACACAGCTTGGGCAGCAAAGCCCATAGACAGGTCAGCATCCTAGACCTCTAGGTGGAAGGATCTAGCCAAGTGAGCCCTCCTTTCAGCCTCTCCCCTATTCACCTCCCCAAGTTCTCTATCCGAGCAGACCTTGTTTCTCTGCCTCCAGCTCACTGCCACCAAGAACAGCCCTTTCTTCCCTCCCTGCCTGTTCTTTCCCCCTCTTGCCCATCGGAGTCCATGGGACTCCAGCTGCACCTTTGAAGAAATGCAAGGATTCCAGACTGGGGGCCACGCTGGGGGTGCTGTGTAATCGCTGAGCCACACATTTGGTGCCCGTAAGGTGGGCAGCCTTGGCTCTGGCTGGAGAGACCCACTACCTTTAGGAGTGCAAGATGAGGGAACGGCTTTCCTGGCAGGATTTAAAAACAGAGGGCCATTGAGTTGAACGCCCGAGAGTAACCTCGGGTGCAGACAGACTTGTTGCCAAGCCAGCCCAGTGCTGCTAAATCCACCCGGCTTAAGGTTCCCTCTCTACCTGGGCTTAGCGAACTCCAGCCGGTTCTCTTCCCACCGATTCCCCAAACCGTCCCCAAGAAGGCAGACCCCTGGGGTGGGTCCGGAGCGTGGGAACCCGAGCTACCAGGCTCCGAGGCAGCCCCTGCGGACCTTCTTAGACGAGAGTCCAAGCAGGAGCGAGCCCCGGCCGGGACGAGCTTCCCTTCTCTGCCCTCCAGTCTGGCTGGAAAGCGCGGGACGCGCGCCGAGTCCCACACCTGGCTGCCCGCTCTCCCGCTCCTTTCCGCGGCGCCCAGGCGCGGCCATCGTCCACGCTGGGGCGCCAAAGCCCCAGGCCCCGAGCGCCCCCTTTGGGGAGTCCCTGGCTCCGGGTGAACCCCGCTGAAGGAGCGGACGCGTGGGTCCCAGGGCGCGCTGCGGACCCTGCACGGCTCTCCACCGCCGCGCCGCCTCCCGGGGTCCAAAATCCGACCCCACCCCCGTCGGCGCAGCTGGCGCAGAGGAGGATGACTTGGGGCGGGGGGACGAGCGCCAGGGATCCACTTTCCTTCCCTCCTGACGTCTTCGACGTCCCAAGCTCCACTCAGCGCCGGAGGTCTGTTTGGCGCCCAGAGACCCAGGGCTCCTGACTCCGCCTGCAGCAGAGATGGGTGGCTGGGGAGCCCCCAGACCCTTACCGTAGCATCTTCTCCCGCGTAGTGCCCGATGACCCGCTGGCCCCCCGGGTGCCGGCTGGACCATTTGGTGATGTTGTAAACCTTGCGGTCGATGACGAGCCACTTGTCGGTGCGCAGGTTGTGCTTCTGAATCTCCTCCCAGCTGAAGGTGGGCATCGGCGACTGGCGCTCCGCGGCCCCCTCGCCCTGGTTCCCCCCCTTCCCCATGCTGCCTGCTGACCGGGATGCCCCGTGCACCGCGGCCTCCCCGCGCCGGCTGCTCGCTGCACAGACGGCTCCCTCCCGGCCGGTGTGTGCCGCCCCGGCCCTCTTCGCTTTCGGCTTTTGTCTTCTACTCCTCCTCCCACCGCGCCCCCTCCCCCAGCCTCCTCGCCCGCGCTCGGGAGTGTCCCTGGCTCCCAGTGCCCTCCAGCGGTCCGGTTCCAACGCCCCTCCTTCAGCCCGCCCGCCGTGGACTTTTGCCTCCAGTAGAAACTCCCGGGTAGCTCAGGGCCTCGACGCCTCCTCCGCCCGCCCCTCCGGCTCCCCCCGCCCCGGGCTCCGCATCCTCCCGCGTTCCCCGCCGCCCGGGTTTCCACAGTGATCAGCAGAGCGCCTGCACCAATCGGGTCGCGTCGCCCCGCCTGCCATTGGCCCAGGAGGATCTTTCGAAGGCCAGCGGGCTGGAGCGGCTGGTCCCCGGCTCCCCCGCCCGCCCGCGTGGAGTCGAGCCCCGCCGCGAGGCTGGCTACGTGCCCGACCTCCTCCCTCCCCCCGCTCCAGCCGCGGGCGCCGAGGGAGATCCCAGGGGAGATCTGGGCGGGGCGGCGACTGGGCTCCGCGCGCTCCTGGGCGCGTGCGCGCACGCCCGGCGCTCCGGGCTTTGCACCTGATGCCGGCACAAAGAGGACTCGGCCCCCCCGGGGCCGGCGAGGGAGCCGGCCGGCGGGGGGCGCAGGCCTCGGGTCTGACGAACTCAACTCCCGGACTGGTTTGGCTAGGTGACGCCCTCCCCGGCCCGCTGGAATCGGGACGCCAGTGCCCACGTTGTCCGCGCCATCCACATTGTCTGGCTCCCTCCTGCATCCTCCCTCCTGCAGCCTCCCTGGAGAAAACGAGCCGGGCTCGGGCTCGTCCAGGGCTTTGAACTCTCTAATCAGACAATCCTAGAAAAGAATTGCGGCCGCTCTGCTCCACTTTCTTGTGCTAGGCGCCATGGTGGGGGGCGGGGGGAGACGACGAGGAGCAGAACGCGGTCGGTCCTTGCCCTGGACTCAGGAAGCTCAGCCCAGCTGCGAGACATGGAGGGACAGGACAGGACCACATACGATTAATGGGACAGTGGTGGTGTACCGACTCCAGGAAATGAAGACTGGCGTATCAAAGAGATGGAGGGTCGGGTTTTCTAGGTGGGGGCGGGGGGCGTAGCGGGCTCCCCCAGACTCCAGGCAGGTGGGCATGCTTAATGCCCAGAGCCTGACTGGCTCCAGAAGGCTGACGGGGGACGTGTGGGAAGTTAAGGATGAACAGAGGGGTGGGGTGTGGCTTGCAGGTCCCTGAGTGCCAGCACACCCTACTCATTAGATTCTCACCACTGTGAGATAAACCCAAGAGAAGTTAATCCCCTGTTGTTAAATCTAACAATTAGGTTTAATTGGGATTAAATTCAGACCCATATTGTTAAATCTAACTTAAAAATGGGAAGCCTGAGGTTATGAGCGCTGAAATGGCCAAAGGACATGGTTAGCAAGTGGCAAAGCCGACACCCTTCTAGACTTCACACTGATGCACTGGCAGTGGGAAGATCACCCTGGCCAACTGGTGGGGGTGCACTGGGGGGCCAGAGGGAGCCCCTTTCATGCCATTCCCACAGTTTGCAACCTCCTTGATAGCAACCTCCTTGACAGCACGCTGGTCATTTCACGATGGTATCAGCCCTGAGCATCCTTCACTCCACAGGCTCCGGACATGAAGAGAGCGAGGCCTCTCTGGCTTTGAGGAGTGCAAACATATATCCAAACAAAAAAGCCTCCTCGGCAAGATAAGAGAATGAAGCAAGCACCCGGGGAGAGGACACCGACCTCTATGCCTGTTAAAGGTTTACAGAAATAGAAGCAAGAGTGCTATTTTTTAAAAAATGGATTAACACAACACATAGATAACTTTAATGAAAAACTTTAAAGGATTGTGGAGCTCAGAGGAGAGGGTGATATCTGAAAGGGAAACCCAGGGAATGTCTCAGGGAGGAGGCTTTGAAGGCTCTGAGAACCTAAAAGGCAGCGTGTATGTGGTGGCCTGTGTGGGATGGGCGAGAAGCGTGGATCGGCCAGGACCTGGGGTTCCCAGCAGGTCCCAGCACAGCACCAGCCAGCAGGCCCTGAAAACACATGTGTTGAAGACACGAATGAATGAACAGAGAGGAATGGCTCCATGGAGGCCGGCAGTGGGCAGCATTCACACTGGGAACCCTCACCAGCCCTGTAAGGATAAGGATGGAGGACTTTATAAAGCAGGCTGTGATCAGCTCTGTGGGGGGAAGGAGAACTTCAGAGGCAGGTTGGGGCTGGGATGGGAGGTAGGGGAGAGACCAAGGAAGCAGCAAGATCAGCTCAGAGGCTAGGGTGGTGCTTGAGGAGACAGGGGAGGAGGCCTGAACTAAGAGAAATTTAGGAGGCTCACCCCTCACCAGACACTGCCTTGCCCCACTGCCCTCTTCCTGCTCCTCTCTTATTTATTGCTCTCTCTACTTGGAGGGACCGATGAGACTGTTTGCTCAGAGAAAACCCCATAGTATCCAGCTGACTCCAGAGTCGCTTAGGAAAAGGGCTGCTCTCACAGGGGGACGAGGTTCCCATGGCTTCCTCCTGTCCCACAGAATGCCCCCGGTGCCCACTCCCATGCAGCACTGGAGGAATGCAGCTCCCTGGGGATCTTGCCAGGACCTTGTTGTGATCATCGTACAGTACTTTATCAGGGACAAAAGTGGACAGGCCTGGGTGGTGTGGAGCCCAGACCCTTTCAGCCAGCCAAGTGGGTAAAAGGCTAGGCCAGGTGGGGAGGTGATTTGGGAGATGGAGCCTGTGGGGATAGAGCACATGCCACCAGTCCACACTGAATGGGTTCCATCTTCTCCTCATAGGAAGTCTCAGGTGCCTGCTGGGAGACTGGTGGAGTTAGGGAAGCAAAGAGGTTGGTTCATCAAAGGGAGAGGCCAGGCACAGTGACTCATGCCTGCAGTCCCAGCACTGTAGGAGGCCAAGGCAGGAGGATCACTTGAGGCCAGGAGTTGGAGACCAGCCTGGGCAACATAGCGAGACCCCACTTCTACAAAAAATTGTAAAAATTAGCTGGGTGTGGTGGCATGTGCCTGTAGTCCCAGCGACTCAGGAGGCTGAGGCAGGAGGATTGCTTGAGCCCAGGCATTTGAGACTGCAGTGAGCTATGATCATGCCACTGTACTCTAGCCTGGGTGACAGAGTGAGACCACAGGGAGAAAAAAAAATCAGAGGAAGAGAGAAAGTAAAAGACACCCTTCAGGCACCCAGCAGCCTGTGGGGCCATGAGAATGAACGTGACACTGACACAAAGCACCTGGCAGACAAAGGACTAGCAGAACACCCTTCCTGCCTTCTTCCGTCTTTTCCTTTCCTTGGTTGATAAGTATGGCCAAGTCGTCCCTAATCTTTAAAATATCTTCTGAGTTGCTTCTTCCTCAACCATCACCTCATCTTTCACAATCCATTCACTGTTGAATTTTGTGAATGAATAGTCAGCCCTCTCTGGGTCTGCTTTCTGTCTCCCGCTCATTTCTCAGATCATTACAATCTTCTCCAATTCTAATAGCAAAGATAACGACCCCTGCCATTGGTTTATCAATTTAGGTGTGCTAAGGACTTTCGAATAATGGACAAAAGCGCTTGCGCACTGGGGCAGAGTAAGCATTCAGTAGATGGTGGTTCTCACCCTTCCTCCTGACCTCATCCTCCCAACAAAGGTCATTAGTCCATCTCTGCAGATGAAGACATGGATGCTCGGGGACATAGCAAGTCTGACCCTTCAACCTGCGTGTAGTAGATCGAGTCCTGGAACACAAACTCCAGACCCTAAAGGCAGCCTTCTTGGCCTGTTCCCATCAAGCTTCTGGGAACCCTCTCTAAAAGGTCACCAGCAAGTCCAGTCGCGCCTTCTCAGACCTCTGAGCAGCATCCGGCCGACGGATATCCTGACATGCCACGCTCCCTGATTCTCTGACAAGGCACCAGCCCCAACCTGCTTTGGACCACCCCTTTTCTGCCACCTCCGTTTGTTTCTTTTCCTCCTCCTTCCCTCCAGGTGCTCTTGGCCCTTGGCTCACTCACTATTTTCTCCTTCAGGGACCACATATGGGATGATTCCACAGCCCGAAACCACATCTACAGTACCATCCCTTTCCCAGGGCCACAGCCTATACGTTTCCAATAGGCTCCTGCGCAGGCCAAGCTGAGCTTCCAGCTAATGTAGCCTCCCAGAGGCGAGGGAGTGGTCTCGCCAGATGTGTTCTTTGGGCCTATCCAGGTCTAACCCTCAGTTTCTGGTGAGAAACTGAATTGTCATCTTCCCTTCCGAAAACCAGCCTTTCCTTTTAACCCCTTCATTTCTTTTAATGGTACCACTGGTCCTCCTGTGACTCAGTCTCAGAATTCCAGAATGTCCTTTGCTTCTTCTCATCTCCTGCCTCCCACCCTTGCAAAAAAAAGCCGTCATGTTCAGCAGCTTCTGCCTCCGACAGCATTTTCTTCCACCCCTTTTGTTCCGCTGCCTCTGCCACCACCCTGGCTGAGGATCCCCAACAGCAGACCATTGCGCACACTGCTGCCAGGTCATCTCACTAAGCCCCACTGGCACTGCCCCCAAGCCTTCAATGGTTCCTTGAGAACTCAGCATAGAGAACTCAGCAGGATGGGTCGAGGAAGGAAGTCACATGGGGAGCGGAGCCACAGAAGCACAGTGGCACCGTTTCTGCCCAGCCCTGCTGGCTCCTGAACTCCCCTTGGGAAAGAGCCCTGGCGTAGAAACCCAAAGACATAAATTCTAGTCTTGGCTCTGCAACCACCCAGCTTCCTGACCAGTTTCATGTCCATTCAAATCAGATGATTGGATTAGATGCTAAATTGCCTCCAACTCCAACATGATGGATATGTGTAGATGTCACATCTATGTGGAGGTGTGTGTGCACTGTTTAATTTGCATTCATAATAATTTTAAAAGTGCTTTTTCTATCCATTGTATCAAATGATTTTCACAATAGCCCTTTGAGGTAAGCAGGATGTGTATGCATCTCTTTTTTATAAATGGGAAACTGAGCATCAAAGGAGTTAAATGGGTTGTCTGAAGTAATGCTAGTGTGGAAAGAGACTGTACTTTGGAATCAGATCTGAAAGTCAAATTTCAGTTGTGCCAATTACTGAACTTCACTAAGCTTCCATTTCCCCAGCTGTAAAATGGGGATGATAAAGTAGCGCCCACTTCTCCAGATGTTCCCTCCTTTAGGTCACACCATGTTTGGGCACCAGCAGTGAGAGTTAGCTGTGTGGTGAACCAAAGGCTAGGGGGTGGGGGATAGGCGTTAGCTTGCTAAGGCCCCGCAAGTCCCTACCCCAGGCAGATTGGGGCTTCTAACCCTGCATCTCTCAGCAGACATCCAAAGGTGAGAGGACAGGACCCAGACACAGCAAAGTGTCAGCACAGGGGGAGCCCCAGTGGTCTAGACTCTGAGACCCTTTGGAGCTCTTTGACGCTCAAACGCATGTATGTTTTGTGGTGGTGGATCAGGCCTTGCCATGCCTATTTGTCTTGGCTGTTGTCGATAAGGCCTTGACCTCAGAAAACATGACCTCAGCTGTGAGGTGGGATGGATGTCCTTTGAGTCCAGTTGGTGCATGGCCAGCTTTGAGAGGCTCACTAGTGGCAGAGGAGGCACCGCCATGGCGTGTGGGCAGGAGCCCTCGGGGGCACACAGCATAGGCCAAGATGCGACCAGATCATGGGAGTGCTGCAATTTGGGGTGGAGGGCAGCCTGGTAATTTTCTGGTCTTACCTTTAAGACAGGGAAACTGAGGCCCAGAGATTGGTTTGTCCAAGTCACATAGGAGTTAGGAAATCTGAGAGGTTTCCTGTTTCTAAGAATGGGATGGTCTAAGCATTTGGATCCACATTCTCACTGAAAATACACAAAAATCCTGGATAAAATATACAAAGTGTCACTAAAATACAGCAGTCACCAATTGCCTCAACTGTACAAAGGCTTGTCAGACCTGGAATGACCTGTCCCTGTGCCAACAGAGCAGCATCCCCTTTGGGTCCCACCCCCAGGGGAGACAATGCCCTGCCCTGGCACCACCATTTAATGTCCTCAGCCATCTCCGTCTGGAGGCTGAGTAGAGCAGGGGACAACCAGATGATGGTGTGTTGTAGTAAGAAGGACACCAAATGGGGGCAGAATAGGCCCAAGTTCATTGCCCTCACCTTTGCCTGCTTGGCTCATTCCTTTCTTGTAAAGAAAATGGTTTTGAGTAGATAATCTCTAAATTCCCCTCTCATCTGCGATGCTGCTTTTCCCAAGGTCGATAGGTTGCTTCAAGTTTGAGGCACCACCTCCCCTGTTCCCAGGTGGCCGCCTGAGGAGGCCGTCAGTGTGTGCAGCCCTCTCCCAGCGCAGGCTGCTGGGAGGAATTGCCTGCCAGCCCCCTGAGTCATCTGGGAATCCTGTCTGCATGGGTACCGGAGACGGGCAACTGCTAAGGGCCTCGCTGGCCATTGTAGTCCGCCCTGGAGTAAAAGAGGCTGCCGGTCTCACCTCGCCTGCCCCAGGCCCCGACACTGGGTGTGATGCAGGGAGAAGCTTCCTCATCCGTGTCTGCTTTAAGCCCCCGAATTCAAACCTACACTTCTCACGCCCTCAAAGAGATCCCACGGGTCTGCCAGGCCAACTCCACCTCCTGACTGTCTCAGGAACATATTTCCTCTCCCCAGCCCCAAGGACTGCCCTGGTCCGGCCAATTGCCTCTTCCTGCCCAGAGTTCTGCACCCAGCATTTAAGACCCTTGGTGGTCTGGCATCTACCTGGCTGTTTTCCTACCCTCCAGCCATGCGGAATTGCTCACTGTTTCCAACACACAGCCTGACCTCCCAGTCCTCCTGGCTCTTGGTCCATGCTCATCTCCTGCCCAGGGGGCCACCTTGCCTGCCTGTAAATCCTGTTTGGCCTTAAGATCCAGTTGGTGAGTCGCCTCCACCCATGGCAAAGTCAGAAGTTCCCTCCTCTGGGTTCCCATCAAATATGTATATATATATCATCAATATATAGCATCAAATTATTTATATAACTACCTCCATGACTCAACTTGTGAGTTCCTTGTGAGAAGAGGCTGAGTCTGACTCAGTGTTGAATCCTTGGTGGGGGGCACGTGCAGGATGCTCATTACACATTGGTGGAATTCAACTCCAGGCAGAGCCTTGGGGAAAGAAGTCTAGACTCACACCAGAGCAGTGGGGGTGTGTTGCCTCGTGGCCCTGTGGCTGGGCCCTCTCCAGAAGTAAGTGTGGTGTGGTGGAAAGTCATGCCTCCCCCAACCACACTGTGTCACATTCCAGCTTTGCCTCTCAATTGCCTACTGCGTGCCCTTGAACACTTTATTCATTCATTAATTTAGTAATTCAGCATTTAATGGACATTTTGGTGTCTTTGTAGTGTGTCAACTTAGCTAAGCTGAACTATATTTCCCAGAATTCTTTTGCCCATAGGGTCCTGGGTTAAGGTTGGCCATAGGAGAAATATGTGCAAGATTTGGAAGACAGAGTGGTGTCAACCATTTTGTTATGATCTGAAGATTGTGCATGGCAGGCACAAGGACACCTCATGCATGCTGTTGCTGGACTGCTGGCTTACCTTGTCGACCTGGGGCAGCCACTGGGCCCCCAGGTCCTCCAGCTCCTGGGCCAGGTATGTGGCTCTGGAGTAAAGGTCCCCAGTTTGTCTCTCAGGTCACCTGAATCGTCGAGATTGCAGGCAGTAAGAGCCAGACACTGTTCCAGTTTGTTCTTTGTCTTCCCTACTAAATGTCCATCTTACCTCCCTGAGCCGGCCCAGCTGACCTCAGGTCCAGCAGAGACACAGAGACAACCCCTTACACAGACTAATTTACCAGCTCCCACCAGCAAGGGAGGTCTGGCCCCTGTGATAAACCCCTCTTCTGTGCGGCTCACAGAGCCTCCACTCCTGATGGAACCCCAGAGGGTACTCTGCGACAGGAACTGTCCTCGGCACTGGAGACAGGAAAATAAACAAGACATCTGTACAACGGGGGTGGAAGGGCAGTAAGACAATCTTTAAGATTCCCAACTGCTATGTCACGTGTATGATTGGACAAGCCCCGAGGGAAAGGCACATGGAGCCACCCTTTGCATATCCACGGTATCAGAAACTGTTCCTCCTGGAACAGAACACAATAAACCAAAGAGCCAAGAATCCATTCAGGAGCCGGGCTTTGATGACCTTCAGGCTGTGTCTGCCTAGGGCTCAGGGGAGACCTTTGGCCTCTGACCACCAGTTAGTTCAGCTAAACAACCACCTCTTATTTTTCTTTCTGTTAATCCCGAGGTCAAAGATCTTCCATGCTATGTGCAGGAGGTGGGGGGTTTGCAACCTCCATACTGTGCTTTTTAAACTACCAGTGGTGAAGGAACAGCTTTCTAAAAAAATTTCCAATCTGTCACAGATGGATACTTTCATGACATAAAATGAAAGTGTTAGAAAAATGAAATGCAAAAAATCCAGTATCTGAGCCCGATGTTTAAATGAGAGTTAATAGGCATAAATCATTTCATCAAATCACGTGAGCATTTCTAAATGCTTACTGTCAATTCTTGTCTTTCCTCATCACAGACTGGTCACCAACAATCCATACACAGTGCTGATGTGTGGACCACACTTTGAGTAGGCCTGAGCTATGCCAGATAGACGAGCAGGGGCAGGCCCAGCTTCCCAACAGGTAGACCCTGCTGGTGACGTTTCTTGCTCTTCTGTTGCAGGCAAAACAAAGACAATAGGCCTTGGACCTCTCACCCGGTGATGGTGCTTGAAGGCCAAACCTCTCCAGTGTCTCAGGTTTCCCATCTGTAAAATGGAGCACTGGTGGAACGATGAAGTGACGCATGTGAGAGAAAGCGTATTGTACACGCTTTCTGTTGCGTAGCTAAGATCAGTTGAGCCCGAGTAGGATTTGGCTGTGGCTGCTGACCAGAGGTTGGTAAAAGGGCTCTTCAAGGAGCACATTTTGGTAACCATGGGAGCAGGGATGGAGCCGGACAGACAGGGTGGTGTCTTGCTGAAGGATCATTGTCATCAGATCTCTCTGAGACTAAGGAAGGGCACATGTGCTGCCTCTGTAGACATAGAAGGAGCAGAGGATACAGGGCAGAGGACACGTACCTCCTTCCTGGGAGACATATGGCATGTGAAATCTGCTAAAGGGGTGTGTTACTTTGAGAGTGTGAACAGGTTGGGAAGTGCTTGCTAGCAGGGGCAGCATCGAGGCATGTTCTTTTTATTAGAGACAAGGTCTTGCTCTGTCACCCACACTGGAGTGCAGTGGCCCGATCATAGTTCATTGCAACCTCAAACTCCTGGGCTCAAGTGATCCTCCCACCTCAGCCTCCCAAGTAGCTGGAACTACAGGCATGTGCCACCACACCTGGCTAATTTTTTTTTTTTAATTTTTGTAGGGATGGGGTCTCACTATGTTGCCCAGGCTGGTCTTGAACTCCTGGCCTCAAGCTATCCTCCTGCCTTAGCCGCTCAAAGTGCTGAGATCACAGGCATGCGCCACATCGCCTGGACTGAGACATGTTTTTTAAGGGGGCAAAAGTAAATATGTTGGTGAGCCCAGCTGAGATACTCTCTGTGGGCCCCCGTTATAACTGGGGAGAATTTGGCCTGCAGCATGCATTCTCAAGGGGGCAATACCACCCCCCCAGGGGGCAGAGGGGAAAATCTTACTCTGTTTATATATAAAGCACAGATATGCATACAGTATATAAGCAGATAGACAACATATCTGTGGCGTTAACATTGCAAGGGGCAGGGTTATGATTGGGGAGGGAAATGTTCCTTAGGGTACAGTAGTAAAAAAGGGTTTAGACACACTAACCTGGAGGGTCTGCAGTCCTGCGTATGTAGATGAATGCAACAAGCCAGTGAAATTCGTGCACACGTGCCCATTGTGAGCTCACAGGAGCCCCTAGGCTGCTAAGACTCAGGGATATCCAACTTGCATTGTTAGTAACCACAAACCCCAAATTCCTGACACCCTGCAAGCGGGGGCACCACAGGAGTCTGTAGTCTTTCCTGTTCCTGCCACCAGGAAGGTCTCTTCCAAAGCCCTGATCTGTCCACAGATCTCTGAGTTGTCTTAAGATGCTGCCAGCTCACCCCAGGGCTGAATGAGAATCCAGGAGGTGTAGTGCAGACTGTGGTTAGCTCTAATGAGCAAGTCCTGCTCTTACACCAGGACAGTGCCTCAAGCCTGTGGGTGTTCCGGACACATTAGCTGAATGGAGAACTCTTCCCTGCAAACTCCCTCTCCCTCCCCACCTCCCCACCTCTCTCTCTCTCAGGCTCCTGTTGGTCTTCCAGCTTCCAGTCTACCCTGCTCCGTTCAGCTTGGGTGATCTTAAAATATAGGTTGGATCCTGTCACTCCCTGCTTAAAACCTTCCCCGTTCTACTTAGAATAGTCCAAACTCCTCAAGCCTGCTTGCTGGTTTTGAAGTCAAGTTCTTTCCTGTTTCATGGCCTTTGCCCAAACTGTTGCCTCTGCCTAAAACATCCCTCCTCCCCGCTGCCCATGTCTGGCTCAAAAGTCATACCCCAGAGGAGTTTGCCCTCACTGCCCCGACCACCTCCTACTCTCTACATCCTGTTTGTTTCCTTCATACATAGCACACAGTTGTCGCATTTTGTAGTGGTTTGTTTGCTGGTTTATCATCTCTCTTCCCGCTAGACTGGAAACTTCCCAAGGGCAGGACCAGGTCCATCTTGCTCACTGCTCTATACTCAACCCCTTGCAGAGTGCCCAGCACATAATGGGCATTCAATGCTTATTTGCTGGGTGAGTGAATGTATGCATGAACAAGTACTGTGCTGTAAGAAGGAGCAAGCTGATGTGGCTCGTGGAAATATTCCACACGCAAACCCCAGCACTGCTATTAAGGATCCTATGGACAGGTGACAAGAGGGGGCTGAGGTCAGAGAGGGTGCTGCCCAATATTTTCCAAGGTGTAGGCCCAAGTGACCCTGGGGGACTTCACAGTCTTCATAATCCACAAAAGCTATTGGTAATTAACTTGGAGGTTAAATTTCAAGACCCTTCCTGGTAAACCTGCTCAATGAGCTGGTAGGAAAGGTGATTCCTCCTCTGCCCACTCTAATGAACATGTCCCAAAGACTGGACAGGAGGGAAGAGGAGCCTTACCCACCACTCCTGCAGTGTTGCAATGTTAGCAACGCTAATGCGCTTCTAGTCTGCTTTTTATTTTCAAGGCACTAACATGACTTCTATGCAGTTTCGATGAAAAATATCCCCTCAACCTGATTCAGCCAAGCTAATTCATTGGGCTATTAGTAACACCGGGGGGTTTATATTTTCAAGGAATTGTCATATCTTCAATCTCCCTGATTTGGCCAGCCTAACCATCTGTGCCATACTCTGGGGAGGAAAATAGAGAGAAGAGGGTCAAATATCTAGTATATACTAGAACTATGTATATTATCTCATTGCCAAGTCACTACCTGAGAAGTAGGTTTTATTTCCATATTACAGAGGAGGAAACAGATTCAGGGACAATATGTAACTTACCAAAAACCACAAAGGTATTAACTGAAAACCCATTAAGAGTTCTTCAACAGAACATGTTGTATTTTTACATCTTAAGGATATGTGGTACAAGATTTGTATTTGGATTCAATTTGGACATCCACTGCATAGTCCATGATCAAGAGAGATTCCATTAGCGAGGATTCAGTGTTAATAAAGTCAAATAACATCTGTTTGTCAGCCAGCACATGAGTGTTGGGAGATCTTGGCCGGGGTGAAATGAGGTTAGAAGTGTCTCAGTGACATGGAATGAAAACCTCACTGGACCAGGAGGGCTGAGTTCAGGTCCAGACTCATTTTTCACACACAGTGTGCCTTTGACCCAGCCCCCTCACTTGTGTGGGTCTCAGTTTCCCAAAAATAAAACCAAGAGGTTGAACTATATATCACTTACATAGTCCCTTCTAGCTCGAATGTTCTGTGAGTGAATCATTCATCCTGTCTAGGTCTCAATTCAGCCTTCCTGGACACACCAGCACCTTTCCTGAATTCTCTTCTGACTGGCATTCCCATGTTTCCTGGCTCCAAGTCACAAAAACTCAGGGTCCCCACTGCCCTCTCTATCACCCTCCCCCCTGCCCCATATTCTTTCTTTGATGTCACTCAGATTTCACAGGCTCCTATCCATACCTGCCGCCCCTTTCCTGCTGCCAGCATCCTGGTTCAGGTTGCAGTCACCTTCCAGCTGGTCTCTCCCTCCACCTCAGCTCTGGTTCGGCCTGCGGATGCCACCAGCCTCATCTTATTAAGAAACCACAAAACTGTTCTCTCTGTTCTAAACGCTCAGTAACCTCCACCTAAAGCCACGGCTCTGCCCTACAAGCCCTCCAGGGTCTGGTCCCAACCCAGCCTCTGTGCCTCTTAACTAGTCCCTTGGACACATGACTTCTTATGACCTCTTTCCTTGACTACAAAAGGGAGAGTGGATAAGGTCCTGCTCAAAGTTCCTTTTGACTGAAAATGCCCTAACTCAACTACAGCCAGGCTGATTTGTCAGCTGCCCCCGTGTTTTCCAGCCTCCAGCCTGCCCACTTGCTATTCTGTCTGCAATGTCTGGGGACTCACTGAGGGTCTGACTGGCAGAGAGAATGGGGGGTCTAGGTCCATAAGCCATGCTAGTTCTATGATTCTGGGTGTGGTATTGGACTCCCTGAGCCTGTGTCTTCATCTGCAAAAAAGGGAAAGTCATCCTTTTCCTGCATCCCTTAGAGATCTGTTGAGAAGATCGACTGGGTGACTATGAAAACGACACTTCCTTCTTTCCTTCCAAAATACCAAACTATGCGCTGGGCACTCGGCTAGGCAGTGGGTGTACTATAGTAAACCAGGCAGATGTGGTCCCTGCCCTCAGGAAGAGTTTACAGTGTAGACCAGAGCTGCCCACTAGCACTTTCTGGGAGATGGAAATACGGTAGCCACTAATCGCATGTGGCTACTGAGCACTTGAAACAAAGCTAGTGTGACTGGGGGTCTGAATCTTTAATGTTATTTAATTTTAACTAATTTAAATTTAAATAAGCACATTGGGCTAGTGGCTACTATATTGGAGGGTGCAGGCCTAGACATCTAGTGGGTAAGGGAAGCATTAAAAATAAGTTAATGATTCCTGAAAAAGCTAAACATGGAAGTACCCTATGACTCAACAATTTACTCCTAGGTGACACCCTGGAGTCACCTACCCCCAAAATTGAAAACAAGCACAGGCACAGCTCACTTTATTGTGCTTAACTTTATTGTGCTTCACAGATACTGCATTTTTTTTTTTTACAAGTTGAAGGTTTGTGGCAACCATGCATCAAATAAATCTATTAACACAATTTTGCTCACTTCGTGTCTCTTCGTGTCTCTGTGTCACACTTTGGTAATTCTCACAATATTTTGAACTTTTTCATTATTATTATATTTGTTATATATGATATATGTGATCTATGATCAGTGATCTTTGATGTTACTAATGTAAGGTTTTGGAGCACCATGAACTACACCCATATAAGACGGCAAACATAACTGATAAATGTCGTGTGTGTTCTGACTGTTCTACCGACCAGCCATTCCCCATCTCCCTCTCCTTGGGCCTCCCTATTCCCTGAGACACAACAATATTGAAATTAGGCCAGTTAATAACACCACAATGGCCTCTAACTGAACAAGTGAAGTGAAGAATTGTATGTCTCTCACTTTAACTCAAAAGCTAGAAATGATTAAGCTTAGTAAGGAAGGCATGTCAAAAGCCAAGATAGGCTGAAAGCTAGGTCTCTAGAGCCATTTAGCGAAGTTGTCAATGTAAAGGAAAAATTCTTGAAGGAAATTCAAAGTGCTACTACAGCGAACACACAAATGATAAGAAAGTGAAACAGCCTTATTGCTTATATAAAAGGTTTTAGTGGTCTGGATAGAAGAACGAACCAGCCACAACATTCCCTTAAGCCAAACCCTAATCTAGAGCAAAGTCCTAACTCTTCAATTCTATGAAGGCTAAGAAAGATGAGGAAACTGCAGAAGAAAAGTTTGAAGCTAACAGAGGCCAGTTCATGAGGTTTAAGAAAAGAAACCATTTCCGTAACATAAAAGTGCAAGGTGAAGCAGCAAATGCTAACGTAGAAGCTACAGCAAGTTATCCAGAAGACCTAGTTAAGATCATTGATGAAGGTGGCTACACTAAACAACAGATTTTCAATGTAGACAAAACAGCCTTCTATTGGAAGAAGATGCCATCTAGGACTTTCATAGCTAGAAAGAAGTCAATGCCTAACTTCAAAGCTTCAAAAGACAGGTTGACTCTCTTATTAGGGGCCAGTGTAGCTGGTGACTTTCAGTTGAAGCCAATGCTCATCTGCCACTCCAAAAATCTTAGGGCCCTTAAGAATTATGCTAAGTCTACTCTGCCTGTGCTCTATAAATGGAAAAACAAAGCTTGGATGATAGGACATCTGTTTACAGCATGATTTACTGAGTATTTTAAGCCCACTGTTGAGAACTACTGCTCAGAAAAAAAAAAAAAGATTCCTTTCAAAATATTACTGCTCATTGACAATGTTCCTGGTCACCCAAGAGCTCCAATGGAAATGTACAAGAAGATTAATGTTGTTTTCATACCTGCTAATATAACATCCATTCTGCAGCCCATGGATTAAGGAGTAATTTCAATTTTCAAGTCTTATTATATAAGAAATACATTTTGTAAGGCTATAGCTGCCATAGATGGTAATTCCTCTGATGGACCTGGGTAAAGTAAATTGAAAACTTGGAAAGGATTCATCATTCTGGATGCCATTAAGAACATTTGTGATTCATGGGAGGAGGTCAAAATATCAACATTGGCCAGGCGTCATGGCACACACTTGTAACTCCAGCACTTTGGGAGGCTGAGGCAGGAGGATCACTTGAGGCCAGGAGTTTGAGACCAGCCCGGGCAACACAGCAAGACCCCATTGCTAAATTTTTTTTTTTAATTTAAAAGAAATCAACATTAACAAGAGTTTGGAAGAAGTTGATTCTAACCCTCATGGATGACTTTGAGGGGTTCTAGACTTCAGTGGAGGAAGTAACTACAGATGTGGTGGAAACAGCAAGAGAACTAGAATTAGAAGTGGAGCCTGAATATGTGACTGAATTGCTGTAATCACATGATAAAACTTCAACAAATGAGCAGTTCCTTCTTATGGATGAACAAAGAAAGTGGTTTCTTGAGGTGGAATCTACTCCTGGTTAAGATGCTGTGAACATTGTTGAAATGATAGCAAAGGATTTAGAATATTACATTAACTTCGTTGGTAAAGCAGTGGCGGGGTTTGAGAGGATTGACTCCAATCTTGAAAGAAGTTCTACTGTCAGTAAAACGCTACCAAAGAGCATCTCATTATCATCTTACACCAATCAGAATGGCTATAATTAAAAAGACAAAAAATAACAGATGTTGGCAAGGATGCAGAGAAAAGGGAATTCTTATACACTGTTGGTGGGAATGTAAATTAATGCCACCTCTATGGAAAACAGTGTGGAGAGCTTTCAAAGAACTAAAAATAGCACTACCATAGGATCCAGCAATCCCACTATCAGGTATCTACCCAACAGAAAAAAATCAGCAGATAAAAAAGATACCCTCACTCGTATGTTTGCAGCACTATTCACAATAGCAAAGATATGGAATCAACCTAAGTGTCCATCAGCAGAAGATTGGATAAACAAAATGTGGTCTATATACACAATGGAATACTATTCAGCCATAAAAAAGAATGAAATCATACCTTTTGCAGCGACATAGATAGAACTGGAGGCCATTATCTTAAGTGAAACAACCCAGACACAGAAAGACAAATACCACATGTTCTCACTTATAAGTGGGAGCTAAACAGTGTGTACACATGGAAGCAGAGTGTGGAATGATGGACAATGGAGACTTGGAGAGGTAGAAGGGGAGGAGGGTGGATGATGGGAAGTTGCTCCGGTGATGGATGCACTGAATGTCCTGACTTCACCACAATGCAATATATCAATGTACCAAAATTGTACTTGTACCACATGAATGAATGAACGAATGGATGAATAAATAAAATGTAACCATAAAAAGAAAGCAAAGAGCATCTCATGCTATGGAGAAATTTTTTGCAAAAGGAAGCGATGGGGCAAACTTCACTGTTGTCTTGTTTTCAGAAATTGCCATGGCAACCCCAGCTTTCAGCAACCACCACCCTGATCAGTCAGCAGCCATCAACAGCAAAGCAAGACTCTCCATCAGCAAAAATATTACAGTTTGCTGAAGGCTCAGATGATCATAAGAATTTTTTAGCAATAAAGTATTTTTAAGTTAAACTATGTACATTGTTTCTTTTGGACATAATGCTACTCAATAACTTAACAGACTACAGTATAGTGTAAACATAACTTTTATATGCACCGGGAAACCAAAAGATTTGTATAACTTGCTTTATTGTGATATTCACTTTATTGTGGTGGTCTGGAAACAAACCTGCAATCTCTCTGAGGTATGCCTGTATTCAAACAAATACTTGTACACAAATATTCATAGCAGCAAAAGGTGGCAACAACCCAAATGTCCGTGAATGGATAACAGAATGTGGTATAGCCATACGATGGTATATTATCAGTCATAAAAAGGAATAAAGTACTGATACATACTACCACGTGAATGAACCTCGAAAACATTATGCTAAGTGAAATAAGCCAGATGCAAAAGGCCATATATTATATAGTTCCCTTTATATAAAATGTCCAGAAAGGTAAATCCATAGAGACAGACTGGTGGTTGCCAGGGGCCAAGGGGAAGGGGGCCACGGGGAAATGGGGAGGGACTGCTTAATGGGTATGGGGTTTCCTTATGGGATGATGAGAATGTTTTGGAACTTGATAGAGGTGATGATTGCACAACCTTGTAAACGTACTAAATGACACTAAATTTTCCTCTTAAAAATGGTTAATTGCATGTTATATGAATTTCACCTCCATAAAAATGTGTAAATGTGAATTAATACATAATGTGATTGATATTATAAAGGAAAAACCCAGGTGCTTTGGCAGAGAAGGGCAGGGAAGGGTCCTTGTCTCCTAGGCTGATTAGGAAGGGCTAGTCAAGCTGAGACCTGCAGGTGAGTAAGGACCTTGCCGTGGGGCGTCGGGGGCAGAGTATTCTAGGGAGAGGCAACAGCCAGAGGTGAGAAAGCTGAGCACTGTGGGAGCTGGAAGGAAGCCACGCTGGGGGACTACAGCACACCCTGGACAAGCTATAGATGGGATGCATGGTTGCATAGGACAAAACCTACCTCCAGGAGGGAAACAGCAACATCACTGATTTGACTATTTCTCCAGCAAGGTGCCATTTGTTGGAAGTGGTCCTCAAAGAGAGTATCGCTAACGTCCACTGGGTGATCAGGACACCTGGGAAGGGCGTACTGTCCATTCCTCTACCAGTTCCAAATATTGGCCCACCCACCGCCTCCAACAAAACACTGAGGGTTTAAGCAGTTCTTTGCTGCAGGGTTCAGATCACTGTTCCTGAGTGGACGAGGTGATGGGGCTGTACCTCCCATCTGCTCTCCTGGTTCCTCCATCCCTTCCTGCCTAGACCTCAGAGTGTGTCCCCTATGGGCCCTCCTCCCTCCCTCCCTAACTCTTCCTCTTCTCCCCTCCAACAAGCCTCCCTCCTCTCCTAGACTCCCCCGCTGGGCTGAGCCTGTTTCCTTCCTCTCCAAGCATCAGAGCAATGAAAGTCCCAGTTGCTGGGGTCCTTCCCTGCAAACTCCCCAGCCTTGGGAGTCCTCTGAAAGTCAGCGACTCTCTGCTCAGTTCACCTCCCACTGGCTTGCAGAGGGAAAAGTAAGCCCTGACCTCCAAATCTGCTGGGCTGGGTGTCCAGATTGCTGGTCGTGCAGGTGCTAGGTAGAGATGCCATTCCTCAGATGGAGACGGCTACAGGGCAGAGAGGTGGGGAGGGAAGCACAAATTCGGTTTCGACATGTTAGGTTTGAGAGTCCCGCATGCCGTCCACGGAGTGCTGCCTTCTCATTACTCAGTTCTGCCTGGTGCTCTTCGCTGGGGGGTTGTAGGAGCCACAGTCCTGGGAGGACTGGCAGAGGTGCCCGGGCAGGGGTGGGCACAGTGTGACTGGCACAAGCAGAGACGAGGGCAATGGTATTGCCTGTGGTTCAGATGGTGCTTTACACTTTATAAAACACTTGCACTGACTCTCATTTGATTTCCATAACCACCCATGGGTCAGCCTGGCTGGCTGGCTTCCCCCTCAATTTATAGGATGAGCCCCAGAGATTGACTTGCTTCATGGTCATCCAGCAAGGGTTAGCACCCAGGTCCCCAGACTCCCAGCCTCAGAGGTCTTTCCTGTTACCTGTTCTCAGACGCCTCCTGGATACCTCCCGAAGGGAAACATCCTCTCCTCTCAAAGAGTGGTTTACATTAATGCTAGAGTGGTGATGGAAGGGCAGGGGGATGACTATCCTCAGTTCTGGGAGTCTCCTAAATGAACAAGACTGTCCCTGGCTTTGGAAAGGCAAGACGCCAAAGCACTTGGGCACAGATGCTTCTGGAAGTGCTCTTTCCAAGCCAGCAGCCAGGGCTTCCTGGGCTGGCCAGGCCTGCCTCTGGCCCCCAGCTGACATGCTTCTGCCACTGAGATGCCCACTAACGTACTCAATTCTGGGGAGAAGTCTCCAGACTGCTGCCGAGATCTGGACTGCTTCCTGTGGCGCAGCTAGGGCAGGCACATGGATTCTCCAAGGTCATTGGGGTCCAGGAGGACAACAAGAGGCAGCAAAATGACACCAGTGAAATATACACAATCATTGACCTGAGATAACCTCAGCCCAGCTCGGATACCCTGGTGTGGACCCTATAGCCAGGCCTTTGTCCCTGGCCCTTACCTGGCACAGAAAGTGCCAGCCTGGAAGGAGCACAGCCAATCCCCACTGTTTGCCTGAGTGTTCCCTGAACTTACCTCACAGTGCTGAAGGGGTCAGAGATGAGAGGTTGTGGGTTCATTTGGTGAGAAGCTACAGATCCCCCAGATAAGAATGCCTACCGTCCCCCCAGTCAGACTTAAGTTCGGTGAGGGAAAGGTTTCCAGCAGCCACAGGCTCTGATACTAATTTGTTGTGTGACCATAAGCAAGCCCCTTCCCTCTGTGAACCTCCATGTCTTTATCTGAGCAATGAGGTCCCTAAGGCCCCATTTGCCTCTGGAATTCTCTGGCCAAGCATCTCAGGGCACTCCAACCTCGTGTGCGAGGCTAGGAGGCCTGGGGAGTGTGTTGACATCGCGCATCCACAGCCTGGGCATTCGTGCCCCTGCCTTATTTCTGGGCAGGACTACCAGCGTAGGGAATCAGACATGGTGGTCTGGGGGACCCAAATCAGGTGGACCTTGCAGTGTTATCTGAGAGGGTGTGGGCATCTGGGATCAGGCCTGGGCCACCGCTCTACCCCCATGCCCCAATCACAAACATACACATATCTCCTCATATGTGGGCTTAATGATTAGCACCGGCACAGGGGTCAACAGCCCGAGAGCCGGCAGGCCAGAGGCGGCAGGCCAGAGGCTGCAGGCCAGGCCCTCAGTGCAACACACCTCCACCTCCAGGATCCCCGCATCAAAGCTTCATGGGAGTTGTTATCTCCATTTTGATCAGATGGACAGAAGCATGAAATAAGCAGCTGAGATCACACAGCTAATACTTGGTAGATCTGAGTCTACAGCTTGGCTCTTACACCTCCTGTTGGTGCTCCTTGTCTATACTTGCGGCTGCCAATTCCTGTCCTTGGACCCACACCAGGTTGGCTGCACTGGGAATCAAAGATGTTGCTTCTGCAGATGTTGACCCAAGGGCACAGGACGCCTGTGTTTTAAACAAACGAAAGGCCTCACTCCCCTACTCCTGTCATATGATAATGTAGAACCTGGATCCTAGCACACTCCTCAGCCCCAATCTTGGCCATCACCAATGGAGACGTCCACGTCTATGCTGAGTCCCTCTCACATGGTCGAGTCTTACCTCTCTGACGTGCCCGTGGTCTCTGAGTGACAGCACCATCTTGAACTGCCAAAGTCAGGGGTCCTCCTCGCTGAACACGCTCTTCTGTCCTTGCGCCTTGCCTCTGCACATACACATCCGACAGTGCACTCACCTGCACCTCGAGCAGAGTGAGGAATCTGCCTATTCCTTCTCTAGCAAGCAGGTGTTTTTGTAAGTATGACTATCCACCTCTATTTTATTTATGGCTCTACAGAAAGGACAACCTGAATGAACTACAAATAAGAACATACACTATCTCATAAAACAAAACAAAACAAAATAAGGGTCTCCAGGTGATTCTGATGCCCAGGTAGGTATGGGAACAGCTGCGGTCTGCCTTGCTGCCCAACCTCCCTCCTGCAGCACCACCCAACTTCCACTTACCCACTGCCCGCCGTGGGTCTCAGTGTCCACCCTCTGTTCCCCCATTCCCAAAGCCTGGGTCCCCTCTGGGCCAGGCTGCCACAATGTGTCTGTTGTCTGGTATGTCTGGTGGTACAGCATGGTCATTCAGCCTGCAGTCCTGGCCTCCACACCCCCAGAGAGAAGGAGGAAGCTGTGCCGGGTCCTAAAGGCTCTTGAGTAGGGGAATGAACCTCCTCATCTGCTTAGCCCACTCTGCAGAGCTCCAGGGCCAGGCCAGCCTTCCCTCACCCCCAGACTTGCTTAGCTGGCCGCATCAAGGGCCAGCAGGAGCAGCTGGAAGCAGCCACCACACTCATCTGGAAATCCCAGGGCTGTGGCTGAGAAGGGGCTCCTGGAAGGCAGTGGCCTTGGCCAGGAGAACAAGGTCCCACCTCTCAGCTGTGGCCAGGAGGACAGGAGAGAGGAAGCAGGGAGGCAGACGTTAATGTTGCCCCACTGCTAAGGGCACTGGGCCTGGGCTCTGTGATGCTTGGTCTCAAGACCGTGAGCCAGAATGGAAGCAAAGTGTTGTGAACGTCCCACAGACACAAGGCTCCCTGAGGCTCAGTGCCGCTGACGTCTCCTCTCCTGTCTGCAAACAGCTGTGTTGTCAAGATCACTCGCGGCAGATGGCATGTAGGATGGTGGAAAGGGCAGAGGCCGAGGGAGGGGCTGACTGCCGCCCCAGGGCTCAGGTAAGAGGGGAGCAGCATGCGGATGCTGGAGGCTTTGAGGTGGTAGAAACGAGATTGAACGACTGAGGAATCGGGAGGAACAGCTGGGACCAGCTAATCATTGTCCGGGAAGGGCAAACGGATCTAACAGAGGACGCCAACTGCCACCCACGCACCATGCCTGGTCCTCCCAGATCTCCATCCCAGACAGGCTTCAGGCCACCTTTCCAGGTGTATGTCACAGTGCTCCCACATAAATACTGCTCCAGCCGGACTTGATGGCTCTGGTTTTGAGAGCCACCTAATGCCTTCTGCCTTGGCTCAAGCCATTCCCACCCCTAGAATACCATCTATTCACTTCCTCCTCCTCCTTAGTACATCCCTGCTCTTCGAGATGCAGCCCCAAATCTACCAGCTGGAAGCACCCCCCATCCCCCAGCTGGAAGCGAACCTATCATGCCCTGCGGGTTGCCCTAAGGTACTCCCAGTCGTGACCAGCCTGGTGCTCTTCCCAGATGCTTTTGGGCATATGTAGATTTTTTACGTCCCCCTGTAGAGTGGAAGGTCCTGGAAATCAGGGGCCTTTCAAGATGGCAAGTGTGCTGGTCCCTGAAGACGGCTCAGAGATAAGTGTCCTTGCCTGCAGGGTGTGACCAGCTTATCGGCCTGAGGACACAAGTAACTGTGGGGCAGACTGTTGGGAGCAGGAGGGGTAGGTAGCAAGTACTAAAATCTATGAGATCAGGATGGTCACTATCAAAAAACCAGAAAACAGTAAGTGTTGGTAAGAACGTGGAGAAAGTGGTACCCTTGTGCACTGCCAGTGGGGATGTAAAATGGCCTAGCTGCTGTGGAAGCGCTATGGTGGTTCCTCAAAATACTAAAAATAGAATCACTGTATGGTCCAGCAATTCACTTCTAGGTATATACCCAAGATAATTGAAATCTGGATTTTGAAGACATATTTGTACCCCTATGTTCATAGCAGCATTACTTGCAATAGCTAAGATGTGGAAGCAACCCAAAAGACACATGGATAAGCAAAATGTGATATATACATTCAGTGAAAGCCTTATTATTCAGCTTTAAAAGGAAGGAAACTCTGACATATCTACACATGGATAAACTTTGAGGACATATGCTAAGTGAAATAAGCCAGTCACAAAAAGACAAATACTGTATGATTCCACTTTTACGATCTACTCAGTAAAATTCATAGATATAGAAAGTAGAACAGTGGTTGCCAGGGGCTGAGGGACAGGGAAACAGGGCATTAGTGTTTAATGGATACAGAGTTTCAGTTCTGCAAGATGAAAACAGCTCTGGAGGTGGTGGTGATGGCTGCACAACAGTATGAGTGTACTTAATTCCACTGGACTGTACACTTAACAATGGTTAAGAGGGGAAATTTTGTCATGTGTATTTTACCACAATAAAAAAGTTCAAAAAAGAAAAACACCTATGAGTGACCAGGTGTCAGCAAACATCTTCTGTAAAGTTGAAAAACTGAAATTCAGTTTTGCAGGCCGTACAGCCTCTGTCAAAACTACACAACTTCTCAACTCTGCCAATGTGGCTCAAAAGCAGCCATAGGCAATAAGTACACAAATGAACGTGGCTGGGTTCCAGTAATACTTTATTAACGGAAACAAAAGGAGAGCCGGATTTGGCGTCTCAGAACAGGAGGGGGGCCCAGCTCCAGCTCTACTTCCGACTGCCTGATCCTGAGGCTCCCAAGTACATTTCCTAACCTCTGAATGTCTGCCTTTTCCATCTACAAATAAAGTTAATGATAGTTGTGGAACTGGTAACCCCCTGACTCAATGCCCCTGAAGTGGGTGTGCTTCCTGGGCTGACTCCCCACAACTCTGATCACACCTGTGCGCAGCCCCCCCCCAATCCCCTGCGGTCATCATGGGCTCAGGCTGTGTCACAGACACCTGCTGTGGGAGGCAGGGCGGCAATGAGGCCCTCTCCTGGCTGGGCAGCTCTCCATCAAGGCCACATCACTGATGGTTCCCTTGTCTCAACCATAAACAATCGCTGAGGCCTAAGGCAATATTTTATATTTATAGAGTCATATTTACTCTTTCCAGTGAGCAATTTCCTGATTCTCAAAATAACTCTGTATGCTACAGAGGAACAGGCAATGTTAGCCCCACCGTACCAAAGAGCACACTGTGGTTCAGGGAAAGTGATTTCCACAGCACCTGATGTGTCACCACTAGGGCTGGGTTGTTATGACAGCTGTTTTCCACTTCCTCCTGCTGCTTTGTATGAGTACAAGGGGCTGTGCTAGAGGCCCAGAGGCTGTGCTGGGTGCCACCAGACAGATGACATAAGTAAAACTGTCTCTTAAACTGTTTACAGTCTGCCTCCAGTGATGTTATGGTGTGACTGGTTATAAGAAGTGCTCACTAAGTTTCAGCTGCAGCTGCCAGTGTCCAGCATCACAGACTGAGCCCGGACCACTGTAAGGTTCTGAGCGTTTAAGGCTATTTCAGTCTGTTTACTTGGGGATTACTGTCCCCTCTGCCTTAGGACTCTGATTTGCTGGCCCCGGTGGTGCCACAAGCTGAGTGCCATGGGAGCATTGGTCCTGCTCTGACCGGGGCTTGTTGATTTGTTCCTTGGCTTCTTGCTAATCAGGGCTAATTCCTGAAAACTCAAAGTCCTCCTCTAGGCAGGCATGGACCCTGGCCTGAGCCCAGAGAGCCTGTCTGTAGCCCCAACGATGTGAACTTATTCCCCTGAGTCACTCATTGAGCTGTGGGGCCAAGTCAAGTCACAGGGCACAGATAAACAGCCGGGGAGGTCGCTGAAACACTAACCTTGCTCCAGGCTGCCGGGGTTAAGCAAGATAACCTTTCATCCCTTCAGGTCAGCCCTGGCTGCTGCCTATTGCAGAGAGGGATGGCCTTGTCCGGTTCTTGTGTCTCTCTCCATCCCACAAACATTCTACAGCCCCTTCTGTGGCCTCATTCATGGCCAGGGCAAATCCCTGCAAATCCTTCTGAATGTTTCCTTAAGAAACAAATCATGAGCCAGCAACTCCACTCCTAGTTGTAACCACAAGAGAAATGAGTACACATGCCCACCAAAAGACATGTACAAGAACGATCAGGGAGGCTTTACTCGGAATAGCCCCAAATCGGAAGCATGCGAAATGTCCATCGACAGTAAGAAAGGATAAACCAGTCGTGATATAGTCATACAATGAAATACTACTCAGCAACAAAAAACAACGAGCTTTTGCTGCATGCGACAACTTGGAGGAATCTCACAGACATCATGATGAGCAAAAGAAGGCAGACATACAATGCTACATACTGTATGATTCCATTTAGATAAAGTTCAAGAACAGGCATAACTAATAGATGGTGCTACAAATCAGGACGGTGGTTACCTGGGGCGGTGATGGAAATGTTCTTTGTCTGGGTGGTGGGTGCATGGGGGCTGGGGGTGCGTGTGTGTGTACACATGCATTAAAACTTCCAAACACATTCAAAATTTGTCCTTTACGACATACATTCCCACTCTCTTTCGAAGCATCCCAGAAATACTTGCTCTTTGTCAGCTGGATGCTGGTTCTGTAAGTGGCTCTTCAGAGGTTTCCTGCTCTGAATCGTGGGATGCTGTGACCTGCTCCCTCCAGGACCTGCCCACAGAAGCAGCTCCTTTGGTTTGCCGTCAGTCCCCTAACCCTCACCTTCCCCTATAAAGTGTCAGGGTCAGAAACAGAAGGGAAAGATGGATCCTGGCAGGGACCTGGGACGTGGGAAGGCTTGCAGGCTTCATGAAGGAGTGAAGATTTGAGCAGGGCTATGGTGGGAAAAGGTGTGGGAGGAGGCACACTACACTGGTCACCGTGGTTAACTCTGCAGAGAAAATGGCGAGGGGGTCATTTGAATCTTACTTTACAGACCACAGCAGGCCAGGTCTGGTCATCAAGTCTCTGCTTACCAGTGTCTTGTTCTTTGGAACTTGTTTTGTACAGGACCCAGCCTGGAATTACAGTTGAATGCTTTTGGTTGCACCCCTTGCTGACAAGTTGCTTACACTGGACTTGTTCAACCTTGAAAGGGTCAGCAACTCATCTTGACTGTAGCTGACACACATATCAGAGTCCTTCCTGCCCATAGAGCCTCAGCCAAGCACTGTTATCTGAGGGCTTACAGTGTTGGATCCACTGACATGAGACCCTACATTATCTAGCATGGGACTAAGGAACATACTTTAAAGCCAAGGAGGTGTGGCAGTGGGCATGTCACTGTGGAAGCCACTGGCCCTTTCACACAGGGCTCCACCTAGATGCTGACAGTGTGGCAGAGTGATGGAACAGCCTTTGGAAGATGCAGCTGAGGCACCAGTTTGGAGACAAAAACCTACGAAATCCATTTTTTTGGCCAGGCGCGGAGGCTCACGCCTGTAATGCCAGCACTTTGGGAGGCCGAGGTGGGAGGATTGCATGAAGCCAGGAGTTCAAGACCAGCCTGGGCAACATAGCGAGACCCTGTCTCTACAAAAAATTTTTAAAAATTAGCCAGGTGTGGTAGCGCATGCCTATAGTCCCAGCTACTCAGGAGGCTGAGGCAGGAGGATCACCTGAACCCAGGAGGCAGCAGTGAGCTATGATTGCACCACTGCACTCCAGCCTGGGTGACAGAGCTAGACCCTGTCTCAAAAAAATAAAATAAAATAAAATTTAGGGAAAAAAAAGCCTATGAGGTTGGGGAGCCATCTTCTAGGATGCAGTATACACCCTAAATCAATGACTTTTATAAGGTTCTGTGTTCCCAGTAGGTAGAATACCTGGGTCCAAGAATCAAGGGGCAGGAACGTGAGAGGCCTTGCTCACCACCACTCCAGTGGCAGGGCTAATAATTGTCCCTGATCATCTGGAACAGGTAGGGCTTCTGTTACACAAGAGGGGCAGGGCAGGGAAGAACTTGTCTAATATCTAGGTAGTCCCCTGAGGGCATCTTTTGACAGCCCCTTGCCCAATCTTCTGAGGTAAAATTGATATACAATAAACTTCACTATTTTTGGGAGATTGTACTTTCCGATTTCCCCAAAGGCCACATTGCCCCATCCTAGGATTGTATTTTGGTTTGTTTGTTTGTCTGTTTGTTTGTTTTTTGAAACAGAGTCTCCCTCTGTCACCCTGGCTAGAGTGCAGTGGCATCATCATAGCTCACTGCAACCTCAAACTCTTGGGCTCAAGCGATCCTCCTGCCTCAGCCTCCTGAGTAGCTGGGACTACAGGTGTGCACCACCATGCCCGGCTAATTTTTCTATTTTTAGTAGAGATGGGGTCTCGCTCTTGCTCAGGCTAGTCTCGAACTCCTGAGCTCAAGTGATCCTCCCATCTTGGCCTCCCAGAGTGCTAAGGATTACAGGTGTGAGCCACTGCACCTGGCCCATCCTAGGATTGTAAAAATAAATTTTTTTAATAAAAAAAAAATCTTCACTATTTTTAAATGAACAATTTTATGAGTTTTGACAATATATATAAGTAAGGTAACCACTCCCACAATCATATTACAAAACATTTCCATCCTCCCAGAAAGTTCCCTTGTGCCCATTTGCAATGAAATCTCTCCTCCTACCTCCTGGCCCCTGGCAACCAATGACGTGCTTTCTATTGTTATAGTTTTTGCCTTTCCTAGAATGTCATAGAAATAGAATCAGGCAGTATGTATTTTTGTGTGTCTGGTTTCTTTCATTTAGCATAATGCTTTTGAAATTCATGTTGTTGCACGTAGCAGGAGTTTGTTCCTTTTTATCGCTGAGTAGTGAGTCCATTATATAGATATATCACAATTTGTTTATCCATTCTCCAGTTGATGGAGAGTCGGGTTGTTTCCACTTTTTGGCTATTATGAATCAAGCTGTTATGAACGTCGTGTACAAGTCTTTGTAGGAACAAATATTTCCTTCTCCCTTGGGTAAATGCCCAGGAGTGGAATTGCTGGGTCCTATAGTAAGTTCATGCTTAACTTCATAAGAACCTCCAAACTATTTTCCAAAGTGGCTGCACCCTTTTGCATTCCTACCGACAGTGCTTAAGAGTTCCCAATTGCACTGTATCTTTACCAATACTTGGTATTTTCAGTGTTTTTAATTTTCGTCATTCTAGTGGGTATAGTGACATCCCATTGTGATCTCATTGTGGTTTTAATTTGCATTTCCCTAATGGCTAATGATGTGATATATATATATAAAATCTTTGGTGAAGTGTCTTATTTGCCACCCATATATATTGGGGAAGTGTCTATTGAAATATTTTGCCAACTTTTTATTAGGTTTTTATCTTCCTATAAGTGGGTTGTAGGAGTTCTTCACTTATTGTGTCTACATGTACCTCGATGGATATATGTTTCACAAATATTTTCTCTTAGTCCGTGGCTTGACTTATTTTATTAACAGTGTCATTTGAAGAGAAAATCTTTTTAATTTTAATGAAATCCAATTTATTAATTTTTTCTTTTAGAGTTTGTGCTATTTTGTGTATTCAAGAAATCCTTTCCTAACTCAAGGTCACTAAGATTTTCTCCTAAGTTTTGTTATAGGTTTTTATAGTTTTAGCTCCTATATTTTCTTACATTCAGGCTTATGACTCTTAGAGTTGATTTTTTCATATGGGAATTATTTCTTCATCTTCTGTTTTTTAGAAGCTTTTGTGTAGAACTGACATTATTTTTTTCCTTAAATGTTTGGTAGACTTTACCAGTGAAGCCATTTGGACCTACAGTTTTCTTTGTGGTAGTATTTTTTTTAAAAAAAAAAAAACCTAAAGTTTATACTTTATTTAGGTTTCCTTAGTTTCAACCTAATGTCCATTTTCTGTTCCAGAATCTTAAGCAGGACACATTATATTTAGTCATCATGTCTCCTTAGGCTACTCTTGTCTAGGACAGTTTCTCAAACTTCCCCAGTTTTTACACTTGATCTTAGCCAAAAGGCTGAGAAGTGATCAAACTTCCCTTGTTTTTTATGACCTTGACAGTTTTGAGAAGTACTGGCCAGATATTTTGTAGGATGTGTCTCAATCGGGATTTATCTGATGTTTTTCTCATGATTAGACTGAGGTAATAGGTTTTGGGGAGGAAGGCCACGTATAGATCAGTTACAGCAATGATTATCAATGGTTTAAGTTCCCCCAGTAAAAGGAAAAGACTCAGACTGGGGTAAAAACGAGAGTCAAACTATAGCTTGCTGGCTGGGCATGGTGGCTCACACCTGTAATCGCAGCACTTTGGGAGGCTGAGGCAGGAGGATCGCTTGAGACCAGGAGTTCTAGACCAGCCTGGGCAACGTAGCATGAGCCTATCCCTACAAAAAATAAAACGACAACAAGAACAAAAAAAACTACAGGTTGTTTACAGGAGACTGAAAACAAAATGACCCCAAAAGGTTAAAAGTTAAGGTGACGGCAAATGCATACACAAAAGCAGCAAAAATTATCAAAGTAGAAACCCGTATTCAACGTCAAAGACACTGTTCTTTAGGAAGTACCTAAAACACACCTCCCCAGTCCCACTGAGGCCAGAACTTTTAGGGGAGGGAGTGATCTCAGGAAGCTTGCTAGAAGGGCTCAAGGCAGGATTGCTGGGGACCCTGGTCACCAAAGTGGTGAGGACAAGCTGAGCACTTCACACGCCCTCGGGACACAAATGATTAGATTGGCATCGTGCCAACTTTTAGGGACATGGACACTGAAGAGAGCCCCTCCCATTCTTCTCCAGTGACTTCAAATCACCTCCCTCATGCCAGGGAGAACCAGTTCGAGTTAAGAGGCTAGAGAGGCCTGATCCGCCCTGATGCACCATGTAACTCTGGCAAAGGCACTTTCCTTCTCCAGAACTCGGTTTCCTTAACTGCAAAAGTTTGGACTTGCTGATCTTCAAGTTCCACCTTGGCACTAAAATGCAAAGGTTCTTCCTGCTTTTTTATTTCCCATCTTTTAAAAAAAAAAAAAAAAAAAACTATTCAACCAGTGTTATTGATCATGTGCCAAATCTACCGGGTGTGGGAGGCAGTTCAAGAGAGCTCTAAGCCTAAGTCCCTGCTGGAGGGACACTGCCAGCCCACACTTGCCAGCTGGGTTAGCTAAGGGCACAGCGGGAGATGCCCCAGAAGGCTGCCGCTGCCTCCTCACTCTCCCCAAAGCTGAGGATTTGTTCATGGGGGTGAGTGTTGGGGGGCCCTCTGTTCATTCCCACCCTTTTGCAGGCTTCCTACTTCATAGGAGACTCCCTTCTGCCCCTGACTTCCTACTTCCTGAAAAATAACCCTTACCTTTCCCTACCTTAGTTGTACAGATAAATGTACTTTGAAAGTTTATGTATAAAGCTATTTTTTTTAAGTTAGGAAATACAGCCTATCTGTAAATATGACCAATGTTATCAATTTGAGGCAAATACTCCTATTTCTACATGCAAGCAACCACTTAGGTATGGCCAAGTTACCTATCTTGCTTGAGGTCTTGTACAGCAAATCAGAATTAAAAAACAGATCTTCCTACTCCTTATTCTATGTACAATCCACATAAAAACCGTCTGCTGTCACTGTTAATTCTTGTTTAGGTGTGATAATGGATTTGGGGTTATTTATTTATATTTTTCAAAGAGTTTATTGTTATGAGACATATAATGAAATATTGACAGATGAAATTTTATGATGACTTGGATTTGCTTTGAAATACTACAGAGGAGAAGTGGGTAGGGTGTTGACATAAATTGGGTCATGGAGTGGAGCTGTTGCAGCTGGATGGTGGGTGCACAAGGACTTACCATAAAAACTATTGTTTTTATAATAAACAGTAAAATGAAAACTATTCTTTCCCTCTTCTCCTGCACACCAATCTCCCACATTTTCTGACATATAATCTCATCTGTAATCCAAGCACCCAGGTCACAAAGGGACCAAGGAAGGAGAGCAAGGAAGGGTAGCCCTCAGGGACTACAAAGTGGCAACACGGGCACCCAATGGGCAATGCCCTCCTGAAACCTCAAAGAATAAAAACAATATTAAAATTATTTGATACTTTTATTGCTTAAAGCCCTTTAGGAGATGCAAGGCAGTAAACACAGCTGGGGTGGGAGCCAAGGACAGGGTAGAAGTCAGGGTCCAGGGAAGGCCAGGCCTTCCCCAGGGATGGCTGAGCAACTTTTCTGCAGGGATTAGCAGCAGCTCATTCCCAGGACCTCACCCCGATGACTGAATGTCATGCATTTTTGCCACCATGGGTTTTTGCCAGTGACCTTGTACAAGTTTTCCAGCCTGAGTCCAAGGAAAGCAAACTCGGAATCCACCTGCTCACCCTAGAAAAGTATTCAAAGACACCAAAGGAAACAGGACAAAGGGCACATTGACTTTTTTTTTCCATGCGCAAAAACTGTGGACCCCAATTAGGCTTAGAAAAGCAGTGTGGGTCAAGAGAAGAGTCAAAAAAAGCCAAAGATGGTGAAACTCTTGACGGTCAGAAGGGAGGCTGCCAACATGCTGCCAGAGCTGAGCAAGAGCACCAGGTTCCAGATCGCAGGAGAAGAGGATAGAGTTGCCTACAAAATGGTTTCCAGCTCCAGTATGGAAAAATATCATAGGCAAAGTTCAATGAAAAACAACAAATTCATAAAAATATGGTACGATTAATATCCTTAGTAGAGAGTTTTTACAAATAAATGAAAAAAAAGACTATCATCTCAATAGAAAAATGGACAGTGGATATGAACAGATAATTCAAGAAATAAAAACAGTGAGTGACATATGAAAAGAGGTCTATCCTCATTAGTAACCCCAAAATGCAATATAAAATAACAACGAGACATATTTTTGGTCAATCATACTGACAGAGATCTCTTAAAAATGAACACTACCCAAAGTTTGTGAGGATGTCATTACCAATAAACAGTTGCCTAAACTAGTTCAAAGTTTGTGGAGGGCAATTTGATAATATATAACTAAATATAAAATGTATATAGCTTTTGACACAGTAGTTCTACTTCTAGAAATTTAATTTATTGTAAGGAAACGAATGGACAAGTGCATAAGGATGTGTACCCAGCCTGTGATGTTCTTGGAGTATAATTAGAAACACCCAAATGTCCTCCACGGGGACTGGTCACCCTCCCACTCTCTATTGGTCCTTCCCACAAACATATAACACGCTGAAGTCTTGTGCATCTGTAAACACCCCCTCCATTCCACATCCCAAGCTCACTTCACAGCCAAGCTTCCAAAGGTTCTCTGCACTTTCCTCCACACGGTCACCTCTCAGCTCTCTAGGCCTGCATCCACCGCTTCCACGCCACTGCTGTCACCAAGAAACATCACAAAGGCTTCCAGTAGCAAAATCCAATGGCGGCCAGGCAAGGTGGCTCATGCCTGTAATCCCGGCACTTTGGGAGGCCAACGCGGGAGGATGGCTTGAGGCCAGGAGTTTGAGACCAGCCTGAGCAACACAGCGAGATCCCATCTCTACAAAAAATTAAAAACTTAGCCGAACGTGTTGGTGTGCGCCTGTGGTTCTAGCTACTCAGGAGGCTGAGGTGGGAGGATTGCTTGAGCCCAGGAGTTTGAGGTTGCAGTGAGCTATGATGACGCCACTGCACTCTGGCCTGGGCGACAGAGCAAGACTCCGTCTCTTAAAAAATTAAAAAATCAAAAATCCAATGGCTTCTCTTCATAGCCCCTCAGAAGCTTTTGACACTTGCCCACTTTCTCCTTCTTGGAACACGCTCTGGCCCTGGTGCCCATGACTGTCCTCTCCTGTTCCTCCTCCCTCCGCTGCTCCTTGCAGGCTCCCTCACTGCCCCCCTTCCTCTGCCCAGCACGTCCCTGCAGAGGTTGCTCAGGGCTCTGGGCCAGGACTTCCTTCACACTCTCCACAGCTGCCTTCCCTCGCCACCCAAGGGCCAGCGGCCCCCAGACCTGCATCTCACCTGCAGCTCTCTCCAGCTGCTGACGGGACAGCTTTGCCCAGGTATCACCCAAGTTTCTCAGACTCAGAACATCCAAATCTAAACTCATTATATTCCCTCCACCTGCCCCTGCAGCCCCCTCTTCCTACTCTTGGCCAATGGCACCACTGCTTGCCCAAAACAACAGTCACTGTTGGCTTCTCTCTGCCTTGCCATATTCAATCAACACAAGGCCTGTCCATGCCCGTGGTTCTACCCCACTGCCAACACCCCACCCGGACCACGCTGCAGCCGGTGCTCCTTTCCTGCAAGTGCACTCACACCCCTTTGCTCCTTAAAACCGTTGCAGATTCCTCACTTTCCTTAGAATAAAGTCCAAACCCCCAACCATGGCTGACACAACCAGGGCCCTGTCTGTGTGTCCACCTTCTTTCTTACCACTTCCCAGCTCGCTTCCAGCCCTCTCTACTGAACACCGTGTCCCGGAGACAGCAGCCTTCCCTCCTGGGTTCTTAGGCATCCTTCCCTCCTCCCAGCCACATGGTACTGTGCACCTTTCTTGACTGCCTCCTTGCTTTCCAGAAGATGGGTCTCATTGCACAAGCCTGCAGGGGAAACTACCAGAACAAATGCTGAGGCTCGTGCATCCTTGGATGAACAAAAAAGCCTCACATCTCTCCAAAAGTCCATTGACAGAGAGAGGGGGAGAGAGAGAGAGAGAGTGAGTGATATCTCAGCAGAAAGTCCAGGGCCATTTTTTTCACAGAGGTGAGCAAACCGAACCCCACTGGTCATCAGGGCTCCTGGCTCCCCTTCCCTTCTGGAGGTGATCTCCAGAGATTGGCCCAAGGCTTGGGAAGGGGTTCCAGAGTCACTAATGACACCCACCCTCTAGACCTGTTCATTCTGTAATGCAAAGAGCCACTGCCTTTCAGGAAGACCAATGGCGGGGCCTTGCTTACTCTTCTGGCTAAAGATCTATCAACAGGCTGTGACCTATCTGCCAGAAAATAGCAGGGAGGTTGTTACCAAATTTTGACAAGATTTCAGGGGAACTCTGGTGGAAGGGAAACTCCAAACTCACATTAGAAAAGCCCCTACCCTGGATCTAGCCACGCCTGTCATACCTCCTCCCTGACCCCTCAGAAACCCAGGCCTGTTCTTCCCGAACCTGTGAAATCCAGCAAGCCCTATCTTCTGAATAAGTCACTGCTCTTCTGAGCCCTGAGGCTTCCCCAGGCCCCAGAACCACATTCTTGGGTCGTTACCAGCATTGCAGGAACAGGCTGTGGCTCATTCCAACTCCAGGAACCCTCCCCTTGCTAGGACTTGCTGAAGCAGGTCAGGTGTGTCTCACTGACCATTAGGAATGGAAACAACTACCTTGTCTGGATGCAGGAGGCCAGACTTGATCACTCAAGTGATCAGGAATTCAAGAGGCCATGGCCCCTTCCCTTGGCTCAGCTGTGCCCAAGGAGGGTCTTGGAGAGCAGCCAGTTCTGTATTCACTCTGAGACTTGTGAGTTTGCTAGGCCTTCTCAGAAGTTGCTCACTGGTCAGGGACCCCAAATCCCTGTCAGTTTGTTCCTCCAGCCAAGGAGTCCAGAACCAGATTATCTTTGACCTTCAGAATCAACTTAAGGATTTCACAAGAGTTCCAGAAAAGCTTGGAATGCACTCTGACTGGTAGTGATGAATGTGCCCACTGTGGGTGCCCTGAGAACGTGTGAGGAGAGGGTGGGAGCACAGTGACTATCCCATTGCTGCATCTCTTGGACTGGGAGGCCAGTACCTCTGAGGGTACACAAGGCCACAGGATGAACTTGGCCCAAGCCCAGGGTTCTTACCCACCATCCCCTGCCATTGTGGCATTTGAGTGGAGGGTCTAAGAGACAGTGGCCCCACACAGAAAACTCCTAAGAGGTATGTAATGGTGCTTGTTAAACCTAAAAGTCTATTCCCACTACTTGTTTAAGGGCTGACAGCTCCCTTGGAATGACAGTTATGATCCCTGAGCAACACCCAGACCAATTCCCAGTACATCTCCCAAACTGCCTGAGTGGGTAATGACGGCCTCATTCATTCTTTGTTTTTCTGTCTTTTTTTCTGAGACAAAGTCTTGCTCTGTCACCTGGGCCAGAGTGCCATTGTGTAATTCTAGCTCACTGCAACCTCAAACTCCCAGCTCAAGCCATCCTCCTGCTTCGGCCTCCCGAGTAGCGGGGACAACAGGCACACCACGACGCCCGGCTAATTTTTTTTTCTATTTTTAGTAGAGACAGGGTCTCACTCTTGCCCAGGCTGGTCTCTAACTCCTGAGCTCAAGCTTGGCCTCTCAGACTCGGATGACAGGCGTGAGCCATCTCGCCCAGCCTTCATTCATTCTTGAGTACCCCTGAGCCAAGCACAGTGTTAAGTATTAGAAATGGAGGTTGATGTCCTGAAATATGCTGGGAAATAAGTTCCCAAGGCTTCCCTGTTGCTGAAGGCTAATGGGTGGACATCAGGACCAAGTTTAAGTTTCCCAGAGCCCCAAGGACCAGCAGCTACCATACCTGAGTTCCAATTCTTGACAAATACTCCCCTCCAGGTTTTTAAAAACCCTCCAGGTTTTAAATGTGAAGTGGATCTTATCCCCAACTTGAGGCTCGCAGAGGTTAAGCAACTAGCCCAGGGTCACACAAATAAGTGACAAAGCTGGCTTTAGATCCTGGCCCTGTCTGCCCCTAAAGCCCACGCATGCTCTGGCCCCTTGCCTCAAAGCCTTGGGAGAAGATATTCTTAGTGCCAACCCTGGCACTTAGAAATCTCACACGAAAAAAGGGCTTCTTCCAGGAGCTGGGGAGGATGGGGAGTAACTGCTTATTGGGTACAGGATTTCCTTTCGCGGTGATGAAAATGTTTTGGAACTAGAAAGAGGAGATGGTTGCACAACACTGTGAATGTTACCAAATACCACTGAATTGTACATTTTCAAATCATTAATTTTATGTTACATGAATTTTACCTCAATTTAAAGAAGGAATAAATAAAAGGGCTTCTCCTTTAACGGGCTGGGATTTTGGCTCTCCCCTCCCCTCTTTGCCAAGTCACTGAGGCCATTGCTAAGACAGCAAGGGATTTAGCTTTCTGTTAATTAATTAATTTAGCTTTCTGTTAATTAATCCCTATTAACAGATAACCTTCCTGTTCATTTTCCTCAGTAATCTGTCTCTAGAAGTTTTGGACACATCGATCTGAATCCTCAGGCCCTAAGTCTTGGTGTTCCAGAGTGTCCAGTGTGATGTTCTCGTATGCTCACGTGACTGAATTCCATGGATTTTATTCAGGGCAAGTGAGAAAAAGCAGATTCCGTTGTTATTCAGACGCAAAACACCACAAGTGAAGAGTCAGCTTATGGACAAAACTACAGAGGAGACCCCTCAGAGCATGGTTATATAAGACACTATATTTCTGTTGTTTCATCTAAGCAACGTTATTCCATTAAAAAAAAAAAAACTCTCATGAGCCACAGTATCGAATTCCTAGAAACCCACACCTCTTGCTGAAGCAGGAGAGCGAGCAGGGGACACGAGTCACGAGCCAGTGGCCAGGCCAAGGACCTCGAGCGGGAGAGAAGGAACCAACAACACTGTCTCCATCCTAAACTCATCTTGAGTGTCTCAGTCCCTTCAGGCTGCCACGACAAAATACCATAAACCGGGTGGCTTTTAAACAACAAACATTTATTTCTCACTGTTCCAGAGGCTTGGAAGTCCACAGTGTTGGCAGATTGGGCGTCTGGTGAGGGCCTGCTTCCTGGTTCACAGATAGTGTCTTTTCACGGTGACCTCACACGGTGGAAGGGACAAGGTGCTCTCTCTGGCCTCTTTTATGAGGGCGCTAATCCCATCCATGAGGGCTTGCCTACACGACCTCACCACCTCCCACAGGCCCCACCTCCTAATACCATCACCTTGAGGGGTAGGATTTCCATATATGGATTTAGGAGAGGACACGAGTATTCAAACCCTAGCATTGACCAAGTCACAAGAGAGTCCCCAGTCAAGTAGGAGGGGCTGCATGGAGAACTGCAGGCGAATCTCCTCAAGTCTAGTCTCCGGCTGAGAGGTGATGGAAGCACGTGTGAGTGGAAATTACTTGAGGCCAGGGGAAAACACCAGAAAGCTGGAAGCCAAATGATTTCTGGAGCACACACAGGGCTGGGATGGTTCTAGCAGCCAGAGTAGAGCAACTTTACAACATATGGAGCAGTGCTTTAGTAGTGGGAATGAATTAACCCTGGATGAAAGGCTGCTATGACCCACCCTAACAAAACTTAAAAGCACATCTCAAAAGCATCAAACTGGTTCCAAGTGACAAACTGCACTGCATGCCAGAGCAAAGCCAAACACTATTTAAATCAACACAACAAATCCATCTTCTAGCAATGTAAAACTGACAATGGCTGGCAGCAAATCAAATGTTACTATGAATGCAAAGAAGCAGCAAATATTGCCATATCCTGGAAAAAAACAATCAATAAAAATAGACCCAGTATTGACAGCAATAAAGGAATTAGCAGATAAGGGTATTAAAAAAGCTATCATTAATAGGCTCCATATGTTCAAGAAGTTAGAGGAAAACAGGAAAAAGATGAGGATAGAAATGAAAGATGTTTTTAAAAAGACCCCAATGGGACCCCTGGAGATGAAAAGGACAATGTCTGAGATGCACAATTCGTTGGATGGGATGAACAGCAGATTCAACACTGCAGAAGAAGAGATCAGTGAACTTGAAGGCATATCAATAGAAATTGCCCAAAATGAAGAACGGACAGGAAAAAGACTGACAAAAAATGAACCTACTGTGACCCGTGGACAGCAGCAACTGCCCTAACATACATGTTATTAGAGTTGCGGGAGAGGAGGGGGAGGCGGCGATAGGAAAAATAGCCGATGAAATCATCAGGCCACTTCTCTGCTGAAAACCCTTCGGTAATTTTCCACATGCCTTAGAACAGTGCCCACGGGCCTCACATGACCTACCTGGGTCTACCTGTCTGCTGCCTCCTCCGCTTCAGCCCCGGCACTCTCTCCTTCCCTTACTTCACCCTGCCATCCTGCGCTTCCCTTGGATCTGTAAACACCCTCCTACCCTGGGCTTTCCCACACGCTGTTCCCTCTACCTGAAGGCTCTCCCCACGCCCAGCCGACTCCTGCCGCTCTGTGGAGGCTGAAGCAACTCCATCTTGGAAGCTAATCTGCCATGTTGACTTCCGATTAACCCCTGTTCTGGGAATGCCTCTTAAGATTTCTACTTCACTGTAAATCCTGTCCTTGCATCAGAACAACCCTGCCCATAAATCCTGCCCTTAGGCATATTTATATAGTTTTCTTGCCTCTCCCTGAGGGGGTCGACTTCAATTGTCCTAAACATTCTTTCCCTAGGGTGTATAAGCCCTAGGTCTGGGGGGTAATGGCATGGGGGATCCGCCATCTTGTCTCATCTTGCTGCTGACAAGGCTTCTGTTCATAAGTCCCTGTCGAATGTTTCTTTCTGAGAAATGGATTTGTCAGCCTCTTTCTTTGGCCTCTCAGTTTCCTTAGCCTTTGGGGGTAGGTTTGCATAGACCTGCTCACTGTGGAACACCCTCCTCTGGATCTGAGCTAAATATCACTTCCTCAGAGATGCCTTCCTTGACTTCCCAACTAGGCATGGTTCTCTTAGCACCCTTAGCACCCACACTTCTCCATGACAGCATTTTGTATACTGGAGATGAATTAATTATGGTTTTAATATCTTCTTCCTTAGAGCCTTGTTCATCGATCAGACTTAGGTCTTCAGTGCTCAGCTGAGTGTCAGAGCCCCCCAGCTTGAAAGTGGCAGAAATGAAATTTCAGTGTTTAGGTTCATCTCTTGAACTATCTCAGTAGTGGCAAGCAACTGCCTGGCTTGGCTTGTGCCTCTCCAGCATAGGACGGCTGTCCAACTTAGTCCATGGTAGCCTCTCTTCTATCTACTGGCAAATACAGTCTTTTCTATGAGCAAATAGGCAAGGAGAGCCCTTGGAGAGAGCCAGAGCTATCCATCTGTAGTAGTAAGGGTTCTCCAGAGAAACAACCAATAGGATATGTGTATGTGTATGTGGGGGGGAGGGGTAGGAGGGGAGAAATGGCTCACATGATTATGGAGGCTGGCAAGTCCAAAATCTATAGGGTGGGCAGGCTAGAGACCCAAGGAAGAGCCAGTGTTGCAGTTCAAGTCTGAAGTCCCATCTGCTGGCAGATTTCTTTCCTGCTCAAGGAAGGTCAGCCTATGTTCTATTAAGACCTTCGACTGATTGGATGAGGCCCAGCCCATTATGGAGGGCAATCTGCTTTACTCAAAGTCCACTGATTTATATGTCAACCTCATCCAAAAACACCCTCATCTAGATAATGTTTCTAGAAACATCTAGATAATGTTTGGCCAAATATCTTGAGCATCATGGCCCAGCCAAGTTGACACACAAAATTAACCCTTATACCACATAAGAACCCCTCAGACACTCCCTGTCTGTGACACCCTCCCCCACCCCCAAGAGTGCTCTCAAAACACTTTGTGCCTCAGTTATGGAGCTTTTTATGCTCTGCTTGGTTCTGTCTCCCCCTTTCTAAACTGAGTGAGGGGTCAATCTTACTCATTTCTGTGTCCCCAGAGGCTTATCTTGGTACCTGACTCACAGTGTATACAAATAAACACTTGTCAAATTGAACAACATGAATTAAAATCAGAGCACATGTTGTGAGGAGCTCTTCCAGGACTTTTTCACCTACACTCTGGGTTCACATTCCCTGGAAAAGCAAAGGGAAGTCAAAGGAGCCAGGTGAGGCCAGAGTGCTGGGCCCTGGCCTCCTCAGTAACCCCTTCCCTACCAACCCCAACTAGCTTTGGAGCCTTGGCAGCTGATGTAGACACTCATTAATCCCTGCTTCACTGATTCCATGATGCAGGACACAAGTCTTCACCATAGGCTGCTATAGTGGAGAGAGGACATATGGGCTTCGGAGTCCATATAACACAAGTCAAATACCAGCTTCTATCTTAAAAAAATCAGTAAGAAAATGATGAATGATACAATAGAAAAAATGGCTAAGTAATGTAAGCCAAATAGCAAAAAATATGCTTAACTTATTTCCTAATTAAGGAAATATATATTAAAACAGGACATAATTTTTCATCTAAGAGATGAACAGAAATATAAAAGAATGATAATATACAATGCTGGCCAAGCTGTGAGCTGCAAGGAAACAGGAAACTCTGCACAGGGGAGCATAAATTAACAAGAGCTTTTGGAAAACCAATTTGGAAGTGTTTATTTGAATTTTAAACATGCAGATCCTAAGAATGAGCAATGCTACTTCTAAAGACTTATCCTATAGAAATTAGCAAAGATATACTTGTAAGTATGTTCAAAGAAGTACCAGTTTAATAGCAAAACATTGAATTTTAAGTAAATAACAGTATACTCATAAAATGATGTGTAGCTATTTTTAAAATGCCATAGAGCCATATGTTCTAACACAAAATGATATCCAATGATATTAAATTTAAAAAGCAAGTCACAAAACATATCATATAATCCTATCTTTATTTTAAAAAAGATATATATCTAGGAGTCTTTTGGTAGAGTCTTTAGGGTTTTCTAGACACGAGAGCATATCGTTGGCAAACAGGGATAATTTGACCTCTTCTTTCCCAATTTGGATGCCTTTTATTTCTTTCTCTTGCCTGATTGCCCTGGCTAGGACTTCCAGTATTATGTTGAATAAAAATGGTGGCAGTGGGCACCCTTGTCTTGTTCCCCAAGACACCCTTGTCTTGTTCCCCCCCGTTCTTAGGGGGAATACTTTCAACCTTTCCCCATTCAGCATGATGTTGGCTGTGGGTTTGTCATATATGGCTTTTATTATTTTGAGGTATGTTCCTTCTATGCCTAGTATGTTGAGGATTTTTATCATGACGGGGTGTTGAATTTTATCAAATGCTTTTTCTGCATCTATTGAGATGATCTTATGGTCTTTGGTTTTACTTCTTTTTATGTGGTGAATCACATTTATTGATTTGCGTATGTTGAACCATCCTTGCATCCCTGGGATGAAACCCAGTTGATCAAGGTGGATCATCTTTCTGAAGTGCTGTTGAATTCGTTTTGCTAGTATTTTGTTGAGGACTTTTGCATCTACATTCATAAGGGATATTGGTCTGTAGTTTCCCTTTTTTGTTGTGTCCTTTTCTGGTGTTGATATCAAGGTGATACTGGCTCTGTAGAATGAGTTAGGGAAGGCTCCTTTCTTCTCAATGTTATGAACAGTTTCAGTAGAATGGGTGCCAGTTCTTCCTTGTACGTCTGGTAGAATTCGGCTGTGAATCCGTCTGGGCCAGGGCTTTTTTTTTGTTGGGAGATTTTTTATTACTGTTTCAATCTCACTATTTCTCTGTTCACAGTTTCTATTTCTTCCTGATTCAGGCTTGGGAGATTGTGTTTCCAAGAAGGAACCATAGGAAATACTCTTGTAGACATCAGCCTAGGCAAAGAATTTATGACTAAGACCCCAAAGGCAAAAACAGCAACAACGAAAATAAATAAATGGGACTTAATTAAATCACAAAGTTTCTGCACAGCAAAGGAAATAATCAACAGAGTAAATAGACAACCTACAGAATACAAATATTCACAAACTACACATCCAACAAAGGGCTAATATCCAGAATCTACAAAGAACTCAAACAAATCAGCAAGAAAAAACCAAATAACCCCATTAAAAAAGTGAGCAAAAGACATAAACAGAGTTTTTCCAAAAGAAAATATACAAATGGCAACAGACATAGGAAAAAATGCTCAAAATCACTAATCACCAGGGAAATGCAAATTAAACCCACAATGAGATACCACCTTACCCCTATCAGAATGGGCATTATTAAAAAGTCAAAAAACAATAGATGGCATGAATGTGGTGAAAAAGGAACGCTTATACAGTGTTGGTAAGACTGTAAATTAATACAACCTCTATGGAAAACAGTATGGAGATTCCTCAAAAACTAAAAGCAGACCTGCCATTTGATCCAGCAATCCCACTACTAGGTATCTACCCAAAGGAAAAGAAGTCATTATACCAAAAAGACACCTGTACCCAAATGTTTACTGCAGCACAATTCACAATTGCAAAGATGTGGAATCAACCCATTTGCCCATCAATTGATGAGTGGATAAGAAAATGTGGTGTGTATATCCCATGGAGCACTACTCAGCCACAAAAAGGAATGAACTAATGTCTTTTGCAGCAACTTGGATGGAACTGGAGACCATTATCCTAAGTGAAGTATCTCAGGGATGGAAAAATAAGCACCACATGTTCTCACTAATAAGTAGGAGCTAAATGATGTGTACACATGGTCATAAAGTGGTGTAAAGGACATTGGAAACTAAGAAGCGGGGAGGGTGGGAGGTGGGGGAGGGATAAAAACTTACCTATCAGGTATAATGTACACTACTCTGGTGACAGGCACACTAAAAGCCCTGACTTCAGCATTATAAAATTCACCCATATAACAAGAATATCTGTACCCCCTAATATTTTGAAATAAAATTTATTTTTAAAAAAGATATATATCTACTAGCATATGCATAGCAAAAGTCTGGAGAAATGGATATAGAAGCTCTTTCTGGGGATACTTGTACTCTCTGTTTTGGTAAAATTTGTTATGATAAGCATGCATCATGCATATTGTCTTTGTAATAAAATGAAATAAAAGCAATAAAGACTTTAACAAAGAATGCTGTTTGCTTTCCTCCTTAGGGCAAGTTATTAACTTCTCTGACTCACGGATTCTTCATTTGTAAAATGTTTAACAATAATAGTGCCAACCTCAGAAAGCTGTTGGGAAATTTGAATGAGGACATATATGTGAAAGCTTGAGCACAGGGCTTAATACATTCCCCCTCTCTCTCCTTTGCTTCCTCTATACCTGCAGTCTGCCTCCTTTCCTCCCTAAGATGTCTATCCCAGACCTGAGTGAATGGCCAGCTTGGTTCTTTGTATGGAAATAGTTTGTCTTTCTCTTCCACGCTGCTGTTCATCCTTGGTTGTCATTTTACATTTATTAATGAAGGCAAGGTCGATTATTCTAGTAGCTGGTGGACATTTCCTCTTTTCGCACCAAGTCTCTTTCTGGACTGGCCCATCTATGCACCTGGGTAGGGTTTGCTGATTTGCATGTGTTGCTTTAAGATGAATGGGCCGGAAGCTGGCCTTTGGGTTGTGGGAAACCTAAAATGGCAGACGGAAGGGGGCTCTCCTCTGGGGCACCAATACTCACTTTAGCAGCCAAAGTTCTCCTCAAGGAGTTCCTTCAGTTTCTTTGGAGAAGAATCTGCCTGGTTTTTCAGCTAGGGCTAAATGGCTGGTGTCTACTAGCACAGGAGTGAGGCTAGAGGCAGAGGGTGCAGGAGTGTGAGCAGCACGGATGCAGTTGTTCAGCAGATAGACTTTCATGAATCCCAACTTGGCCCTCCCGTCTTACCCACCTTCTGCCCATCCTGCTCTCCGGGATTCTGCTCAGCGGCGGCTGTATCCTCCAGCATTCATTTTTGTTTGTGGTTTCCTCCGCTCCATTTTATCCTTTGAGACTTTTCTATCTACTTTCTATCTTCCAGAAATTCATTCAAATCCCTTAGCTACGGATGGCCCATCTTATTTTCCTCAGTACCATAAGTTTAGTTTTCTGTTTCCTTTTCTAATTTTAATGGGGGTGGAGGTTAAGAAAGACAAACATGTGTTCATTTTGCTATACTTGCAAGGTAAGTCTAGACTAACCTTATAAAAGGCTAACTTTCTTCTTTTTATTTGAAGGCTTTGATCCAAACCAAAGTTCGAATGTCCCCAAAGAGGTCCTACTTGCTATACATCATTGAACATTTATCCCCTGTATCAGATAAATGAAGGCTGTGAGCATACCTTCTGATCAGCAGTGCAATGGGGGTCTGTCTAGACGCCGTACAGTGTAGGAGGTGCTGTGCATACATTACTTGCTTACCCTTCATGGAAACCTAATGAAGGAGGTATTAAAATCCCCATCTTAAAGGTGAGGTGATTGGGGCTTAGAAAGGTAACTAACTTGCACGTATATATTCAGTATATTCATTCAATAAATATTTATCAAGGACCTTCTATGTGCCAGTCACTGTTCTAGGTGCTGGGGAAACAGTAGTAAGCAGGAGAAACGCCCTGCCCTTGTAGAGTTGCTACTCTAGTTGGTAGAAATGGACAATAAACAAACAAACAAATCAACATATAGTGTGTCAGGTGGCAAAAAATAAAGCAGTAAAGGGAGGGGGAAGCCAGGAACTGAAGTGGGCTACTCCTTTATACTAGGTGGGCAGGCCTCACTGAAAAAGTGGACAGTGCAAAGGAGGACAAGGCAAGCCCACTCTTTGATAAAGGATAACTACAAAACAAGCCTTCAGAAGGGAATGAGCTCTAATTAAACGGAGACTGTGAAGCAAATCCTTAGACCAAGAGGACTTTGATTATCTGGGTACCCTGTGGGTGCTTCTGTGGGATGCTGACCTTCCCACTTTAGATGCTTGATTAGCTGATGAATCAACTCAGGCAAAGGTATCAGGTGAACTCTATTCTGTTCTCTACCATAAATTACAGATATTCCTACCATTTGACATAAAGAGATAAGAACTCTTTTATCAAATTGTTTGACTACAACATGCCTTTAACATCTAAAATATAAACTTCTATGGTTTGATAGACATCAAGGTTTGTAAAACAGGTTTTAAATAACTATAAAAAAAGCCATAAAACAGTATGCTACTATTTATATAAAAAAATGGGAAAAAGTACACACACACACGTACATGCATATATATATACTCATATCCACACAAGTGTGCTGTGGTAGGCTGCAAAAAATGCCACAAATCCCTCTCATCCCTGTGTGTATGACCTTTTGCAATGTATCTTTATAGCTCTTTCCATCAAGGTGTGGAGTCCATTTCTTCAGGAAGTCAGGAATCAGGACTTAGCCATAGAAGGCTCATTAGCAAACATGATGAGAACAGAAGCTTGAAAAGTGCTTGCACGTTGGGGTGTAACCCCTTTTACTGCTGGGAACTCTTCTGTCATCGTGTGAATCTGGGTCAGTCTGCTGGTGATGGGTACCTGGCCATCACCCCAGTTGATATCAAGCCAACTTCCAGACATGCGAGGACCCCCTGCTCCAACCAGCCTGCCCACTCCAGCCATGTGATTAAGGCCATCCTAGGCCATCCAGCCCCAGCTGAGTAAGCCCAGACTGGAACAGCTTAGCTGGCCCAAAGAATCCTCAGCAAATAAAGATGCTTGTTATTTTAAGTCACCAAGTTTTGAAGTGGCTTGTCATGCAGCAAAAGCCAACATAGACATGCAGAGAATATCTCTGGAAAGATTTTCTTAACTGGTTGCATTGGTTGGTTGGCGGGGAGGGAGGACTGATTCAGAGCCAGGGATGATGGGGAGGATTTTCACTGTATTCTTTTTTGTACTTTTTGAATTTTAAACCATGTGAATTAACTTGTTCTAAAAAAACTGAATACAATTGTAAAATGTTAAAGTTATAAGCAGGACACATAGAGAAGATAGTTTTAGTTCATAAATTGAATTTTTTGTTATTACTTCAAAAATACAGTAAGTCCTCACTTAATGTCACCGATAGGTTCTTGGAAACTGCAGCTTTAAGTGAAATGATGTCTAATTAAACCAATTTTACCATAGGCTAATTGATATAAACAAGAGTTAAGTTTCTATGGCATATTTCTGGTCACAAAAACATCACCAAACTTCTAAATAAAGACTGAAACACTTCTAATATTAAACATTGAAATAAATGTGAGCTATATGTACATTTAAGAAAGATTAATAAAAACAAGTAAGATAATAATTTACCCAATGATTCCAGTTCAGGTTCACAGGTGGCCAGAGCCTATCCCAGCAACTCAGGGCATAAGGTGGGACCCAACCCTGGACAGGACACCACCCCATCTCAGGGAGCACCCACAACCACACCCACTCTCACTCAGACCAGGACCACGTAGACACGCCAACTCACCTCACCTATGCATCTCTGGGATGTGGGAGGAAACCATGTGGACATGGGGAGAATGTACAAACTCCAGACAGCAGCCATGGCCAGGAATTGATGTTTTTTCTCATCAATGTTAAAATGAAACGTTATTTGAGGACCTGCTATAACTGAACTGAAAATGAACATATAGGGCTTTTTGTTTTGTTTTCCTTTTTCAGATAGATCTAAGACCTTCATCCTCCAACAAGATAAAAGCGTCAGTGTACTATCTGGTGTTTGAGACAATAGCCCAGTCTCTTGTTCCCTCTGCAGCGGTTTAATATAAGTGCTTCTGACAGTTTCTAAACCTTAACACCATGAAGCATTGTTTCGTTCACATCTTGCCAAGGCTCTTACTCTGAGGTCCACCTTCTTTCCACAATAGTGTGCTGCCTCCTTGCTGGGGAAGAAGGATGTGAGCACTGGGGTCTGAGCTATACTGGCTGCATGTGATTAAACTTGAATTAGCTTTGTTCCCTCACTAAATTCAAGGAAAGGTTGTACGATCTAACCACGGGAAAGGTGGGGATAGTGGAGGCATTGGGAACAACTGGATCTGGGGACTTAAATGCTGCCAAGTTCTTTCTCCTGTTTCTCTTTGAGGTCACCTCGTTCTCTCTCCCTGAAGACCAGTTTCCAGTGGCTAGACTGCTGAAAACTACTGAGTGTTGGAACTGATGGCTTCCTGCATTGAAATGTAATGCCTTGTAATCTCCCAGGTGCAAGCTCAAACAGAGGAAGAACTCTGACTGGCACTCCCTCCTTGGATCAAGTTCCCATGCTGCATGAATCAACTGTGTCCTGGAGACTGACCTCCCTTGAGATCAATCTACACTTTGGATTAGGGGAAGGAGCCATTTTCAGAAGAGGAGAATGATGCTTCAAGAAGAAAGGAGAGTGGTAGGCAGAAAACCAGAATCTGAGGCCAGAAAAAACATGGGCTTTGAATCACGACAGACCTGGGTCTGTGTCCCGGTGTCACCACACCACAGTGTGACTTTGGTCAGGTTATTTAATCTTTCCAAGCCTCATTTTTATCTCGTATAATACCATCCCATATGGTTGTTTTAAGTATTAACAATAATATGCCTAGCGTATATAGCAGGGGCTTCAGCACTGATAGCTATACTTCACTGTATAGCTGTCCAGCACTGAATAGATCTACTGCGGACCTTTCTGCAACACAAAGACTACTTGCACATAAAGTCTCAGAATATTAGGGTTGGAAGATATCTTAGATATCATCTCATCAGCCCCAAGTGCTGCTCCACAAACTGGTTCCAGATATGATAGAGTTTTTGACAGTTAATGGAAAAATGAGAGAAATAAAGGAAAATGTAGAGTTTTCCATAAAATTAAGGGTATTCAATTTAAACATTTGCCTTTTATTAAAAAATTATGTCCTAATTTCTTTGTACTAAAATGTTTTCTATAATGAAATGGTGTGTAGGTGGTAGAGTTTTAGAAATGTTTATTTGAGGAGAGGTGCGGTGGCTCACGCCTGTAATCCTAGCACTCTGGGAGGCCGAGGCAGGAGGGTTGCTTGAGGCCAGGAGTTTGAGACCAGCCTGAGCAACATAGCTAGACCCCAGCTGTACAAAAAATAGAAAATTTAGCTGGGCGTGGTGGCACATGCCTGTACTCCCAGCTACTTGGGAGACTGAGGCAGGAGGATGGCTTGAGCCCAGGCCTTTGAGGTTGCAGTAAGCTATGATGACACCACTGCCCTCATGCCTGGGCAACAGAGCAAGACCCTGTCTCAAAAACACACTCACACACACACACACACACAGGATGTTTATTTGACAAAATGTAAAGTTGACAACCTTACACTGATTTACATTTTTACTTCTCCATGAGAACCCCAAATGTGCAAGAACCATTGGTACAGCCCCTCTCTTCATTTTCAAGTATAAAAAAAGAATCAAGCCCTAGAGTGATTATATGACTTGCTCAAAGCCCTAGAATTAGAAAGTGGATACTGCAGAGATTGACTCAAGGTGGGATTACATCTGACAGAACAGGTGGTTTTCTATTTTTAAGGTCTTTTTAATTATTTTTTAAAAATAGACTTTATTCTTCAGAGCAGTTTTAGGTTCACAGCAAATCTGAGCAGAAAGTACAGAGTTCCCGTTTGCTCCCAGCCCCCATGCATGCATAGCCTCCCCCACTACCAACATCAGACACCAGAGTGGTATATTTGTTACAACTGATGACCCTATATTGATATATCTTTATCATCCAAAGTCCACAGTCTACATTAGGGCTCACTCTTGGGGTTGTACATTCTATGAGTTTTGACGAATGTATAATGACATGTATCCACCATTAGAGTATCATACAGAGTAGTTTCACTGCCCTAAAAATCCTCTGTGCTCCACCTATTCATCCCTCTCTCCCACCCCTCAACCCTTGGCAACCACTGATCTTTTTAGTCACCACAGTTTTGCCTTTTCCAGAATGTCACAGAGTTGGAATGATATAGTATGTAGCCTTTTCAGATTGGCTTCTTTCACTTAGTAACATGCATTTAAGATTTCTCCATGTCTTTTTGTGGCTTGATAGCTCCTTTCTTTGTAGGGCTGAATTAACAGCCCATTGTACAGACATATCACAGTTTGTCCATTCACCTGCTGAAGGACATCCTAGTTGTTTCCAGTTTTTGGCAATTATGAATAAGGCTACTGTAAACATTTGTTGCAGGTTTTTGTGTGGACATAAATTTTCAGCTCAATTGGGTAAATACCTGGGAGCACAATTGCTGGATCGTATGGTAAGATCATGTTTAGCTTGGTAAGAAACTGCCAAACTGTCTTTCAAAGTGGCTGTACCATTTTGCATTCCCACCAGTAATTAATAAGAGTTCCTGTCGTTCAACATTCTTACCAGCATTTGGTATTGTCTGTGTTTTGGATTTTTGCCATTCTAATAGGTGTAGAGTGGTATCTTGTTATAATTTGCAATCCTCTAATGACATATGATGTCGAGTATCCTTTCATGTTTACTTGCTATCTTTATATCTTTTTTGGTGAGGTGTCTATTCAAGTCTTCTGCCCATTTTTTAATTGCGTTGTTAATTGTCTTATTGTTGAGTTTTAAGAGTTCTCCGTAGGCTGGGCGTGGTGCCTTATGCCTGTAATCCTAGTACTTTGAAAGGCCAAGACAGAAGGATCCCTTGAGCCCAGGAGTTTGGAGTCACAGTGAGCTATGATGACCCCACCACACTCTAATCCGGGCAACAGAGCAAGACTCTGCCTCAAAAAACAAAACAAACAAAAAAAAGAGTTCTCTGTGTATTTTAGATACAGATCAGATCCTTTACAGGTATGTCTTTTGCAAATATTTTCTCCCACTCTGTGGCTTGTCCTCTCATTCTCTTGACAGTGTCTTTTGCAGAGCAGAAGTTTTTAATTTTACTTTTTTTTGACAGATTTTTTTTTTCCCCGAGACAGAGTCTCACTCTGTTGCCCTGGGTAGAGTGCAGTGGCGCAATCATAGCTCACTGCAACCTCAAACTCCTGGGCTCAAGCGATCCTCCTGCCTCAGCCTTCTGAGCAGCTGGGACTATAGGCACACACCACCACGTCTGGCTAATTTTTTCTATTTTTGGTAGAAACAGCGTCTCGCTGTAGCTCAGGCTGGTCTCAAACTCCTGAGCTCAAGCGATCCTCCTGCCTCGGCCTCCCAGAGTGCTAGGATTACAGGCTTGAGCCACCTCACCCAGCCAGAAGTTTTTAATTTTACTGAAGTCTAGCTAATCAACTACTTCTTTCAAGGATCATGCTTTTGGTATTGTATCTAAAAAGTCATTACCAAACTCAAGGTCATAGGTTATCTTCTAGGAGTTTTATGGTGTGTTTTACATTTAGGTCGATGATCCATTTTGAGTTAATTTATCTGAAGGGCGTAAGGTCTGTGTCTACATTCATTTTTTTCATGTGGTTGTCCAGTGGTTCCAGCCATTTGTTGAGAAAAAACTATCTTTTCTCTAATGTGTGGCCTTTGTTCCTTTGTCAAAGACCAATTGACTATATTTGTGTGAGTCTATTTCTGGGCTCTATATTCTGTCCACTGACCTATTTTTCTACTCTTTTGCCAACACCATATTATCCTGATTACTGTAGCTTTATAGTAAGTCTTGAAGTCAAGTTGTCATTATTTTGTTAGTAGAAAAACAAGAGATATTCATTTTGAAAATCAGAAAATACAGACAAGCTAAAACATTAAAAATATGCTTATTTTGCCCACCTAGAAACAACTACCTTTACTATTGCTGTGTATGTTCTTCAAGATTCCTCTGTGTGTGTGCGTGTATGTGTGTAAACACAAGTATAATTTAAGTGGAACAGCCCCTGGTCTCATGGAGCTCCCAGTCTGGAGAGGAAGCAGCCAAAACATCACACTAGACAGTGAGTTAAGTGCTAAAGAGGGCTAAGTGTTACGATAAAGGTTGTACAGTAATATGAGAAGCAAGAAGGTTGCGTGGAAAGGAGACTCAGTGGGGATGGTAAAAACGTCCCTGGAAGTAAGAAGAGATCACTGCAGGCACAGAAGTCAGAGAGACCTTGGCAGTTTCGAGAATTTGAAAGAAGTTCAGTAGGTCTGGAACACAGAAACAAGGAAAAGTTTCAGACAACAAGAGTGAGAGACAAGGCTGGAGGCGCAAGCAAGCACAGACTGCGAGGGCCTTGTAAGCTGCATTAGGAGTTAGACTTTATCTTAAGATCAGTGAGAAGCCAGGAGATTGACTGGCTACAGGTGGAGAAGGAACTAGAAGGTGACAAGACTGGAGGTAGGAGGTAATCCATTCATTCATTCAACAAATATTTATTGAATATTTACTATATTCCAAGCACTCTTCCAAGTGTTGGAAGCATAACTGTGTACAAGAAAGGAAAAGTTCTTGGCCAGCCACAGTGGCTCACACCTGCAATCCCAGCACTTTGGGAGCCAACTTGAGGCCAGGAGTTTGAGACCAGCCTGGGCAGAATAGCAAGACCCTGCCTCTACAAAAAAGTAAAAAGTTAGCCGGATGTGGTGGTATGCACCTGTAATCCTAGTTACTTGGGAGGCTGAGACAGGAGGTTTCTTGAACCTAGGAGTTTGAGGCTGCAATGAGCTTTGATTGTGCCACTGTGCTCTAGCTTGGGCAACAGAGCAAGACCCTGTCTCTACAAAAAAAAAAAAAAGAAAGAAAGAAAAGAAAAAAAGAAAAAGAAAAAGTTATTGCTCCTATAGTGCTTATATTTTGGTGGGGGAGACAGATAACAAACAAATAATTTCAGAGAGTGATAAGTGTGCTGTCAAGAAACAAAAATAGGGTAAGAGAAACAGACAGAGGGCAGGAAGAAATGGAGCACCATGGGGAGACAGGTTATGGGGAGTGTTAAAGAGCTGGAAGCAAAGATGTAGCTCATCTCCCCCAGATGAAGATGTTGTCTTGCTGGCGCTGAGTACAGTTAAGAACTAGCAGATCCCAATATTTGTAAAGCTGCCCTTAAATGGAAGCACACAGACTGTAAGCGTAGCCTTCCCACTTGCTGACATACGTCTGAGTTTAAAAAAGCACTGATGTGGCAAGAATCTGGTTCCCTTCTCAATTCTGGCAGGACTGACCCTTCTTGTGCAAAGGGATTAAGAAGCAAGGCAAAAGCTGACACAGATGTGCAGCTTTGCTCTGTAGCCATATCACTTCCTGCAAGTCCTGTGTCATTGGTTACATAAATGAGGAATTTACAGTAGGAGTTCATGTCTCTGTGTTTGTGTGTGTGTGGTGTCTCTTTTTGCCAATCTCTAATCTAATCTGTAACATTGCAGGAAGGCAAGGAAGGCCTCTCTTGAGACGAGGACATTTATTTACGCCAAGAACTAAATGATAAGAAGGAGCCAGACTTATAAAGATCTGAAAGAAAAGCATTCCAAAAAGAGAACAAGAAGGTGGTGAATTTGGTATTTTCAAAACACAGAAAGAAAGTGTGGCCAGAGCAGGTAGTGACTGAGGGGGGACCAGTAGAAATGAGGTTTGAGCAGGAAGCAGTGGCCAGATTGCTCAAGATTTCAAAGGTCTTGGTGAGGTATTTTCAAGTACATTGAGAAACCATGGGAAGGTTTTAAGCAGGGGAGAGAAATGATCGGACATATTTTTTAAAAAAGATTACTTTGGTTTATTTGTAAAAAATGGCTTGTAAAGGGGCAAGAAGGGAAACACAAAGCCCAGTTAGGAGACTACTGCAGTCTGGGTAAAAGATAGAAGTTGTTTCAATGAGGTGCAAAAGTGAGGGACAGAAGTGGTTAAATTCAGAATATCTCTTGGAGGTAGAATCAAGATGACTTACTAATAAATATATCAGATAAATATATTGGATATACAGAGGCAGAGGTGATGGTGGTAATGAAGGACTAAGAGAAATCAGGAAACATTCCTAGCCTTTGGCTTGAGCTACTGGGTAGACAATGGTACCATTTACCACGATGGAGGCATGGAGTTGATGTGAGGATGAAAAATTTTTAAGTTCCATTTTTAACATTAGGTTTGAAACACTTATTAGGCATTGACATGGAGCTGTCAAATAGATTTCAGTATAGAGGCTTTGAATATCTCTTATTAAAATAGATCCCTAAATATTTCATATATTTGGTGCTACTGTAACGTGTGGTTTTAAATTTCCTTTTCTATTTGTTCATTGCTAGTAAAAAGAGAATCAATCAACTTTTATATATAGACCTTGTATTCTGTGACCTTGCTAAACTCAATTAGTTCTAGTTGCATTTTGGCTTTGTAGATTCCATAGTTTTCTACATACACATCATGTTGTCTGTGAATAATGATTTTCGTTTCTTCCTTTCCAATTTGTATGTCTTTTATTTCTTTCTCTTGCTTTATGGAACTGGCTAGGCCATCGGGTAAAATGTTGAATAGAAGTGGCAAAAACAGACGTTTTTGCCTTCCTCTCTATACTGGGGGAAAGTATTTAGTCTTTCACCATTACGTATGACATTAGCTGTAGGTTTTTCATAAATGCCTTTCCCAGATTAAAGACGTTCTCTCTTCCATTCCTAGGTTGCTGGGAGTTTTTATCATGAAGGGTGTTGAATTTTGTCAAATGCTTTTCCTACATCTATTGTGAAATGATCATATGGTTTCTCTCCTTTATTCTGTTAATGTGGTGAACAGCATAGATTGATCTTTAAATGTTTTTTCTCCTCCAATCCTTCTTCCTTCTCATTCTGAGACTGTAATTATATGCCCCTTGGAACGCTTGCTATTGTCTAATGGTCACTGTTCTTTTTTTCAGCCATTTTTCCTCTATAAATTCTTACATATATTTATAATAGGTGTTCAAAAATTCTTATCTGCTCTAACATCTGTTATCTATGGGTCAATTTCTGTTTTTTTAAACCTGGTTATGGCTCACATTTTTCTGATTTTTTCATGTCTAGCGGTTTTTACGTTTTATGCTGGACACTGTTAATACTAAATTTTTTGAGTGTCAGGACTTTCTTGCCTTCCTTTAAGGATAGTTGTGTTTTGTTCCAGCAGATAGTAATTTCCTAGCAGATAAGCTTGATTCTTTCAAGGTTTATTTTTAAGCTTTATTGGAAAGGTCTATAGGGGCACAGTCTAGGGCTAGATTAGCTCTACTCCTAATGTATGGCTTTTCTGGGGTCTCAGTTGAATGTTCAGAGTATTTACTGAGGTCTCTCGATTCTGGCTGTCAGGAACTCCTATGTCTTCCAGCACTGTGAGACCCAGTAGCTGTTCTCTGCCAGGCCCATGGAGTCTCACCCTGAGCACACTTAAGTCTTTAGTATTTGGCTAAAGACTTAAGGAGATCCCCAGGCAGATTTCTGGAGCACCTACTCTGCATGTCCTCCTTTCTAAGACACTGACCCACAAACCCCAGCTGCCTTAGCAGCTTCAAATGTTGATCTCTGCTGTGTTCTGCTTGGATTCCACCTCACTACACATCAGAAAGTACCTTCAGGCAGAAAGCCAGGAAGACAGTGGCTCACTTTGTAAGATTCCTCTTCCTTGGGGTTCACAGTCTGTAGTGCCTATGTCCAAAAATAGTCGCTTCATATTTTGTCCAGTTTTACAGGTGTTTGTGGTGGGACGGTCATAACAGTGTAGAATTTCAAATACCATATTTATGAAACTTTTCCCCTAATCTGATGGACATTTAAGTTGTTATAAACGATGGTACATCATAATGATTAAGTGTGCACCTCTGGGCTAAATTCTTAGCTCTGACACTTATTGGCTGTGGGTCCTTAGGCAAATTATCAGCTATTTTCCCTACTTATAAAATGGGATATAATGATAACAACCATTTCATAGAGTTTCTCAGTGAGGTACATGAGGTACTGGATGTGAAATGCTCAGAACAATTCCTAGAACATGGTGAGTACTCAAAATGTTACCTATTATTTAATATTCTTACTGTTACAAACAATGCCAACAATGAACATTCTGGAACATATTTATTTGCATTCTTGTGTGAGTATATCTCTGGAATTCCTGGATCAATGACTATATGCCTTCTATAATTTGACAGATATTGCCAAATGTTCTCTCTTTTTTTCAGCCCCGATGTGTTAACGTACAATGTTAATATACATACTTCACTGGAAATTCAGTGGTTTTCTTTTTTTTTTTTTTTTTTAGTGGCAGGGTCTCACTCTGTCACCCAGGCTGGAGTGCAGTCACACGATCATAGCTCACTACAACCTCAAACTCCTGGGCTCAAGCGATCCTCCTGCCTCAGCCTTCTGAGTAGCTGGGACTACAGGCATGTGCCACCACACCCGGCTAATTTTTAAAATTTTTGGTAGAGACAGAGTCTTGCTGTGTTGCCCAGGCTGGTCTCAAACTCCTGGCCTAAAGCAATCCTCCTGCCTTGGCCTCCCAAATGGAAATTCGGTTTTTATGCTTTACTGCAATTTGCAACCAATTATTTTATGTTAAAAGATAAGATAAATTATTTGCTGATTTTCCTAGATAGATACACTACACTTCAGTGGTTTACTGTAGACTCCACAGTAATTTCCTGGGCTGCTGAACTTGCAGAAAAATATATCTAATACACAGGTTTCCAAAACAGTAAGCTTTTGCCCAGATTGTCAATCTTGAACCTTTTATGTGTGTTCCAGAAAGAAAAAACTGGGAGAGTATGTGCTACATTACAAACCAGGGAAATAGGAGTCTGACAGATCAATTAAAGACCATAAATTCCTCTTTTATCTTCCTTTCCAGAGCTCAATTCATTGCTCTTATATTCCCACCCAGCAACCACTGACTTCAGAATTCATGCACAAAACTGGAAAAGAGAAAACACTTCTTTGGTTGTTTTAAAAACTTTAGTTACAGGACACTTATGTCAATTCCTTTGAAATTCATCAAATTTAAACATGTGCTTCATTCTTTAGCTAAAGAACCAATGCAACAGCTGGAGAAGTAAGATATAAATTTTGTCTGATAATGAAATGTGGTTATCTCCTTCCTATTTGGCTACGTGGTGTTAATGATCCCGCAGCAGTCAGTGCCAAAAGAGAGATAACTGTGGGTACGTGTATACATGCCAGCAAAACCCAGGGTAGTCAACCAACTGGTTGTTTCGACTACATCACTCCCAAAATGACTGATTTGACTGAATTAACCAGTTAAGTTTGAATCTATGATTAAATTAGGGAGTTGGCAAGTATTTTGGAGACAATCTAGTTATGAGATTCTAGGCCAACTCATTTTAACATAAATACACTGAGGCTAGAGAAACTGAAACAAAGCTTGCCAGATACTTTCTAAAGACACTGCACTAATCTACCCTTTCATGACCTGTTTTTCTGGACTTTTGCCAAATCCAAGAGTTAAGGTCAAACCTCTAAATTTTGTCAATCTGGTAGGTGAAAGTGCAATCCCTCTTTTTTCAAATTATGGGACAGAGTTTGAGTATCCTTTTATGTTTCTTGGCACTCTGTACATTTTTTATTACATCTTCTTACTGGTATCACTCATTTTCATCTCATTGATTTTATTGATTTTATTCATTCATTCAACTCATTGTATTGATAGGGATATACCAATGAACAAGGCCAAGCCCCTCCCTCGAGGAGCTTATGGTCCAGTTAGGGAGACAGAGAATAAAAATGCAGACAATGAAAACAAAGAAAATAAAATGATTACAAATCCTGTAAGAAGAAAACAAAGAGGATGTTGAAATCAAGAGCAAACAGCAGTAGAGAGAACAGGGGAGCACCTTCCTTAGAAAGAGTTGTAGTCAGTAAGGAGCATTTAGGAAAATGGAATTTAAGCTGGGAAGAGATGGTTGAGAAGGAGACAGTCAAGTGAAGGTCAGGAGATCATGTTTTAGGCAGAAGGAACAGCCATGTGCAAAAGCTCTAATTCAGGACTGAGTTTAGCATGTTTCAGGAACAGAAAGGCCACCGTGGATACAGTGTACTTGGTGAGGGGAAGAGGACCACCCGACGAGATTGGAGAGGTAGGCACGTGCCATGGGAGTATGAATTTTATTTCAAGTGCAGTGGGAAACCAATGACATGTTTTAAGCAGGTAAGTGACACGATCTTAAATTTTAAGAGCTCACTCTAGCTGCTCTGTAGAGAATGAAGAGGAGGGAGTCAAATGTAGCTAAGGGCAGGAAGGCCAGTTAGACTACTGCAGGAATCAAGGCAATCGACACTAGCTTGAAGCACTGGAGACTGAGAGAAGGGAAGAGATTTGGGACTCTGAAGGTGGAACTGGCAGGACTTCATAATAAATCACCGAGAGTGACGTTTCCAAAATGACTCCCAGGTCTCTGGCTTGTCCTCCTGAGTGAGCAGAGTGATGGTAGCAATGGGGAGGGTCACGCAGCAGGAGTAGGTTTGGAAGGTGAAGTGGGAAGTGGAAAGTTCAGGCTGGGACATGACAATTTGGAAATGGTGGTAAGACAGACTCATGCAAACGGCAAGAAGGCAGTGGATATGTGAATCAGAAGCTCAAAACAGCAGTCTGGACTAAATATATCAATGTAATGGGAAATTCTCCTAGTGTTTTCACCATGAAGCCAGCGAGTAATTAAATTTAATGATAGGAACATTTAGAGTTTTACAATCTAAAATGACTTAGCAATGAAAAGATCTTACACATATATTGGGCCTTGCTCTCAAAAACTTAGTGCGCATTGACAAGTCAGGATGACAGCTCAGAATGTGGAAGCATTTGCTGGGAAAGGAGCAAGGAGGGGCTTCTCCGCAGAGAAGGACCGCTGCAGCCCAGAGCCTCTCCCCAGAGTTACGTGTCCTTCTCTACTAGGGCAGAATCACTGGCCACATTTTACAAAAACTCTAATCTCCTCAGTTCTTAAAAAATATAGTTTAGATGCCATAGTACCTGGGGAGGTGGTTTCTCTATTCCAGGGAACCCTATTTAGCCTTTCTGGACTGGGGCTTTAGTGTTGGTCCAGTAAATAAGTGAATACATGTCAAGTGTTCAGCATACTACCTGGCACATTGTGAAGTGCTCAACTACCCACTGCTGATTAACATCGGAAGAAAGGACCCTGGCCTGGCAGCCAGAGGTTCTGAGTTCATTTCTTGGTCCAAATAATAGAAAATAAATTCTGTATCTTCTTAACTTTGGCCTAAAAAAAAAGCAAAAAAGAAAAGAAGAAAATAAATTCTGACCAGTGTAAGGAAAAAAAGAAATTTATTGGCTTGATTAGCCAGGTGGGTCATAGAACTAAAGAGTTTCTGGAATTAGGGCCTCTGGAAGCAGCAATTCAACATTTTCTATTTGTCTTTGCTTTTCTTTCCCTGTTGGTTTGATTTTGTCTTACTACAGAAGGGTCTTCTCCACATGACAAAAAATATGGCTGTACCTGCTAAGCAGCCCACGCAGGAAGAATTGTCCCTCATTCCCTGCTTCCGAGGATTAATTCCAGAGGTTGCAGTGAGCTATGATGGGCTCTGGGTCATGTGTCTAAGTGTTGGGCCACTATTGTCAGAGGGATCAGTTACTCTATTTGGCCAAGGTCACAAGCCCAGCAGCAGACTGGGCTTTGGGGAACAGGGTCTGTTTCTTCTTGTGGGGAGTCACAAATCAAAAGCATGCACAGCCCACCACAGTATTTATTTTCCGTACTTACCACATGATGTCAGATCTCACAGTCTCTCTGACCTTCGGTTTCCTCATGATGGTAATGGAGATAGTAATTTCTGACCTAGCTCATCTAATTTTTTTTTTTTTAATAATGAGGATCAGGCTGGGTGCAGTGGCTCATGCCTGTAATCCCAGCACTCTGGAAGGCCGAGGCGGGAGAATTGCTTGAGGTCAGAGTTTGAGACCAGCCTGAGCAGGAGCGAGACCCCGTCTCTACTAAAAATAGAAAAAATCGGCCAGGCGTGGTGGTGCGGGCCTGTAGTCCCAGCTATTCGGGAGGCTGAGGCAGGAGGATCGCTTGAGCCCAGGAGTTTGAGGTTGCAGTGAGCTATGATGATGCCACTGCACTCCAGCCTGGGCGGCAGAGTGAGACTCTGTCTCAGGAAACAAAAAAAAAAAGGATCAAAGGACACAAGGTATGTGAAAATGCCATACACGCGTTATCTTAGCTACCAATATTGGTCAGGCCAAACTGCTGTAACCAAGCTCACTAGATAACAATTTATCAATATGTGGTGAAAGTCATAACAATCTTAAAAACACTCAATAATTTTCAACAATAAAAATGGCATGAACTTCACAAGGGTGTCAAATTTAGTTGCCTTAAATGACAGGCTGGGAAACCTACCTAAGAAACTGAGTTATTACCAAAAGCATTATCTGTAGGTGAACACTGATAAGAGGTATGGTATGTTGTATAAAACTTTAATTAAAAGGAAGTACAGATTGCCAGCACTGGAAGGCATCTGGCCAACACTTTCACTTTACAGATAAGGAAAATGAAACCCAGAGAGGTTGACATGATTGTCCCAGATTACACAGCAATAGGTGGAATAGCAGGTCTCGGTCTCAGGTCTCTCAAATACAACCCGTATTCTTTCTATTCTGCCCCGTTGCCTCCCTTCCTCGCTATATCCTGTTAAAACTTGACGGCTCCTTCTCCAACTCTGAAGTGCATTTGGAATAGAATTTGATTGTATTTTTATATTGCAATTATTTGGCTAGAATGTCACAGGGTGGGGAGCTGGGAGACTCCCCAAAGGGCCCTTACATCCCAGAGTGTAGTGCTTTTTTCCTATATGTTTAGAGGTCACAGTACTGGTGAGAGGCATTTGGCCAGGGAGCTGCAGAACACCATTCCTTTCCTGTTCAGGTGACAACAGGTCCAGTGAAACTAAGGAATGCACAGTAAGTGCTCAATAAATGCCTGTGAAACAATTTGGCAACAAATTGGCTATTTGGCAACAAATAACAAGAGCCTAAAAACGTTCTTATCATTTGATCCGCTAATTACATATATAGGATTTATCCTAAGAAAATGCTCAGAAATAGAAACCAATATCTGTGTACAAAAATGTCCATCACCACAATATTTATACAAGCAAACCTTCTATACAATGTCCAACAATAGGGATAAGGTTAAATATATTGGGGGGTATACATATTTATGTGTATATATATATGATGACTTGCTACAGTGAAGTAAACAATGTTCTCATAAAATTCTAAGCTTAGCTTTTTTGTTTTGTTCTAAATAGAGATCCTTTGTATTGTAAAGTTGCATTAAGAGCCCAGCAAATTGTTTACATCAATGCTCAGAGCACTCCAGACCAATCTGTGAGGCAATCTGAAGATATGGGACCACCTGTTCAGGCCTCCCTTCTCCCATTTTATAGAGGCAGGTCTAAGGGCCTGGGAGGAAGAATGTGCCCCAAAGAAGCGATGACAACAAAACTGAACCAGCCTTCTCCTTTTTGAACCAAGGTGGCCTTGTACCAAAATTTTTATTGAGCCCACTGTTTAGGAACTCCTGCAGAGAGGCACTAAAAGGTATAAATGAGTTCTGGAGTAAATTCCAGCCCCAGATCTCCTATTTTTCATGTGAGGCTCCAGCTCTTTGGACCTTATCTATAAAATAATGGGTTTAATAGATCTATCTCTAAAGCATCTATATTCTATACAACAATAACAAGAAGACTGCACTAAGGAAATCCCATGAGTTCATCCTCCATGAGCTCACGCCCCCCCAAATCTCCTACATTCTTAGAATGTGGCAAAATGAAAGAATTCTGTTTCTAGTTCTTCTCTCTTTGCCCAATAGAGGTGTGACCTTGGGATTCTTTCTTTCTTTAGTTTAACCACTATATGTCATAAATTATTTTGTAATAATATATTACTTGGCATTAATCTGGAAAACTATTACAGATGACTTTTCTTAAAACAAAGACTGGTGCAGTTAACTTTATTAGTGCCTACTCTGTGCCAGGCACTGTACTCACTGCATCTCCATAAATTACCTAATTTCACATAAACCCAGATTTTGTGAAAATGGCTTTGGTCTTTAATGGCCTGAAGGGCTGTCACTGAGACTAGGCTGCAGTAGGGGCTGAGCAAAGCCAATACTGCTTCTTTCACACTTGTTGGCTTTGTAAAGGATCTCGTCCGTTGTCCAACTATTATCTTTACGATCTTCTGTCAAAAAGGATCAAAATGTGAACTCACATTTCAGGTTATTCCAATGGCCTTGATCAGTTATGTCATTCAAATGTGGCCTGATTAGAATTGGCATTAAAGTCTTTAGCTGATTTTGCTCTGTTCCCTTAGCAATAAATTTGGCCAGAACAATAAGTATTCACAAGTGCCAATCTGGAATTAAGCATGTGATTCATATCCTGGCTAAGGCAAGTTAACTTAGGATCAGCAGAGCCCACAAGGCAAAGGGTTTATCTAGTTGTCCCCCACTCAGGCCTGGAAATGAGTTTTCACAGTCCACATGACCATCTGCATAGGGGCACAGGGACACGAGAGGGCAGTGGGACATTTGCCTAGTAGCCTGTATGCTTGCTCACTTGTATTTTTTCAGGTTGAAATCATCAGTTAGCTCAACAAATTTATGGGGGATTCCATATAGAATGCCAAACTAAGGTACTCTGAATATATATCAGGTAGTACTAAGCAGAATTCATAGTCCCTGCCCCAGATGATTATAACCTTGTTAGGGAGGTAACCAAAACACATGACTGACCTAAGAACAAACAAAAAGCAAAGAGACACAAATGCAAATTCATCTCACACACTGTTTAAATGCTGAGAATCACAAAGATGAATGTAATTTGCATCCTACTGACCTATGATCAGTGATTTGCTTGTCTGTCTCCCCCAGTAGACTTGGCTAGGCATGACCCTTATGGTATTGAACTTTATATTCCCAGCACCTATCAGAGCAAGTGACAAAGAGCAAGCGAGCCACAAATGTTCAATAAGACACTTAATGAATGGTTTTAGGTAGGGGGTTAATCAAGGAAGCATCCTACATGTGGTATTTTTTATAACCTTTTTTCCTTGATTGTAAAACTAATACATGCTCATTATAAAAAATTCATAAAATATTAAAGAAAATACAAATTATCTTGATCCGCCTAATCCAGAAACAATCACTATGATCATTTCCTTCTAGTCTTTTTCCATAGAGCAGTTGTCTCTGCAGCCAAACTTTTATTATATTATTTTTAATGTCTGCATAATATTCCATTGATGGGCATTTAGATTGTTTCCATTTTGCTTCATTTGCTCATTGTAAAAGTTTGTCTTAGGCTTCTATGCATCAGGTCCCCACCAGCCAGAGTACAAGTCTCATGTCACTGTCTCCGGCCAAGAGCTGCGAAGGGAAATACTTGAAGGGGTCGGAGCTGGAAGCAGCATCTCTGCCTCAGCTCCAGAGTCATACCGGCCACACCTGGTCATTTATCACTCTTAATCTCATTGTGTAAGAGACCGAGCTTGGTGATTTTCTTTTTGTCAGGACTTGGGTTGTTTCCAGTTTTTGCTATAAAATTTGCTATCTTTGCACAGTCACCCCATCTCTTACTTTCCCAAGAGTGAAATTACTTGATCAAAGAGCACAAATCATTTTATAGCTCTAGTTAGACACTGCCAAGTTGTTTGGCAAGGTTTTTAAGAAAGGAATATTGGCTGTACAGAGGGGCAGCTGCATGAACCAAGGTGCAATGGCCTGGCGTCTTAACTGGAAGTCAGGACACTGAAACTTCCCCATAGGAACTTGGGAAGTCCCTACTTCATTATGAACCTCAATTTTCTTATCTATAAAATGAAGGATTTGGTTTGAATGGATTAAAGTCCTTTTCCACCAGAAATCTGGTCTCTGTATCATCCTCTCCTGACTCCTAGGGGCTCAGATGCTACCCCGGTGCTTGGGATAGTTAGGCTTCCTTTCCCTTGGCTGCAGAGTACCATCAAAGTGTCCAAATACTAGTGCAACCAGAGGAGAGACAGCAGAGCCTAGGAGTTCAGAGCACAGGCCAGAGCACAGAGTTCAAATCTCAGCTCTGCCACTCACTAGCTGTGTGACAAAATACTTAACCTCTCCTGGCTCAGTTTCTCCATCTGTAAGTGAGGTTAGTAATAGTTCCTATCTCATGGGGTTATGAGAATTAAATGAGTTAACGTTTGTAAAACACTAAGAACAGTGCCTAGAACATAGTAAGTGCTTTATAAAGTGTTTGCTGAATAAATAAAAGACAATTTCACACCTAAACTCTGGGTTTCTTCAGGACTGCAACAGCTTCTTAACTGGCATGGCCACCTGTGGGTGCATATTCCCACCCCTCTTTCTAAATCCCAGAAATCTGGTCCCAAATCTCTCTGCTTAAAAGTCTCCCAGGGGTCCCAGGCGCCTCCAGGCTAGAATAGAAACACCTCAACTTGAAGTCCCAGGACTTTCATGCAGGGTTGCCTACAGGTCAGGAGACGCTGGGATCATTACTTAAGGAATCCAGTTTATTTTTTTAAAAAATAAATAAATAAAAATAAAAACAAATGAAAAAGGCAAACGGAAATTGTGGGCGTTTTTAATGTTTTATTGAGCAAATTAAAGCATTAACAACCCTCCTCCACCAAGCCCAATAAACCATAATTATGCTGGTCACAAGATAATTGCAATTGCAGGGGTTCTAGGGCTATTATTAGGTTATTAAGTATGAAATGTCCAATTTCCTTAAGTACTAAGTTTGACAGTTGATATCTCTGACACTTCACTTTGACACTTCTAGTTTTATTTGTATTGTGAAGGTCCATCCTCAGTCTGTCAAACACATGTTTGGCTTGTGATTAACTTTCCAATTTTTTTTAGAGCAATTTTTGTGAAACCATGGATAAGTAAAAAATTCATGTTATTTTCGAATGTGAGCTCTGTCATGGAACCAATGCAGTGGAGACAGCTCAAAATATCAATGAAATGTTTGGGAAGGATATGGCTAATGAATGCACAGTATGTTGATGGTTTGAGAAGTTCTGTTCTGGTGATTTTAATCTTGAACATGAGCCACATGGGCGACGTGAGACCAAGGTAGATAATGATGAGCTGAAAGCTGTAGTGGAAGTGAATCCATCTCAACCTATGGGTGCATTAGCAGCAAGGTTTGACATTACTATTCCAACAATACTGGACTATTTGAAACAGATCAGCAAGGTAAAGCAGCTGGATAGATGGGTACCGCATGAATTAAACGAGTGTCAGAAGAGAAGTTGTCTCCAAGCTTGCCTTTCTTTGCTGTCAGGACATAAAGGTGAACCATTCCTACACCGAATTGTTACATGTGATTGAAAATGGATTCTCTTTGACAGTCGCGAGAATTCGGCACAATGGCTGGATAAAGACGAAGTGCCAAAACCCAGTCCAAAACTGTATATTCATCAAAAAAAGCTAATGGTGTCTGTTTGGTGGTCCAGTGCTGGTATTATCCACTACAGCTTCATGAAACCTGGTCAGTCGATTACAGCAGATGTCTACTGCAACCAACTGGATGAAATGATGAGGATGCTCGCGATGAAGCAGCCGAGACTGGTCAGTAGAGACAGGCCAATCCTATTGCAAGACAACGCTCAGCCACGTGTCACACAAACGCTGCTGCTCAAACTAGAAGCTGGACTGGGAAACTTTGTCATGCAGTGTATTTACCAGACCTTGCACCCACTGATTACCACTTCTTCCAGGCTTTGGACCACTTCTTGCAAGGAAAAATACTCAATTTTCAACAAGCTGTGGAAAACGCCTTTCATGATTTCATCGCTGCGCGCTCCCCAGGCTTCTTCGCTGCTGACATAAACAAGCTACCGGGAAGATGGCAGAACTGTGCCCACAGTTTAGGCGCATACTTTGATTACTTGTACTGCTTCTTGTTTGAGATATAATAAACTACACTTTTGATTCGAAATCGGACATTTCATATTTAATGACCTAATACTTCAGGCAGCAGAAGACGTGGAACAGCACGGCGAGGCGGGGGAGCTTCCACGCCTGTAGTGTCACAGCTGCAGACCCTGGCAAGGCAGCCATAGCCTAAAGAAGACGCCCCTGGGGCAGCCTCGCCCCGGGCCAGCGGCCCCGGGTTAGCTCCCGGGGGACCTGACAGCTCCGCCCCCGAGGCGACCCCGGCCGCGGGGACAGCCTCCCTGCGCCCCCCGCCCGGCCCCGGCCCCGGCCCCCCCTCGGCCCCGACGCCTCCCTCCATTCACTTCCGGAGCTCGGCCCCGCTCCCGCCGGCCCCGCCAACTCCCACTCGCACTCGGGCCCTCTGCCTCCACGGGGACCGTTATTCCGACCGCGGCGGCCCCCGGAGCCCTTGCCGAGACACCGCCCAACGCCAGGAAGCGGAACGCGGCGGCGACGCCGGCGAGGGGCCCGCGAGGGGGCGCGCGCCGGCGCCGCCATCAGTGCCGGGGTCCCGCCGGCGGGGGCGGGGGCTCGCTCCCGCGCCACAAGGCCCGGCCAATGGGAGCGCGCGCTGCGAGGCTCGGCGGTCGGCGCCGCGGCGCTGAAAACCCGGCCCGTGGGCTGCGGGTCCCGGCGCGCGCCAGCGGACCCGCTCCCGAGCACGCGAGGCGGGCGCGCGCTTGACAGCCCCTGCCGGCCGGCGCGCGGCGTCGCCAGGCCAGCCATGGCCCCCGACCCGCTGGCGGCCGAGACCCCGGCCCCGGGGCCCACTCCGCGCTACTTCACCTGGGAAGAGGTGGCGCAGCGCTCCGGGCGCGAGGAGCGGTGGCTCGTGATCGACCGGAAGGTGTACGACATCAGCGAATTCACCCGCCGGCACCCGGGGGGCTCCCGGGTCATCAGCCACTACGCCGGGCAGGATGCCACGGTGAGCGCGGCCAGGCGACGGCACGGGAGAGGGCAGGGCCGAGCGGCCGCGGCCCGAGGCTGCTTGCGTGGGAGCCGGAAAGTTTAGCACCCAGGGCCGAACAACTAATTCGGAGAAAAGCCGGAGGCACCCGAGCATACCTGTTGCCCGGAGAGTGGGTGTCCTCCAGACAAAGGATGCAAGGGCAGGAGAGGCACTCTGGAAATTGGAGTCTGGGGAGTGGGGATGGAGGCCAGCAACATGACACACAAACAAAGGGCTGCGCTGCCCATCCGTGCATTCCGTCTGTAGCCCGAGTCTCGGGTCCCCAGACGTGGGCCGGACCCAGAGCTGGGTTAGGAGGGAGGAGAGCAAGGATGCTGGGCGCCAGGGGCGGAGGGGTCAGTGGCAGGGAGAGGGAATCACGTCCTGTCTAGATGGCTGGGAGGGGGAGCGCAGCTATGTTTGGACCGAGCAAACTAGTGGAGCCAGGCTCCACTAGCTGGAGCGAGGAGGGAACAAGAGAGGGGACCCCTCGAGGATAGGGCTGAAACGGGGAAACTTGGGGATCCCGCTGCTTTGGGAACCCCTGCGCCCTGTGAAGACTGGAGGACAAGGAAGGGACAGCACGCGCTGGAAAGGGCAAGCAGCAGTTGGCACACTGGGGGAGATGGGAACAGCATCAGCATACACTTAGCGAGGACGCTCGGAATTGTCCTCGAATCCTGCCGGGGAGGGCACTTGGCCTCAGGCCAGCAGGGTCTCCAGATAGGCGGCGCAGCGGACAGCTGTTTGCACTCCAGGGCGCTAGGCCCCTTGCGGGGTCGCGCCCCTCCTTTCCTTGGGCCTCACTGCGAGGTCAGCGCGCTCCCCAGCCCAGGTCCTGCTGCTTCCCTTTCTAGACCATTAGTCTTCAGAGCTAAGGTACCTGGCGCCCTCCCTACCGGGCTGTAGTGCCAGAGAGGAGGGGGGTCTTCCCTTGCGACCTGAAAGTTGGGACGTTCCTTGGCGGCCAGGATTGTGTCGCCTCCCCATGTATCCCTCTTTGATCCCGCGCCCTGTAGCGTGACCCCCTCCGCAGGCCCCATCCACTGCCCCGGCGTCCCAGAGTGCTCTTCGGGTCACCATGGTTCCCATAACGTCGTCCAGCGGAGCTTAGACGCTGCAGGGCGAGGACCTGCCCCAACCTCTGACGCCGCTGGCCTAGGGGGCGAGGCCAGAGTCTGCGCGGGTCACCCGGAGTGGTTACTCGGGGAAGCCCAGACGGCGGCAGACAGCGCAGGCGTGGGCTGGCGCTTGCGCAGACGGAGCAGGCACCGACGCTGGGGCTTCCCGCAGTGTGATTAGGGGCCGGGGACGCAGCGGCAGGGCCGCGATTGGTCCGGATGTGTGGTGCCACCGGCCGCCGGCTCCGCCCCGGTCCCCGCCCCCCTCCCCGCACGCGGCGTCTCCCATAGCTCCTGGGGCCTTCGGACGGGAGTCTTGTTGCCCGGGCTCCCCTCTTGCATAACTCAGGTTAGCCACCTTGGGCAAGGAATGGTCAGAATGTTTGGGGAAATATGGAACCGCACCGGGAACAGCGGCGGAGAAAAGGAGGAGAATACAGAAGTTCCCCAGTTGGGACATTGGGTGTCTTCCTCGTTGCAGTTTACGGAGACGCTAGCTCTGAGAGAGAAGGGACTTGTTAAAAGTTTCACAAGAAAAGACTGAGAAGTCTCATAGCCCCACCCATCCCTTCTGTTCCTTACCTATACCTAAATTCTTGGCCAAAAGCTGTCCCCAGAGACACCCAGGGAAAAGGCCAGCCCAGGCAGGTCTTTCTGGGTGGTCCTTTCAGCCAGGGCTTCCCATTCCTCGGGCATGGTGCCCTTCTAACTAGACACCGACGCTGGTGGCCTTGAGCTGTGGACACCTGGGAAGGGTCTGAGTACCCTCAAAGGATAGCTGGCCCGAGGAAGGTGGTCTCTGCTTCAACTTGGGTACAGCCTTTTTGCTGGCAGGAGGGTGGCGTTTGGTGTGAGCCCTCCAGGAGTCGGGGGGCTGCTCCCTCACCTTTCTGTCTTCTGTCGTGCTTGCAGGACCCCTTTGTGGCGTTCCACATCAACAAGGCTCTTGTGAGGAAGTATATGAACTCTCTCCTGATTGGAGAACTGTCTCCAGAGCAGCCCAGCTTTGAGCCCACCAAGAATGTGAGACCCTGTTTGCTCCTGGGAGACTCTTGGTTGTTGGTGGGGGGGGGGGAGAAGGAAAACCCAGATAGAATCACAGGTGACCACAGCCAGTAGTTCTTGGGAGTCTTGAGGTCCCTGCTTCTCTTGCATAGTCACAGGTCACAGGCCCAGGGGAGCAGGGCTTGCAAACCTATGGCTCTCCCAAGGCTGCCACTTTCATGGCTACCATCATCGTCATCAACATGAGACTTATTTATTGAGCACTTATGTGCGCCAAGCATAAACACATAAATACTCACACGTTTACAGATGAGGAAACTGAGGCTCAGAGAGGTTAAGCAACATGGCCAAGGATCACACAGTCAGTAAATGGCAAAGCAGGGACTTAAATCAAGTCAGCTTAACTCTTAGGCATGATCCTCCTCCTGTCCTTCTCATTTTTGTGGTATCTCTGCCTAGGACTCTGGACTTCCCACAGCCACCTTAGTGGGAGGTCCTTGAGCCTGAGAGGGCCCTTGTCTCCAGCAGTGTTGGTTTGCAGCTGGGGAGAATGACAGGCCCCCTTCTCCCTCCCAGAAAGAGCTGACTGATGAGTTCCGGGAGCTGCGGGCCACAGTGGAGCGGATGGGGCTCATGAAAGCCAACCATGTGTTCTTCCTGCTGTACCTGCTGCACATCCTGCTGCTGGATGTCACTGCCTGGCTCACCCTTCGGGTCTTTGGGACATCCTTCGTGCCCTTCCTCCTCTGTGCGGTGCTGCTCAGTACAGTGCAGGTGAGAGCCTTTGGCTTGTCAAGTGCACAGCTGTGCTTAGTGTGCCTGGGGAAAGCTCTTTGTCCCCTTCAGAAGGCCAAGGGGCCCTGCCCCATGAGGGAGAGTTGGCGCAGGAGGAGAACATATGTTTCATTTTGTCTGCTCATCAGCCACATGTGCACCTCATAAATTCCATTTCTCTCACTACCTCTCCTCCTGCTGCTCCCAGGGTTCTCTTCCTCCTGTGGAATTTGTTATCTGAAACTTCGAGTTCAGGTTCTGCCATAGCCCAAGTGTGCCAAGAACAAAGATCCAGGTTTGGCTTGGTTCCCTCTCCACCACCGACATTGCCCAACATGCTAATAATGGTTGGGCCCCAATTCTTGGCTGTGACACCCATTTGGCAAGCCTTCTGCTCATCTCTGATCCTTTTTGTATTCTGGATGTCAGTCCATCGTAAGTCATGAACGTCAGAGCTGGGGAAACTGAAGAACACAGAAGGGATAGTGATTTACCCTAACTCACATGTGAGTCAGTGGCAGGGCCAGAATTAGGACCCACGTTTCCTGACTGCTGGTGTACGTCCCAGGCTTTGGCGGACGGGGGAAGATAGCGAGGCTGAAGGAGGTGTTGAGGTCAGTGGGAGGGACACTGGGCTGGTGGGCTGTCCTCAGTGCTGACTTCTCTCACCCAGGCCCAGGCTGGCTGGTTGCAGCATGACTTTGGGCACCTGTCAGTCTTCAGCACCTCCGCGTGGAACCATCTGCTACATCATTTTGTGATCGGCCACCTGAAGGTCAGTGGGATGGAGAGGGGCTCTCTGAAACTCCAGGCAACAAAGAGCTGCCGGGGGTAGGGGTGGGGAAGGGCACTAGGTTTTCATACTCGTGTCCCCACTTTTCTGTAGGGGGCCCCTGCCAGTTGGTGGAACCACATGCACTTCCAGCACCATGCCAAGCCCAATTGCTTCCGCAAAGACCCAGACATCAACATGCATCCCTTCTTCTTTGCCTTGGGGAAAATCCTTTCTGTGGAGGTAAGCGGAGGTAGCAGTGGAAAGGTCTTGGGGAATGGAAAACAGCCAGCACAGAGGGCTTTGGGGGAAAGGCCCACGATGTTGTCAGTGTGGGTAAGACAGTGAGGGCCGGGCTGGCTGGGGCCTTTACCATTTGGAAGTTCTGGGAATCAATAGGCAGTAGGCCGGGGCTGCCAGGGACGGCGTCACCTTCCTGCCTAGTGAGTTCAGTCAGCACATAGTTGTTGCATAGAAAGTACCAGGTGCTGCAAAGGATCCAGAGGATGACCAAGAGATACTGTGTGAGCCCCTGCTCATCCTAGGGCGTGATGAGGGTACCTCCTGGAGCTGCTTTTTACCCTCCTGCCCCAGGCAGTTGCCCCCTGCACTTGGTATTGCTGTCTACACTTGGGTCCCCTGGACTGACATCCAGAACACAGGTAGGACTGTCTTACTCCTCTTTGACGCCCAGTGCCTGGAACATTGACTCACTGAGTGCTTCCCACCCTCCTGATCCCAGCCTGACTTCCATGGTGGTCAGCGTTTGGTTTGAGTCATCCTCTGAGGTTGTGAGCAGAAATCATAACGTAATGCTGAAGCAAAAATATCTGGGGCTGGAGATCTGGTGAGCTTTCAGTGAGCATTAGGTAATGGAAGGCTCTGAAAGGCCAGCAGAGTTCTTTGAAAAGTTAATTTAAAACCCTGTGTCCCAAGGCTACAGTCAGAGTTCTGCCAGGGGCTCCCCAACTCTGTGACATTTCAGCTTGCCAGGAATTAAATTGTTGTTAAATGAATTTCAGTTCTAGGCATGAGTTCAAGGTAGCCTGGCTCTCCTCTCCCCTCTGGCCATGAGAACTCTGTGCAAGGGCCTTGGCACTGGCTGTCCTGGCATGAGGAGCTCATAGCTTGAGGCTGATGCCCCACCTGTCCATAATGTTCTCATTTTCTTACCTCCTGAGCACCAACTTCTAGGGTTTGTTACATACCCAACTCCAACACTGTGTGAACCAGCCCTGGCGCGGGTGGCTGCTTCAAGGGCAGTGTGGTTATTTACTGGGCAGTAGCACTTCCAGTGTCACTACCGGGGGTTAAAAAAACAGGTGGCTGGCTAAGTGGAAGGGGACCATCTCACAGCACTACCTTTATTGCTTCTTGGTAGGCAGGTATTCAGGAAATTCCTGTCTGCAGACATCAAAGATAGAGAATGATTTGGGACCCAAAATAGCCTTTCCTTCTTTCCTTCTTTCTTTTCTCCCCGCTAGCTGTGAGGCTGAGGATAGCCGCCTGTTAGTGAGTGCCTGGGCTGTCAGCTGCTTGGGGCTTGCTTCAGTCCCTCTGGGCACAGCTTGATTGGATCTTGATGCCCATGCTGACCCCGTGACATCCACCCCAGTGCATCCCAGCTCTCCTGGAGGACAAGGAGGTGCAAGGGACGCTTTGCTCTAAGTAGAACCCTTCTGACCAAGGGGCTAAACACAATGGGGCAAAGTTATTAGGATCATAATGGCATTTGGTTGCCATTCAAGGAGGCAGCAATGGACAGGGCTCCTTTTCATAACAGTTCCAAGACAGGAGGCCAGGGTTCTGCCCCACCCACCCCACCAAACAAGAATGGTACTTCTTTTTCGGTTTTCCCCTCTCCATTAATGTTGATCAGGATGGGGTGACCCTCACCACCACATCCGGCTTACCAGCAAGCCTTGTTCACACTGCCTCCAAAGCACATCCCGAAGCCATTGACTTCACTAGCTCCGCTGCTCTGCCTCCCCCAGCCTGGTCCATCTCTGGTCTGGAGTAGCTCCAGCCTCCTGCCTGCAACTATACCTGCCCCCTACAATTCTCTTCACCTCCAGCCAGAGTGAGCTTTTAAAGCGCAAAGAAGATCATGCCACATCCATTGAGAATCTTCCAGCAACTTGTCTTTGCCACTGGAATAAAACCCAAACTCCCTACCACGGCCTTCCCAGGGCTCTCTCGGGCCCTGCGTGATCTGGTCCCTCCCTGGGTTTCTGGTCTCACTCTACCACTGCTTCCTGTACCTTGAGCGTCTGGGAGCCTCTGCGCTGGCCACTCCTCTGCTTTGAATGTTCCTCCACTGAATTTTTGCATTGCTGGCCCTTCTCATCCTTCAAGTCTCAGTTCAGACGTCAGCACCTGAGGGAGGCCATATCTGATCACCCTTGCTGCCTCCCTCACTTTCTGTCCTATTTTCCTGTTTTTAATCTGTAAACTGCCTTGAGCTCTGTTTACAAATTTATCACCCGTTTGCTCTCCTCAGGTTGTAGGCTTAATGAGCGTAGGAACTGTATTGTTTACCTCTCTATCTTCAGCACTTGGAACAAACAGCACCAGGCACACAGTAGGTGCTCAAGTACTTGTTGAAGGAATCTGTTAATGTAGAAAGAATGCTTCATCTAGCTGAAGTGACTTGCACAGAACAAGCTCTCAGTAAATGACCCATGAGCACAGAGGGTGGACCCGTGGAAGGATGCACCTGCATTCTGCTCTGGAGTCAAGCGCTCTTCTTGTGCCCTTGTGGTTGTCTGGTCGCCTGAACTAAATGGGGCAAGAGATGCAGAAGGAGCCATGGAGTGACAGCAGAGCTTTGCTGTTGTGTTTCTTTGAGCACACGCTAGGGGTTCTGGGTTGACTGGTTGTCCTGGCAGTCCCAGCCTGTCTCTTCAGCAGCTAGACTTACAAAATAACCATCACCTGCTGGGGAAGACTTTGCCAGAACCTTCAGACTGCCAAGTTGTTCTTGGTATCCTTTCCATAAGTATTTGCCAAACTTTGCTTAGCTTTCAAGGGATTTTATAAAGCTCATGTTGAAGTCAAGAGACCAAAAGATTTTGATGGGGAGGATTAAGAGCTGGATATAGATGGAATACTTAACCTGTATAGGGGTAGATTATGGTTGTCCATGGAGAGTCTGATGTCAAAAAAGTACCAGATGGGAGAAGGGAAGGGAAGAGGGCAGTGGAGCCTGGAAACCTCATTATAAAGGTGTCCTCAGATGAACACAAGGAGTCCTGAGGACCTGTAGACTGTGTCATGCACACCCCTCACGTAGGCATGGGCCATCAAGCTGCAGGCCATGGCATGGCACACTTGCACAACACAGCCCGGTGTTTCATGCTCCACGTGCTGGAGATAAGGCTGGGCTTGCTGGAGCCTTCCAATAGCACGAACAAACTGACAGCCCTGGAGTAGGCCCAAACTTCCAAGCGGGGAAAAACCAAGGTCACAGGGGAAGGGAAATGGGTGAGTGGTCTATGGATGCTGATTTGTGTTTCCTTTTCTTCACAGCTTGGGAAGCAGAAGAAAAAGTACATGCCATACAACCACCAGCACAAATACTTCTTTCTGAGTGAGTGTCTTTATCCAACACAGGGGAGCTGCCTTGGGAGGGGGTGCTGAAGGGGTATGGGGAGGAAATGGTTCTCCAAAGGATAGTGGTATTTTAAGGAAGGAGGCTGGAGGAAGAACCCCAACCCCAACCCCAACCCCAGTTACTCCCTTCAGTGGAGCAGTTTGCCATCTCAGCTGAGCAAAGGCAACATTTAGGCTAATGTTTGGTCAT